>CM060892.1:159587326-160787326 GCA_030762935.1 Hymenopus coronatus
TCAATTGTTTTCATTCTATATAGATTCCAAATTGGCCATGTCCTGCTAAGAATTGCGTAAAAAAGTAATCAACTTCTCCGTGTGGTCTATTTAGCATGGTACAATTTTGGGATAAGGCGTTTAGTCCATTGGGTTGTTTCAAATTTTTCATCCCATTCCTCCTGTCAATTTTTCATTGTAATGTTCCTTTTCTCTTCTTTTTGTTCTCTATTATGTTCTTCTTTGTTAAATGTATGCTCGGTTGCTAATAAATAGAGCGGCATTGTTCCTGCAATCACTTGTATTGCCTTGGTGGATGTTGTGCGATATGCACTAGCAATTCTTATGGCAATCTTTCTTTGGACGCGTTCTATAAGTTTCCTATATGTTACTTTTCTCATACATTGCTTCCAAGCCGCAGCACAATAAAGTATAATGGAGTTAATAACACTTCCTAGTAATTTCCTCTTTTGTTGATTAGAACCTCCAACGTTTGGCAACAGTCTAGCCAAAGCTGCGACCACCTTTTCCGCCTTTGCAGACACATATTTCAGGTGTTCGCCAGACTCCCATCATTTGCAATTAAAGTACCTAAGTATTTTAGTTATGTTTGCGATTTAAGTTCTAAATCTCCATCCTGAATGGTCACTTCTTTAGGAGTTCTCCTCCTTCCCATGATTACCATTTCGGTTTTGGTCGGAGCCAGCTCAGTCCTCGACTAGTCATCCAGGCTTCAACCCTATTAATGCATCACTGTATTTTTCCCTCTATGTCTTGTTTTGAAGTGCCGCACACAATCAAAGCGAGTTCATCTGCGTATCCCACCAGTGTTACACCTACTGTAGGTTCCTGTCTGAACACTTCATCATAATATATCTCCCATAACGTGGGGCCTAGGATTGATCCTTGTGGTTCTCCACTGTTTACATCCATCTCTGCTGTTTCTCCACTAAGGATCTTCCCATCTTGTAGATAACTACTTATTAGTTTAATCAAGTGTGGATATATTTTCTTTTGTATTAATTCATTTATAATACTCAGCCACGGTACAGAGTTAAAGGCATTTTTAATGTCTAATGTAACCATTACAACATGCCTATTATTTTCATTAACTTTCTTCTGTGCTGTTAGCAAGACCAACTGTTTTGCATCGGCAGTTGATCGGCCTTTTCTAAAACCATATTGAGTTGCGCGAAACTACCTTTTAAGTCTATGACTTTTAATAATATTTGTTTAATTATTTGTTCAAAGTGTTTCGCTGTTGTATCCATAAGGCATAGAGGTCTATAGTCTTTTTTTTTTTTTTTTTTTTTCTCTATAAGTAAAAGTTTTGCAATTTTCCACTCCTTGGGAAATTTTCCTTAACGTATTAACCCATTTAGTGTTTCCATCAGCAGCTCATGCTTTTGCTCTGCAATTAGCTTTATAACTTCCGGGGGGATGCCATCAGGTAGAAGTAGTAGTAGTAGTAGTAGTAGTAGTAGTAGTAGTAGTAGTAGTAGTAGTAGTAGTAGTAGTAGTAGTAGTAGTAGTAGTAGTAGTAGTAGTAGCAGCAGTAGTAGTAGTAGTAGTAGTAGTAGAAGTAGTAGTAGTAGTAGTTGTTGTAGTAGTAATAGTAACGGTAGTATTAGTAGTAATAGTAGTGGCGGCAGTAGTAGTAGTAGTAATAGTAGTAGTAGTAGTAGTAGTTTTTTTTAATAAGCAGGGGGAAAAGTCTTACAAAGACGCCTTAGGTGAGTTGGATTCTCACCAACTAAAAAAATACCTGCAAGAATCAATGTAAAATTTCCCTCCGAACTGCCCAAGAAGGCATTACTTCAGGGGGAAGCGATTCAAGGTGGTAAGTATTATTGGTCTATATGTTCTATGGAAATGTGCACTGGTCTCAGCTGTCATTCATTTCAAATCGTTTACTGCGCAAAATGTCACGGGCCAATCTAGAAACAATGCTCCAATTTCTTGCAGGCAAGCATCTTAGACAGACGGTTGTCGCGCGTCAAAACTCCTAAATGGCCCTGTGTCTGATGGCGTTGATGGTGCCACCGAACACAATGATAGAAGGTATATTCAGCCGTGTCGTGCTTACCGCAATAAAAGCATTCGGCTGCAGCCCTTAAACCAAAACGATGTAGATAGGCGGTAAAGCAGCCATGTACGGTCAACAATTGAGTAAGATAGAAATTTACATTTCCCCATTTTCTGTTATACCAATAGCGACACCTCTAATCAAGCGCTTTGTCAAATGGGGAGTCCCATCATCAACATTCCAAAGCTCCTGTCACTTGGCTAACAATAGGGTGCGATCCTCCACTCTTCCAATGGTATGTATCTCTAACAAAAGTCGTTCCCCAGCAAGCAGAACAATCGGAGAAGTCCTGGCAATGAGCAGAGAAGCCTTAGTGGATGTGGTTCTTTATGCACTAGTGATGCGAAAAGCCACCTTCCGCTGGACGCTCAGGAGCTTAGAAGTATATATGTATGTATATATATATATATATATATATATATATATATATATATATATATTACGTCTCAAGGCCTTACTCCATATAAAATAATAGATTGCACCACGGAAAATAGAATGCGCCGTGTGTGCTCCCTTGGGCCGCCTACATTGGGCATTAAACGACTAATGTGAGCAATAGCCTTCTCTGACGTTTTGCGTATATGATACCTCATGTATAAGTCACGGTCCAAATAAACACACAAATATTTCAGGGACTCTTAGCTGACGACTGATAAAGAGCCTACTTTCAGACGGATAGCGTGGACCTTCCGGCAGCCTACTAACAACACGGCCTCAGTTTTATGTTGGGCCAACTTCAGCTTCTTCTGTAGCAAACAGCCGTTGACTGCATTCAACGCATGGTTAGCATTCTGCTCCAACGTAAGCGCATCTTCGGCCTAACAACAATGGTTAAGTCATAACATAAGCAATAAACTGGACACCCGGAGGCATGGGCAGTTGTAATACTCCATCATAATAGATATTCCACAAAATGGGACCCAGAACTGAACCCAGCGGTACATTAAGAGCCGACGGTTGTCTGAGAATTCCGTCCCATGGGCCAGAATTAAAGAAATTTTCTATATCTAAATTGATTAGCACACACAATCGTCGTTTGCCACGAAACACTAATTTCGCCTTTTCGGCAAGTTCCTGCACTCTCCGTTGGGCAGTCAAGCCATGTTGGGCAATGGACAAACCGCCGTTATGTTCAATAGCCTCTTTCAATCTGACCAATATCAAATGTTCCAGGAGCTTTCCCAAGATATTAAGTAAGCAGATAGGAGGTTAGGATACAACTCCGTCTCTGGGCTTCGGCTTCTCCAGCAGAATTAGTTGAACAGGCTTCCACTCAGTTGGAAAGATGCCTGCTCTCAGGCACTGATTGAACACAGCCAGACTAGTTTCTGAGTGTGTGCTAACGATCGTGCTACAGGCAGGAGACCATCGGGACCAGGTGATCTTTAATTTTGGCCAAAGCGGTGTGCAGTTATGCAAGGGTAAATCAACACACCTCATCAGGAGACAAACTTCGCTTGGGCCATGTAATCGGGACATAGTCAAGAAACAGAGTAGTAGCAATTTCCAGCTGCCGTGCGTCTAATAGGTTGAGACGCAAAGGTACGTGAATTTTCTTAGTCACAAGCTAGTACCCTTGCCCCATCTGTCAAAGTCAACTTCTTCAAGAAGTGCTTGACAAGCAGAGTGTTTAGCATTTAGTATGTCCATTTTAAGCCGAGTTCTACTGCGCCGATACTGGTCAAGGCACTGGTTGTCGGGCGGTGAGCGCGCACCAACGTCCGCCTACATTGTAATAAATGTTTCCTGGTTATCGCAATACCATTGGTCCACCAATATGCCGATTTGTGAGGTGTCGTTTCACCTTTTTAGTTACAGTATTATCGTAGGCGGTCCGAAGAACCTGCGAAAACTGCTGCGATGTGATACACAGTGTGTCCAGGAGTTGAAGAAGACGGCCTACTTCCGCCGAAAGCAGTGGCAGAGTTTCGGGGCACACACTCCAGCCCCGCGGAAGTGGATGCTGTCGTGGAGGAAACTCTGTCAGGACACCATAAAGTAAATATCGATGAAAGCTTAGAGTCACTTCCTCCAAGACCTGCCAGTTTGCCACACTCGGGGCTAAAGGATAAAGGAGCCATACTAAAAGTAACATCGATATATGAGCGCTTTCTTGGCGGACAAATGTCGGCGCTGTTCCAAAATTGTGTACCACCAGATCATCTTCCGACAGCCCCTCAGCCATCAGTTTTCCTCTAGTGTCCTCATCTGGAGATCCCCAAAGATGGGACTTAGCATTAAAATCTCCTCCCACTAGCACTTCGGTTGCATGACATCGCATAGACAAGGCAATTCGCGTAAAAAGTCCACAAAGGTAGAGAAAACCACATTTGGGGATATATAGCAGCCCTATTAAATCAACAAAGAAGTCTCCAACCAAACGATTCCGGCCCCTGCTCCTTTCCTAACCACCTGTAGATCGGCGGCAATGACTTTTAGAGCCATATCTGTGTTCTGATCTACAAGCCATTGTTCTTGGTGAACACTAGCGACAGTAGATTCAGCCATTATAATCACATCAGCTTTATGTTCCACGGTACATGAGATCCATTGCGGCTCGGTGATTGAGGCGTTGGGTTATAGCTCCACTGACCAGTTTACGATAACGAGGGCAACGGTTAGTCCCAAGTTTATGGCCCAGAGATTTACACGTTAGACAATCGGATTCACCAGTGGAGTGCACAGCCAGTGCCCGTCTTTGCCACAGTTCAGGCAAACATATCTTCTATTAGGTCCATTGCACCTGTGGGCACAATGACCTATCTCCTGACAGTTAAAACGTCGAGGAATAAAAACCCGTTCTTCAATTCTGCAGGAACACCAGCCGATGCGGACTGAGCCTAAATGCAGTAGTCTATGGCCAGGTCTACGCTTAATGCAATTGTAGCAATCTGACCCTCAGTAGCTATAGGTCTCATCGAGGTAACCGGAACGGTCTTGGAATCCACTTCCAAAATCTGTGAGATTGCATTGTGCACTCCGTTGTGGTAGTAATAGCAACAATGTCATGAATATGTAAAAGCATATCATTCCTCCGAGAGCAGCGTACAGCGGTGTCTTTAATGGAGTGAATAATAGCTTTTCGTAAGGGTTCCACTTTGTCAGCCCCTGCTTTAACTTTGAGAAGCAGCTCTCCTCTACGAGTCTTCCGTAGATTTTGTACCTCCACACCAATATCCTACAAGTTCACATTGTTCGTAACCTCCTTCAGCAATTCAGATTAAGTTCGCACTACAGGTTGACAACAATAGCCCTAGTATCCAAACGAGGAGCAATAGACCCCGGAGCCGCTCCAGATCGAGGATCTTCATCACCAGTGACAATTTTTCCGCGTCATTGTGGCGGAATATGTAAATACAGAGACATGCCAGAGTCCACAAAAACACACTCAAGAAGCTTCCGGAGTATTGTCACATCACACCCAGAAGATAAAGGCAAATGAATTTGTCGTCTCCCATGTTTGTAAGTCAAGGCTCGCAGATGTGAAATCTATCGCCCAGGGGTTGGAGAGCAGTGCTTCGAAAACCGCCATCTACAGGCACTTTTGTAATGGAAGATGAATATGCCGTGCCACTAAAATCTTCACCAACACTTGGTAGATCCACTATTTCTGGGTATCGTTCCTTGAACAGGCAATTAATGCCCTGACTCATATTGGGATCATCCGTCACACTGGTTAAATCTTCTTCCTCACCTGATGGAGGGAATTTCTCGTCACAAGTTCTACAGTCTGGAAAGAACACTCAGGCCAAGACTTGTCCAACAATTTTTGAAGATGAGCAGCGTTCCCAATATCAGCAAACCCTGCCTTTATTTCCAAAGCAATACATGTTTCCTCGGCAATCCTATCCGCCAAGTCCGGAGAAATACCTAAGAGTTCCGGGTCAGTTTGCGCTCCAACGGAGTCCAAAACCGTAGCATCAAGCTTGAGCTTAGATTTAGAAGGCATCCCAAGTTCCGAGGTGCACCGTGTAGTCAACAAGTCAGCGATGTGCTTAACTTTCTGAATAGAAATTATAATCTCCATCTTAGTGTTAACATGTTTCCCTATAAGGTCCATAAGACTTGAAGCACCGCCCGATAACCGATCAATCAACTCAGAAAGATCTTCATCGGCTTCATTTTCAGTAAGAGCTGCAATAGGTCGCTTAGCTGTGTGACGCTCCCTCAGGAACATCAGAACGCGTGGACTCCAATGACGACGACATACATGAAGAATCACATACACTTCCAGCAGCTCCAATCCTCACACTCTCCAGGTTAAACTTATCCGGCTTAGTCGGTAAACTATCAGCAACATCCCCAGCGGCTGCAGAGGAATTCAAGGCCTGGAGCATCACCTTTGGATCCTGGCAGTCGCTAGATGACGGTCGGGTGTAGCCTGCCTGCCCACTGCCATCACCGACCGGTTCTGGGGTTCCGAAAACCCTGTCCCGTAACAAATCATCAGCTACGAAACAATCCATGAAGCATATATGAGAACCAAAGACACGCCGGTCGGCAGCAAAACATCAGACCAGATAAAAGGTAGAAAAAAGGAAAGAAAAGGCAGAAGAAGAAAACAGGAAATGAGGATCTCACCCGGAAAATATGAAGAAGAGTGAGAATCTAGCTCAGGAACCCCGGGCGCGCCACACCCGTACTTATCAGAGTAAGCCCCTGGGGGCAGTAGTTGTTGTAGTAGCAGTAATAGTAGTAGTGGTAGTAGTGGTAGTAGTAGTAGTAGTAGTAGTAGTAGTAGTAGTAGTAGTAGTGGTGGTAGTAGTAGTAGTAGTAGTAGTAGTAGTAGTAGTAGTAGTAGTAGTAGTAGTAGTAGTAGTAGTAGTAGTAGTGGTAGTAGTAGCAGAAGCAGCAATAAAAGTACTGGTAGTAGTAATGGCATTAGTAGTAGCAGCAGAAACAGCAGAAGAGGTAGTAGTAGTAGTAGTAGTAGTAGTAGTAGTAGTAGTAGTAGTAGTAGTAGTAGTAGTAGTAGTAGTAGTAGTAGTAGTAGTAGTAGTAGTAGTAGTAGCAGAAGCAGAAGCAAAAGTACTGGTAGTAGTAGTGGCATTAGTAGTAGCAGCAGAAACAGCAGCAGTAGTAGTAGTAACAGTAGTAGGGGTAGTAGTAGTGGCAGTAGCAGTAGTAGTAGTAGCAGCAGCAGAAGCAGCAGCAGCAAAAGTACTGGTAGTAATAGTAGTAGTAGTAGTAGTAGTAGTAGTAGTAGTAGTAGTAGTAGTAGTAGTAGTAGTAGTAGTAGTAGTAGTAGTAGTAGTAGTAGTAGTAGTAGTAGTAGTAGTAGTAGAAGTAGTTTTTTTTTCGGCAGTGGAAAAAGTCTGGCGAGTTGGATTTTTAGTAACTAAAAAAACCACTGTCGTATCCGCATACCATTTGGGGACTGCTTGCAGTATTTTATCAAAATGGCAGCTGTCTAAATGTATTTCTCTTTTTCCTTTGTCTCCGTAATTTCTTTACATAGTTCTTTTACTGCATTCCATGTTTTTGTATTTCCAGTAATGGTCTGCTCTAAATTATGTACTGTTAAGGTGTTACACACTTTTTTGTGAGCTTTATTCCTATAGGTATCCCATCTTGGGCAGTGGAGTAGAGATTGCTCCGCAGTATCAGTTTCTGGGCAGTAGTTGCATTTCTCGCTATTCGTTTTCCCCATTTTTTTTGTTTTGTTTAGTACCTAAATCTTCCATGACCAGATAGTACCTGCGGCATGAAATAATCTTGTGATCTGTGCTTGTATAATAGGCACATATTAATATCTGGGATTATTTTCTTCGTCCATTGGGCCACTTCCATTGTCTCATGCAACCGCTCTTGCCACTCTTCTATGATTTGTTGTCTTACATTTCTTTGGTCTGCATTAGTGGAACCAATTTTTGTTCTAAGATATTCCTCTCTTTTACTAATAGATATATAGGGACTGCTCCTGAGATGACCTGTAGGGTTTTGGTCGATATGGTTCTATACCCATTTACCACCGTTATTATTAATTTCCGCTGCACTCTGGCCAGGCGGTTTCGGTACACTTTTTTTCCTAATGCAGTGTGCCATATTGAGGCGGCATATAACAGCATGGAATAGACCGCGCTACATAAAATTTGCCTTTTTACAATTCCTGGGCCCCAAATATTCGGCATTAGTCTACTCAGTGCCGCTGTTCTCTCTTCGGCATTCTTAGTGATTGTTCTAACGTGTTCATCAAAATTTCCACCATCACCCAACATGACACCTGGATATCTCACCGACTTTTTTGGCTTGACGTCAGTATTGCCTATCCTGAAACTCACATCAGGCCGTTTTCTTTGCCCTTTTAGGATCACAGCTTCTGTTTTCTGTGGCGCGAGAATTAATTTGTTGGCCTTCATCCACCTGTCTATGCGTATGAGGGATTCATCTGTCTAAAACATTAATTCTTCTGCGTCGGCAGCTGCAGTGACTAGCACTAAATCATCTGTAAATCCCAATGTATAAGCTCCTGTCGGTAGCTTTAGCCGCAATACACCATCGTATAAAATATTCCACAATGTAGGTCCCAGGACTGAGCCTTGGGGTACTGCTGCAGTAACCTGTACTTAATTCTTATTACTTAGCGTTATGTATCTTGTGTTGATGTACTCTCGTGTTATATTTACTAAATATGCTGAAATGTTTTTTCTTTGGAGCTCTTGAATGATAATACTCCAAGTTGCACTATTGAAAGCATTTTTCACATCCAGTGTGATTGCGGCTACCCACTTTTCTTTACTATCATCTTTAATTGTTTGAACAATTTTAATGGCCTGGATTGTAGTTTGCCTTTTCTGAAACCATACTGGTTGCTGGATAGTCCTTCCCCTTCCTCAATTTCTTTGTCAATTCTTGTCCTTATTAGACTCATATAGTTTACTCATAATATTGAGTAAACATATCGATATGCTGATGGATCTTGAGGTGACTTACCCCCTTTTAATAACAGTATGAGTTTTACTCCTGGAAAGTCCTGTTGTTTCAGTAACGTATTTAAGGCTGCTAGAATCCATTTAGGGGTTACTTCAATGACGAACCTCCTGCTTCGGGTGGAATACCATCCAATCCCGGCGCTTTGCCGGATTTCATTTTGCGCTCTGCTTCATGTAATTCATCCATGGTGAATTCTTTGTCTACACTACATCTTATTTTGGCTTCTATCTTATCTTCATTGTTAGGAAATAACACATTTACTACACTTATTTCCTTCTCCTCTGTTAATTTTATGGGAGCTCTATTAGTCAAACGCCCTATTACTATTTTATATCCTGATCCCCAAATATCCTAATCGAGTTCTTCACATAGTTTTTGCCAGTGTTTTCTCTTGGCCTCCTTTATGAGGTTTGTCAATGTTGTTTTCTTCTTGTTATAGTCTACTCTTAAGCTTCTAGGTCCTGCTTTTGTACTCGTCTCTTATTTGCTCTTGTTACTTTGCACCTGCTCTGATTGCATCTCCTCCTTTGGCATTCAATGTCATTGGTCCACCAGTATGGTACTCGGGAGCTGTCTCCCTTGGTGGTATGTAATTGGCTAGCTAAAGTAGCTTCTTGTATTGCGTTTACTACCTCCTCCCGGGAGACTTCTTCTGTAACGTCTTCTCTACTCTCTTCCTTCCACTTCATGATAACTTTATATATATCCCAGTCATACTCTACTTTAGTCTTCTCATTTTGCTGACCTTTTCGCTTTGTTGGTGCTTTGATTTCAAAATAGATAAACTTGTGGTCGCTAAGTGATTCCTCTTCGAGCACCTCCCAATTCAGGATTTTATTTGATATCATCTGAGTTGAACACGTAATGTCTATAAATGATTCACAGGCTCCTCTCACAAAAGTCGGTTTATTTCCTATGTTTTGTGCTACTAAATCCAGTTCCGCCATCCACTCGACCCAATAGTCACCTCTCTGGTCAGTGGTTTGTGCGCCCCACTGTGGTGATTTAATATTTAAGTCTCCCATTATAATGTTTTCTCCTCCTTGCGTACTAATGCCTTGATTATAGAATCTACTTCTTTCTTAAATTCGTCCAGGGGTATATTTAGTGAACTATAACATCCATAAATCTTAAATTGTTTGAAGTGTATGCAGACATAACCATTTCCTAACCTCCAATCTATTACCTCTATATTTTTGTTCAGGAAGTTGACAGCGACATCCATCCTCTTATCCTTAATCCAATTATTGCTGGATACACACTTTAAATTTGGTCAACCTATTATTATGTCAACCTTCTTCTCCATTGCAACTGCTTATACCATATCATGACTACCTTGTGGCCTCGTTAAATTAGCTTGTAGGATTCCTAAGGCTGTTGAACCCATTATCTTTTTTTATTTCAACCTTCTTCGTCTTATGTCCCCTATCATCTTTCTGTATAGAGGGAAACTCATTTGGTCACTTCTGTGGCCTCCTTTTTACACGCTATACAGACAGATGCATTTGAGCATTCTCTGGCTATATGACCCTTCTCCCCACCATTCAACCAAGATCCAGTTCTATCATCTTTCTCCTTACATTGATACGCTATATATCCAAATCCAAAACACTTAAAACATCTAGTGACTTTAATTCTTTTTCTAATCTGACAGCTGACCCATCCAACTCTAGTCCGTCTCCGTTTTAGTAGCGTCTTACCAGGTTCAGCAGGTAACGTTACTGTTGCGGTTTGGTTACCAAAGCTTCTTGGTCTCATAGAAACATAATTATATCCGTCTCCTGTAACTCTGTTTCTTCACAAATTGCAGTTTTCAGATCATCTTCCTTGGTTGTAGGATTTATTCCATAAATAAAAACATTAGTTCCCTTCCTCATAGTACGCACCTCAACTTTTTCCATATTTTTCAGGATCTCCTCTTTGATGGCATTTGCTTTCCCTGTTCCTTCAACTGCAAGGAATAGGTCCTCTTTACCTATTTTCCTATTGCTTTTTATTCTCAAATCTAGTTTTCCTATATCAATACCTTGTTTCACAGACTTCAGTGTTTCTGCGTATGTTTTCCCTTTTCCCTTAATTACTACCGTTTCTTCCGGTTGTTCCTTTTTGCGCTGACCTATTTTCTTTTGCATTGGTTTCCCGTTCTTCTGTGGTTCCCATTCCTTTGTTGGTACAATATGCCTTATGTCCATTCCACATCCACGAAATAACCATTCCAGTATTTTCCTCGTGTATTCTCTATTTATCCCTTCCGGTGTGGCAATTGCTATTTTTCCTACATGATGTTCTTCCAGTACTTGCTTGCATTGACGTAGCATTTTGGAGAAACACTCCATGTCATTTACACCTTCGATATCCACATTGAACGGGATTATGTAAAAGTATCGTGATGTGTCTTTCTCCTTCTCTCTATTACTATAAACTTTGACATTCCTTTGGAGATATTCTGTTTTACCTTCTAGATTTTCGCCTGTTATACCTACAAACTCAGGATAAATCTCTTTCACTTTCTTCAAGATGCCTGCGTCTCCTTTATCTCCCGGGTTTGTTACCACAGCAATATCATATCCTTCCTCAACTTTAAATAAGCTTCCAGGTAGTACAGATATAGTCTGGAAATTGCTTTCCGACCATTTTATATCCAACAAATGCGCAAAGTCTACAAAACCATGACCTTTGACACATCCTCCGCTATGCTTCTTTTACTTTGGTTATTACACCCTGAAGCACCAGAGATATCACCCTGTGTAGTAGTAGTAGTAGTAGTGGTAGTAGTAGTAGTAGTAGTAGTAGTAGAAGTAGTATCAGTGACAGTAGTAGTAGCAGTAGTAGTAGAAGTAGTATTAGTAGTAGTGACAGTAGTAGGGGCAGTAGTAGTAGCAGCAAAAGTACTGGTAGTAGTAATGACAGTAGTAGTAGTAGTTTTTTTTTTTTCGGCAGTGAAAAAAATCTTCTTAAGACGAGTTGTATTTTTACCAACTAAAAAAAAACAAAAAAACACTGTCTTATCCGCTTACCATTTCGGAACTACTTTCCGCATTTCATCAAAATGGCACGTGTCTATATGTATTGTCAGTTACTGTCAATAATAGTAGTAGGAGTAGTAGCAGTAATAGTACCAGTAGTAGCAGCCATAGTAGCAGCAGTAGCATAAGTACTAGAAGTAGTATTAGTAGCAGCAGTAACAGTAGTGTTTTTTTATGCAGCTGAAAAGTCTTAGAAAGACACTCATTGGGTAGGTTGGATACTCACATAAAAAAAAAAAAAAAAAAAGACAACCTGCGTAGGCTGTAAAGACGGTTCACATACCAGTGATAATGTCAGGTCTACCCACCGCATCATCCCTCTCTTTAGCCTTAAGGACACAGGATACCATTTGAGCAATTATTTGCCAGTTTTCTTTTATCTACAGAATTACCGATAGAATATTGCTCACGGTTACATCTTGACCTAAGCGTACACAGCTGAGCAACGTATGCCATTCCACTTTGGACAGAGTTAAAATGACCATGTCCGGTTAGAAATTTGTAATATAATAGTCCAGATTACCGTGCCCCCTACATATCCAGGATGTGATTTGAGGAATGAGCAGCTTGGTCCACTGAGCAGTCCTCTCTTCCTAGTTCCATTTCACTTGACACTGTCTGATGGTGTTCAGCATGCGAAACATGAAAGAAGAGAATTCATCCTCCAAAATGCCTCTCCCAGGTGATTTAGCCCGTTGTCCTGTATCTTCTGGTATAATTAAAGAATGTAGCCTGGAATCATTGGCGTCACTAATTCTAACATTAAGGTCCCGACCCAATGTAACAGACGATTGACTAATCTGTGACTTTTCCGTAGCAGAGTCAATAAGAAAAGAGTCAGTTTCTATTTCTAACAATGTCAGTAGCATTTTCTAACATTCCGACCTGGACCTCCACCGGTGATGTCAAGCAGTAGCTTGATGACGGTCGGGTGTGGCCTGCCCTGCACCAACACTACTAACCGGTTCTGTGGATCCGATGCCTCTGTCCCGTAAGAAAGTATCATTAAAAGTACCAGCCATGAAGAGTAAATAGTATATCCATTAACAAGCTAAGTCGGTACCAAAAATCAAGCCAAGGGGAGAAACAGAATTAGAAGAAAAGGAGAAAAACGGTATGAAAAGAAGAATAGAACAGAGACCTCAACAAGAAACATGAGAACTCTGAGGTACAGCCAGGACACCTCGGGGATCACCAAACTCGTCCTCACAGTCTTTGAGCCCCTGAGGGTTAACAGTAGTGATAGTAGTAGCAGCAGCAGCAGCAGCAGCAGTAGTAGTAGTAGTAGTAGTAGTAGTAGTAGTAGTAGTAGTAGCAGCAACAGCAGCAGCAGCATCAGTAGTAGTAGTAGTAGTAGTAATAGTAGTAGTAGTAGTAGTAGTAGTAGTAGTAGTAGTAGTAATAGTAGCAGTAGTAGTAGCAGCAGCAGCATCAGTAGTAAAGTAATAGTAGCAGCAGTAGTAGTAGTAGTAGTATTAGTAAAAGTAATAGTTGTAGTAGTAGTAGGAGCAGCAGCATCAGTAGTAGCAGTAGTGGAAGTAATAGTATTAATAGCAGCAGTAGCAGTACCATTAGTTATATATATAAAGAGAGGGAAAACCCTCATGGGCATCAGGTAAAATAACCCTGATGTGCCGGACTCTTACCGACTAAAAAACCCCTTGGAACTACCTAAAAATAGGTAACACATCGATTAGGAAACCTGAGACCTTAGAGTCTATTATATCTTTGTCTCTCATTTCTCTCTGCTTCCTTTATACTCATTATGTTTGTAACCATTGATAGTATTAATTTCCAACCTTGCCTAGTCTGAGCCATAATATCAATCATAGTAGTAGTAGTAGTAGTAGTAGTAGTAGTAGTAGTAGTAGTAGTAGTAGTAGTAGTAGTAGTAGTAGTAGTAGTAGTAGTAGTAGTAGTAGTAGTACTAGTAGTTGTAGTAGTAGTAGTAGCAGTAGTAGCAGTAATAGTAGTAGTAGTAGTAGTAGTAGTTGTAGTAGTAGTACTAGTAGTTGTAGTAGTAGTAGCAGTAGTAGCAGTAATAGTAGTAGTAGTAGTAGTAGTAGTAGTAGTACTAGTAGTTGTAGTAGTAGTACTAGTAGTAGCAGTAGTAGCAGTAATAGTAGTAGTAGAAGTAGTAGTAGTAGTAGTAGTAGTAATAGTAGTAGTAGAAGTAGTAGTAGTAGTAGTAGCAGTAGTACTAGTAGTTGTAGTAGTAGTAGTAGTAGTAGTACTAGTAGTTGTAGTAGTAGTAGTAGTAGTAGTAATAGTACTAGTAGTTGTAGTAGTAGTAGTAGTACTAGTAGTTGTAGTAGTAGTAATAGTAGTAATAGTAATAGTAGTAGTAGTAGTAGTAGTAGTAGTAGTAGTAGTAGTAGTAGTAGTAGTAGTAGCAAATGCAGCAGCTGCAGCAGTAATAGCAATAATAGGCAATACCCAAACTCATGAGTGTGTTTGTGTGTATGTGTGTGAGTGTGTGTGTGTGTGTGTGTGTGTGTGTGTCTGTGGGCAGCATAGCTCAAAAACTAAAATTCCGTTAAATACCAAATAGACGAGTTGGGTTTGACCAACTAAAAACCCCTATCTGTTCTGCACACATTACGGAAGCTGCCTTTCTGCATTACATCGTACTACTGTGTCAAAAAAGTTACGGGAATTTGCCAATAAAACCTAAAAAAATGAATTATTCATCCAATTTTATTTTATCACCTTCAAAGTAGGCCGCTTCTTAAATTATACGTTTATGCCAACGAATAATTTAATCAATAAAACATTTTTTGTAGACACTTTTAGGACTCGATGTCAATTGTCGCCGCGAATTTTCTTTTATGTCTTCTATTGATTGAAAATGGGTGCCTCGAAGTGGTAACTTGAGTTTTGGAAAGAGAAAGAAATCAGCAGGAGCCAGATCAGGTGAATACGGTGGTTGTTTAAATGAAATTTGTTGAGTTTTTGGCCAGAAATTCGTTCACAGGTGCGTTATCTTGGTGCAGAATCCGTGAGTTGTCATTTCTCAAATCTGGTCTTTTTCCCCGTATTTGTTCTCTCAAACGCCGCATAACGCTCAGATAATAGTCTCTATTTACCATCTGACCTTCTAGTAAGAACTCTGAGTGCACGAGACCGCGTAATCGAAAAAAACAGTCAATATGACCTTCAGTTTTGATCAATTTTGACGTGCCCTTTTAGGTTTCGGTTCAGTTGTAAGGCGACATTCGGAAGCTTATTGACTGGTTTGAGTGTCAAACTCGTAAACTCACGTCTCATCACCAGTTACAATGCATTTTATGAATGTGGGGTCGGAACTGGCTCGTTCTAGCATGTCTTCAGCAATCTTTACGCAATTGAGTTTTTGTAGAAAAATCAAGTCTTTCGTAACTAACCGAGCTGCAACGCGTGTCATGCCCAAACAATCGTTTAAAATAGTACGAATCGATTCGTGAGACACAGAAAGCTCAGCGGCAATCTCTCTCAGACTTAAATGACGATTTTCAGACAACATTTTCTTCAGTTTAGCGATGTTCAGTTCAGTTGAAACCGTTAATGGCCGACCAGAGCGAGGCAAATCTTCCCCCACATCTCGACCACCTTTGAATGCACTGTACCATTCATATGCACATGTTTTTGATAAAGTCGATTCACCGTAAGCCCTCTGTAACATTTTCAGCGATTCGGCACACGAAATACCATTTGCAATGCGAAATTTGAGACAGATTCTTTGTTCAGTATTTGTATCCATCGTAAAATCGCAAATCACCTTTGAGACGAACTAACAAAATGGCGTACTGTAAACAAACTAGAAGACAGATGACCATAAAACTCCGCGTGGATATAGAAGAAAGTTGTACCAACTTAGCGACAGCAATAATTTCGAATCTCCTTTTAAACAGGATTTTTAAATGATCCATTCCCGATACTTTCTTTACAGAGTGTATATGTGGCATCAGTATTTAACTCCTTGTGTCACCCTTTTCCTTATATTTGAGAATGTTTGTTATCATTTCCACAATCATGTTCCATTTTTTATCACTTTCTAGCATTTCTCGTATAATGCTCCTCGTAGTGAGATTTTGTCCAGTTTGTTGGGCATATTTTTGTCTGTGTTGGTTCCAGTTTTTGCATATTAGTATCGTGTGTTCTGGTGCATCCTTTCTTGCACAGTGCACACAATCTTCGCTGTGCACCAAGTTCATTTTGAACAAGTAAGTTTTAAATCTTCCATGTCTTGTCAAAAATTGGGTAAGATAATATACAACTTGACCATGGGTCCTCTTCAGTCAAGGTTCAATATCCGGTATCAATAGTTTAGTCCATTGTGCTATCTCCGTTTCCAGAGTCCGTTCATCTTGCCACATCCGTATCAGGTATTCCCTTATATTGATATCTTGCATGTTTTCTGGTTTTTTTATTCTTATATACTCTCTCCTGTGCTAGTAAGTGTATAGGTATTGTTCTAGCTATTACCTTTATTGCTTTGGTTGATACAGCTCTATAGGCACTAACGATACGGATTGCAATATTTCTTTGAACCCTCTCCATAACTCTCCGAAACGTCACTTTTGTAATCCAGGCGAACCAAACCGGTGCACAATATAACATAAAAGAGCTTACCACATTACTGAGTAATCTTCTTTTCATTGGGTTTGGTCGTCTTAGATTTGGTATTATTCGACTTATAACGGCTATGCTTTTTTCTGCCTTGCCGGCTACAAATTGATTATGTGGCCATATGTTTAAGTTTTGTCCTAGTTGGATACCTAGATATTTTATTTGTTCACTGGAATTTATGTTCTGGTTGCCAAATATAACCGTTATTTCCTTTAAAGTTCTTCTACCTTCCAGTATAACCATTTCTGTTTTCTCTGATACCAATAGTAACCCCTTTTCTATCATCCAGATTTCAACAGTAGTAGTAGTAGTAGAAGTAGTAGTAGAAGTAGTAGTAGCAGTAGTAGCAGTAATAGTAGTAGTAGTAGTAGTAGTAGTAGTTGTTGTTGCAATAATAATAATAATAATAATAATAATAATAGTAGTAGTTTTAGCAGAAGTAGCAGAAGTGGTAGCTGTAGTAGTAGTAGCAGCAGTAGTAGTAATAGTAAGTAGTAGTAGTAGTAGTAGTAGTAGTAGTAATAATAGCAGTAGTAGTAGTAGTAGTAATAGTAGTAGTAGCAGTAGTAGTAATAGTAATAGTAGTAGTAGCAGTAGTAGTAATAGTAGTAATAGTAGTAGTAGTAGTAGTAGTAATAGTAGTAGTGGCAGTAGTAGTGATAGCAGTATTGTCCGGGTGGACATTCCACATCTGAGCCATTGATTGGGTTTTTGTACGTTAGAGGAAGGCTGTAATGATAGTAATTTCACAGAGCGGCCGATATCCGTATAGACCACTTAAGTTTGCAGAAAACCATCTCACCTCCAAGAGCGCAGTGAACTCCAGAAATTACGTCTTTTCTGTAGTCCTCGTTGACACTTTTAACATTAAAAGTAATCGGTTGTGATGAAAATGAAATAAGGAACAGAGCAGCGGGGGAATGAAGAAGCCTCCCAGTATTCAGCTAGAGACCCGAGATTTCCCTGAAAAAATATGGTTCAGAGACATCTGCCGCGCGGAAAGATTCCACCATCTCCTGAATGCTATGTCAGACGAAATGTCTGAGCCATATCCTATTACAATTCTACTATCACAATATGTAGTCACGTAGGCCCAAATTCCATCTTCCATTCGTATTATATGATTTCCCCATTTCCACTTGAGCTGTCGGCGTGTATTGCTTCGTCCTCCATTCCTATTATTGTTCTCATTTTAGTGTTTTTATTCTATTTTGTGGCTGAAGATCTTCAGTTTACGTTTTCATTTCACTTTATAGATAAAATCTTCCATGTGAATAGAAGTCGGGTTTTCTTGTAAATCTTTGCTTCGCAATCCCTTCGGATGTGGAACTTAAATTACAAATTTGGTATTTAACGGAATTTTCGTTTTTGAGTTAAGCCCGCGAGGATCTATGCCTAAAAATGTGTTGTTGTTTTGTTATTCAGATATCTTGGTGAAATCTCGATATGAAAATTGTAATTGGAATGGAATATCGTGTCTGCTTTTCTGTTTAATTGAGAGAAACATCTACATAAATGCCTTTTGTTAAATATTGGCTTGTATATACAAATGAATATGGGAATACACTAGGCTTAAAGTTAGTGAAGTCTTTTAAGAGCTGTATGATCAAGAGAAATAAAAACGAATAACTACAACGCATTTGAAAAATGTATAGGTATTTTAAAATTAAAACCAACAATAAGGAATATGTTTGAAATTGTTAACCCGATTAAAATCTTTTGTATTTAAGTGTAGAATCTTCCAAAGATGTGGCACAAAGATTTTCAAGAAAATCTCCACACCCGCAACTACCCTTTACATGGAGAAATGTTCTAAAATTGTGATTGTCTCAAAAATAACTCTAACAATTTTGACTAAAATATCGTATATTTAAGATGTTTATATGACAAACAAAATGTATATCTTAAATTTTCTGGTATAGCCTCTGAAGACCTCTTTATTCTGGATGAATTTTGCTGAATTTTTCATAACTAGTAAACCGTAAGGAAAAGACTAAAATGTACTATATCAAATATTCAAATATCGTTAAAACACATACTTTATGACATATACATTTCATTTTATAGACCTGACCGTTTCTGAGGTATTTCTTGTTATTGGTTTCAGATATAAAATAATTATAATTTTCTGATACTTTTCTCAATTTGTCAACTCGTAAGCATACAAATAAGGAATTTCAAACGCATAGCAACCAGCCTTTAAAATATTTGACTATCGGTTTAGCCTATGGTATTCCCTTATTTCCCTTCTATTTACAAGGAAGCGAGTAATACGATCATTTCTGCTAATTTTATCTCGATTATCATGAAGTAGATAGAAGAATAATCTTTATAATAACAATTTGTTACGGAGATGTAGAGAAATTCATGTGAATGGAAACCAAGCATTCTTACTTTGTCTACACGTAGTACGTACGTGGTGTAAAGAGAAGCTATGTATTGCACCTAAAAAGTCGATAAAAATATTTCACAGGAAGTATACAATTTGAGACCCCCTAAATCCCCCCAAAAAAACATTTTTAGAAAAATGTCCGTGTATGTGTCGGTATGTCTGTCAGTATGTCTGTCTTTCTGCCTGTCAATGTGTGTGTGTGTGTGTCTGTGTGTGTGTGTATGTATCTGTGGGCAGCATATTTCAAAACCGAATATGCCGCTAATTAACCAAATTTGGTATCTTGGTATCAGTATCTTTCAAGAATGCAGCATAAAGATATTCAATAAAATTCCCCCAACACCAACTACCCTTTACAAGCAAACATTTTTAAAAATTTTGATTTTTCAAAAAGGCTCTAACAATTTTAATAAAAATGTCGTACATTAAAGATTTTTACATGCCAAATAAAATGTATAAATTGTAAGATATAGACAAAAACTTACTGGATAAAAAATGTAGAGCTCGTTAAATCACACAATTTATGACATATACATTTTTTTCATGGAATTGACCGTTTTCGAGATCTAGCTTGTTGTTCGTTTCAGTTTTAAAATACTTAAGCTTTTCCCATAGAGAAAGTTCTCAACTGCTTGCCACGTAATGAATCGGATTTTAGTCTCATAGCGACCACATTTTAAAACATGAGACTGTCGGTTTAGTCTAATGTATTCCCTTATTTCCCTTGTACTTAAAAAGAACTAAGTAATAAGACCGTTTATGGATTAGCATAAAGTGGATAGAAGAATAAGGTTTTTAACAATTATTTGTTACAGAGATTTAGAGAAGGCGTGTAAAAGGAACATAAAATGATTTTAAAAGAAAAAAGAATTCCATGAGTGTGTGTGTGTGTGTGTGTGTGTGTGTGTGTTTGTGTCTGTGGGCAGCATAGATTAAACATTAAAATTCCGTTAAATACCAAACTTTATATTTAATTTCTGTATCTCCAAGGATGCGACACGAAGATTTTCAAGAAAATTCCCAACCCCAACTATCCTTTACATGGAAAAAATTTCGAAAATTTTGATTTTCTCAAAAATGGCAATAATGATTTTGATGAAAATATCATATATTAAAGATATTTACATGGGAAATAAACTGTATATCTTGAATTTTCTGCGAATAGCCTCTGAAGACATGTTTATTGTGGATACATTTTTCGGAAATTTGCATAACCGGTAAACCGTAAGATATAGACAAAAACTCACTCAACAAAAAATGTAGATCTCGGTAGAACACACAATTTATGTCATATATTTTTTCGTGGAGTTGACCGGTTTCAATATGTTGCGAAAAGATCCGGTTTTCAGTCACATAGCGACCACATTTTAAAACATTTGACTGTCAGTTTAGTCTAATGTATTCCTTTATTTCCCTTTTACTTATAAGAAACTAAGTGATAAGTTCATTTCTGCTAATGTTTATCTCGATTAGCATTAAGTAGATAGAACAATAAACTTATTAACAACAATTTGTTACAGAGGTGTAGAGAAAATCATGTGAATGGTATACATCAGATTTTTAAAAATACTTTTTTTTTTGGATTCAAGTGATTCCAAAATATGTATTTCCGGTGAAATCTCAGTATTGAATTTTTGGGTGAAATACTTTTTCTTTATTCTAATACATGTAGAGGGTCTTGGGTCCTCAAAACATACATTTCCGGTGAAATGTTGCCATCGAATTTCTGTATAGAATACGTTCTCTAATTACTATGTACACTGCATGTATATACATGCTAGAGAAAATTAAAAATTAATAGGAAAATAAAACAAATCATATTACAGGTCCGTGTTGAAATATTAAACCCTTTAATTTTCACAACGCTCCACAATAAGCCATACATGACGCTTTTCAACATGGAGAAAGAGGAGGAGAGGGAGAGAGAAATAATGAAAGAAGGAAACACTCATTGAGACAGAGGAATAGGGGGAGAGAGTGAATAGTGAGAGAGGATTGAGAGACAGTGACAGAGGGAGATAGGATGGCAGAATGGATGGGACAGGAAATAGCAATGAGAGTTTAATAGGAAGAATGAGAGGAGAGGTGTGAATAATAAGAGAGGGAAGTAGAAACAATTAGAGAGGACGATTGTAAAGGAGAGAGAATGTATAATGAGAGAAGGAAGTACAAACAATGATAGAAAGAGAATGAAAAGGAGAAAGAGTGGATATGAGAAACGGAAGTGAATACAGTGGCAATGAGAGAAGGAGAGCGATAGAAGGAGAGATTAAATAATGAAATAGGGGAGTAGTGACATTTATAGGAAAAGGGAAATAGGAAGAGAATGTATAATGAAAGAAGCACAGACAGTGAAAATGGGAAAGTGAGAGGGGAGAGGGTTAGTAATGAGAGAGAAGCAATGCCAGAGAACAGAGGAAGAATGTGAAGGAGAGAGGGAATAATAAGAGAGAAGTAGAGCCTGTGAGAAAGGGGAAATAAGAAGTGAACAGAGTGTGGAGAATGAGATAGGAAAGTAAAGACAATAAGAGAGTGGGATAGGAATAAAGAGAAGGGAAAGAGAGCGTTAATCAAAAAGGGATCAAGGTCACTAAGGAAGTGGGATAGCCATATTCAATAGAGAGAGAAGAGGGTGGATAATGAGAGAAGTAGAGACAGTGATATAGTGGGAGAAAGGGAGAGTGAGAGGGGAACCATAGTGAAAAATAAGCTACAGAATGAGAATGAAGAATAGGAAACGAGAGAGGGGAAAGAGATGGTCTATGAGGAAGAGATTAGAGACAATGAAAGAGTGGAATAGACAGATTAATAATAACTCCATGGCACGACAGCTCACAAGGGCCCTTGGCCTACCGCCCGGCCGCTGCGTCCCCCATCTCGGTCCATGACAGACGTCATGAATGAGGTGCAATATTGGAGGGTGAGACGTGATCAGCGCCTCAAACGCCCACCCCCTCACCCGGACGGTTAATGCGGTCATCATGACCTGGAGCTGCTACTTCTCAGCCTCATGAGTTCACCCCGGGCCAAGTCTCCCTGAGGGGGGAAAAAACCGGGAATCGAACCCAGGTCTCCCGCAGGATAGACAGGAGAAAGATTGAGATGGTCTATGGGGAGTGTGTAGAGAAAATGAGAGAGTGTGATAAGCATATTGAGAGGAAAGAGATAGAGCTGGATTATGAGAGAGGGTTTAGAGAAAATGAGAGAGTGGGATAGGCAAATTTAGAGGAGAGATATAGAGATGGTGTATGAGAGAGGGTTTAGAGAAAATGAGAGAGTGGGATAGGCAGATTTAGAGGAGAGAGATAGAGATGGTCTATGAGAGATGGTTTAGAGAAAATGAGAGTGGAATAGGCAGATTAAAATGAGAGAAATGCAGAGGTCTATGAGAGAGGGCTTGAAGAAAATAAGAATGTGGGATAGGCAGATTTAGAGGAGAGAGATAGAGATGGTCTATGAGAGATGGTTTAGAGAAAATGAGAGAGTGGGATAGGCAGATTTAAAGGAGAGAGATAGAGATGGTCTATGAGAGATGGTTTAGAGTCAATGTGAGAGTGGGATAGGTAGATTGAGAGGACAGGAAAACAGTGGATAATGAAAAGTAAATACGGTGAAAGGGGTAGAGTAGGTGAATTTGTTGTTGTTCTTTTATTAGCTTAACGTCCTTTAACTAGGTTAAATGAAATTGGTGAAATGATGCTTAAATGATCTCGGGCTCCATGGAGCTTAAACTTACTTGACATTCGTCTTCTCGGTATAAGGGAAAACCCCAAAAAAACTTATCTGAATATCTGACCCTAAGCCAGATTCTAACTCACGACCTGTTGAATGTAAGGCAGACACGCTACCACCACACTATCCAGGCGATAGGGATAGCTAGATACAAGTAGTGGGAGAAGGAGAGAGAAGAATCTCTGCAGTTACAGCAATAACGCGAACAGAGTTGTGGCTTGTACTGCTTGATAATAAAGTTACAAAGTTAGCTAGGACGGACAACAGAAAAAAATGCAACGGGATGACATAGCGCTCGATTTACCCAAAAAAGGAAAAGGAATAATAAAAAAAGCCGGTGGGGTTAAGCCCGGCCGGCGTTTGTACGGTGGGGGGCAGAATGCAACAGGTGGCTCGTAAAGTAGATATCCGCATATAAAGCACTCAACGTGCCGTGCTGGGTCCGGATTTGCGATGGATTGACTGACTGGCTGCCTGAACTCTCTCACTTCAAGCCACCACTTGACTCTCTCCCAGATGTGTAAACACTCGCTCAAGGGGTTAAAGTTGATGTCGCCTCATATCAATAAAACTGCTACACCGCTGTTTGCTTATTACCACCACACACACAAATATGCATGCACCTGTTTTATCTTCTAATAGCCACACCATGAGGAATATATGTACAAATAGAAACAACCAGTAAAAATTTGATGTTTTCCATTCACACTCTTTTATATCTGTTCTGCAAAATAACTATTCTTACAAAAGATTATTATTTTATCTACATCATGCTAATGGAGACAAGCATTAGCAGTAGTGGTCTTATTATTTACTTCCTTACAAGCAGAAGGATTCAAGTGACAGTCAAATGTTTTAAAAACTGTCACACATTTGCCATTACAATTCCGTTCTCTATCCATGGCCAGCAGCAAAACAAAAAATAAAATGAAAAAGATGCGGACTTCTCGTTTTAAAAGATATTAAGTATTTAAAAACTGAGCACAATAATAGGGAATATCTCAGAAATGGCAAGCTTTAAAAAACTGCATATAACAACAATTACGTTCTTTAACAAGATCTTCATGTTTAAACCATTTTGTCTATCTCTTATGGTTTACCATTCATGCCAGAATGAAGAGGTATTCAAAGACTATTACCAATGAATTCAGGATACACATTTTGCCATTTTTTTATATATATGGACTTATAATCAAACTCGTTAGAGCCATGTTTAGGACATTTTTCCATGTAAAGGGTGGTGTAGGGTGAAGGGATTTGACTGAAAACCTTCATGTCGCATCCTTGAAAGTTACTGGACTTAAATTTCAAGTTTGGTATTTAACGGACATTTTGTGTTTGAGCTATGCTGTACGTAGGTACATATACACCCAGACATTACCCTTTTTTATTTTTTTTTTTCCTTGATTCAGAGATCTTCAAAACATTAGTAGTCCGATAAAAATATACGCGCGCACACACTAAATTGCCTATTATATTTTAAAACGCTAGAATTTAGATATAATGCTTATAATATATATAATGTTTAGGGAAGAAGCAGAGATCTTTTAGAAATTATCTAAAATAAAAGTAACGTTTCATATGGATTTACATAACTAAGAATCAGTAAATTTCTTCTGATTGGTATTCACTTCCATGAAATTTAGATTACTGTGGGCAACAAAATCTTATTTCTGTCTGCATGTCCCCTCTCGATCATTTTATTTATGAAGATTGGGTTATATAGTTTGTTTGCTTTGTTGCTATTGGAAACACTTCTTTTAATAATGTCATATTTATATATAATCAGGCATTTATATCATCTTTTTAAAATACCGAAAGAGCGTAAACTGAATATCTCGGCCTCTAAAACTAAAATATTAGCATTCTAGGCAAATATCATCTGAGATATAAGATAGTATTCAGTGAAAAAGTTACCTACAACAATAAACAACTTCAGTCACCAAGGTTTATAATATTTATGACATGACATAACATAAAGGTCAAAACATTTTAAAAATTTGTAGGAAACACTATTCTATTCGTTATGTGATGAACTTGCTAATGATAATGATAACAATAATAGAAATAATAATAATAATAATAATAATAATAATAATAATAATATCTAATACTTGTAAATGTTTCTATTAATAAATAATAACACGAACCGAAAATAAGATATACACAATAAAGTAGGTACAAAACGAATCCTATTTATATTCGGAGTTATGCCTAAGCTTATAGTAACCAGAACTAGCATGATCTAGATCTGCATAGATAAATAAAAATCTTCTTTATATATTGGGTAGGTCCTACGTATAAAAATATACAGACGAATAAAATTAAAATCGTGAATCGAGAACCAGCATAAGTGACCTTTGTTTTACCTCCCTTGCTTATCAGCGGAGACATGAGCGGTTCGCACTTTACTGAGAAGGGCAAAACGAGTCTCTCACGCCAGTATCCCACTGATCAGTTTTTAACTGGAAATAGCCCCGTTGAGTTCAACAACTCTTATAACACACGAAGGGATATCTGCACACGTCAAACGTGGGACAGTTTGGTCATCTTGTATAAGTAGTATCTTCATTATGAGCTCTATTGAGGAGCAGTAAAGAATAAAACGTCTAAAAGTTACGCTTCAGTAATGAGTTTTCTCAGAAACTCAATATTTAATCCGATTTTTATACATTTACTATACTTCTGCTCCCCTCCCAGAAAGAATTGAAATATCAGGTTAAAATTTGGAATTTAAACAGAACTAAATCTATGATGAATGCCAATCGTTTTAGGCATATACTGCTTATACGATCACAAAACGCACGCGCGCGCGCGCGCGCACACACACACACACACACACAAAAGCTAAATCTCAGAAGCTATAATCTTATACCGGAAATATTTAAATATTTACACATTCAATGATTTATAAATAACGAATAGCTCTAGGAAACGTTTCCTTTTTATTCTTCTATAAGTATTACTCCTTTAGATTTTATTTTAAAGGTTTAATTAAATATCTCAACAGAAAGCAAATTACGACAACTATGCTCTACTGAAACCTAAAGTAATTAAGAAAATTACGGCCTGCGCGGAAATGTCACTCAGCGCAAATATCTCGTACCCTTACGTTACTCCCCCAAAGTGAATTATTTGTGCTATCAACAATGAAAATGTTCAGGGATCGCTCTTGCTCGACGGGCCCACAATCATGGACGATTTATTTTTATTCAATCAAAGACGTTACAGACATGGAAAGTATTAAAAAATCCGATGTGTTCTACTCATATAATTTTCTCTACCTCTTTTGCAAACAAACGACTCTTACAAAAGATTATACTTCTTTCCACATCAAGCTAATCGATAACAGAATTGTTTTCATTACTTGCTTCCTTGTAAGTGGAAGGGAAATAGTGGAATGCACCAGGTTAAAACGAATGTCAAATCTTTTTAAAAATGTTATGTTGTTGTGTGAACAATTGAAGTTCGGTTCACTTTGCACGGCCAGGAGTAAAACAAAAGAGGGATTAAATGACAGATGACTTCCCGTTTGAGAAAAGTTTAAGTCGCTTAAAATTAAAAAGAAGCACGAAAAATCTACAAATCGATAAACTCTGCAAAAAAATTGATATGTTACAAATTATGTGCTTTAATGACATCTATATTTTGTGCGACTAAGTTTTTGTCTATATCTTACGGTTTACTATTTGTACCAAACTCATTCAGAATGAAGAGATCTTTAGAGGATATTTCCAGAAATTTCAAGATATACTTTTTATTTGTGATTTAAATATATTTAATTTATAGTATTTTAATCAAAATCGTTACAGCCATTTTTGAGAAACACAAAATGCTCAAAAATTTGTCCACAAAAGGGTAGTTTGAGGGAGGAATTTTCTTGAAAATCTTTGTGTCGTATCCTTGGAAGATACTAAGGTTAAATACCAAGTTTGGTAGTTAATGGTCCTCTCGTTTTTCAGCTATGCTGTCCACTCCCGCACACACACACACACACACACACACACACACACACGAACCTCTTCCTGGTTTTTTTTATTCAAGTTACATTAAAACATATTTTTAGTGAAATCTTGACATCAAATTTTTTGGAGGAATAGAATACCTTCTCTAAGCATATTTTATGTAGAGAAAGTAAAAAGTAGGGCTTTTTGAAATGTATAATAGGTTATAGATTTCGATAATGACTTCCATCGAGTAAATAGGCACAAACTATAGGAACTTTAACTAACTAAAGATCGTGCTTTGTTGAAGCAATAAAGAATTGTTCAAATATACAAATATAATCATCGACATTGGATTTAAAAAAGAAAGATGAAAGACTAATATTGGATTAAGACAAGGGTATAACTTATCACCTACTTTATTTAATATACACATTTTAAAAAAATGGACAGTTTTAGTAAACCCAGGCATAAGAATCGATAGTGAAACATGTAAAACAGTTACTTTGCAGAAAATCTTAATAATAGTTCAGAAAAATGAAAGTGTTTTACAGAAATCCTTGCACGAGTTAAATAAAATGTGTAAATTATATGATTTTAGGATATTAATAAAAAACAAAGGTTATGGCCTTTAAAGGGAAAAAGATCGATGCGATCAAGAATTGTTTAGAGGATCGAGCTCTAGATCTATTATCCAGTTTTAAATATTAATGATGTGACAGCTGTGATATAGAAAGAGATATTGATAATATAAATAAACTTCAATCGGTTTGCGGAATTATATTGAGCACTTTTTTAAAAAAAAAATAATAAAATAAAATTCTACATAGTTATTGTAAATCCCAAAGTGCTGTGAAAGTTTAATCCCAACGAGAACCAAAAAGATAGAATTCAATCTGCGGGGATGAAGTCCTTTAGGCAAGTAAACGGTTGCACCAAACTCGGTAACATTAAAAGCGAGAAATAAGAGAGGAACTAAAAGTAGAATAGCAAAATAATGAACCAAAGACAAAAATCTGAAGTGTTACACTCACATGACTTTCTCTAACCGTTCTACAAAGAAACTTTTTACAAACGATTATTCTTCTTTCTACACCAATAGTGCTCAAACTACAGCAAAAGAGATTTACCTCCTTCTATTTGTTTGGTGTCGGCAGGCAAAAACCTCTCTTTTATAACGTCACTTTCATCAGTGGTGGTGGTTTCAGCAACGTTAATGTTTTATGGGTTGGCACAAATGCTTAAAAAACATCTTCTTGAACGCCATTCTTGTTAGTGACTTGGTTGGCACTGTTTACTTGTATCCAGTTCATCAATGTTTGAGACAGGGATGAACAACAGAGCTTTAAAACTAAGACCAAATGATCCTGCCGTCCCTTCCCTACTGCAATATTTGCTTTTCACTTAATTCATTTTCGAGGACAACTGTTCACAAATAAATGTAGAACCAAATATTTATATATCCTTTTCAGAAAAAATTCGCAATTTCGGAATTGTTTTATTGAGAGCAGATTTAAATAAATTGTGAGAATATTTAATGGCTGTTGAATTCTGCAAAGCAACTAGCTCCATTTGAAGATCGTAGAGATCGCCTTTGAGGGCAAAATTAATTCAAATTTAAGTGCTGTTATTGATTGCACACCTGATAATAATTTTGCCATAATCAGTATGATGTATTTTTCAAGATAACCCCGAGATAAGCGATGCTTACAAATAAGACATTTTTAACAAACAAAAATCCTCCCATTCTTCCTGAATACGATATGTTTGGTTCGCTTGAAACCTGCCATCGTGTCGAGAGTCGAACCCAGTTAAACGCCACTGAATAACTGAACGGGAAAGGCTTCCTAAGTAGCAATTTATAAAATGGTGGCGGGATAGGGGACGCAATTATCTCTTAAAAGCAGAGATTGGGCTACACCATGCTCATCGAAACACGAATTAGTCGAATGTACTTATTACTTAGCTCCTTAAATGTAGAAGGGAACTAAAGGAATGTGCTATGCTAAAGTGATGGTCAAATGTTTTAAAAGATATCGTTATGCGATTGTCATTGAAATTCACTTCTTTGCTTGGCCAGGAGTAGATCAAAAAAAAAAAAAAAACGGATTTTCTGTTTGAGAAAAGCATAAGTATTTTAAAATTAAAACCAATGACAAGGAATATCTTGGAAACAGTCAGCTCTACAATAAAAGAGCATAATTGTGTGTTTAAACGGGATACACATTTTTATGTGTTAAGTTTTCGTCTATTTCTTAAGTTTTACTAGTTAGTCAAAATTCATAAAAATGTATCCAGAATGAACAGGTCTGCAGAAGTTATTCCCGGAAAATTCAAGATATACATTTTTTGTAATGTAAATATGTATAATGTAAGGTATTTTAAGCAAAATCGTTAGGGCCATTTTTGAGAAAAACAAAATTTTCATGTTCACTTGTAAAGAGTAGTTTGGAGTGGGAGGGTTTTGTTGAAAATCATCGTGTCGATCCTTGGAAGATAATAAACTTAAATGCCAAGTTTGGTATTTAACGGTCTTTTAGTTTTTGAGCTATGCTGTCCAAAGGCACACACACACGTGGATTTTTTCTAGAAATGGACTCGAGGACCTTAAAACATATATTTCCGGTGAAATCTGGGAATCAAAGTTTTAGGAGCAATACAATACCTTCTCAATACACTATGTATACAGTACGTGTAGAGAAAGTAAACATGTATTGAACACATGAGCAGAACGAGTAAGGAGAGATAATACCCACTACCATCGAGCAGCTACCAAGCAAAAGGACGACGACGCTTTAGAAGTCTAGGAAGCACTGCACTGATGTTTTGTGAAACCGGGACTGGGCGATCTTCGTAGTGAAGATGGTATCCAAGGTTTCATTTTTCAACAAAATGGGTCACCACTTCATTTCAACTTAGAAGCTAGTCATGAACTGAACTACCAAACGAATTGCCCCGAACATTGCAAACATAAGTTGTCCCGAAAGCCTCTTGCTGTGCTCTGCCCCACAGATTGGGAGCCCCGTTCATGAGTTAACCCTAATCTGCTGTCCTACTCTGTGATGTGGGGGTAGCATTTGTATTTCACTTTAAGAGATCTCGAATTTGAAACTCGGACAGGTGTACTAACCGTGACGATAGTGAACATTTCTGTTGGCCTTTACGTTCCCATGTCCTTACACCATGACTTTGTACTTTCTCTACACGTGTATAGAGAAGGTATTGTACTGCACCCAAAAATTCGATACCGAGATTTCACCAAAAATATGGTTTAAGAACCGCCTGAATCAAAATAAAAATTTTAGAAAAATGTCCATGTGTGTGTGTGTGTGTGTGTGGTGTGTGTGTGTGGTGTGTGTGTGTCTGTGGGAAGCATTGCTCAATTTCTTTCACGATTGAAAGTGTCGATGATGGCGCTCGTACTGCATGGCAGGGGAACAGGAGGCTCATTGTGATTCTCTTCGGTCCCCGACTTCGGCTGATCGCCGGGATAAGAAACGACCATAGCGATGAACCCTGGGTGCGGCGGAGTTCCCGGACTGCATGTCCGACTTTCCAGGTGCTTCAATTGGGAAACTGTAGGGACAGTCATTATTGTGCCGTTCCCTGGTTCCGCCGCCCGGTGCATCCTCTCACTTCTTCTCTCCCTCCAGGGTACAATACCCACATAAGGTTCGGTGCCGAGGCCCGTCCGTCCGTATCCTAAACCTAATGCAGTTACGCGAGCAGAGCTGCAGTTTCTACTAAAAAAAAACATAAACTGCCTAAGAAAGAGCAATTTCAAATGTTAAAAGTGAATAAATACGAATTTTGAGGAGCTAAAATGAGATATAAATCCACCGCAGTAATTATGATAGCGATAATGAAAGTGCACCAGCTTCATTTATTTAATCTCTATGATAAGCATTGAATTCAAGGAAACATACTATGATGACTGTTTATTACCACAGTGCAATTAATGCGATTTGAAAAAATTAACAGCAGTTTTTAAGTTGGAGATTATTATCTTATATATATCTTAGATAAACCAGACATTTTCATTTAAAGTAAGATAGCCTCGAAAAAGTTGAAACGTGAACAGCGAGGAACGTTCAATAAGTCCTTAGAAAAAGATAGAAAACAAATTATTTTGGGTATTTTTTTGCTCAACATAACTTCGTTTTAGCTCAATACTTTTTTTTTCAGCGTTTCTCCAGCTGTTTTAAGCCTTCCAAAAAGTAGGATTTCTGAAGGTCCTCAAAGTAGGTATCTGTTTGGGAGATGACCTGTTCGTTAAACGTGAATCGTTTTTCGCCGAGAACTTTTTCAAGTTTGGGGCCCAAATTTGGTAAATACGGTGGATCTTGTAGTAATTCGAAACTTAATTCTATAGTGTTCGGCGTCAAAACAGCGAGGTGTACAGATGGAAGAGAATATTTTTCTTTGTCAGATGAGAACAGTTTTTCTTGATTTCTCCGTTCAACCGGTGAAGTAACGATACATAATACTCTTAATATATCGTTCTTCCTTTCTGCAAGTAATCAATGTAGATGATTTCGCATGCATCCAAAAAACTGGAGGCCATCTTGTCTGCATATTTCACAACCTTTGCCTTCTTCGAAGCCTTATTGCTTTTGAAAACCCACGGTTTCAACTGTACTTTTGTCTCTGGAGTGTAGTAGTGCATCCATATTTCATCATATGTATCGACGCAGAAACTCGACAGGATTGCGATGGAAAAGTGCCAAATTAGGTTCCAAATCCATCACACGATTGCGTTTATTCTCTATTGAGAGCAAACGCTGCCTCCATCTTGCCACACCTTTGCTATACCTGATTTTTGGTGCACAATTGAGAACATGTACCTTGTGATATGCCTGTGACCTATACTATTCTCCAACTTTGCTTCGTCAATCACTCAAAACCATATCCTGGATTTTGTCAATCTTTTCGGAGGAAGTCACTTCTACCGGACGTCCGGAACGATGTTCATCATTTGTGGATGAGTGGTCACGTTTAAATTCATTTATCAAATTGTAAATTGTTACAAACGCAGGAGCAGATGTGTCATGAACTTCATCCAACTCAGATTGTATCTGTTTTAGTGCTATTCCTTTAAATTCAGTTACCTATGGCAACGAAATCAAGTGGTGGATATAGCTGAAATTTTAACCACAATCTAGCAAGAGATGACGGTTACTAAATACAAACTTGTTGGCTCATTTTTATAGTGTTTAACGCCCGCTTTTACTACCACTACATCGCAGGTGATGACACTGATGTTACATGGAATGTAGATGGAGCACCAGTGGAATGCGATGGCTGGGGAAACCGGAGAACCCGGAGAAAACCCGCCCCTGCGCCGCTTTGTTCACCAAAAATCTGAAATGAGGTGGGATCGAACCCGGACCTTCTAGTTGAGAGGCGAATGGTCTAACCACTAGGCCACGGTGCGGCCCAGCTGCTGCGAGTGTAATTTCTTGGATTTTCTAAGCACTTATTGAGCATTCCTCGTATCCAATCACCTCACTTCTTTTGCCCATTTGCCAATATTAAATTAACCAAATACTGCATCTCGACATTTAATAGTACTTTATAGTATAAGAGATTAAAAACATATTTTAATATTGATATCCTGAGGTTTACTCAGGGTGATAATTTTCACGAAATATTTAATATATTTTAATCTTGTGTGGCATATAATATTCTAGCCACTACTAAAACTTAAATCAGAGTAATTATTTTTATTAAATACGTGGATTTACCGTAGTTGGTTGGCAACATGGTAGCAGCCTGAAATTGATGATAGATAGGTGTGAATTTATGCGGGAAAGGGAGGTGGACGTTCTAATGGATGTTCAGATTGCAGTGAAATCGTGGCCCCTGAAAAGGCTGTTAATTAGTTTTACATGAAGTCTAGTTTCAGAAATGAAGTAAAAGAGCTGTAGCAATGGAATATATGTTTTAATACACCACACAATTAACCTATATTTAGATTACTAGGAATGATGAAACCACTTCAATAGGTATATATGATAAAAGTGTTTATGTCTATATCATTATCATTGTCGTTTCCATCGTCGTTATCATTGTCAAAGCAGTTAAAGAGCTTTCGTAAATATAGCTCTATGTTAATTATCAAATTTGTGATTTAGTCAATTTTACCTGTTCCAGCTGCAGGTTCAGTTGCTGCTTCTACTGTTGCAGGTCTGTCAACTGGCTTTTCTCTTTTAGGTTGTATTTAAATAGCTGTGATGGCAATATTTTTACGTTCTCTCTCAAGTACTCTGTACTTCCATAGCAGATATTGAAAGTGTTGTATTCCATCCAAAAATTCAATGCATATTATTTACCGGAATGCATGTTTTGAGGATACCTGAACAAAAAGAAGGCATTTTATAAAAAGATACATGTGTGTATATAAATATATATATATATATATATATACCTATATACACTCACACAGACGTATATGTATGCGTGTGTCGCTAAAGTTCGTTAAGTGCCAAACTTGGCATTTAAGTTTAACATTTTGCAAGGATGCGACACAAAGGTTTTCAAGAAATTCCCCCAACCTAAACTACTCTGTACATGGAGTAGTTTTCGAAATCTGAGATTTTGTAAAGGAAATGGCTCTAAAATGTTGATTAAGATGGCAATTATTAAATTATTCGATTCTCTTTACATGGCAAATAATAGTCCTTAAAGTCTTCTTCATTATGAATAGTTTTTATATAAATGGTAAACCGTAAGAAATAAACCAAAACTTACTACTAAAAATGTAGGTATTGCTAAACACACAATTTATATCATATACATTTTTTGTAGAGTTAATTACTTTCTAGACATTTTTGTTATTTGTTTTACAGTTTCCAATAGAATGGGTTTACTCAAGGGGGAGAGAAGTTTGCACAATAGTGATTTTCTTTATTTCCCTCTGCTTACAAGGAAGCTAGTAATGCAATAATTTTTGCTAATGTTTATCTCAATTAGCATGAAGTAGAGAGAAAAATAAGCTTTTGTATGACTAATAGGTAGAGAAAGTAATGTGAATGAAACACATCTAATTTTTACTCTCATTTGTCATACTATTTAATAATTATTTAATAAACAATTTATTTAATTATCTAATAATTTAATTTCTTATTAATTTAATTACTTAATTTAAGTTTTCCCTTTGAGTAACTCCTCTACCATTCTTAAAAATCTGATGTGTTCCATTCACTTGACATTCCCGACATCTCTGCAACAAACCATTGTCAAAAAGCTTATTATTCCAACTACTTCATGCCAATCGAGATAAAGGTCTCGGGTTCCAATCTAGCCCAGACCGAAGGTTTTTAAATGTGCTTAAAAGCGACAGCCCGTGTTAGTAGATTGATGGCATGTTAAAGAACTCCTGCGGGACAAAATTCCGGCACATTGGCAGCGCTGATATGATTCTAGCAATTGACAGCATCGTTAAGAACAAAAAAGTAATCAAGATAAACAATAACAGAAATTGTATTTATTACTTACTTCCTTGTAAGTAGAACGGAAATAAGAGAATACACTAGGATAAAGCGATAGTCAATTCTTTTAAAAGCAATTGCATGGCCAGGAGTTTACAAATACCCGTATGAGAAATGTTTAAGTATTTTAAAACTGATGCCAAAACAAGGAATATCTCGGTAATGCTCAACTTCACGAAAAAAAATGTATATGGAATAAATTGTTTTTTAACGGGATCTTCATTTTTGCGCAGTAAGTTTTTGTTCATCTGTTTTGGTTTACTAGCAATGCAAAATTCAGCCAGAATAAAGAGGTTACTCGGAGGCTGTTCCCAGAAAACTCAAGATATAAATTCTATGTGTCATGTAAATATATTTAATATACGTTATCTTAATCAAAATCATTAGATGCAGTTTTGAGTAAATCAAAACTTTCAAAATTTGTCCATGTAAAGGGTATTAGGGGTGGGCCGTTTTTCTCAAAATCCTCTTGGACAATCCTAAACTTAAATATCAAGTTTGATATTTTACGACTTTTCGCTTTTGAATTATCATGTTCACAGACACACAAACATACACATTCTAAAAATGCATTTTCTGGATATAGAGAATATAGGGCTTTTCTGGATATACTCTTAAAACGTGTATTTTCGGTGAAATCTCGAAATCGTATTTTTTGGGTGAAGTGCAATACCTCTCTACCTACGTTGGATGTACTATGTAGAGAAAGTAAAAATTGATCAGAACATTTAGTTGTGAGTTTACTATACGTATAAAATAAATTAAGTTTGTGTGTTGTTTGAACCCATTGCTGATTATAGTGACTCTTACAAGTAATTTGTGTAGTGTGTTTAATTACTGCTCTAGATCATTCAGTTGCTGGTTGAAGCCCGCGGCGCGGTGTTGTGAAATTACTGCATGCAGTGTCTTGCGAGAATATTTACTGCTTACCACGTATGAAAGCACGGCGGCTCCATTACTTTTCAAACGTTTCCCAGGATAATTAGAGACTAATGCTCTTTATCACAAGCGTTATTACTCCCGCCGAGCCTGAATTAGTATAATGATCTTACCAACTTAAGATTCATAAATTTCGTGACATAATGAACTTCATCCAGCACCGGGCATCGTTTGAAAAATCTGGCAAGACCATTGGAAAAGGGAGCGTTATTGCAGAAGCCCTACGGAAAATCGTTCCCTCGGCGGAAAATAAACAATGGCGACACTAATTCAAGCGTATCAGAAAGGTTTTTTCTTATAAAACCCATTTTATTCGAACCCATTAAGTACTAAGTGGTAAACTTAACATAAAACTTTGAGCAAGTAATTACAGTCAGCATAGAATCTGCAACGTCATTGTGAAGTGGAATGGGCGTTTAAATTCTGCTCCTCTCAGAGACAAAGCGACAAATGAATGCTACAGAATCGTACTCTGTGTGATTTACAAACGCGTATTAGAAAGCACTTTCACAAATTCTTCCTTTTCTTACTCCTACTTCTCTAGAGCGTCTACATAGATTTGACCTCAGGCCCCAATGAGTAAATATTACCTATATATTGCTGGGTACACTATACTGTTTGTAATACTTTAAAGGAAATAAAGTAAAGATTTGGAAATGTAGAACTAGACTGAAAAATCTGATGTGCTCCTTCACATGGCTTTCTCTAGCTGTTCCACAAACAAACTTTTCTTACAAAAAATTATGCTTATATCTGCGTCATACTAATCGAGATAAACATTACCATATTTGGTCATACGTTGCCTCTTTGTAATTTGAAGGTAAATAAGGGCATACACCAGGCTAAAGCCATAATCACATATTTTAAAAGTCGGTCACTAAGTGAAACAATTGAAATTCGGTTCTCTTTGCTTGCTAAGAGTAAACAAAAGAGGGATGAAAAGAAAGCTGTCTCCAGTTTGAGAAAAGTTAAAGTAGCTTAATACGGAAATCAATAACTCGGAATACCTCGAAAACGGTTAACTCTAAAAAAATATTTATCAAATAAATTATGTGTTTTAATAAGTACTACATCATTTGTGTAGTAAGTTTTTGTCTATCTCTTACGATTTAACATTTATGCAAAAGTGATACAAATGTCGTCCAGAATGATGAAGTCTCTTTCAGAGGCCATTCCCAGAAAATTCAAGATATACATTTCGTTTGCCATGAAAATAGTTTAAACATATGGTATTTTAATAAAATTCGTTAAGATCCATTTTTAGACACTTACAATGTTTCAAAAATGTTCCATGTAAGAGGGTAATTGGGGCAGAAGGATTTTCTTGAAAACTTTCATGTCGCATCCTTGGAAGGTACTAAACTTAAATGCCCAAGCAGGTATATATATATATATATATATATATATATATATATATATATATAAGACTTTTTTAATGTAAAAAAGCCATTGCATACAGTGAAGCTGTCAATTTTATTAAAATCTGGACATCTATTTCCAACACGTGCTTCACTTGGTCATGGTGTAGATGGAGTACCCTGGACGCGCGTTTCAACAACCTTCGTTGTCATCCTCTTGCAGGTTTGCAGATGTCTCAAAGATGTGACCAAGTGAAGCGACCAAGTGAAGCACGTGTTGGTAATAGATGTCCAGATTTTAATAAAATATAACTGACTGTTCGTTTTGAACTATGCAGTTTACAGCACAGGCGCGCACGCGCGCTCGCGCACACACACACACACACACACATTTTTTTTTTTAATCAGGGGGGACTAATGAAATATGAATCGAATTTTTGGGAGGAATGCACTACCTTCACTAGTTGCCAAGATCGCGGTTTCTAACCTGCCGAAGGGCGAGGATTTTTTGGGGCATAAAAATCCTTAACATGGCTTCCTTCGGGAGGGAAGTAAAGCCGTTGGTCCTGTGCCGTAGATATATGGCTCGTAAAAGAACCTTAAGAGTGATAAAGAGGCTTCTAAGCAAATTTAAATTGTCTTTCACACGTTACCACAAAAATGAAATGATGCGCTCACAAGAACCAGCATCGTCTTCATCATGTCGCAACATGTCGATGCAAAAGTCACGCCGTATGACCTTATCTTCTTCACTCAGAAACTGCAACATCTGTAATCTGTAAGGCATCATATGCAGTCGCTTCCGCAAGATTTTCCATACAGTTTGCTGTGGAATTTGTAATTGCATGCTTGCCCTAGATGTCGATTTCTGTGGGCTTCTTATGTAGGCAGAACGAACACGTTCAACGTTTTCTTCCGAAACTCTTGGTCTTTCCGAGCTCTTCCCTTTGCACAAACATCCCGTTGTCTCAAATTTTCTATACCAGTCGTAGATTGACTGTCTAGTTGGTGGCGTTTTGTGGTAACGTGTTCTAAAATGTCGTTGGACAACAGTTGCTAGAGCGCAAATTCCAACACGCAATATGCCTTTTCCACAGGATTTTCCGCCATTTCAGCTTCTGCAACAACAAACAAAGCACTACAGCTTTACCAATAGCAACAAACAAAACTTTGAGAGTTCCTCAACATACCTCCAAAATAATTAGGTTGCTATCTCTAATAGTTTTTGTTTTACAGGCAGTTGAAGTTGTCTATTTCTTTTGTAGTAACCCTGTATAATGGGACGCTGAGAACTGCAGCAGTTAAAGAGCGTCCATAAATAAAGCTCTGTGTAATTTAATTTCTCCTTCATTAAAACATTTGATTCTGGTTATTTATTATTAATACATTACCATTATTATTATTATTATAACAGAGGAATTTGTTGTAATTTTATATTTACCTTCTGAGAGAGAGAGAGAGAGAGAGAGAGAGAGAGAGAGAGAGAAATAATGCTATTGACATATGGCAAGCATAGAAAACCAAATTGCAGTTGTCTAAACCCTTGTTGTCCGAGATAAATTACTTAGGAAACCTTCACAAATATTCAGTATATATTGCATATCTAGGACTTTAATAGTTTGGGTAAGAAATTGTATGCAATTTATTTCAAAACTATATTAATATTTTTACGTTAGCATCGTTTAGAAATAAAGTGCATGCAATTTCTTACCCAAACTATTCAAGTTCTAGATATTCACTGCATACTGAAACCATAGATGTTTGTGAAATTTTCCAGTAATCTTCGCATTACCTTCCCTTACAACAAGCAATATAATTGAAGGGAATATAGAAGCATTTACTAAAACAGAAACGCTACCTATGTCTGCTTCAAAACTACGTTTCCTCTAGCCTAGCTATTTCCTCATTGCTACCAAGTTAGAGATTTTTTTTTCTTTCTCTTCATGTAATCTTGAAGTGAGGTGAATGGTCGGTTGAAAAAGGGAGATCTTTTAAATATTCTGATGTAAGAATCGTAAAGTGAAGGAAAACGATCTTCTACAAGTCGTACGGAATTGGAAGAAGCTCTGCTGCTCGTAAAAATAAAAGCGAATCGAACCGTCTCACTTAATATGTAGCGTCTGCAGTTCGCTTTAACTTCTCTGAAAGAAAACGGATCAATGTCTAAAGATTCTTTTACAGTGAAAGTTTAACCAGAACCCTTTCTTAGGCAAGGTACAAGAAAAGAGAAGATTAAACAAGACTGGAAAGGAGTGATCTTTGCTTAAAGGAATTTCACATCTAAATTTATTCTTTGCGAATGGCATAAGTTGTGTATTGTTAATAGTATCTTGTACACATTCCTTTTCAAATAATTTTGTTGTCCCCCTGAGTTAATGAAGCCACTGGAAAATTGTCTCCTTTCAGAATTTAGACCCAATGTCCCTCAAGAAATGCTCAATAACTCTCCCAGGTATCAAATAAAATTCTTGCAAAGGATAGAAGCGATAAAAGCTCAACGAGTCAGTCAAAAAGTCAATCCCAAAGCGGAATTAGAACCACGAATCACCTAGTCTCCATCTAATTACTCCCATCAACACAGCTAACTTATCAACATGCTAACATGACATTAAAGTACCCACTGACTTGCAATTTTATCGGTAAACCATAAAAAAGATCTGAAATTATTTTGATATGGCATACCACAATGGCGACTTAGAATGCCGTAACTACTTTAACTCTTTATTGCATGGTGTTGCAATTATGCATCAAAGCTTTTAGTACTTTTAGTGGACTTTTTTTAAATGTGTTATTACTCTAACTTTCATCAATAAAATTAGGCTAATTATAGCTGTTCTATATTGTAAAAATATTAAAATGATATTGTAAAAATATTCATATTTTTGCAATACAGCTATAGTGTTTTAATAAAAAAAATCTGATATGTTACAGTCACAAGACTTTTTATAGCTGTTCTTCAAACTTCTTACAAAAGATTATGCTTCTTTCCACACAATGCTAATCGAGATAAACATTAGCAGAATGTACTTATTACTTCCTTCCTTATAAATAGAAGAGGACTAAGGGAATGCACTTGGCTAAAGTGATAGTCAAACATGTAAAAGCTGCCTTTTGCGATTGTCATTGCAAAGTGCTTCTTTGCATGGCCCGGAGTAGAATGAAAGAAAAACGGACACTTTCTGTCTAAGAACTTTACAATTGAAACAAATAACAAGGAATATTTCGAAAACAGTTACCTCCACAACAAAAACATAAAGGACATAAATTGTGCGTTTTGACCGTCTTTACATTTTACTGTAGTAAGTTTTTGTGTATCTCTTACGGTTTAGCAGTTAAGCAAAATTTGGCAAAATTCGTCTAGAATTCATACGCTTTTCCCAGAAAATTCCAGATATACATTTTATTTTGGATGTAAATATCTGTAAAATACGGAATTATAATCAAAATCGTTAGAGCCATTTTTGAGAAAATCAAATTTTCATTTTTTTTTCCAAGTAAAGGGTAGTCCGTGGTCGGGGGATTTTCTTTAAAATCATGATGTTGCATTCTTGTATCCTAAATACTAAGTTTGGTATTTATTGGTCTTTCCGTTTTTGTGCTAAGATGTCCACAGACACACAAGGACTTTTTTCTAAAAATCTGATGTGTTCCATGCACATAACTTTCTCTACATATCTGCAATAAATCATTTTAAAAGACTTATTCTTCTCTTCACTTAATGCTAATCAAGAAAAACTTGGCAGAAAGGATCTTATCAGCTGCTTCCTTATAAGCAGAAGGGAAATAAGGGAGTACAATAGGATAAATCGATAGTCAAATCTTTTAAAATCTGGTTGCTATGTGATTGATGTACCTTTGTTAGTATGTACAGGAGCTGACAAATTCCCATATGAGACATGAAATGAAATAGAGTTTTATTTATGGACGCTCTTTAACTGCTGTGCTTTTCGGCGTCCCATTCCATACTGGGCGTGAAAGATCCCTTAATTTTGCTCAGAGGCCTCTGAGGTTCTTTTATGTACCATAAATCTATGACATGGGACCTAAGGCTTTACTTCCCTTCCCTTTTCAACTGACTAATTAACCAGTTCTGTTGAGGACTTTACTGAAAATTCTGATGTGTTCCATTCACATGACTTTCTCTACATCTCTGTAACAAATTATTGTTAAAAAGCTTATGCTTCTATTTACTCCATGCTAATCGAGAAAAAAAATTAGCAGAAATAGTCTTATTACTTGCTTCCTTGTAAGTAGAAGGGAAATAAGGGAGTACCATACGTTAAAGTGAATCAAAAGTTGGTTGCTATGTGATTGAAGTTCCTTTGTTTGTATGGACAGGAGTTGACAAATTCCTGTTTGAGAAAAATAAAAGTTTTTCAAAGCGGAAAATAATAACAAGGAATATCTTAAAAACAAACAAATTCACGAAAAAAATGTATATAGCATAAATTGTTTGTTTTAATGTGCACTGCATTTTCTGTGTGGTAAGTTTTTGTCCATCTCTTACGGTTTAGCAGTTATGCAAAATTCATCCAGAATAAAGTAGTCTTCAGAGGCTATTCCCAGAAAATTCAAGATATACATTTTATTCGGGATGCAAATAGCTTTAATATATGTGATTTTAATCAAAATCATTAGAGCCATTTTTAAGAAAATCAAAATTTTCAAAAATTTCTCTATGTAAAGGATAGTTTGTGGTAGGGAGATTTTCTTTAAAGTCTTCTTGTCGTATCCTTGGAAGATACTATACCTAAATACCAAAGTTGGTATTTAAGGTTCTTTTCGTTTTTGAGCTATGCTGCCCACAAACACACACACATATACACAGACACACACACAGACAGACACACACGGACATTTTTCTAAAAACACTTATTTTGGATTCAGGGGGTCCCAAAACATGTATTTCCGGTGAAATCTCGGTATAGAAGTTTTGGGTACATTACAATATCTTTTCTATACACTATGTACATAGTACGTGTAGAGAATGTAAAAATGATCTTTACTTTACAAACGATACTCTTTGATTTTCGAAAATCAGTCCGTTCTTTAATACTTATAGATCTAATTATTAAATTAAATAAATGAATTTCGATAATTTCTGAATCAGGGGTGGTGCTAAAAAAAGTGTTCTTTGTGTTTTATGTAAAACTTTGTGTTAAATAAATAAAGTAATTAATGTTGACATATTTTAATCACCTTTAGGCGTAATTTACAACCTATAGTAAAGTCAGAATGTCAAAAAGCATCTGATGTAATGAAAAACGAATGATGTCTTTTCATTTGAGAAAAGTACTGGAAAAATTAAACAAATAACAAGATATATCTCTGAAATGATTAATTCTACAAAAATGTATTTAATATAGACTGTGTTTTTAATGATATGTATATTTTTTGTATAGCAAGTGCCTATTTCTCACGGTTCACACTTATGCCAGCTATTCAGAACGAAGAGGACTTCAAGTGTTATTCGGAAAAACTTCAGGTTATATCATTTATTTTCCTGCATTTTAATGAAAATCGTTGGAGCAGATTTTTAGAAAATCAATATTTTCGAAACATTTTCAATGTAAAGGGTAATTGGGATGTATGTGTGTCGCATCCTTGGAATATACTAAATTTAAATACGAAGTTTGGTATTTAACCGGCATTTCGTTTTTGAGTTATGACACGCGCGCGCATCGTCGTACATACAGAGAGAGGAGGAGGAGGAGGAGAGAGAGAGAGAGAGAGAGAGAGAGAGTGAGTGAGACTATGGGATTTTTCTGAAAATGCTTTTTTTTTTCTTTCTTTCTTTTTTTTTTTTTTTTTTTTTTTTTGATTAGGACTTCTCAAAGTATGTATTTCCTGTGAAAACTCGACATCGAGTTTTTGGGCTTTGGGGTGGAATACAATCGCTTCTCTACCTACTAAGAGGCCAGCACAGTAGCTTAACTCACACGCATGAGTTAAACGGTATTGCATGATGCAGCATACGTCAGTCGGGCCTACAGCAGAGGCTGTTGCTGTATAACAACACAATAGCACTTGAGCGCTCTTTCTTTTTACACATTCTGGATTTATTGCTTACGTTTTTTAGAGTACTATTAAACTTAACGTATATACGTTAGTTTAACTTCTACGGTATTTGAACCTACCACGCATATAACTAAACTCGATGAACTCGATGGCGATAAGGTCGATAGCACATTTTGGTTTGTGGCGTAATTACTATTTGGACCAAATGTTTAAGGATCATGGATACTTGAAGGCGTGCACGATGACAAATGTTATTTCGCGCTGTTTCCGTATTATTTCTACAATGTTACATTAATGTCTCTTTGTGGTAGCTCATTACGATAGAAGTCAAGGTCGCTTATATGGTAGCATTGTTAATGCGCTTTAAGCGTTAGTCCTGCCATCTTGCGACCTCGGCCGAAGTAGGTAACGTACATGAGCACATAACCGCATATTTCAGATTACATTTTCATACTCTCAACTACAATTTAATTTACACAGTACTTCGTTCTTCCATAGGACGATGTACTGAAAAATACAGTAAAACATCAACAAAACTGTATTTTCTTTCGTAATAATGATGTATGTATCATCATAATCGTTGTTCTTGTGATCGGTTGCTTCATTGTATGGATTTGTATATTATCATAACTATTGCAGACCAGAAACTATTTCAAATTTCCAGAGCTATGTGACTCTTTAAACGTTTGTCAAAACCCAAAGTGATTACTCACGAGCTGCTACTGGTTATCAGTATCTTGTGTCTGTACAGTTGTGGAGAACTGGTTAACGTCTAAAATATACTGTTTCAATACTCTGTTCACTGCTGGCAACACTGGATAATCGGTACATAACTTCACACTGCGTTAGTCAACTTCAGGTTGGCTTCTTTATATGTCGAAGTTGAAGGAGACGCGGGCGGTATAGACGGCTTTGGATTCACAACTCCATATAATGATTGTTGTAGGTCGAGAAAAGTGCCCGGAAAAGAATGAGACTGGCATCATAGCAACCTACTCAAACCCTCCGAAACATGTAAAAATTGCCCGAACAGATGAACAGACGGTGAGGATCAAACAAGTAAACATGAAAGCGGCGTTTGTAAAAGTGTTACGAGTGTTCATTTGAACCCAAATAAATGTCACAAACAGTTATATTTAATTCATACTTTTATAATTGCTAATTATTTATTGGCTTAATTCACAGTCATCGTGATGTTAAAATAAGTACCTTAGATTCTGATAAGAGGGCCGCGCCATGGCTGAGTGGTCACACCGTTCGACACTCGATCCCAAGCGACCGCATATGAAATTTGTGGTGAACAAATCGGCGCAGGGGCGGGTTTTCTCCGGGTTCTGTGGTTTCCCCCGCCCGCCATTGCATTCCACCAGTGCTCCATCTTCATTCCATGTATCATCAGTGCCATCGCCTGCGGTACCATTTATAGAAAAATCGGGCGTTAAACACTATAAAAAACAAGCGATCGCATGTGGGATTTTGGTGGACAAAGCGGCGCAGGGGTGTATTTTTTCCGGGATCTCCGGTTTCCCCCGCCATTGCTTTCCAGCGAAGCTCCGTCTTCATTGTCGCCCTCCCTATACTAACTTCATAAACCCAAGATCGCGGATTCAAATCCGATGATTTTTTTCGGGCGTAAAAGTGCTTAGCATAGGTTCCTTCAGAAGGGAAGTAAAACCGCTGATCCCGTGTCGTAGATTTATGGCACGTAAAAGAATCTCAAGCCTTATAAAGAGGCCTCGGAGCAAATTTAAGCAGTCTTTCACGCCCAGTATAGAATGGGACGCTGATAACTGCAGCAGTTAAAGAGTGTCTATAAAAAAAAAAAAAAACAAAAAAAAAAAAAAACAACAACAACACATTTCAAAAACTCCATTTCCATCTTTATTCGATTTATCATCAGCGTCATCAAATGCGGTGCCATATGTGGTAAAAGCGGGGGTTAAACGCTATCACAAATAATGATAGGAAAACATACACACAACTATCTATATTAATAGTAAGCCATTTTCACGTATAATTTAAAATGGATGACATAAACAACTTACTTTGAATTCTACTTACTGCTTATTGTGGTAAACATTCAGAAAAATAGTTTATATACATATGTTATTCTCATTTGCAAAGTAATATACCGAAATCAGAGTCGACGGTCAATAATTAGAATTGTAAGATGATTAAGTTAGCCTTGATATACCATAATATGTGATGGACTAATGCAAACAAAAGAACGAACGCCTACTAAATCATCATAGACAGAAATGTTGTGTAGTACTATACAACACTCTTTAAAAACACCCTTTACTCTAAACTAGTTCTTTATGCCATAATCTATTTCCTAGTTATCCAATTGTTTGAGATGCTTAATATCGATCACGATTGCATGAAAAGAGTAAGGAATGTTGTCTTCCGTGTATAGCGTCCAGTTCTTAAACATTTGAATATCGCTATTATTTTGGATCTATAACGAAGTATATAATGAAATATTTCTGCAAAGCTTTACCTCGATTAAAATTAAGTATACGGAAAAATAAACGAAAGAGGAAATAGAAAGGAATATGGATATAAATGATTTTTAAATTGCATTGTGAGCAATGCCTTAAAAGTATATTGAAAGTGAGATATAAAATGAATATTGATAAAAGTACTAGATCCCAAAAGCTGTAACTTGGTAAACTGTCTTTTTTTATATCAAATAAGTGTAATAAATTGGAAGTAATGCAATGAAATGTGTGAAGTTTTCGTTTTTCACAGTTGCTTCCTCTTAAGCGGAATTCTTATTTCAATTAATGTAATGGCGAATAATTTGAATTACTTGTGTACTCTTCACTGAAATCAGATGTTTCCAGTTGAAACAACGTAATTATGATATTATCAATATCTAAGCTACTTCCTCTGTACAAGGAATTAAGATTATCAATTGTAACAATTTCTCAATCAGCGTCATAATTACAAGAAAATAATAGTAATAATAATAATAATAATAATAATAATAAAGTTGGGTTAGATGTATTAATACAATAATTGTTACATTTATTCTGGTTTTTTTTTTCAGAGCCTTATATTTTATGTATGCATATATCATAGTGTGTTCTGATTTTGTAAGTGATCATGTTGTCAGCAATTTTGTGATGAAGGTCAAGCAATAACGAATGCTAAATAACAGTAGACTATAACTCATCATTGCATAACTACGAAATGCATGTATACCACAAACATTTCAGCTGGATACTTTTATAATTTAATATTCAGGATTGTATTAAAATTCCGTATGACAATAAATGTTCAAACTGATTTTTTTATCCTGGAATTGCTACATTCCTTTCAGACTCGTTCTGCAAACATTCTTAAATTCGCAAAATAAAACTTCACTTTTAATAATTCTATCATAATCATAAGTAACTTTTTCTATCGCTTAACATACTCTAATCTGGTTGGTCTCATCGGCCGAGGAATGAAGTTGGTAAAATGGTGCTCCGATAATCTCGGATGCATAGAGCTTAAACTTAGTTGACATTCGTCTTCTGGATAAGAGAAAACCCCGAAAAACCTTATCGCCCTAAGCAAGATTAGAACTCACGACTTCTTAAATGTAAGGTAGACACTACCGATCCGGGCTATAACTAACGTATACCAGATACTTAGCGCCGTATTTCGCGAGTGTAGATAACACTTCGCGCGTTAAAAAATTTCAGATCTCCACGGGGTAAATCCAAGCTTGAGCCGTGCAGTAGCGATGTAAGCGAAAGCGGCATTCGTTTTTCTCCTCTTGCATATCGGCATATATGGTTAAGGAATCGCGCTCATTGAGAAGCTTGTACTAGAGTCCGTGATTACATACAAGAACAGTGTGAACACGCGGAGAAAGTTAACATACTTTGTACTTCAATTACAAAGCCTTTATTTTTTAAATAACAAAGTCGATTTTTAGATTCACAAGTAATTAAAGAGCCAACATTGCCTATCAATATCCGCCAATCACTAGTTTTGCAATTGTGTAATACGCTGTTTTAATTTAACAATAGAGACAAGACCCATTGTAGGGTTACATCATAGTAGTAATGGTAGTAGTAGCTTTACTATTATTATTAATCATTATGAGGGCATATCTCTATTCAAAAATTGATCGTGCTTAACGTAACATTATTAGATGAATCAAAAGTACTATACAGTACATCAACTCTCTTGATTTTGTTCTCCAGTAAATAGGTTTAGCCTCCGTGCACGCAGTGAGTAAACGATGACACCAGAGAATGTCTAAGAATCGTTGTATAGTGCGTCGTGTATCAGTTTATAATATCGGAAACACAAAGCAGTCCAGCATGCAAGCTATCGACTCCTACGTTTGTCTGCTTAAGAGGTATCTTTCTTGTTTATAGAAAGTAGCGAAATAAATATTTAGTTTGCGGAACAGTTCCGAAAATTCAATTTCCTACGCCATTACGTAACCCATGCACGTCAGCATAACAATTACCAAGAACAAGAATGTTTCTTTCAAAGTGTGTTTCATTCAATTTATTATCAAGATGCCTATTTATGTTTACTGCTATTAATTTGATAAAGTTCGTTACAAATGAATTCTCATACTTTTGGCAAAAATGTCCTTAAAATGATATTAATCAAATTAAACTGTTTTTTTTTTATTGTTAACACTATAATTGTCTTTATTTTTTGCAGTTAATTATGTTACGACTAGCAGACCACCAAACCTATAAAAAGTAATATATATTCATACCCGAAGTTTAAATGCTAATGTAAGAGACATGATAGTGTAATTTGTTCTACCAATTATGATGAATCTACAATAGTTGCATTAACATATGAAAAGTGGATTACGCATTTCAACGCAAAATGTTATATATTGCCATAGCACAGCAGGAATTATCCGCTCTTGCTTTCTGCGCAACTGAAAGTAGGGATTCACTTCTTTCTTCCTTTTATTTTAAGTGTTTATGCCCGTTTTTATTAGTATGGCACCTCAGGCGATGACACTGATGATACATGTAACGAAAATAGAGCACCGGTGGAATGTGATGGCGGGAAACCGGAGAATCCTAAGAAAACCCGCCCCTGCGCCTCTTTGTCCACTACCAATCCCTTAAGCGGTCGCTTGTGATTGAACCCAGAAAGAAGCGAGCGTTTTAACCACTCGGCCATGGCGCGTCCGGGAATTAACTTGAGCATTAGGTAAATTTGTTCTTTTTGCTTACCTACATAAAGGGCAACCAGTTGGTTATCCGTGCCATAATATAAGATGTTCTGTGAGGTCATAATAGGTCGATAAGCAATACTCGTATAAGACATCCGGTTTTTTATGATCTTCCCATTTAAGTCTCCCTTAACCAAGTGCTCGGCAACGCACACAACACAGATGGCAGAGAAGTTGCCTTGATTAGGGGAGTTTCTGTAGTATTTCGCTTGAGCGCAGTGATATTATCACATGACTGATAGTATACGAAATTAGTCATTGAAGAGCTGCTATCTCTAGAGTATATCACCGTGTTTAAATACATATCCGCTTATTTTGTGTGAGGATTTAAAGTATTTTGCACACATAGTTTACTCCAAATGATATGACTTGACGACGCATTTCGTGCCTCCCTGAAGGCTAAATATATATATATATATATATATATATATATATATATATATATATATATATATATATATATATATATTACTTTCTCTATACGTACTAAGTACATAGTGTATAGAGAAGATATTGCACTCCACCAAAAAATTCGATACCGAGATTTCACCGGAAATATGTTTTAGGGTCCCCTGTATCCAAAAAAAGTATTTTCAGAAAAAGGTCCATGCGTGTGTGTGTGTGTCCGTGTGTCCATGTGTCTGTGAACACGATAACTCAAAAACAAAAAGTCGGTAAAATACCAAACTTGGTATTTAAGTTTAGTATCTTCCAGGGGATGCAACACGAAGATTTTGAGCAAAATCCCCCACCCCCAACTACCCATTATATGGAACTTTTTTCGAAAATTTTAATTTTCTAAAAAATAGCTTTAACGATTTTGATTAAAATATCCTATATTAAAGAGAAATAAAATGCATATCTTTAATTTTCTGGGAATAGCCTCTGAAGACTATTTTATTCTGGGTCAATTTTACAGAATTTTGCATAACTGTTAAACCGTAAGAGATGGATAAAAACTTACCACACAACAAATGTAGAGCACCTTAAAACACACAATTTATGTTATATAAATTTTTTTCGTGGAGTTGATTTTTTGAAATATTCGTTGTTTTTGGTTTCAGCTATAAAAAGTTCTACTTTTCTCATACAGGACATTGTGAACTCGTGTCAATACAAACAAAGGAACTTCAGTCTCAGAGCAACCAGCTTTTGACTATCACTTTAACCTATTGTACCCCCTTATTTCGCTTCTACTAACAAGGAAGCAAGTAATAAGACTATTTCTGCTATTTTTGCTCCATTAGATGAAGTAAATAGAATAATTTGTTGCAGTGATATAGAGAAAGCCATATGAATGGAACACATCAGATTTTTTTTACACGCATTAACAACCCTAAAAACCGATTTGATAAAACCAGAATACGTTTTCTCCAAGTACTTTTCTTGTACAAGATATTCATATTATATTTATTTATTGATATATAAGACAATAAAGCCCGCCTGGTAGTGTGGTGGTAGACTGTCCAAGGTCGTGAGTTCGAATCTCGCTTGGGTTGAGTTACTCGGATAAGGTTTTTTTCGGGGGTTTCCCTTATCCTGAGAAGACGAATGTCAAGTAACTTTATGCTCCATGGAACCGGAGATCATTTGAGCATCATTTCACAAATTTCATACATCGACCGATATGACTAACCAGGTTAAAGGACTTCAGGTACAAAAAAAGGCTATTTCACCCGGAAGAATATTAGGGCTATAGTTATAATACAAATGAATTTATAAAATATTATTAGTTAAATTAGCCGTAGCTGGATTCAGGTGAAAAAATAATATACACATACTATAAAAGGACATATATATATTATAAAAGCATACTATAACGTTTTATAAATATAGCATAAAGCTTATGGAATTTTATATAATTTTAATAGCATACTGCGGTGCAAGAAAGTTCCGGGAATTTGCGAATAAAACACAAAAAAATGAATTATTCATCCAATTTTATTTTATCGCCTTCAAAGCAGGCCCCTTCTGAAATTATACATTTATGCCAACGAATAATCCAATCATCAAAACATTTTTTGTAGGCACTTTTAGGAATCGATGTCAATTGTCGCCGCGAATTTTCCTTTATGTCTTCTATCGACTGAAAACGGGTGCCTCGAAGTGGTAACTTGAGTTTTGGAAAGACAAAGAAATCAGCAGGAGCCAGATCTGATAAATACGGTGGTTGTTCGATGAAATTTGTTGAGTTTTTGGCCAGAAATTCGTTCACAGTAATAGCCTTGTGAGCTGGTGCGTTATCGTGGTGCAGAATCCATGTGTTGTCGTTCCACAAATCTGGCCTTTTTCGCCTTATTTGTTCCCTCAAATGCCACATAACGCTCAGATAATAGTCTTTATTTATCATCTGACCTTCTGGTAAGAACTCTGAGTGCACTACACCGCGATAATCGAAACAAAAACTGTCAACATGCCCTCAGTTTTGATCGAGTTTGACGTGCCCTTTTAGGTTTCGGTTCAGTTGGAAGGCGCCATTCCGAAGCTTGTTGACTGGTTTGAGTGACAAACTCGTAAACCCACGTCTCATCACTATTCACTATGCGTTTCATGAATGTGGGGTCGGAACCGGTTCGTTCTAGCACGTCTTCAGCAATCCTTACACGATTGAATTTTTGTACAAAATTCAAGTCTTTCGGAACTAACCGAGCTGCAACGCTTGTCATGCCTAAACAATCGTTTAAAATGGTACGAATCCATTGGTGAGATACTGAAAGCTCAGCGGCAACCTCTCTCAGACCTAAGTGACGATTTTCAGACACCATTTTCTTCACTTTAGCGATGTTCAGTTCAGTTGAAACCGTTGATGGCCGACCAGAGCGAGGCAAATTTTCCACCACATCTCGACCATTTTGAATGCACTGTACCACTCATATGCATGTGTTTTTGATAAAGTTGATTCACGGTAAGCCCTCAGTAACATTTTCAGCGATTCGGCACACGAAATACCATTTTCAATGCAAAATTTGAGACAGATTCTTTGTTAATATTTGTATCCAACGTAAAATCGCAAATCACCTTTGAGATGAACTAACAAAATGGCCTACTGTATACAAACTAGATGACAGACGACGATCAAACTCCGCGGGAGTGTAGAGGAAAAGTGTACTAACTTGGCGACAACAATCATTTTGAATCCCCTTTTAAACAGGATTTTTAAATGATCAATTCCCGGTACTTTCTTGACAGAATGTATATAGTAGTTTGTCAAATCTAATATTACAACAATTTAAACGTGAATCGAAGAATATTTTATATTCAAGTCAGTGAAACAAATACTGTTCAGTACATATGCAGAATGTCCCGGAATTCTACCACATAAATTGGCATGATTATAGAGAGGTCCTAGATAAACGGTTTGTGATAGGGAACTAATTGTCCCTTATATCAAATGTCAAAGTTATGGTATTTTTCTGGACTGCATATCAATGGTCAAAAATTAAAAACTGTGGACGTGCGAGTCACATTTTCATTCAGAATGTCTCAATTGTATTTCAGAAGTCAAAGGAATGAGGTATTGGCACACAAACAATATGATATTTAAAATTATTGGACTTGTAACTTTGGCAAAATTGTCAGTTATTTGAGGATGTGCACGTCTCTGATAATATGAGTTGATTACAGATCGTATGTAGTTAGCTAGAGCTCTCCACTAAAACATTCTAGTGGGTGGGTCGGTATAGCGTTAGGCATCGAATACCTCGATACAAAGATCGCACTGCTCTCCGTTTTTTAATATTCTTGTTTTTCTCAAAGAATACATCATTAGAGCAGCACTAGTACGCTTAGTTTACATTTCTGAAGCCAAAATGGTAAACCATCCAGTAATAATCGCTTTAACTCTGAATAATATATATTATTGGTTTATGTATATATACTAGCTGACCCGGTGTACTTTGTTCCGCCTTAGAGGCAAAAAATGAGCAGATTTTGGATTTTATTAAGTTCAATTGTTTATTTGGATAATAAACATAAATGAAAATCAAGTATTTTAATGATTCTTTATTGGCCATGTATTTTGGTGCATGGATTGCACTCTTCAGTGAAACACCTTGTGATAGACGACATTTCTCGTTTTATTATCAGGCGCAGGAACAAATAACGCAGATGGTCTTCCGTCCCGTGAACATGCCACATATTTATTGACCGTGGGAAAAGTTTCTAGATTCAGGTCGCAAACTTTCAAGGATTGGCCTTGTGATTTGTTAATGGTCATGGCGAATGCAAGACGGATCGGAAATTGAAGTCATTTAAACTCAAACGGTAAATCGGCTGGGATCATCGGGATCCTCGGAATGAGAGCTTCCTTACCTTCGAATTTTCCTTTGAGTATCGTCGCGTAAATCACACTGTTCATCAATTTACTTACCACCAAACGCGTTCCATTGCACAGTTTTGGTTGGTTTATGATTCGAAGCATGATTACTACGGAGCTAACCTTTAGTCGTAAATTGTGCTGTGGTAAGCCAGGCACATCCAAGAGTTTGAAAATTCAATTGGATGGTTGGCGGCTTCATCTTCATTTGTTACACAGTCAATAAAATTTAATGAATGCAGTGTACCAATGATCTCATTCTGAATTATGTAGTTTAAGTCATCTACATATTTATTCTTAGCCGCCAAAATTGCTCGCTCACTCAACCATTCATTATTTTTGTGGTTAGTAATGATGTTTGGGAATATTTTGTTGATGAGTTCGTCTTTCGATGAGACAAAGTTACAGAAATTCTGAGGAAATGAAATCAATCCGCTCGATTCGTCGATAGGTACTCGACCATTACCGATAGTCAGCAATTGCTCAGAGAAATCTTCAGAAGATGTATCGATGTATCGTTCAGCAATGCAACTCTCAGGTTTGCTGTCAGCTGAAGTTTCTTTACATAGCGCCATAGATTCGATGATTTGAGGCAAGCGTTTATTTCGTTGGCAACAGTTGATCTTGGAATTACTGGCAGTGTTTGGCGGAAATCGCCAGACAGTAAAACCATTGCGCCTCCAAAACATCTCGAGTTATCGCGTAGATCTTTCAATGTTCGGTTAAGTGCTTCCAATGCACGTTTATGCGCCATTGTGCATTCCTCCCAGGTGATGATTTTCGATGCTGATAAAACTTTGGCCATTGCGGAGTGTTGTGCAATATTACATATTGGTTCTTCAATAGTTTGAAGATTTAATAGCAATTTTAATGCTGAATGAGCCGCATGGCATCCTTCTAACAATGTGGGTGCTATTCCAGAAGAAGTAACTGCAACCGCAATGTTGAATATCTTACCAGTTCCATCAGGGGCATCCAGGAAATATATACCACTATTTCTATCATCAATTGCCTTCATTAATGCATCATAAACTTCATTTTGTTGGGTATTCAACAGGAGTACATTCGTTGGAACTACTAAATCTAATTCCTGGTGATCATATGCTCGTTCCCGTTCCAATTCTCGATTAAATGGGTCATTCATTTCACGATTTGGCGCTGGCATTCCTAACCTGACTAATAAACTACCGCATATGAGATAACACATGTCTTCGATCAAGAGCAAAGTCCGATTATGAATCACCTCATTCATCTCAAGATCGGGATTTATTGAACTGACACGAATTTGATGTAAAATATCTTCTGACATATTATCCTTATATTTGTGTCACAGGTTAGATGGGTTCAATGGAAAGCATGTCGAAATGATGATAGCAAATAATGTACGTATCGGACTTGGAGATGCAGAGATAATTGCTTCAACGATTGTCGTATCCGAATGGGTATGTTTTTTTAGTAAATTGAGATCTTCACATGCAGCGCGATATGTTGGGAATATTGACCATTAACAGCCCGTAGTGACTCAAATGATGTTGGCCCACGCACATTTACCAGCAACAATCGCAAATAGAAGCATTCATAATTCTTTGGATGAACTGTATACTTACGACCAAGAGCATCAGTAGAACGCACATCCGGATAACCAGGAACCGCATCGCCTTGCTTCCGTCGTTGAAAATTCTTCGATGAAGCATTCCAAGTGTAATAACGTGGCATCTCCGAGCAAAGCAAAGTTCGTGCAAACGGATCGCTTTGGCAGATCGCAAAGAAACTGGTCAATGTTGTCGTTGGAGGTGTTTCAGCACATTGAACAACATTCGAAACCGTGAAATATACTAGTTGACCATTCTCCAGATGCACCGCCAAATGCACAACAGTAGGATGACGTTTGTGAATAGGGAATGCGAATATACGTCAAATCGCTTCATTGCAGTTCGCAAACCGAGCAACTTGATAGCGCGCACTTTCATCGTTGGTATTGGAGGTTTGGATGCCATATCACTGCCTTTGGTGACATATTTGCAAATGTATTTTATGGACTTTACTGAATTACAATATTCAACGTTGCAATATGTCTTGAACGTTTTGGAAGTAAGTGGCGAATGTGGAACAATCCAACTGTTGTCGATAACGAAATCCATTCTTTTCACTTTTGTTGTGATAATTCGACCGTTATCATCGGGTGATCGACGCCGATACAGGGATAACCATCGTTGCCAGTGACGGTCTCCGCCGTTAATTTCCGTGGATATCGTTTGACACACTGGCCGTTGACCATGCTAGGTGATTGGGGTTTGATGGCGCCACACAGTCCATGAATCATATTTGTAATTACAACATCATGTAGATCTGGATCGGCTTCGTGATCGGGAATCTCGGCACATATGATATCATCTATTTGGTCCGGTTGAATTCTCTGCACTAACCAAATAAGAATGTGTGCGTGCAGCAGGCCTCGTTTTTTGCCATTCGATTGAATACATCCAGCATCGAGTATCTCCAAAGACTCGTTGTTTAACAATGTAGTCCATCAGGGACCGCATCTTTTGCCTGAATACACGTGCTGTGATGTCGTGTTGATCTCTTGGTGTTTGTCCGGGAAGTAGCAATTGAACAATTTCTATCTATTTTTGATTACAGGTAAAAGTAATACAGAGATCTGGCCGACCGTAATGACGAACATATGTCACTGCATCTTGCGCATATTCATGCATAGGACGCGGACTACGTCGCCGGCAGAATAGTTAATCGACCAATATTAGCTGCTCTTTCTTCAGTACTAATTGCATCACATAAATGGATATACTCCTCAGAACGCAATTTGACTTGGTTCAACCGAATGAAAGTTAAACGCTCCATTTCTGTTTTGACGTACATGTCGACGCAATACTGCTGAATCAATCGACGAAACCGCAGCATATAGTTGTCAGCATTTTGACGAATCATCAAACGATATGCGTAATAATTCATTGAGCTAACCGTCTTGGTAGTTTCTTCACCTGAAATTAAAACAATAGATTTAGTATTTTGAATGTAAAACTTACGTCCATATTTTTAGCATAATTATAAAGGGGTGAAGATAAATGGTTTTAAATCGGTTGCGAGTCATTTGTCCAATTTTCTCTAAACAAGCTGTTCATTTCCTGGTAATAAGCAGTGAAATTGGTATTTTATTGGACACCAAAACCAAAACAAAACACTGTAAAATGTATGTCATGTTGACATCAAAGCTATGATATTGATACTCACCATTCAATAGATGTTTCATTTTGATATTAATATAATATCCACCTTCTCCTTGCCAAAACATCAGCGGGTATTGCAACGTGTCATATGAAAGATGTGTTTCAGTTATTTGTTGCAGTTACCCAGTATTGCGACGTCTAAGCACAATATCGCGTGTTTCCAAATTTTCACCAACAATCAGGATGGCAACTTCATCTATTGTTGGAGAGTTAAATATGCGTTCGTGTGTACCAGATGGGTTTATTCGCTCTGATCACGATTTTGTAATCATCATTTGGCATGCGCTTAAAAGCACTGTTGAACAGCCTGACCAACGCATGATGTGCATGAAGCAGTTGCTGCAGATCTTGAAGAATTGCTCTTTTCATTGCTACATTGATTTCTTGACGTCGATCAAGTTGTTCCTCCATGTTGCCCATAAAGTATATTTGTAAAAATTTATGCTGTGCATCTAGAGGTTGCAATGATACAATTCGATGGTGAATCTGTCCTTGTATCTACAAAATCAAAAGCAAAGTCAGTATTACTCATTATTAAACACTTTTTTTACTTTCTCTATACGTACTATGTACATTCCACCCAAAAATTCGATACCAGTATTTCACCGGAAATACATGTTTTAGGGTCACCTGTATCCAAAAAAGCATTTTCACAAAAAGGTCCATGTGTGTATGTGTGTGTGTGTGTGTGTGTGTCCCTGTGTCTGTGAACAAGATAACTCAAAAACGAAAAGTCGGTAAAATACCAAACTTTGTATTTAAGTTTAGTATGTTCCAAGGATGCGACACGAAGGTTTTCAAGAAAATGCCCCCACCCCAAACTACCCTTTACATGGAACTTTTTTCGAAAATGTTGATTTTCTAAAAAAAATGGCTGTAACGATTTTTATTAAAATATCGTATATTAAAGATATTTACCTGACAAATAAAATGTACATTTTGAATTTTCTGGGAAAGCCTCTGAAGATGAATTTTCTGGATGAATTTTACGGAATTTTGCGTAACTGCTAAACCATAAGAGATTGACAAAAGCTTACGACACAAAAAATATAGACCACGCGTTTTAGTTGTTATAGTAGTTTAAGTTGTATACATTTTTTTTTTTCGTGGAGTTAATCGTTTTTAGGATATTTCTTGTTTTTGGTTTCAGCTGTGAAAAATTATTCTCTTCTCATACAGGAATTTTCCAACTCTGTACCTACAAACAAAGAAACTTCAGTCACATAGCAACCAGCTTTTGACCATCACTTTAACTTATGGCACTCCCCTATTTCGCTTCTACTTACAAGGAAGCAAGTAATAAGACTATTTCTGTTAATTTGTTCTCGATTAGCATGATGTAAATAGAAGCATAAGCTTTTTAACAATAATTTGATACAGAGATGTAGAGAAAGTCATGTAAATGGAACACATAAGATTTTTTAGAATCAGCATACATAATACATAGGAATAAGTATAGTATGTTATTCTTCTACAGTATTGTGTGTAAGTATAAAAATAAATAAATACCTTGAATGTTGGATTAATCCTCGTTCTGCGATAATGTTTGCCACAAATGAGGTATTTGGGAAACAACCATTGTATTTTAGAATGTTTGCTAGAAAATGTTGTGATTCTGGTGTTTCGCCACGAAGCAATGAATGCAATGGCTCAGGTGGCGGAGTCAATAATGGCAATTTCACTTTCCCACTAAGGTAGCACAATCCTGGCATCTCTCCGGAAAACTTTAATGTGCCACAATATTCGCAAACAACGTCCATTGGCCCAATACGAACACTAATATGCAAGCCGTAATCAGTGGTGCAATCGTATCGAAACGCTGCTGGATTCAAATCAATACTTGATAACTTTCTTCTTGTGCGTCGAAAATTATCTACTTGTTGATCTCTGAGGTTTGCTTGACGATTTCACATTGCCAACCGAGCCGTTTCAAAGGCTGCCTCGCTTTGCTCTTGTGATTGAGAAGCACGAAGTAGATCCATTCTAACACGGCGCTCTTCACGTGCAATTTCTTGTTCTTTTTCAGTCCTTTCATTCGCAATGTTTCGAATCCTAGTTGCATTACAGTTTTGTCGGGAAAGATTCGATCGTCTTGGTCGCGGCATTGTTAATGATAATATCGGTATAATAAGCTAATAGAAACTCGAAACAAACACATCAACCAGTCATTTTCAAAATTTCTAATTGTCAAATTTTTAACCAAACTTAACCATAGACAACTTTACGTTTAGCTGTCAGGTGTGTTTTGTTATTCTGTGTCAGCTGTGTTTTGTTATACCATTATTAATAAATGAACGGCTAGTCTGATGTTTTGACTAATAAATTGTTCGTTGTTCTATCTGTTGCGTTTTGTTATACCACGTTTTATGTCACGGAAACGGGATAAAAAGTATCCTATGTCCGTCTTCTGGTTCTAAGCTACATCCCCACCGATTTTCAGCCAAATCGGTTCAGAGTTCTTGAGTTATAAATAGTGTAACTGGCACGACTTTCTTTGATATATATATATATATATATATATATATATATATATATATCATTGCAGTCTTTTGAAAGTAATTTTAATTACGGTTACTTGTTACACAAAAACCATTCAGAATTAAAATGTCTTCAGACGCTATTGCTAGGCATGCAAAGAGAAAGAAATTGCAACTTAGTGACTAGCTTTTAAATCGCTATCGCTTTAGTATTCCCTTATTTCTTTCACCTACAAGCAAATAAGAATGTATCTTATATTTTACCTGATGTTATGAGGGAGAAGAAGGTGCAGATGTGGTGACTAAGATTATTATTGCTGAATTTATAGTTATGTAGTGAGCGAGGAGGGAGAAGAAGAATGGAAATGAGAGAGAAGAAGGTGCCGGTGTATAAAATGGGACCATCATTACTGAATTTGCAGCCATAGTGGTGAAGGTGTATTAAAGGTGTGTAAATGATGAAACGTTATTTAATTAATATAAGGACAGTTATATAAAATAATGTGCTAATATAATACAGCAATAACATTAAATATTTAATTATATAAATAAAACAATAAGGGAAGTAATATAGTTAAATACATAAATTAAATTAATTAATAGTGGGTAGAATAAACATAGATAGATACCAGTAATGAAGTGTATAGTACAGAATAAGGAGCAGCTGGCTATCAGTTGTAAAGTTGTTGGTTTTCCAGTAATATTTTAGTTTTAGAATAATTTGCTTTATAATGCTATATTTTAATATATTTACACCTTAAGTTTCCTTTTAGTATTATAGACCCTTGTTTACTGATTTTAATTTGAAATTTTAGTTTTTAGATTAGTTAATTATCTGAATATATATACCATTTTTTTAATTGTTTATAGTTCCTTTAACATAAAGGTCATATCGGTGGATTTTCATTAGATACAACTCGTCTGTAGGTTTTTTATTTGTTTTAAATCGTTTTATTCTCAAACACACACACACACAGACACACACAAACACACACATTCTCTCTCACATAAATACATACTCATTCTCACTCACATACTCTGTGGGGGGTAGGGAATAATGCTGTTAAAGAAACATTCCCCGTCCCAGCCGGACCCGGGACCTCCGGGTAAGAATTTAGCTCGCTGACCACTCGACCGCGGAGGCAGTCAGATACAATTTGTAATGATTGTTTTTGGAAATAAATTTAGTTAGAATATATGCCTTGGTATGGTTATCTAGATGCCGGGGTAGCACATTCGGATTTTATTTATCTACTATTTTACCTAATGTGGTTGACGTTGAAGCTACAGGCTGTATCCCATTACATCTCTTTTTGTATTGCGCATCATTAGGTTTTATCATCGATGGAAAACTCGTACATTACTTTCCTAATAGAGGTTGTGTAAACTTGTGTGTATCTTTAAATATAATATACTCGTTTAAATTTGATGTTGTGTTAATTATGTGTGCTTCTTGATTGATTAATATCACATCTCAATCTGTATTTAAATTTGATTCCATCAGGCAGCCATGAACGGAATTGGAGTCAGTGATGTATGAATTTAACATTACAAATGGGAGTTGCTGGTCAAGTAGGGTACCATTAGATAGAGCTCTTCAAAACAAATAACTTTCGTAGGGAAGAAATATATATTTTGTGGTTAGGCTGCAGTTATCCAATCGCTTGTACATGAGCAAAAGACACTACAAGTCATTGCCAGAGTGACGAGCACGTTTAGAGATTCTCGACAGTTGGGAAGTTTATACGACATTCGCCCAAAACTATCAGCATACCAAAGTTTTCCTCATTTGCCCAAAACACTCACTATTTATAGTATAAATAAGGGATCTGTAATCTAGTTAATATTATACTTCTTTTATTAGCCACAAATATAAATAAAACAATTTTCAATTGCCACTGCATCATGCACCACCATTTTAGCTTCCTTTACCTGCATTAACTTCAATAATTTTGTATACCACGTCATAATACATACAGAAGGATTCAATAGCGAGGTTTCATTGTAAATAATTCTTTAGATCCCCTGAATAAAAATAAAGCATTTTAGGAAAATGAAAATTCGATTATATATCAAACTTGGTATTTAACCGAAATTTGGTATCTCATTTAAATAGAAGAACTTTATAAAACATTAATTTTCTGGAAAATTGTTATAAGGATTTTGATTCAAATATTATGTTTAACATAACTTCATTGTATATAAAATGTATATTTTGAATTTTCTGGTAATAGTCTCTTAAATCCTCTTCATACAGGATGACTTCGCATAAGTGACGAACCGTAGCAGATAGACAAAATTACGCTACACAAAAAACATAGAACTCGTTGAGGCACGCAATTAATGTCAATATATTTTTGTTGAGTTAACCATTCCAGAGATATTCCTTGTATTTTAAAATACCTATACAATTCGCAAATGGAATTGTTACTAGTTTTTCTTTCTCCTGGTCAAGCACAGAGAACGGATTTTTAAAGCCCTCACATAGCGACTTGCTCAAAAGTTGCTTTAGCCAAATACCTCGATCTACTCCCGTTATATCTGCAAGGAAACATAATATAATAAAATGTCTAGAAATGTTTATCTCTATTAAAATATGTAGATGAAAGAATAAGCCTTTTTAAGAATAGTTTGTTGAAGAATTGGTAAAGAAAGTTACGTGAAGGTAAAACAGAATTTTGTTACTTTCTCTCCTCTTACATAGGTAGAGAAGTGATTACATTCCACCCAAAAATTTGATACCTAAATTTCACTGAAACATATGTTTTGAGGACCATTGATTCGAAACATCCTTTTTAGAAAAACAAGGTAAGTGAGTGCATGAGTCTATGAAGAGTTCGAAAACCTAGCATTTAAGTTCAGCATCTTCCAATAATTATGCCACACGAAATTTTTTAAAAATATCCCCTTAACTCCAACTACCTATGAGATTAAACATTTTTTTCTCACAAACGTTCCTAGCGATTTTGATTAAAATTCCAGACATTAAATATATTTACAGGACAAGTAAAATGGATATGTTGAATTTTCTGAGAATAGCCTGTGAAGTCCATTACTTTCAGCATTAATTTTTATGATCTTCTCTAAGTGATATACGTTAAGCGATAAACGAAAACGTACTCCTTCACATGCATTTTTATTCCAAATAGTATTTTTTATGACAAAAGCCATTATCGAAATATCTGTTATAAATCGGTCGAATTTTTCAACATTTTCACACCCTTTTAAAGTCCTGTAGAATTTCAATTGTTTCTCGCGATAGCATAGAAAGAGTTTAGAGACTACGTATAGATACAGTTATTAAACATTTGAATATTCTCTTTGTATCTATAACGAATGTTTAATCTACCTACTTCTGTAAAGGTTTATTTCAATTAAAATGAAGTAGATAGAAGAATTAGCTTTCTAAGAATCGTCTGTATGGGCAGTAATACACTTTAGAGGGTCGAGAAAGTCGTAAGAACATAACTTATTGGATTTGTGGCATTTCTGAATATGAATCAAATTGTTATCTGCATATATATGGTATTTTAAGGGCGCTGTCCTTTATGCTAGAAAGATAATGAATAAAATTAATAAAATGCCTTTAGGAAAGTTATATGCTGAAGAGTTTGAACTAATGGTGCCCTGCCTGAATCCCACTCCCATTTTAATTTTAAAGTGATACATCAGGAATCCGAAGTGCGGTTAGACTGATTGATGAAGTCAACGTCAAGTGAAAGTTACATGAGCACTGATTATAAACATTTTTCTCTGGAACATTTTACTGTTTTTTTTTTCGAAATAAGTGACTGTTACGGATGTTATGATACACCCTGTATATGACAGAGCATTTAATACGAATTATGATTTTTAATATCTTCTGTTGTTTATCCGCCTCTTCGATGAACGTATGACCTTTCGTAGTAGCAGTCCATTTCTCTCGTAAATTAAAACAAATGTGTAAATGAATATTGCGTAACGATCGGGTATAATATCCTTAGTAAATAAAACAAAAAACAGAGTAAATACTTCAAGCCTAAAACGAATACAATTAAAATTATTTATATGTTAGCGCATTAATCTACGCCGGTTGAAAAAAATAATTAGGTGTTTTATTATCTGCAGCACAGTAGTTGAGGGATTTACGGATTTGGTTAGAGCGTGAAGCTACATTCACAGATGCCATAGCGCATTACGTCATATGTCGCAAAATCTGACGTGTGAATGTCAACTGGAATTAGTTGCCGCTATGATCATGCAGCTTTGTTAACATGATCACGCCTTTATTTTTCTTCTTACTCTGTCACAAAACGTTTGATTTAGTATAGATGATGAAATTAATAAACTCAAATATCATATCGAATTTAGCTAAACTTTTTACATACGTACTTTTTCTCTCCCCCATTGTCACACAGCTGTTAATCACAAAATGGTTGACACGTTAGTGTCCATGAATTCAAGCTCCATAAATGGAACTATAAACTCAAATATATATTATATATTAGTTTTCTGCGATGAATTCAAGAACTAAGTTTTAAATGTTTTCGCTTAACGTAATTGTTCAAAGCATCCTTAACTTGTAAATTATTGCCAATTAATTGTTTATTCCACATCGCCGTGTGTAGAACAGGAGACAAAAAGGTGGAGTCACATTGAAATACTACAGCCGGGATTTGAACTATGGATTTCCTAATAGCTGGTTAAACTATGATGCCCGGGACTTATAGTACTTACAAGTAAGTATGTAATCTCAAAGTAATTTGAGAGCTAATTGTGTAGTTTGCCAGGAAAATTGAGTCATTTGGGAAATTTGGTGTCGTGTCGGCATGTGTTATGGTAGCTCAGTGGTTAGAGCAGCTGAATGGACATGCGGTTCACGTCCCGGTTATGAATAGGAGTTTTTCAGTCTGACTCTATAAAGTAATATTTAAAGATTTAAAAGTATTCTTGTGTGAAAAATCATCTTTCTGTACCACTTCCCTACTTTAACATCGTATTCCACCCAATACTTGATATTGGGATTTCCGCTAGTTATTCATAAATACTTTATTACAGAAATGAATACACATTAATTACTCTTTACCAATATGTGTCACTATTGTCACCTCTGAGGAACTGCATGATTCTTCCCATCAGTGGTAAGGATAATTACATCAACAGAGAGAATATTCCACAATTTTAGGTACATTATTCAGATTAACATGTTGCCTTGCAACAAACATTCTTTACAAATTTCATCGCAGTTCAACAAATCGACTTGAGATAGTTTATGGAATTAGGTTAATAAAAATGTCGAGAATATCCCATGCTCATAACTATTTTATGTTAATCTGTATAGTTTAACTTTCTCTACCATGTGCAAGCATATAATTGCATTCCACCCAAAAAAACTAATATCAAGATTTCCTTGGAGTACATGTTTTAGATTCCCTAAATTCCGAAAAAAATCATTTTCAAAAAACTCTTATGTTTTCTGTTTACTTTACCTTCTCTAGCTGTTCCACAAACAAACTTTCCTTACAAAAGATTAATCTTTTGTCTACATCATGCAAATCAAGATCAGCATTACCAGAATTGTAAGTAGAAGGAAAATAAGGAAATGCACTAGGCTAAAGCGATAGTCAGATCTGTTATAAGCAGGTCGCTAAGCGAAACAATTTAAATACGTTCTTTTTTCTTGCTAGGAATAAACAAAAGTGACGAAGAGAAATATCTCTTCCCCTTTAAGAAAAATTTAAGGAGCTTAAAACGGAAACTAAAAACTCGGAATATCTTGAAAAGGGTTAACTGTCCAAAAAAGTATATGACATAAATTGTGTACTTTAATGAGATGTACATTTTTTGTGTAATAAATTTTTGCCTATCTCTTACGGTTTACCAGTTATACAAAAGTTTCAAAATAAAGAGGTCTTCAGAGCGTATTCCCAGAAAATTCAAGATACACGTTTCGTTTGACATGAAAATATGTTAAACATATGGTATTTTATTAAAAATCTTTAGAGCCATTTTTTAGAAAATCAAAATTTTCGGGAAATGTTCCATGCAAAGCGTACTTGGGAGTGGTTTGTCACAGGAAGATTTTCTTGAAAGTCTTCGTGTCGCATCCTTGACATATGGTGAATATAAATACCAAGTTTGGTATTTAACCGACTTTTTGGTTTTGAGCTAGGCTGCCCACACTCACACACCCACATACACACACATACAACCGAACATGTTTCTAAAGATCTGATGTGTTCCATTCACATGCCTTTCTCTACATCTTTGAAACAAATTATTGTTAAAAAAGGCATATTCTTCTTTCTACTTCATGCTAATTGGGATGAACACTAAAATAAATGATTTCTTGCAAGTAGGAAGGAAATAAGGCAATAAACTCGGCTAAAACGATAGTCAAATCTTTTAAAAGCTGCTTACCAACTTAAGTATCTTAAAACTGAAACCAATAACAAGGAATCTCAAAAAAATGATCAACTCCACAAAAAAAATGTATATGACATAAATTGTGTGTTTCAATGATATCTACATTTTTTGTATGACAAGTTTTTCTCTATCTTATACATTTTTTGGGTTATGCAAAATCCAGCAAAACCCATCCAGAATAAAGAACTGTTCAAAGGCTATTTCCAGAAAAACTCAAGATATATATTTCATTTTTCGTGTAAATATCTTTAATATACAGTATTTTAATTAAAAATCGTTACAGCAATTTTGAGAAATCAAAATTTTCGAAAATGTTTCCATGTAAAGGGAAGTTTGAGGTAGGGCAATTTTCCTCGAAATTTTCGTGACACATCCTTATAAGATACTAAACTCATATACCAAGTTTGGTAATTTAACGGCTTTTCGTTTTTGAGTTATCGTGTTCACAGATGCACGGACACACGGCCACACGGACATACGGACAAACACAGACATTTTTCTAAAAATGATTTTTTTATAAACAGGGGACCCTAACGTCTATTTCCAGAGACATTTCGGTATCGAATTTTTGGGTGGAATACAATACCTTCTCTACATAATATGTACACAGTACGTGTAGAGAAAGTAAAAATATCCTTTTAATTCACTAAGTCTCAAAGCATGTATTTCCGGCGAAAAAGTCTGTGAACACAATAACGAAAAATCCGTTAAATACCAAACTTGAAATTTAAGTTCAGCATCTAAAAAGGATGCGACACAAAGATTTCAAGACAATCGCCCCCCACGCTAAACTGCCCTTTACATGTAAGATTTTTCGAAAATTTTATTTTCTTAAAAAATTGATTAAAATGTCATATATTAAGGCTACTTAGATGAAAAACAAAATGTACGTATTGAATTTTCTGGGAATAGCAAAGGAAGATCTCTTAATCCTGGATGACTTTTGTAGATTTTGTAGAACTGGGCAACCATGAGAGATAGGGAAACACTTGCTACATAGAAATGTAGAGCTTGTTAAAATACACAATTTATATCATATCCATTTTTTGTGGGGTTAACCATTTCCGAGATATTCCTAATTTTTTACTTCAAATTTAAAATACTTATATTTTCCTCAAATTAGATATTCTTATTTGTTTATATTGCTCCTGGTTGAGAAAAGTGAAAACCATCACATAGCGAACAGTATTTCAAAATATTTGACTGTTAACCTAATGTACTCCTTTATTCCTCTGTATCAAGAAAATATGCAATAAAAGCATTTATGCAAATGTTTATTTGTATTAACGTGAACTAATTAGAAGTATACGCTTTTGACTTTCTCTAGCATGTGTGTACAATGCAGGAAGGTCAATGTATATAGTAGATAAAGAAGGTGTTGTATTCCATCCAAAAATTCGATACCGAAATTTCACCGAAATACATGTTTTGAGGACTCCTGAATAAAAAAAAAGCATTTTTAATAAACTGTATGTGAGTGTGTATGTGTGTATGTGTGGTGCGTAACTCAAAAATGAAAAGTTCGTTAAACATCAAACTTGGTATTTAAGTTTATTACCTTCCAAGGATGGAACAGGAAAATTTTCAGGGAAGAAAGCATCCCAAATTAACCTTTACATGGACATTTTTTGAAATATTCGATTTTCTCATAAATGGTTCTAACCAAATGACATATATTAAAGATGTTTACATGTTACATAAAATATATATCCTAAATATCTCGGTAATAGTCCCTGAAGTCCTCTTCATTCTGAATGCCTTTTGTATTGCTGATAAACCGAAGAGATAGAAAAAAACTTAGCTCACACGAAATCTAGATCTCATCAAAACACAAAACGCATATCATATACATTTTTGTTGTATAGCTAACCGTTTCCAAGATATTCCTTGCTATTTCCTTCAATTTTAAAATTATACTTATCCGTATCAGAAGTTAACTGTGTTTCTTTTGCTTTACTCCTGGCTGTCAAAGAGAACCCAGTATCAAAGAGACAGCATTTAAAACATTTGACTATCGTTTTAATCTAATGTATTCCTTTAGTTCCCTTCTACTTATGAAGAACTAAGTAACAAGACTATTCTGCTAATTTTGTATCGATTAGCATGAATTAGAAAGAAGAATAATATTTTGTAAGAAGTTTGTTTGTAGAATAGATACAGAAAGCCATGTGAATGGAACACATTAGGTTTTTAAGAATAGTTTGACAGAATAAGTCGTGTGAACGTAGCATCAGAATCATTTAAATAATGTGGGATGACTGTACATTTATATAAATCCGGAAACAATAATGAAATGTGAATACTCAGATTTTCTCAAATTACTATTAATTTAACTACCATGTCCTAGCATTTGAAAGTAAATAAAAAACATCCTAGAATTACTGGAGAAAGCATTTACGACATTTGTGCTGATTTTCATTTAAATTGGATGAAAAAAATAACTGTAGGCTATGCTACCTGCTGATAATAAACCTTATGTGTATATTCACATGACTTTCTCTACCTATTCGGAAACAAACTATTCTTACATAGCTTAATACCTTCTCTACACGTGATATGTACATAGTGTGTAAAGAAAGTATTGCATTCCACCCAAAAATTCGATACCCGTCTTTCCCCGGAAACATACGTTTTAGGGTCCCCTGTATCAACAAATCTGATGTATTCCATTCACATGACTTTCTCTACAGCTCTGCGACAAATTATTGTTAAAAAGCTTATGCTTCTACACTTCATTTTAATCAAGAAAAAATTAGTAGAAATAGTCTTATTACCTGCTTCCTTGAAATAAGGGAGTACCATAGGTTAAATTGATAGTCAAAAGCTGGTTGCCAATTGACTAAAGCTCCTTGTATGGACAGGAGTAGACAAATTCCTGCATGAGAAAAGTATAAGGTATTCAAAGCTGAAACTAAAAACAAGGAATATCTCAAAAACAATCAACTCCACGAAAAAAGCATATAAAATAAATTGTATGTTTTAACGTGCTCTACATGTTTTTGTAAGTTTTTCTTCTTCTCTTACGGTTTAGCAGTTATGCAAAATTCCGTAAAATTAATATAGAATAAAGTAGTCTTCAGAGTCTATTCCCAGAAAATTCAGGTATACATTTTATTTGTCAGATAAATATATTTAATATACGATATTTTAATCAAAATCGTTACAGCCATTTTTGAGAAAATCTAAATTTTATAAAAATGTTCCATGTAAAGGGTACTTAGTGGTGGGGGGATTTTCTTAAAAATCTTCGTGTCGCATTCTTGGAAGATACCAAACTTAAATACCAAGTTTGGTATTTTACGGTCTTTTCGTTTTTGAGCTATGTTGTCCAAAGACACACACACGCACATTCACACGGACTTTTTTTTCCAAAAATATTCTTTTTTAATTCAGGGGGACCCAAAACTTGTATTTCCGGTGAAATCTCGGTATCGAATTTTTGGGTGCATTAGAATACCTTCTCTATACACTATGCACAGAGTACGTGTAGAGAAAATAAAAATAAATTTTAAAAAAGGGTCCGTGTGTGTGTGTTTGTGACAAAACTCAAAAACCAAGAGTTCGGAATATACCAAACTTGGTGTTTAATTTTAGTATCTTTCAAGGGTGCGACACGAACATTTTGAAAAAAAAAAAACTTCACCTCAAACTACCCTTAAAATTTTTGAAAAGTTTGATTTTCTGAAAAATGTCTCTAATGATTTTGATTAAAATATCATATAGTAAATATGTTTATATAACAAATAAAATGTATATCTTAAATTATCTGGAAATAGCCTCTGGAGAACTCTTTATTCTGGATGACTTTTACTGAATTTTGCTTAACTGATAAATTGTAAGGGATAGACAAAAACTTACAACACATAAGATGTGTATCTTGTTAAAACACCTATTTCATGTCATATATATTGTTTTCTTGAGGTTGACCGTTTTCGAGACCGTTGTTATTGGTTTCAGTTTTAAAATACTTAAGTTTTTCTCATACAGGAACTTTTCAACTCCTGGTCATGCAAAGAAACGGATATCAATCCCATAGTAACCAGCTTTTGAAAGATTTGACTATTGTTTTAGCCTAGTGTATTCCCTTATTTGCTTTCTACTTAGAGGAAAGCAAGTAACTGGCAATTTCTACTAATTTTTATCTCGATTAGCATGATGTAAATAGAAGAATAAGCTTTCTAACTATAATTTTTACACAGGGGTAGAGAAAGTGATGTGAATTGAACACATCAGATTTTTTTATATCTACCTGACGTACCAGGTGGCCCAATAGCCCCGTATTTGACGTGCAGATATCTCTTCGTGTGTTAAAAGAGTTGTAAAACTAAATGGTGATATTTCAGGATAAAACCCTTCAGTGGTGAACTGGCAATAGCGATCTTCGTTATACCCCTCGCTATGAGTATGAACTGCCAACCATCTCCGCTGATAAACAAGACGGGTAAAGTGAAGGTCACTCTCCATTGGCGGGTTTTAACTTGAATTCTGCAACTTTATTAATGCACAAAAGGATATCTGCACAGGTTAAATACGGGGAAGTTGGCACACCTAGTATAGTCATATAAACATTTACAGAAATGTTTTCATTACACAATTCCTTGTAAATACGCGGTTATAAGGGAATACGCCAGACTAAAACGATACTCAAATCTTTCAAAAGTTGGTCGCCATCTGGCTCATTGACATACGCTCCACTTCTCTTTGCAGAAAGAAAAATGAATAAAAGAGTTTTTATTTGACAAATTTATAAGTACCATTTTAAAATTGAAACAAAGAAATAGGAATATCTCGTAAAGGTTAACTCCGCAAAAGAATACATTTTTACATATTTTTTTCTGTTTTATCGAGATATATTTTTGTGTAGTAAAATTGTCTCTGTCTGTTATGGTTTACCAATTATACAAGAATCATCGGTAGTGAACAAGACTTTAGAGGCTTTTTCCAGAAAGTTAAAGATATGCATTGCATTTAGCATAAAAGTATCTTAAACATAATATGGCATACAAATAAAAAACATTAGAGCCAATTTTGAGAGAACCAGAACTCCAAAAACGTTGTCAAATAAATAGTACTGCACAGGATTTTCTTGAAAACCTTGTGTCGCATCCTACTGAACTTAAGTATAGTATCAGGTTCAGTATTTAACGGACCTTTTGAATTATGCTGCTCACAGACGCGCACATACAGACACACTATCACATACGGTATGGACCTTATTATAAAAATGCTTCAAAACAAGTATTTCCCATGATATCTCTTCTCGAATTTTTGGGTGTACTTACATTGGTAAAGAAAGTAAAACTTATATTTTGACAAAAACGACTTGTATTTAAATCGATGTATAGCGGTTTATAAAATGTATGTTCCACTAAAAATTATATACCTAAACGCTTGGTTCACATTTCAACTATTTTGCTTAATAATAGTAAGCAGAAGGAAATGGACGTCTTGCATTGATGAAGGGAAAGACTGTCTGATCATCATTATTGTCAGGCTGGGGCTGCTAAATTGCTGACTGTCTTTGCGCGTAAGTGTGCGGAGCATTATGTAATATTTATAATAGTGTTTCATCCACCTATGTAAAACATATAGTAACATCCTGATAGAGAAATTCTCTCCGTTCTCGCCTGTTGCTCCGTGAAACAGCACAAGAGCAGAAGAGGGCAAAAGGACTGAACAGCAGTGGCGTTGTGCTGGACGTCCAACTGAATCGGTATTATTATTATTATTATTATTATTAATTTTTTTTTTTTTTTTTTTTTTTACGAAAAAGTAATTATTTGGACGGAGTGAAAACAACAAATTATTTTACATTTTAACAATTGAATAACAGCCCGACTCCCTTATGCCTGCCTCGCATTCAAAAGGTACCGAGTTTAAATGTCGGTTAGCTGTTCTTTAATTGTTACTCAATAAATTCGAAGAAAGATTATATTTAAGTAATTTTGAAAATTAAGAAATATTATTCAAACAAATCTATGAAAACGAAATATTAACAGGCAACGAAACTCTGGAATGAGAACAAAAGCTGCATACAAAGGACAAATCATTTCCTTTAAGATCACAATGGACAAAGTAACCACACACTCATCATAGTAACACAATTAAATCTATTTACCTGAAATATATTTTCTTGAACAAATTCTATAATACGAATTTTTAAGGTCAAATGATTAAAATGTATATTTTACCACTCTGTTGTATGACTCACAAACGTGGAGTTGAACAAATAAAAAAAAAAAAAAAAAAAAGCAAATTATAAATATATGAAAAGCAAACATGTAAAGGAATATCTTGGGTAGGAGCATAAAAATGAAAAGTAGACTGAAGAGCCAAGAAAATAAGGAAGATGATGCCAAAATCACAGGAAACTACCTATAATGGAGGAGGGCAGGCCACGCTAACACGAGAGAGCACCTTAATAGATGGACGCACTGACTGATTGCTTGAGGCTACAGGATTAGTCGGCAGGTCTATACCATTAGGCAGGAGAACCTTCCGCAACAGATGCACCACCTTAGCCAAAGAAAAACTTGGAAAAAACTGTACGATATAAACAGTAGGACAATAAACTAGGCTGGTTGTTGTTTCCCGGAATAGCAAACCAGTTTCTTTTCATGAAAGTGGCCCTTGTTCTTAGGTTAGCCGTGAATTGTTTAATGATCTGAAAATATTAATGATAAATGATATGCTTAAACTAAATAAATAAAGAACCGATTTTTTATTTTATGTTTCTTTAATTATTTTTTCTTTTAAAGTACATTAAACATTTTACTAAAATGTAATGCGTCATATCTTAAATAATGAAAACAACAAACAGATAATAATCAGGATTTTTCTTAAAGTAATACACTAACAGTATTTCTTTATTATTTTGTTATATCAAGCTTTTCTCTCTTAAAGAAAAGTAAACATTACTTTTATTCCTAAATTCGTATTGATAAAAATTCTCACAAACTCGTTAATAATTTATATAGGATATATTTTCTACCCTAGTCATCAATCCTTTGTCAGTTTGCAGCTATTCTCCATTCTTAATTTTCTCTCTCTCTCTCTCTCGTTTCAATTCTCCATATGTTCCTTGGCACATGTCCTTCTTAATCTGTACCCAGTATTGTTATCTTGGTTTTCCTTTTCTTACTTTCAGTTGTACCTTCAATTATGCTTTTCAAAATACGTTGGTGTCTTAGAAAATGCCCTATGAATTTTGTTCTTCCTTTTGTTGTTTGGTTCAAAATGTCTCATTCTGCGTTTGCTCTCTTATAAACTTCATCAGTAATTTTATCAGTCCAACTAATGTTCACTTTTTTTCCTCCACCAAGTTTCAAATGTTTCTATTCTTCTTCTTTCTAATTTTAGTATTAATCAAGTTTCACGTTCATATAATATTAAGCTCCATAATATGTTTTGGACAAATTATTATTTAACTGTTTCAATATATTTATTTCAATATTATGGTATAATATATATGTATGTCTTCCATTCTTTGAGACCTATGATGCATTGTTGTGCAAAATCTAAGGACGAGATGGATAAATTAGCATATGAACTTCTTAGAAAAATGAATGAAAGTGCCGGAGCATGTTCCCAGAGGTTTCTCATACTACACAGAAAGCTGGACGTTACATGGCGTGAGTGTAGCGATACTATAGTGCCAAATGTGTCTGGTCTCGGAACACGGGGCAGGAGAACAAACAGGACAAAAGCAAATTGTTACGGTGGTGCACTGCAATGGTGTTCTTTACACGTGACCCGTAGACAGTATTTGTATGACTTCATTCGAGGAAGAATAATTGGAAAACTGGAAGAAGGTCGAAATTTGACGAATGTTGCCCAGGAATTTGGTATTGCTCACAGCATTGCATGGAAAGCCTTCCGAACCACTGCCACTGCTGTCCAAAGGAGAGTAGGTGATCGACCACGCTCAACTACAAGGGCCGGTCCCCATGGCCACGCTCGCTAAAGCGTCTCGCTTTGGTGCTTCATGGGCGGGGTATCGTGGGTTCGAGTCCCGCCTTGGGCATGGGTGTTATATGTTTGTGTAATGTGTATATGTTTGTAAAAGAAACAGTAAAACCAGTAATCAGTCAAACCTACGGGGGGAAATGTAAATAGGGATACAGTACCGGCTCCGTTACTGTTTACAAAAAAAAAAAAAAAAAAAAAAAACTGCAGCAGATGACAACAGGCAAGAAGGGGTGTACGTCATACAGCGGGTGCAATTGCAACCACATTTAACAGAACTGATAGGCTACACTGTGGCACGGTGACGGCAAAAAAGCGGTATCTTTGTCCGACGGCCAGTACGTCGTGTTTCATTGACACCCGCATATCGGCGGCACCATTTGCGGGTCCCAAGAATTGAAACCAACGAGGAATAGGGTCGTGTGCTCTTCTCGGATGAGTACACTTTCGGTCTGATTAGTGCTTCCCCACGATCCCTCATTTGGCGAGGGGTGTGAATGTACCCAGGAACATCCTTGCACATTTTGGAAGGAGTAGGGAGGCATGACGTTGCACAAGCGTACCGATCTCCAAATCTTTGAACACAGTACATTCACTGGTCAACTCCTTCCCCCATGTGTGTTCTGACTTCATTTTTATGGATGACACGGCGAATGGAATTTAAATCCCATTGAACAAGTGTCGGATGCTTTGGAGAGTCGCATTGCAGCACGTCCACGTGCACCTACAGTTGTCAACAGCGCTGGTGGAGAATGGAACGCCCTAACACAAGAACCCTTTACCAACCTGGTAACCAGCATGGGAGCACGATGCATTGTTGTTCATGGTGATCATGCACCATTTTAAGCACCATGTCTCTGTTTTTGTAAATCTAGAGGACCAAAGTAGGATGCAGTGACTTAAGTGATTCTTATTTTCTATGAATAAAAGTGTAATATTTCGTCCAATTGCTTACGGTAGCAGGTCTTCTTATATATGATTCAATTTTTATCAAGCTATGGCACTTGGCAATGACACTGTATGCGAATGTTACTTTCGTGCTTAGGTTTTGCAAAACGGTGTGTCTAAATAAAAAGTAAATTTTATAGAAAACCTGGTTATTTCTTCATTAAAAAATAAGCATGAAAGACGAATATTATCAATGTTTCCGTTACCCTAAGTTGATAAGTGACTCTTCTTTAGTGATGGAAAAGTAATAACATAATTTTAACCCACTAGAACAAGTTAGTCACCTTTATTCCACAAATACAACTACTCAACTGGATTATAAAATTCAAGTATATCTTTACTTTTCAGTGAAGTTGCCATTATGAGGAAATTATACTTGCCTTCCTGCTTAACATCGCTAAGCGACCGCGAATACCGTGCTCAAAACTCTGTCGGTCATTTGACGAATGCCAAACTAAGGGATAAATCGAAATCCTAAGCATTCTTAGAAGGTTACTGTTTTTCAAACAGAGTATATATTCTGCTGATGAACTGCGGATACCACAACGATGATTGCGGAAGGAAAATACTAGGGATCGATTTTGAAACAGTTGGGCATGAAACTTAGATAGAAAATGGTCAGAGGAGAGAAAAACTAGCGAATGGGCAGGAGGGGTGCGAGATGAACGGACCCGAAATAGTAGGCAAACATTGGCAGCACGGCAAGAAAGAGGAAAATAAAGTTAATGGATAGCTTTCTGCTTGAAATGGCCAATTAATTCCTTCTATACTTCTGCAGTGAACGAAGAAAGCGCTTGGCCTATAATTCGCTCCGAGAAAGAATTCTTAATCCCTTCTCCTTTTTATTATGAGCCCACTCAGAAGGGTTAAGGCAAATAAACTCCGGCATTAGCGTGAAGTGAGAGCATAGAGTCCAAATAAAGCTGTCATTTGTAAGAAGAACACAACCCTTTTAAAGAACATAACCAGCATTCTAAGTATTTGAAAATCCCTTTGAAACGGAAAACTGTTTTAGTATCCGAGATTTTGCGAAGCAATTAAAAAGTAAGTATTTTTGTGGGGCTGTTTTCTACAATAGTTTCCCATTTGTACCTTCTTCAACACAAACTGCCAAAGGCACTTCATTTTAAAATATATTTGATACAAGGAGACATTGTCACACTGATGTTGTTTGAGTAGTATCGGCATTGCTTGTAAACAATGAGACATGATATGGGCAATTTTTACCTTTTTTAACCACCTCTAGGTAAGGTTTTTCCATCCAAAAATTCGATATTGAGACTTTACTGAAAATATGTTATAAGGACCCTGTCCTAAAACAGGCATTTTTAGAAAAGGTGCGCGTGTGTAACTTGTGGTAATTAAACTTCCTTCAAAAATAAATAAATTATATTTAATCGGTTTGTGAGGGGAATATTGAATCGGTTTATGAGGGGAATATTGGATCGATTTCTGAGGGGTGTTGAGTTCAAATACAATCAAAATAATAATATGTGAACTTTTTTTAATCTGCTTATGCAATTTTACGATCAATTCCTAACTAGCTGGACTTCACAACATTAAATGTTTGAGATGTATATATAGCAATGGTGAGAGCTATTAATATTAGTGGGTTTAATTTTAATTATTTTGGTATATACTCTTTCGGCATCTTTTAATGGTGCGACAAAAAGATTTTGGAAGAAGTCACCATTCCAAACCACCATTTACAATTTTTTTTTCAAAATGTCCGATTTTCTCAAAAATGGTTTAACCAGTATCATTAAAATATAATACGTAAAAGATATTTGCATTAAAAATAAAATGTTTATATGGAATTTTCTGGCAATATGTTGTGAAGCTTTCCTCATGACTTGTGTATTATTGGTAAACTGTAAGAGATAGACAAAAGTGTATTATGCAGAAAACGTAGATCTCCTTGAAGTACAATTTATGTAAAATATATTTGTGGAGTTAACCATCTTTGTGATACTCCTTGTTATTTGTTTCAATGTTCAAATACTTATACTTTTCTCAACTGGGAAGTGGCTATTCGTGTTTACAATCTCTATTGAGTACTATGGACATACAAAGAAGTAGAGAAAGTACTGCTTCCACCCAAAAGTTCTATACTGACTTTTCACAAGAAATACAGAAAAAGGTCCGTGTGTGGGGGGGGGCACACTGTGGGCGGCATAGCTCAAAAATGAAAACTCGGTTAAACACTAAACTTGGCATATAAATTAAGTAACTTCCAAGAATGCCACACGAAGAGTTTTGGAAACATCCCCCACCCCATATTATCCTTTACATGGAAGAGTTTTCGAAATGTTTGACTCTCTCAAAAATGACTCTTAACGATTTTGCATACAATACAATACAATATTGAAGATATCTACATAATAAATAAAATTTAAATACTGAATTTTCTGTAAACAGCCTCTAAGGTCCTCTTCATTCTGGATAACTTTTGCAAACTGGTAACCTGTAAGAGTTGGACAAAAAGCTACTACTACACAAAAACTGTAGTTCTGCTTAAAACCACAAAATTTATATCATATATTTTTTTGGAGATAACCATATCCATAAATTTATTTTCATAGTTTAACATTTCCAATTCTTATATTTTTCTCAGATGGAAAGTCATTATTCAGTTTTTTTACTATCGCCTTATCCCTTCCTATATTTCTCCTCTACTTATAACGAACTAAGTAAGATAACTATTTCTACAATGTACATAATAGATAGAAAGGTATTGCATTGCTCCCAAAAATCCGATGTCAAGATTTCAGCGGAAATATGTTTTGAGATCCCCTGAGTCCGAAAAAGAATAGAAAAAGGTCCGTGTGTGTCTGACAGCATAGGAAAAATGAAAGTACCGTTAAATACCAAAATTTGTATTTGTGTTTAGAATCCTTTAATGAAGCGACACGAGTATCTTCGTCGCCCTCCGGAGTGTAATGGTTACCATGCTAACTTCATATACCCAAGGTCGCGGGTTCAAACCCGGCGGAGGACGATGGATTTTTTCGGGCGTAAAAATCCTTAGCATGGCTTCCTTCGGAAGGGAAGTAAAGCTGTGGGTCCCGTGTCGTAGATTTACGGCACGTAAATGAACCTCAAGTCTGATAAGAGAGGCCTCTGAGCAAAATTAAGCGATATTTCACGCCCAATATAGAATGGGACGCTGAGAACCAAAAGCAGTTAAAGAGCGTCCATAAATAACAGACCATTTCCATTTACGAGTATCTTCAAGAACCCCACCCACCACATACTACACTTTGCATAGGAACAGGTTTGAAAATGTTTTTCTCAAAAATGGCTCTAACGAATTTTATTAAAATACATATATACAGATATTTACGTCACAAATAAAATGTATATTTTTAATTTTCTGTGAATCGCCTATGGAGACCTCTTTATTCTGGATGAGATTTGCAGAATTTTGCACAACGGTTAAGCCGTAAGAGGTAGTCAAAAACTTACTACACAAAAAACGTAGATCTCGTTAAAACACACAATTTATGTATACGTTTTAGTTGTCGAGTTGATCATGTTTTAGACATTCCTTTCAATTTTAAACTATCTAAAGTTTGACAATGGGACCATGCAAAGCGAACCAAACCTCAAGTGTTTCACATAGCGAGCAGTTTTTAAAAGATTTTACTTTCGCTTTAATCTACTGTATTCCCTTATTTCAATTATACTTGAAAGGAAACAAGTAATAGGACCATTTCTGTAAGGTTGTCCTCAATTAGCAGGATGTTATTAAAGGAACAATATTTTGTAAGAATAGTTTGTTTGCAGAATTTATAGAAAAAGGCATATGAATGAAACACACCAAATTGTTTATTGTGCTCTTAAGTTTTACGTAGATAAGTCGCAAGACAAAGGGCAACTGACAGAAGGTAAATAGATTATTATTCAATTGAACTCTGACTCTCCCTTTCTGATTGAACAAAAGTAAACCGGTTATATCTCAGCCATTCAATAAATTGGTCAATTGGTCGTTATTTAAAATACGAGGGTTCTTACTTAATAGGAAACATTAAGACCATTTCTGCTAATTACTTTATCTAGCACGTATACATAATGTGCAAAATAGGTATAGAATGTATTTTATTCAACCCAAAAATTCAATACCGATATTTCACCGAAAAATACATGTTTCGAGCCCCCTTAGTCCAAAAGGCCTTTTTAGAAAAAGTTCCTTGTGTATGTCTATGTGTGTGAGCAGCATAACTCAAAAACAAAAAATCGTTAAATACCAAACTTGGAACTAATGTTTAGTACCTTCAAAAGATGTGACATGAAGATTTGCAAGAAAATCTCTCCTCTCAAAACTACATGGAAGATTTTTCGAAATTTTCGATTTCCTCAAAAATTGCTATAATGATTTTGATTAAAATGCGGTATATTAAAGATATTTGCATGTATATCTTCGTTTTGTTGAGATTGCTTCTAAGTCTTCTGCATTCTGCATGAGCTTTGCAGAACCGGCAAACCAGCTTACTGAACAAAACAAAATGTAGATTTCGCCAAAACACACAATTTATATCATATGCATATCATATGTTGGGGAGCTAACCGTTTCCTAGATATTTCTTTTTCTTGGTTTCAGTTTTAAAATACTTATACTTTTCTCAAACAGATATAATCGCGTTACTTTTGATTTACTCCAGCACATGAAAGAGAACCGAATTTCAATAACAATATCGATTAGCAAGAAGTAGAAAGAAGAGCAGTCCTTTCCAAAATGTTTGTTTGCAGAATAGGTAGAGAAAGTAATCTGAATGGAACACATCAGATACTTTCTATCTCGAATGACACGAAGTAGATAGAAGAATAAGATTTTTAAAGAATAATTTGATGTAGAATAGTAGAAAAAGTCAGTGAATGTTATACATCAGTTGTTTACGTCCACTTGCTGTAGAAAACATTACTGTTGTAGAAGGTATGAAACAGACAAAGCAGCATCACTATATAAGTGGCCCCAAATTTAATCTATAAGTTTTAATTCGTCAATTCCAGTCCCATTACGTCATATCGGCGAATATCAGGTGACCCTTCGTACGTTAAAAAATTTACAGAACTCAACGGCGTTATTTGAAGTTAAAACCAGTCAGTGAGGAATTGAGTGATCGTTTTACCTCTCTCAATGACCCGATACAAGCAAAGATTGGTCACGCCAGTTCCCCACTGACCAGTTTTAACTCAAATAGCCCTGTTGACTTCTGTAACTCTTTTAACGAACGAAAGAATATCTGCACACGTTAAATACTCGAGTTTGGGACTCCCTTTTGGGATCCACCAGGAGGCTCGGGGCCTCTGTGTAGGACCTAGGGCAGCGTAGGAGGCGTTCAACTATAGCCGTTAGGGACTCAATATATGCTTGCGCCAGTCGTGATCCGAATCTGGTGGTCCACAGAGACCTAGTTTAAGAGTAAATGAAGAATTTTGTATTTGAAGTACACTCAGAAAATTGCATTTGTACCAAAAAAAAAAAAGCACATCATGCTTTTTTCGTTTTGGAAATGGGTTTCATAATTAGGTACTAAAAGATTAAATAAATAAATAATAATTTAAAATAGCTTAACCAAAAAGGAAGAAATCAAATTATAATTAACTGTTGGGTTCAAAATAAAAGTCAGTCTGGTTAGGCACTGGCCTTCTAATTAAAAAGGTCGCGAGTTCAAACCCGGTCTGGACCGATAGCTTTTAAGCGTGCTTATCAATATCATACTAATCGAGATAAACATTAGTAGGACTTCTCTTATTGCTTGCTTCCTTCTAAGCAAAAGGTAAATAAAGGAACCCACTAGCTTAGCGCGATGGTCAAGACTTTTAAAAACTTGTTGCTCTATGAACAATAATTGTTGTTAGGACCGCTTTGTACGGCTAGCAGTAAAACATAAAAGATAATACGAAAGGTTACTTCCCGTTTGAGAATAGCTACATAGTTTAAAATTGAAACCAATAATAAGGAATATCTCGGAAACGTCAATCTTACAAAAAAACGTATATGACATAAATGGTGTGTTTTAACGAGATAAGGAATACTTTACAAAAAAACGTATATTGTGTGTTTTAACAAAATCTGCATTTTTGTGCAGTAAGTTTTAGTCTATCTCTTGCGGTTTACCAGTTATGCAAAAGTCAGCAAATTCACAAAGGTCAGAATGAAGAGATCTTCAGAGACTATTCTTAGAAAACTCAAGCTATGGTTATATTTTAATTGTGATGTAAATATCTTTAATATACGGAATTTCAATCAAAATTGCTAGAGCTATTTTTGAGAAAAACAAAATTTTCCTTTCTTCCATGTAAAAGGTAGTTTTGGGTGGAGGATTTTTTTAAAATCTACGCATGGTATCCTTGGAAGATTTTCGTAGTCCGCTTACCCTCCCCGTATTTATGACTTAACACCCCCCTAGGACTTGCAAGCGAGTGTCTAGGGGTCAGAAGCCTGTCGAGGAGCTAACGGCCTGTAACTACAGAATGAAGAACCTGGAACGAGTTGTTAGCCCGTAGCCAGACATGAGCGTGAGGAAATGAATGATATGAAATGAAAGCAAAATGGATGGCAGAAAAGCTGACGGTGGAGCAATTGGCGGAATGAGTGGCGGGGGAAACCGGAGGATCCTGAAAAAAAAGAGCCCTGATGCCGTTTCGTACACAAATCCCACATACGGGCGTTTGGGATCAAACCTTGGCCGCCTAAGTGGGAGGTGAGCGGTCTAACCACTCTGCCACGGCGCCAGCCTCCTTGGAAGATATTACACTTAAATATCAAGTTTAGCATTTAACGGTATTTTTGTTTTTGAGATATGCTTTCCACAGACACATACATGGCCTTTTTCTAAAAATTCTTTGGAGGTGGGGGACTAAAAACCTATAAACAAATATCGAATATCGATATCTCGGTATCGAGTTTTTGAGTGAAATGCAATACCTTCTCTATGCACTGTGTAACAGTAAGTGTAGAGAAAGTAAAAATAAAACTTTTTTTTTAAATACTTGTACCACGATAAGCACGGTTTAAGTTTGTTTGCAATCAAAATTATAGCTAAATACGTTTTTAGCTCCATAGTTCTATAGCAACTATTTTTATAGATATGCCAGGTCAAATATAAATCTCGTTTGACTGATGAGCATCATGAAGGACTAACGAAATAGCACAATAGATTTTAAGGAAATATGTCTCAAAATGGTTTCCGCAGTGAACTCGGATGGTTGCGACGGACCTATGGAGGGGGAGAATTGCTTTGAGCAAGCTTGTCCTCCCTTAATATTGTGAGAGCTGTGTGCTCGAAGTCAGTACTGTGTGGTTGTGCTTGTGAAACGAAGTAAAAATGTTAACCATTGAATAGAGAACGTTTTCAGTTGAAATCTTTAATGGTGATAAGATTTAGAAAATGTAGAACTTACATTTCTTGAACGCTTTGAACATTCGGTATGTCCTCATCGCGATACGTGACAGATTTGATTACTAAATTCCGTGAAGCCGGATCTGCACATGTTGCTCTAAAAAGCCTTAGGTCTAAACTTTTAACAGAGATTTAAAGCCAAGAAGCTCCACTAAATAAATGTAGAAAGCAGCACAGGAAACAACTGTTTCTGTGCAGACAGTACCTAGAGTGTTGGTAAGGAAATGAAATTGCGTCCCTATAGTATAAAGTACCCCGAAAACAAAATGACCAAAGGGAAAAAATCACAAATTATGTATACACGATTAGGGGATGTCCAGGCAAAGAGGATAAGTTAACTTTAGGACGTAATACAACAAAACGCCAGCAGGTAGAACTAAATGTTTTATGGGGTGTTTTTACAAACATGTTTGAATTTTTGAATGCACAGATAATTTTGTTGTGTATACATATTTAAGAACATATAAACAGAAAATTATGAAAAATGTGCACTTTAGTCACTTTGCCCGGTAATAGTTGCTCAGGGTAAAGTGGATACGTATTTTTAATCACTGCAATCATCACAAAAGTAGGAACTACGACGACATAGTGCGACTCGTGACACCACAAACAACACTATGAACACTGTATCCAATCTTCTTTCGGTGGTTCCAAGCAAGGTTCTGTACACATCAGGCAAAATCTCCCTTTGGCAGCTTTGTGGTTGTATGATTTTCCAGGTTTCTGGCAACCGCTTTCAGTTGTTACTGTTCATTTATCCAATTGTTCTTATTACTGTTTTAATTGGAGAACCAGTGAGTATTTCAGATGGACAATTTCATTTCCGATACCATTTGAGGAAATAGTTTTTATTGCAAATTCAAACGCGAGCTCCTTGAACTCGCTCCTTGTCAGACCTAGAACAAACTCTCCATGTACTAGAGATACTGCAGAAGTTCATTCTTTTGTTTCCTGCTAAACACGGTCCTGAATCTCTCTTCTTTTCTGCTGATCCCTTTTTCATGAGCCTATATAGAGTTTCATACGGGATATTATAATTTTTAGCCGAAGCATTTAAGCACCCCAACCAACCCCAAACCATAGCGTTTTGCATGTCACTTTCACTCTAACTTGCATGGTTTGTTTTTCCTTTATAGCTATACAATATGTGAAACAAAGTTTATACACTTCGTTGCTAAAGGTTTCTGTTAAAAGTATTAAAATCATCTTTGACTTTATGCATTTGTCAGTAACATGGGCAAAGCGAATAGCTATTTACTTTGCCTTATTCGCTTTGCCCAATGCGTAGCCATTAGCTTCGTAGGGGTTCTAAGAGTCAAAACGAAATACACCGACATTTGATTTTCACACTATCACAACACGGGGATATAAAGAAATCCTGAAAAACATACTCTTCCGGACAATAATTGTAATTGTTTAAATAAATGTATGTTTACTTACATTGAAATATTTTACTAAAACTTTGGAGATTCCAAAATGTCTTCTTACACAAAACGCATTAGACACATAACTGAACTAACACTTCCACCGAAACTCTAACAAGATGTCGCTACTATCCATGCAATTTGCGTGGTGCTACGTAGTGTAGGTTTTGTACACTAAGCATTTTTCGCTTTGCCTGGGTTATCCCATTTGCCTGGACTTCCCCTACGCGGGAAACCCTACATAGTGTCTGAAACAGCAGCAAAATAATTGAACTCTGCCCAGAGGGATAAAATAAACATTTCTAACATCCTTGATTGTGGTAAATAATTATTCTCAATTTCAGTTCAGTTCATCTTCATCCCCAACAATAATTAGAGGCATTCGTTGTCAACAGAAAGGTGAACCTATTAGCGCATTCACCTCACTGCGGAGACACATTTGAGACACTCGTTAGTTGCAAATGTAAAATTATTAAAAGTACGTGTTTTTCGTATTATTTTACTGCAATATAATTACTGCATCGAGAAGACCGTGAAACCAGTAAATATCTTGTTTGTTATTCTCCGGAATTTCTGGTTATTACTATTATTCCTGGATGTCTTATCTCGCTTGACGTGGTTTACCATTAACTTTAGAGTTTTCTTTTAAGTTTGGTATCATATGTAAATAATAACTGTGAGTATTGTGGTTTATACTCGGCTTTCGAGTTGCCCAACCTAAAAATGGATTCCACCACCCAACGAGCTCAAACAACTACCAGTACAAGTAAGTCATCAATTAGTTATGCTCAAACATCTCAAAGTTTTTTGTTCCCTAAAAAGGAAAACGCCATTGCAATTGATTCAGCCGATTATGCTCCCACCATTGAGCTTGTACAACAGTTAGCTGCTAAAGTTAATCTATCTCAAATAAAATTTGCTTCAAAAATCTCAAACAAAAGACTGTGTATTTATCTTAGCAACAACGAAATCACAGAGTAGCTTATAAAGAAAGTCAATGCAATTACAGTAGGAGGTCAGGAGTTTCCAGTTAGACCACTATCATCCTGTAACAAAAGGATAATTCTCTCTAACGTGTACCCTCGCATTCCACATTATGTACTAGAGAATCAACTGTTGTCTTTCGGAATACAAACCCTTGCACCAATGACTTTCTTGCGAGAGGGCTTCTCCGAGCCCAGATTGTCTCACATATTGAGCTTTCGCCGGCAAACTTTCATTGCACCAGAAGATGAAAAGAAGCTCTCTGAATCATTTCAAGTCCTAGTTGATAATCTACCACATTGGATATATGTATCATCTGATATTCCTATTTGCTTCTAATGTAAACAGCAAGGCCATATAGCAAACGACTGTCCCTCTGCGGATAATCAGGATTCAAAGCCACCTAGCATAGAGCATAATAGTAACACTGCAATAATGAGTAACAAACATTTCATTCAGCCACACACGACTGATACAGTAGGTGCTAGTGATAATTCAATAGTACAAAACAGCATTACACCAGTCTTCCAAGTCTAGCACAGTTGGTATTAATGAGACTGCTACAATGCAAATCAAGACCCCCCGCCAACCAACGGCGATTAATAAGAGGGCACTGACAGCGTTTCTAAGCTCACTTTATCTTCTCTTTCACCTAACATTTCAAACTTCTCCAGTTACATCATTGGTAGTCACTATGGGTAGCGACAACAAAATAGAAACCGAAAAACATGGCAACCTCACTACCAAAATGAAGAGACTATTGTCATCCACCAACTCTGATATGGCCTCTTCTATTTTCTTATCTCAAAGTGAAAAAGAAAACACGATTTCAAATGTTTCTGATTCAGAAATCGTCTCTGAAGCATCAGGAAAACTAAGGAAATTTAAATAAGCAATCAAAGAGAAAATGAACCAGATCAGTTAATTTAGATCAAAGAGTGTGGGATAATACAAAGATAATGATTGAATCTCAGGACGCAGGATTTCCCTTTTCAATAAACCAACTTTTGAACATTTTCGACAGAACCAGGGGTGTCAAAAATGTCATCGACATTGCTAAAGATTTCACAGATGATCTACCAGTCTTGGTATCCATGCTGAGAGGCATCCAGCCAACTTTACCTAGCAAAGATGCTAAAAGCCAATGTTCACGATTAATTAAAAGGTTAGAAACTTCAAATATACAATCATAATGTACCTGATTAAATGGAATTATAATGGATTTTATGCAAGAAGAGCATATTCAAAACTACTTATCAATGATTTCAGACCAAAGGTACTATGTCTTCAGGAAACCAACTTTAAAAAACAACATAGCGCTAAATTGCGTGGTTATATAACATGCTTTTCTAACAGACAAAATGTCAAAACTGCGAGTGACGGGATGGCAAAGTTTGTGCAGTCAGAACATTTCCTAAATGACATTCCCCTATAAACCGCATTTGAAGCCACGACAGTTAGAGTCAAATTAAATTTCATTGCTACCATTTGCAATATATACTTTCCTAATAGCCACGATTTAAATATCAATGACCTGGACAGTCTTCCTGTGTAACTTCTCAGGCCATTCTTACTCTTAGGAGACTTTAATGGTCAAAATATCCTATGGGGATCTTCAAAAAAAAAAAAAAAAAAAAAGACAGGAGACAAATTATTGAACAGTGGACGAATAATCATAATGATCTCGTTCTGTTAAATACAGGTATAGCCACGCTCTTTAATGTGAGCAACGTTTCGGAAAATGCAATAGATTTGAGTTTTTCATCCAATGGCATTGCGGGAAAAATATCTTCGCCTCGTAATCATTACCTTTATGACAGTGACTATTTTCCTTTAAACTTACAGTTTTCGGATAGTCCCTCACTTCAAGGACTTAAAACTCACGAAAATGGCTTATCAATTAAGCAAACTGATCATTATTTCAACATTATATAAATGAAAATATTGATAGTTTAACTAAGCCAACATCCTTGCAAAAGGAATAATGTTACAGACATTATCCAACAATTCACTAATCTATTTCCATCAGCAGCTGAGTGTGCTATTCCAAAAAGTTCTGTAATAGTGCACAAACGGCCTCTTTTGTGGTGGAATGATCAGTGCACGTCACTTATAAAAGCTAAGAACACCTTTAGGAAGATTAAGAAAACTGGATGTACAGAATATGGCATTGCATATAAAAAAGCTAGGACAATAGCAGGTTATGTCCTTAAGTCTAAAATGACCAAGTGTTTTAATGACTTCACCTCCTCCATTACCAGTGAAACTCACATCTCAACTCTTTGAACTAAGATAAAATCAATTAGTGTGTGTATAACTTTTTCGTTCCCTAGGAGTCTAGAGGATGATAATGGTGCTAAATACATTGATCCCCCAGCTATAAGCACGCTGTTTCCTAATGAATTTGCTAATAATTCAAGCAACAACAACTTCGATCCAATTTTTTCTAAACAGATCTCAGTTAAAATTACCTCTAATGAAATTGTTAAATCTCAACTTAAGTGTAATGAAGATCTGTTCAACCAACCATTTGCTATGGATGAACTTCTTCAGTGGCTACACAAAAGCAAACCTTCTGCTCCAGGACCAGTTGATATCCATAACAGCTTCCTTAGAAATCTTCCACAAAAAGGAATTGACTATCTTTTCCAGTTGTTCAATTTTATATGGGAGAAGCAAACCTTTCCTGACCAATGGAGGGAAACCATAGTTGTTCCCATTCCCAAACCTAACAAAGCTCACTCCAAAGCTGCCAATTATCGCCCAATTTCTTTAACTTGTCCTTTAAGCAAACTCTAGGAGAAGATAGTCTCCAGTCACCTCAGATGAATTTTGGAAACAAACAATCTGATTTCAACCTATCAAAGTGGTTTCCGGCCGTTTCGTTCCACAGGTGATCACTTAGTCAATATAGACACCGAAATGTGTGATGCCCCGGCATTGAAACATCATACAGTTGCAGTTACCTTGGACATTGAAAAGGCTTATGAAATGGTCTTCAGACTTGGGCTAATAGAGATTCTTTCAAAATGAAACTTATAGGAAATATCTTAGCATTCATCATCAATTTTTTGGCTCATAGATATCTTTGGAGTGCGCATCCAAGCTAAATTGTCTCCCTCAATGGAGATGATGAATGGTCTTCCTCAAGGTTTTGTAATGAGCTTACTTTTATTCCTTATTGCTATAAATGAACTAAGTGACCTGATTAAGCATCCAGTAGAGGTACTCCTTTTTGCGGATGATATTACTATTTTGTGCAGCGGGAAAAACAATAATTTGACAACATATGGCATGCATGAATCCTTGAATAAAATCTACAACTGGGCAAATGATTCAGGTTTCATTATATCTAAAAGAAAATATGGATATATGTTTTCTCTAGGGCAAAAAATGATTTACAATCCGACATTAATCTCCATAATTTACGTAGAACGAATACTTATAAAATCCTCGGTATGACATTCGACCAGAAACATACGTGGAAACAACATATGTCTCTTAAAGCAGAATGTGCATCCCGACTAAACATCATTAAAATATTCTCATCCCCTAAGTGAGGCGCTGACACACAGTGCTTAATCAACCTGTATAGAAGTCTCATCCAGTCGAAACTAGATAATGGAGCTGTAGTGTATAGCTCAGCAAGTAACCAACTCCTTCAATTACTTGATCACTGCATGTCGTGTAAGTTTGGGAGCTTTAGATCTAGTCCAAGCAACAGCTTACTTGTGGAGGCTGGTCTTTTTCCCTTGGACCTACGACGCAAACAATTGTACCTCAATTTCTCCTATTCAACTTTCTGCTCATCAAGTAATCCGAAAAACAAATGTCTCTTTAATGCTTCAAAATCAGAAATGTATTGTTCTCGTCCTAGTTATACAAAACCACTGCGAGAAAGACTCCTGGAATACTACACGGAATTTCAAACTGAGAAACGTTCTGTTCTTTTCAGAAAACTTCATCCTATCTCTCCATGGAAGTATTTTACCTCATATATTGATTTGGAGGTGTCACAAATGCCAAACTATTCAGCAATTCTCAGATCAGTAACCCTGCCAACGATCCCTTTGCTTCACCAGAAATACCACAAACATTACAAAGTGTTCACCGATGGAACTAAACCAGAGTCAAAATCTGGATGCGCCATAGTCACTTCCTCACCTTCAGAAACTAACTCTTATCGTTTACCAGATTATTCTCCATCGTTTCATATGAAGCCTTGGCCGTCCTCAAAGCAATTGAAATATGCACCGAAAGACACTTGTGATCTTCTCTGACTCCATGTCATCAATTACTGCTGTTGCTAACATATTCTCTAAGAATCTACTCATTCAAAGTATACAAGAACGGCTATATTATCACTGCAATAACGGCCACCAAATTTCATTGGTATGGCTTCCATCACATAAAGGAATTACCGGAAATGAAAAGGCAGCTAAATATGCTACGAAGCTGCAACAAATTGCAGCTGGATTAAGTAGTATACTTCAGGACGTTAAAAAAATGATTAAAAGCTATATCGCGGACCACTGGGACAAACAGTGGAAATCTACGCCCTCAAAACTACAGCTGGTTAGGAAATCTATTACAGAACCGGCAATATCACACTTTAAATTCCGAAGAAAACAAAAATTCCTACTCAGCAGGTTGCGCATCGGCCACTTCAACCTCAACTATGGCTATCTGATGAAGAAAACAAAGATCCATGCCTGAGATGTTCAGCCCGAAAAGTCGTATCAACACTCACCTTATCCTCGAGTGTCCTGCTTTACTGAACGACAGAAGGAAGTTAAACCTCAAGAGTGATCTGTATTCCATTTTTATCACCACCGAAGGATGCAGAGAAGTTATCAACTTAATGGAAACATCGCAAATGTTGTCTTTTATATAATGTAATTTAATTGTTATAACCGGAGTTTGATGTTATTATAATTGTTTACCAATTAAAATGTACTGTGTTTTACTGTTACCAAAGTCCAAATAGTTAAGTTTATGACCATAGCTGTAATATATTTATATTAAATTTTGAATATGTAAGATCTTGATATGCAAGAATATTGTGGTCGCTGATGACCTTTGTTGAAGTAAAGTGACCTTAAATAAATAAATTTAAAAAAACTATATACAAAAGATCCGCACTATGTATCAAAGAATCAGTAACCGCCATTGTACTCATTTTGTGTTTTCCCGATCTACCGGTTCTTTTAAACTATTTGGTGTTAGGTGTAAAGTCTTTCGGGATTTGCCCTTACCCAAAACCCATACCTGGTCTAGGACTACCATGCTAGTCTCTGGTTCCCGATGTCGCGAATTTAAATCCGAGGGAGGGCGTTCTAAAGGGGCGAAGTAAAACTGGCTGTCCTAGTTGTTGACTTACGGTACGCAAAAGACCTCTAGTCTGATTGAGATATCTGAGCAAAATTTTCCGATCTATCACGACCAATATAGGATGCAACGCTGAGAATCATAGAGTTAAAAGTGTTCACGCATAAAACTCAATTTCATTTTTATAAGACCTTTGCCAACATAAATTTGAATCATTAAAAAATCTGCATGTGTAACTTGTAACTAAACATACTTATCTCTAGTGAAGTTTAAGTAGCCGTTATCCAGACAAATTGCAGAATTAGATAAAGTATGTCATTTCGTAAAAAATATACACACACATACACACACCTGAAGAAGAAGTAACATATGAAGTTGGATTCCTTACTGCAGGGGTTGGCAAATCTGTATCGGCTGATGATATGACGTAATACAACCACCAGGGGCAAAAGAACAGATCGCTCTGCTTCAACCCCCTTCCTTCAATCAACAAGCAGCGGTGTACACTGCATTGATGAAACATAACTCTTTCGAAACCACAAAAACGAGAAGGAACTTTGCACCAACAGGAGTGGGAGGAACAATAATATTTTTGCTGTGCTATGGGAGAAAATCTGAAACTCTGCTGTGTTTAGACATTTTGATTGCGTTTACAAGTAAATATTAAACGCATTACGAACGTTGTCACAAAAATCACTAACAAATCACAAATAGGAACAAACATATAGGTCTTTTAAAAGACTGTTATAAAATAAATCTTTGCCCATAAATGTAATAAAATTTAATATGTAACAATAAAGCTTCAATATTTGAAGAAGCTTCTGGTGTAGTGAAGAATTAGATTACTTTAAACATTCATTTTACAAAACCTAAAACCTTAAATGTCATAAATAATCTTAGGTAGGCACCATTAAGTAATATTGCACATTTGACTTTCAGGATTTACGCGTGCAAATCAATTGCAACAACACAAAATCTGAAAGTTCAGTAGCACATTTGCTGCGAAAAAAAAAAAAACAAACAAACGAAAACAGTGAAACAAAGAGAATCACTAGCCAGTTATGTCGATGCATTAGAAATAGGAAGTCACTCAAAGCTTATACTGATGGACAGTTTGTTAAAACTTGTCTTAATAAGCTCGCTAATGTAATGTGCCCTGAGCATCGTGAAAGTTGTAACAGCATTGCGATGTCAAAGAACAATAAACTGTCATATTGGCTCAACAATTATGTGTAGGTAATTTTTTTCTAAACTAAAGATTGTAAAATCTAAAAGCAGACTGCGATTGGCAGATGAAAATATATGCACTCAATATCGAATCAGGTAGTTCAGGCTTTCGTATGGGTCACTCGGGAGGTCATTGATTCGGTTCCTCACGATCGACCTCTCTGAATCATGGGTTTTTTGGGTGTTTTCCTGGATCATTAAGCGAATGCTCGGGAGGATTCTTCACTCCCACGAACTTCCTGTCCTTTCATTGCATCTTAATTTCATCCCAACCGATCTCATTTAGGTCTGTAAATGCCGACGAGTACTGCGCCAGAGGCGACATTTCGTGGAAGTGACTGCGCTCTGAAAATAAAACTCTCAGCGGTGGGTCGGCGATAGTGGTTGTCTGCGGACTCATGTGGTGTATTTGGGATATAATGGTGAGCTCCTGGCCCTCCCCGCGTCGAGATGAACTGCTTGTGAACTGTTATGGACCCTCCAAGACGGCTCCTTCCCTGTCCTGATGTCGGGCGCCCTCTGAAATTACACGCATTTCATCTTTACTCCAGAAGTCTGACATGTATTAAGCCCAATGTGGAATACCCCTCTGTAACGTACACCACATACGCATACGCGCGCAAATGCTTCAGAATTAAAGTTAGATATATACGAAACTGTAGCGCTTCAGTTGAAGTGAGGAATAAGAAAAAAATCTGATGTGTCCCATGTGACCATTAACAGAAATGGTTCTTATAAGTAAAAGGGAAATAAGGGAACACGCTAGGCTAAAGCGATGGTCAAATATTTTAAAAGCTTCTTACTATGTGCTTGAAATCTATTTTTTTCCATGACGAGGAGTTGGAAAATTCCCGTATTCGAAAAGTATTTTAAAACTAAAACCAATAACATTGAATGTCTCAAAACTGGCCAATTCCACGAATATATGACATAAATTGAGTGTTTTAAATAGATCTACATTTTTGTGTAGTAAGTGTTTGTTTTGTCTATCATTTACTGTTTACTAGTTATGCAAAATTCGGTGAAATTCATACAGAATGAAAAGCTATTCACAGAAAATTCAAATATAAATTTTATTTTTCATGTAAATATTTTAATAAACGTACAGTATTTTAATGAAAATCGATAAATCCATTCTTGAGAAAATCAAAATTTTCGAAATTGTTTCCATGTAAAGAGCAGTTTCGGGTGAGAGGACTTTCCTCAAAATCTTCCTGTCGCATCCTTGGAAAAAACTAAATTTAAATACCAAGTTTGGTATTTTATTGACCTTTCGTTTTTAAGTTATCTGAGACGGATTTTCGCCCAGGTGAATAAGCGCATAGCCTATATTTTAATTGATTAAATTGTTTAGGTTAATTACTAAGTAAGATTCGTGTATTTATTGAATATTGGATGTTCAGAGAGATTGTTCCTGGAAAGTGTTTCTAACTTCAACCCGAGAGTTCTCAAGCAACGAATTCAGTTGTTTGCGCTATTTCTTTGTATATTGCAAGAGGGGAAAGACGCTATTATGTAGTCACGTCTCCGAAAGAGAAAGTGAAGGTGACATATAAACAGAGTAACCACGAGGAAATTTAGGTTAAGAATCACGTGAAAGACGCATTGGCCAATTAGAATTAATCACGTCACAGCAGAAGCGCACCCCAGGCTACTTTCGGTTCCAAAAAGGGGCCAATGAGATTACAAGTTGAGAGTTTTGCACGTGGGTAGAATTTGCTATAAATGTAGAATATTCGCCCTAATATTCAGGCAGTCGGAATGTAACTCCACGCGGAAACTTTGACGCCCAAATCGAGAATCCGCGCAAAATAGCAAAGTTAGTATTCCGATTCAGACAGCTGGAATGCAACTATACGCGGAAACGCTCAAAACAAGAATCCGCACATATATAGTAAAGTTATTATTGTGATTCACGCAATTGAAATGTAATGTCACGCGGAACCCGCCACGCCGGAAACTAGGAAGCCACGGTAGAAAGTTGAAGCGTCTACAATTATTCTGCACATAACAGTTGCACTCGCCGCCGCGTAAATTGTAGTTACCTTTGTGCTCGTTCACCCTTAGGAACTTTCTCGGGAACGCTTGTAAAGGGAAATAAACCTTTAACAACGAAAAGTGCCGACGCTTATTTTAAGTTAATTTCCCGTACCACCCCCTTGAAATCACCGACACTCAATACCTAAGCTAGATATAAAGAGTTCTCAATTGCTCGTCGCTGAATCCATAAGAAGCCTAGGAGCGTCGAGAATCGAATTCAGCACTGCAACGCCGGAGAGAGGACCAGTCGTCGCTGCGTAGCCCAGCACCAAAAGGTATGTCACCAGTTCCCGCTTCATCTCATACACACGGACACACACGGATCTTTATTTAAAACAGGGCACCTTAAAAGGTGTGTTTTCAATGACATTTCGGTATATAATTTTTGGGTGAAAAATAATTTCTCTCTGCTAGAGAAAGTAAAAATTTATGTAAACTCCTCTCAGTCTGTATATTAAGCATTAACAAAATCAAACGTATATTAGAGAAGTTCCTTTTGCTACACCGCCTTTGCCAGTCTCCTTGGAACCTTGGGTCATGTGCATGTCATGTTGCGTTCTTTTCTAGCAATCGTGATAACCAGTTTGCTGACTCCTTAGCTTATTGAATGATTGCAGAGGTGATTGAAATGGTACCCAAACTTTCTTCAGATCCTTCCATACACTTTTCAAATGTTGAACACTGAGAGAGCAGCTGTGAGTGTGGCTGGAGTCCGCCCAGACTCATTCAGTATGAGTCTATAATTTCTTTAATAATTTTATCTGCGTTTTGACCATTGAAGAGTCATCAATGATTTAAGAGAATAACGTTATGGTGTATTATTCGAGCGGAAATATCACGCGAGAATCAAAAAGAAACGTTATGCTTGCGTACCATATAATGTTTCTTTTTACGAGAATTAACTCCATGGCACGACAGCTTACGGGGAACCTTGACCTACCGCCCGGCCGCTGCGTCCCCCATCTCGGTCCACTACAGACGTCGTGGATGGGGAGGGTGAGACGTGGTCAGCGCCTCGAGTCCCCCCGGCCGGTTAATGCGGTCCCCATGACCTGGAGCCGCTACTTCTCCATCAAGTAGCTCCTCAATTGGCCCCCCCAGGGACCTTACGCGGCTGAGTGCACCCCGGGCCAGGGCTCCCAGCGGGGGAAAAATCCCCACGCCGGTACTGGGGATCGAACCCAGGTCTCCCACTTGGTAAGCAGCAACGCTACCACCGCGCTAAGGAGACGACCTTTCTTACGAGAATTGTTTGATATTAAAAGAAAAGCAACGAAGGGTGAAATAAATCTGAAGTTAAGTTTGAGCCATTCACCAAGGGTTACAGTTCGTCATATTTTTTTTCGCATTGCTGGTACTGTTGTAGCAGACCGTGACAAACCAATATTATTGTTGTTCTGTGATGTACTTTGAGAAAATGGCAGATTTTTAGAATTTGATACCCTTAGAGCTGCGAAAGAAGCAGAATCAAATTTACTACCGACTAAATCACGAAAAATTTATGAGGTATAATATGAGAAATGTATGAAGTGGTGTCTGTTGATAAGTGATATATACACACTAATATCGTGAATTATTTTGGCGAGGGTAAAGTTGGAACAAAATTACTTTACGCTTGCATTCTACGCTTTCTGCACTGCGCGTGCAATCCGTAAAAATTAATTTTGCGATCTGAAACAAGCTGTAAACTTCTCAATTACGCTCGGCCGTAGAAAAAATTATGTTTGAGTCAATCAGTGCATTTTTGAACATCTTGTCAATTTATCATGAATACTCTAAAGTGAATGTATAAATAAACTTACTAGCCAGTATATTTCCTAGGAAAAGACAGAAAGCGTTATATTCAATTTATAACTTATTGCTTTCTCAATATAGAAAACATCGTATTCCACTCAAAAATTCGATACCGAGATATCACCGGAAATGTGTGTTTTAAGGTCCGCTGAATCCAAAAATTAAAGAATTTTTAGGAAACGGCCAATGTGTTTGTGTCTAGGAAGCGCATAACTCAAAGACTTGATTTTTAAGTTCAGCAATTTTCAAGGATGTGAGACTAAGGTTTATGAAGAAAATCCTCCACCTCAAACTACTCTTTACATTGATGGTTTTTGTTGTTGTTGTTTTTGTTGTTTTTAACTAAGATTTTCTAAAAAAATGACTTTAACGATTTGGATTAAAATATCAAAAGTTCAAGATATTTTATGCTAAATAAAATGAATATCTTTACATTTTCTGGGAACAGCTCCTGAAATCATGTTCATTCTGGATGGCATTGCCATGACAGAAGATAGAGAAAATCCTCCGTCATTATCTTTCTTTCTGTTTACCCTCCTCGAATGTAGGATTTACCTCCCCCCAGGACTTTCAGGCCAGCCCCTAAGGTCACATGTCTGTCAAGGAGTAGAAGCTCTGGATCAGAGAGAAGCCAGAATGGGTGATCAGCCCTATGCCTGGATAAAAGAGAAAGTAGATTAAATGAAATGGCCATGTGAATAGAACACATTACAATTGTTCTCTACTTTTCATATGTTTTCCATATTATGAAGGAAATGACGCAAGCAAATCTGGAGAGTGTCTGTAGTCCAAAGTTACCTACTAGTTTCCTAATCCAGCTAAACACAGAGGCCAGAGTGGCAAGGTAAATAGGTATGCTACCTCTATCCCAAGGTTTAAACTCATACCACAATTGATGATGTAGCTTTCGTAGCAAAGGACACTTCACCACCGAAACAAGTGACTCTGATTTGGATCAAAACATTCGTTATACACATGAGCTAACTGTCCTGTAATCCCTTCGTGCGTTAAAAGTGTTGCAGAAGCAAGTGATAGGACCAGTTCGGCAAATATTTATCTAGATTAGCATGACATAGAATAAAGAATAATCTTTTGTAAAAGAAATTTGTTTGTGGAGCAGCTAAAGAAAGCTATGTGAACAGAACACGTCAGATTTTAATTGATTATTTTAATTGATTATTTTAATGGTAAACAAAAAATAGCCTACACAATGAACAAATGAATATTTTGCTAAAATAAATATTTTATATCAAGAAATATCAAAGAATATTAAAGAACAAGTGCTGGAAACAGATTTTTATTGGTAATCTAGTTTTTGGGAAGAAAATGATAAACGTATTAGAAGCAATATCTTTCAATAATTTAAGTGTGCAATTTATATATTCTAATTAATATTTCTACAACAATAATAATCGATAAATAAAACTTCCATGTGTTCCATTCACATGTATTTCTCTACACCTCTCTAACAATTTTTGTTGCAAAGCTTGTTCCTCTACCTTCTTCATGCTAATCGAGATGAAACATTACCAGAAATAACGTATTTACTTGCTTATTTGTAAGTAGAAAGGAAATAAGCGAGTACACTAGTCTAAAGCGATGCTATTATTAAAAAGCTGATGCTATGTGATTGAAATTCGTTTCTATACATAGCCTGAGTGAAATAAGTTTAAGTATGTCAAAACTGAAACCAATGACAATAAATATCTTGGAAAAGGTCAACTCCATGAAAAATGTATCATAATATAAATTGTTCGTTTTATCGAGATCTACATTTGTGTCTAGCAAGTTTTTATCTATCTCTTACGGTTTACCAGTTATGATATGGTAATCCAGAAAGAAGAGGTCTTCAAAGGTGATTCCCAGATAATTCAAGATTTGCATTTTATTTGTCCTGTAAATATCTTTGATATACGGCATATTATCAAAAGTATTAGAGCCATTTTTGAGAAAATCAAAATTTTCGAAATATTTTCCATGTAAAGGGTAGTTTTAGGAAGGAGAATTTTCTTCTAAATCTTCGTGTCACATCCTTGTAAGATACTAAACTTAAATACAAAGATTCATACTTTAGTAACATTTCGTTTCTGAGTTATCGTGTTCACAGCCATACAGACACACCACCACACAGACCTATTTCCAAAATCTGATATGTTCCATTCACATGATTTCTCGACATCTCTATAACAAATTATTGTTAAAAAGCTTATTCTACTAATCTACTTCATGCTAATCGAGATAAACATTAGCAGAAATTGTCTTGATTACTAGCTTCCTTGTAAGTAGGAGATAAATAAGGGAATACACTAGGCTAAAGCGATAGTCAACAATTTTAAAAGCCAGTTGCCAACTAGGTAAAATCCATTCCTTTGCATGCCAGGAGTCACGTATGAGAAAATTTTAAGTATTTTAAAACTGTAATCAATAACAAGGAATGTCTCGGAAATAGTAACTTCTACGAAAAAAGTATATGGCATAAATGACGTGTTTTAATGAGATTTACGTTTATTGTGTAATGAGTTTTGTTTATCTCTTACGGTTTAACAGTTATGCAAAATTCAGCAAAATTCATTCAAAAAAGAGGTCTTCAGAACTATTTCCAGAAAATTCAGGATAAAATATTTTATTTCTGGTGTAAATATATTTAATATACGTAGTTTAATCAAAATCGTTAGAGCCATTTATGAGAAAATCAACATTTCCGAAATGTCTCCATGCAAAGGAAACCTCATTCAAAAGAGGTCTTCAGAGATATTTCCAGAAAATTCAGGATAAACATTTTCTTTTTCATGTAAATATATTTAATATACGTAGTTTAATCAAAACAGTAAGAGCCATTTTTGAGAAAATCAACATTTCCGAAATGTTTCCAAGCAAAGCGTAGTTTGGGGTGGGGGGAGAGTTTACTCAAATTTTTCGTGTTGCACCCTTAGAAGATATTGAACTTAAATGCCAAGTTTAGTATTTTACTGATTTCAGTTATCATATTCACAGAAACACGGACACACACGTACAAGGACTTTTTCCTAAAATAATTTTTACTTTCTCTAGCAAGTATGTGCATAGTAGCTAGAGAAGGTATTGTATGCCGCCCAAAAATTCGATGTCGAGATTTCACCATGAATATGTGTTTTGAGGCCCCTGAGTCCGGAAAAGCATTTTTATAAAAAGGTCTGTGTGTGAGAGGGGGTCTGGGGACAAAATAGTTCAAAAACGAAAAGTCCTTTAAAAGCCATACTTGGTATTTATATTTAGTATCTTCCAAGGTTGCGACACGAAGATTTTCAAACCAATGCCCCCTCCCCATTACAAACTACCCTTTACATGGAAAAAAATAGAAACATTTGTTTTTCTCAAAACTGGCTCTAACGAGTTTGATTAAAATACCGTACATTAAAGATATTTACATCATAAACAAAATGTATATTTTGAATTTTCTGGAAAGAGCCTTTAAAGACCTCTTAATTCTGAATGAGGTTTGCAGAATTTTGCATAACGGTTAAACCGTAAGAGATAGACAAAAACTTAAACCGCAGAAAATATAGGTCGCGTTAAAACACATAATTTATGTCATAAACGTTTTTCTTATAGAGCTAGCTTTTATTAGATACTCCTTGTTAGTGTTTTCAGTTTTAAACCACAAAACTTTTCTAAAACGGCACCGTGCAAAGCGACCGAATCTCAATTGTTTCACATAGTGACAAGCTTTTAAAAGATTTCACTATCACTATTTAGATTTAGAATATTTTATTCCCTCATTCCCGGAGCAATAAGAACCAATTCTTCTAATGTTTATTTCGATTAGCATGTTGCAGATAAAATAATAATCTTTTGTAAGAATAGAGAAAAATAGAGAAAGTTATGTGAATGGAAATCAGATTTTTTTTTTTTGATGCACAGTACACTAAAATGGTATTTCAGGTAAAATCTCGGTATTGAATTTTGGGTGGAGTGCAATATCTTCTCTACTTATGTATCAGGTAGTATGTAGAGAAAATGAAAATCAGTCCCAAAAGTTTAATACTTATACATTTGGTAGTATCTCTATAAAATTTGAAGAAAATCGAACAAAACTTGCATCATGTGTAACATATTGAACACGTAAAGCATAGAAAAAACATAAAAAGGGGAAAATAGGCGCAAATTCTAAAGAGCTCTCTGCTCTTGTGTGCAGACACATTTAAAACCTCGATTAAAATTATTTCTAATGGCCAGTAATAGATACCAAAACCTGTTTTTGACACTCGATGATTCATTCCTAAGAATAGACGTATCAATAAAATATGGATTTTTTCAAGACTTTCATACATTTTTCACCTATGTGGAAACGCACTAAGTGATATCTGTACAGGTAAAGTTGGTAAAGGGTCTTCGGTATAAAACCTGACCACTCACACGGATTTTTGCATCTGGGTAGCACTGCATGCTACAGCTGGCCGTGCCAGTACCTTTTACTGTGTCTACTTGGTACATAGTATATGGGTAAAGAAGGTATTCAATACAGATTTCACCGGAAATACCCGTTTTAGGATCTCTGTATCCAAAAAAGGCATTTTTAGAAAATGTTTTGTGAGTGTATGTGTATGTCTGTGATAACTCAAAAAAGAAAAGTTGAAACTACCAAGCGGCATATATAAGTTTAGTATCTTCAGGGATGTAACTCAAAAATTTTGAGGAAAATTCCCCACATCAAACTACCCTGTACAAAGAAAAAAAGTTTAACATTTTAATTTCTCAAAAATCGCTGTAACGATTTTTATTAAAATATTGTATATTAAAGGTATATATCTGGCAAATAAAATGGATAATACTGGATAATTTTTGCATAACTGGTAAACCGTAAGAGACAGAAAAAACTTACTCACAAAAAATGCAGCCCTCTTTAAAGCACACAATTTATGTCATATATTTTACTCGTGAAGTTGACCATTTCCGAGATATTCCTTGTTATTGGTTTAAGTTTTAAAATACTTTACAGGAATTTTCCAACTTCTGGTTATGCAAAGAAGCGGATTTCAATCACATGACAACCAGCTTTTAAAAGATTTGACTATCGCTTTAGCCTAGTGTATTCCTTTATTCCTTCTACTTACAAGAAAGCAAGTAATAAAACCCTTTGTTTATGTTTATCTCAATTAGCATGAAGTAAATAGAAGAATAAGCTCATTAACAATAATTTGTTATAGAGATATAGAGAAATTCACGTAAGTGGAACACATCAGATTTTCTTTTGATACCACTGTTCGTCTTTGCTTGAGTTTCTGCTTTTGCACTGGATCAATTTTCTCAACATTATTCTCAAGTTTGTGAATTGAAACTCTGGAAGGAGGCAATTTTATAAGAAACTTCAGGATATATTTTTCATGAATGCAACAAGTCGATTTGTATTTAAAATACGTGTTCATACAAATACACGTTGTTCTAAAGATCGAGAATAAATGCTTTCCTATCTTCATAGATGAAAGTGAAATACTGAAAATAATGGCTATGTGCCAACTGAAGGACAAAAAGCCTGTCCTAAATCCAAGGTGTGGAGAGCAGGAAAGCTAGGTGGTACACTTTTTTTTTTTTTTTTTTTTTTTAATTTTAATTTTTTTGGTAGGGGCGGTGAAGATCATCCGCAGAAGACTACGTCATCTCCCCAAGCACATGCAGTTAATATCTAAACATGCAGGAAACAAGGGGAGGGGTGCTAGTATTAGTGAGGTTGCAAGAGCTTATGATTAGCTGAAGTTTGTTTGGTGATTGGGTTCCGCGATAGCACCCGGGTTAGTCAGTTGGATCTAATGAGTGATGTGGTGCGGGCTTTACCTTTGGAGGCGTAGTGCCGTTCAGGTGTCCTTGTGAGACGGTTGGGTGATCGTGCTGGAACTTGGTTTTTTTTTTTCTTCTTTTTTTTTTAAAAAAAAAACAGTAACGGAGTCTGATCAGGACTCCGGTACTGTATCCCTATTTACATTTCCCCCCGTAGGTTTTACTGATTACTGGTTTTACTGTTTCTTTTACAAACACATAACAAGGCGGGACTCGAACCCACGATCCCCTGCCCACGAAGCACCAAAGCGAGACGCTTTAGCGAGCGTGGCCGTGGGGACCGGCTCTGTTGAGAGCGATGAGGATTTATACCCGCATGGGGACGCGAAAGGAGAGGTAGCAACGCCTTACTCATCCCACATTTTCTTGCCGAGTGACGAAGGTGGGCATGGGGGTTATATGTTTGCGCAATGTGTATATGTTTGTAAAAGAAACAGTAAAACCAGTAAACCAGTAATCAGTGAAACCTACGGGGGGAAATGTAAATAGGGATACAGTACCGGAGTTCTGATCAGACTCCGTTGCTGTTTTTATATATATATATATATTTTTTTTTAAAAAAAAAAAAAAAGTGGCCGGTCCCCATGGCCGCGCTCGCCAAAGCGTCTCGCTTTGGTGTTTTGCAGCGCAGGGGATCGTGGGTTCGAGTCCCGCCTTGGGCATGGGTGTTATATGTTTGTGTATGTGTGTGTAAAGATTAAAACAGAAATTCAGTAATCAAAGTAAACAAATTAGGTAAATAAAAAGTAGGAAAAAAAAAAAAAGGGTAGTTTTGATACAAGCGCAGTGGTGGTTTTCGGTACCGATGTAGAACGTAATAAGTTCTACATCGGTATTAACTGTTTTATTTATATTAATAATATTTTGCATACAATAATTATTACAGCCATCTACTGTAGCTACGTAAATTACATACATTTCAAGTTTACGCCCTTCCTTTATCTTTTGCACATTATATTCCTACTCTGACTTATGATTAACAAATCAAACTTTTTTTTCACAATATATAAAGCAGTAACATTTTTAAGGCTAATTTTAAGGAAGTAATTTTTATTTTAAGGCTATATTATTAACATCATAAATCGTTTGGTTTTGAACTTAATGTTCTATATCTTGGGCGTATTATCTTCTCTCTGGAGTTTTCATTCAAGAGTGTATGACTTCTAATTAATTCCTTAAGATTATCCTAAGAAAAATAATTTGAAGTATATTTCAGATATAGTATTCATAAGTATTTTATCGTACATAATTATGTAAAAATCGCATCAAATAGATCTAATATGCTCTCAACTTCTTAGATAAGTTCAGTTCCGGATACCTAATAAACTATTAAGAAACTAAACCTCTAAAAAGTGGAATCAAATCGTTCCTTTTATGTGTTCACAAATATGAGTATTCAGAAAGTACCTTTTGAAATTCTAACTAAAAACCTGTAAGATCACCAAAATTTGCTTTATGCTTTTGATCATAGTGGCGTTTGATATTGTAACGCTTTACACTTGCATATTTAAATCTGCATATTAAACAGCAAACTTTCCTGTTTTAGTAACTTAAAAAAAACTCTCTCTGCCCCTCTTCTTGTAACAGACGTCCCGACGATGCCATTCTCAGCATTAAAAGAGGGTTGTTGGAAGCAAAGGCCCTTACCGGTCATCCCTCCCCTGTTCAGCTTTATGTGAGGCAGGAACGCGTTTCAGAGGAGAGGCACTTTTGAGCCGATTTTGCCCATGCCTGTTTTATACCGAAGAGCCAGTAGTATGACTCCACCTGAGGCACTGAATGTCCACTAAAACCATCATTAGGCAATTGTGATATTTGCTTTATGTGTTAATGATGAGATTTATAGGAATTTTGGGTGACGTTTCTGTTGTTTGCAGTTTTACTTTCTCTAACAAGTACTAAGAACGAACATATAAGGTAGAGAATGTATTATTTTCTGCCAAAAACTTCGATGACAAGATTCACCGGAAATCACGTTTTGAGGACCCCGAATTCAAAAAATATTATTTTTAGAAAAGGTTCCGTGTTTGTCTGTGTGCGTGAGTGTATGCACGTGTGCCTGTATCTGTGTTTGTGAACAGCATAACTCAAAAACAAAAATTCTGTTATATACCAAATTTAGCACTTAAGTTCAGCAACCACCAAGGATGCCACACGGAGATTTTCAGAAAAACCTTCCACTAACCTTAGCATGGAAGATCTTTAGAAATGTTCGATTTTCTCAAAAACAACTCTAACATGTTAATTAAAATAATATATTTTAAAAATATTTACAAGCCAATTCAAATTTACACCCTGCATTTCTTGTGAATAGCATCTAAAGTCCTCTTTATTTTGAATGACTTTTACGTAACTGGTAAAATGGAAGAGATGGACAAAAAATTACTACACAAAGAATATTGATTACGTTAAAACACACAATTTATGTCAAATACTTTGTTGTAGATTTATAGTTTTTCGATATATGCTGTGTTATTAGTTTAAAATATCCACTACTTGACTTTCTCAAATGGGAAGTCATTATTCAATTGTTTCACTCTAGTCAAGGGAAGAAAAAAGAATTTTTTTGTAAGTTAAAGCGACATAAAATAGATAAATTAAAAAAAAAAATTCAACATCATCACTTTTCGATGATAGGCTTTTACAACATTTGACTATCGCTTTAGCTAAGTGTATTCCTTATTTCCCTTCTGCTACTCATAAAGATCTAAGTAATAAAACCATTTCTGCTTATATCTTGATTAGCTCAAAATAGAGTGAAGAATAAGCTTTTGTAAGAATGATTTGTTGCAGAATAGATAAAGTTAAATGAATGGAACACGTCAGATTTATTTAATCTAAGAACTATTAAATGTTCTTATATCTCAAAATGGAGTGCCGTGGCCGAGTGGTTACACCACTCCTCTCTCACCTATACGGCCCCGGTTCGATGCCAAGCAACCGCATGGGAAGGTTTTCTTCGGGCTCTCCGGTTTCCCCCGCATCGCATTCTACCGATGCTACATCTTCATTCCAAATATCACCCGTGCCATCGCCTGTGGTGCCTGGTAGTAAAATCGGGCGTTAAACACTATCAAAAAGATAAGTGATAGTCAAATATTTTAAAAGCTGGCTGTCCTGTGGTTGAATTCCGTTTCAATTGCCAGGAATTGACAAATTCCCATATGTGAAAAGTTTGAAGTATTTTAAAACAGAAACCAATAACAAGGAATATTTAAAAATTGGTCAACTCCACGAGAGAGATAAAAATGTTTAGAACATAAATTGTGTGTTTTAACGAGATCTACATTTTTTGAGCAGTAAGTTTTTGTTTATCTCTTATGGTTTACCAGTTATGCCAAATTTGGCAAAATTCATCCCGGATAAAGAGGTCTTCAGAGGCTATTCCCAAAAAATTCAAGATATTTTATTTGTCATGTAAATATCTTTAATATTAAGCATTTTAATCAAAAATGTCAATTGTCATTTTTGGAAAAAATCAAAATTTTCAAAATTATTCCATGTAAAGGTAGTATGTTATGGGGGGGGGGGGGTTCCTCAAAAACTTCGTGCCGCATCCTTCAATACCAAGTTAGGTTAATTTTACTGTATTTTCATTTTTGAGTTATCCTATTCACAGACACATGGATACACATACACACGCGCGCGCTTTTTGTCTGTTTTTATACATCGGTATTTCCGGTGAAATGTATAGATATTTTAATATAGTACAATATTTTCTCTATAAAACTTTCTCAATAAAACAAAAACATATGTAAAAACATCACATTGCTGACTTTCTAATCAACTAGAGAGATAATAAACAAGTAGAAAACTGATAAAAAACAAGTAGAAGGCTTATTATACTCGGCACAATCCAGAATTCAGAATTTTCTGTATTCTCTGAAATAATGTTTCTTTTACTTTAAAAAGTGTTCATACGTTGTTTTTCTTGACATTGTATGTTTTAGCTCATAACTTGCAGGTCATCTATAGTTTTTACTTTCCCTAGCTCGTATGTACAATGTACATAGTGGATAGAGAAGGTATTGTATTCGAACCAAAAATTCGTTACTGAGATTTAACCGGAAATATGTGTTTTGAGGTCCTCTGAGTCCGAAAAAAGCACTTTTAGAAAAATGTCCATGTGTATCTGTTTAGCTGTCTATGGACAGCATAGCTCAAAAACGAAAAGACCGTTAAACACTAAACTAGGTAATTATGTGTAATATCGCTCAAGGATGCGACACAAAGATTTTCAAGAGAATACTCCCTCCACAAACTACCCTTTATATAGAAAATTTTTGAAAATTTTGTTTTTCTCAAAAATGGCTCAAACGATTTTTATTAAAATGGCATATATTACAGATATTTATATAACAGATATTTTGCATAACGGTAAAACCTAAGAGATAGACATAAACTTACTACACAGAAATGTAATTTATGTAATTGTTTTATTGTAGAGTTGACCGTTTTCGAGACATTCCTTGTTACTGGTTTCAGCTTTAAACTATCTAACTTTTCTCAAACGGGACAATGCAAAGCGAACCAAAGCTTTGTTTCACATAATGACCAACTTTTAAAGGATTTGACTATTGCTTTAGCCTAATGCACTCCCTTATCTCTTTCTACTTATAAGAAAGCAAGTAATAAGGTCGATATTCTGCTAATGTTTATCTCGATTAGCATGATATAGATAAAAAACTAATCTTTCGTAAGAATAGCTGCATTTGCAACTGCTGGAAAAAGTTATTTTTTGTAGTGTTTGACACCCGCTTTAACTACTTATGGCACCGCAGGCGATGACACTGATGATACATGAATGAAGGTGGAGCACCGGTGGAATGCGATGGCGGGGGAAACCGGAGAACCCGAAGAAAACTCGCCCCAGCGCCGCTTTGAGAAAGTTATGTAAATGGAATATATCATATAGGTAAGATATTCGTTGATCGGTATCTGTTGGACTAGGTCCCATCCCGTACCATATTACTCTCGCTTCGTGTCAAGAAAGTGGTGTTAGGGTGCCGTCCAGTCTAGCTGGTGCCACCATCCGTATCAGATGGCTAGCCTTCGAGATTGCGACCCTTTATAGCATACCACTTTGCTCCGCGATGAACGCAGATGGCGATAAACTGTCAAGTCTAGCGGCTTTCACTGTATTTCGATAAATGGCAACACAAACACAATTACCATATATTTTCAGTTTTACTATTGTTTTAGCTTGAATGTGAAACTTCGGGATCGTTGTATAAATATCCAATCCGGAATCTACCTAGGCGAAACCACTAAAAATGCCAGCCACGGGAAGTGAACCCAGTACATTCAGAATGAAGACATTCCCAGGACATTCTGAGTCATTCTGCTCGGTAAAAATAAAATTGATAAATATTTCAGACATGATTCTTCTTAACGAGAAAATATTCAAAGAATATATCCTTTATTCTCATCTTATGTAATACTTACAACCCCCAGGGCATATAAGCCAGTTGAGGAGCACAGGCTCTGGATCAGAGAGCAGCCAGGATGAGTGATCGGACCGATGGCTGATATGAAAATGAGGAAATGAATGATATGAAATGAAAGATGCGTATGGAACAAATAGTGGAGTGAATAACGAGGGAAATCGGACCCGGAGAAAACTTGCCCAGACGCGGCATCGTCTACCATAAATCCCACATACGCCCCCTGGAATCGGACCGGTGTCGCCTAGGCGAAAGGTGAGCATTCGGCCAGTGGGACATTTAATAGGCCCGTTTAATCCCGCTATGAATAAGTAGTTTTATAACTATTACAGTATGCACCCTCATGCACTCAGTAGATGTACTTCTAGTGTAAATTGCCCATGTCCTTACTGACCGTCAGAATTCAACCACTGTGCACAAATTTAGAGTGAATCATTTGGCGATAGCTTTGTTTATTTGGAGGTTCAGCAATTGGTTTTCATTACTTTAGGCGTTCATTTGAGATGATATGTCCTTAATTCATTTAAAATAGAAGGAAGTGTTTTATTCTCACCTTTTCCCCTTCTATTTTAATTTTGTGCTGGGCGCTACCTGTGCAGCACACGTATGTATGTGCTGGCGCAGCTCTGGGCTCTAGAACCGTTTTAATTCCTGATTCTTCCTTTTGTTTCGTAATAGCAAAGCTGAGAATACGTGCGCGCGAGGGAAATACTGTTTCACAGTATCAGGCAGAGTGGGGGGGGGGCTCCTAGTGTGGGCCCCTGGAGGAAAATCAAGTCCAAAGTGAGGAGGCCATTTTGACTGACAGATCCTGCCATGTTCAGATGGAAAGGCCTCAGCTTGCATACAAATGGCCTACTTGTAAGAGGGTAGCGAGTGTGTGTGCGAGAGAGAACGCCATGGCTGCTTCGTTTTCCCTCCCCCCTCCCCCCAACAAAGTGATACGAACTGTCTGGTGGAGGTGGAGGGGAAGAGGAGGATATTTATTGTTATAAAGGCAAAGAGGCCTACTTTGGCGAAATTCTCCTTCTCTGTCGTTTTCCTTCTCTCATCTCCGTTGGATGGGGCCATTGCTACTGCAGCATCCCTGTATGCAGATAAGCCCTATTAATTGGGCCGAGCGGAGTACTGGAAGAGATGGAGATACGGAACCATCGAGCTCTATCTTACAGCAAGGAGATGCTGGCTGGCTAGATGAGTAGCTTTACGTGCCTTCCTCATAGACTCGCCCTCTTCCGATAACTGCCTGCCTTCGCTACGCTACAAAATTTGAACAGACTTGAAAACCTCCCGAAGCTTTTTCTTAATTAATTGCAATTCTTTACTCCTCTTCTTATATGTTCATGTTTTCTGCACCTTTCCCTCTGCTTACTTCTTAGATCTGCACTTCGTCGAACCTTTCGATGAGTGGGGAGAAAGTCCAGTTGAAGTTCTGAATCAGAGTAGAAATCTATAAGAAACACTTCATGGCGGACATCATATTCGCATATTATGCACATTGATTCAATAAAACGAAAGGCTTACAATAGCTAAGGCAAATGCATCTGTGAAATTTGGAAAATCCACAAAATATAAGATATTGAAATCTAGAAGAGTTATTATACTTATTAACAGTGATATGTTTACCATGTATTAGAATTTTACTTTGCACGGTTATTAAAATAAGTTTTTCTTTCTCTATACGTACTATGCAATAGTAGGTAGAGAATGTATTGTATTCCATCCAGAAACTCTATGTTGAGATTTCACCGGAAATACATGTTTTGAGGCTCTCCGAGTCCAGAAAAGCATTTTTTGGAAAAAGGTCCGTCTGTGTATCTGTGTGTTAAATGTTAAACTTATATTTAAGTTCAGTATCTTTCAAGGATGTCACATGAAGATTATCAGGAATATCCCCCATCCCAGTTACCCTTTACATGAAACTTTTTTTCGAAATTTGTGATTTTCTCAAAAATGGCTCTAAAGATTTTTAGTAAAATGCCATGTATTTAAGATATTTTATGACAAATAAAATGTTGATTCTCAATTTGTTTGGAATAGACCCTGAAGTCCTCTTCATTCTGAATGAATTTTGCGTAACTGGTAAACCGTAAGAGATAGACTACACAAAAAATGTAGATCTCGTTAAAGGACACAATTTATGTCATATACAGCTTTTTGAGTCAACCCTTTAGGAGATATTATTTTTATTGGTATCAATTTTCAAATACTTAAACGTTTCTCAAACAGAAAGTCATCTTTCGTTTCATATCACTTTTGTTTTACTCCTGGACACACAAAGAGAGAATTTCAATTGTATCATATAGCTACCAGCTTTTAAAATGTTTGACAATAGATTCAACCTAGAGGCTCTTATTATTTCCCTTCTGCTTACAAGAAAGCATATAGTAAGACATTTCTGCTAATGATTATTTCAACTATCAGATGCACATAAAGAAATAATCTTTTGTAAGAATAGTTTGTTTGCAGAAAAGGTACGGAAAGTGTTGAGAATAGTTTTTATTGTCTAAATGCATTGTCCTATTAAAACTGACCCACGTGCTGAATTTACAAAAACATTTCCCTAAACATTCAAATTTTGCAGTAAATGAGCTTACAAACAGATTGTATCACATATGTTAACATTAAGGTTTTGTCCATCTCTTACGGTTTAGTAGTTATGTAAAATTCCGTAAAATTCATCCAGAATAAAATAGTCTTCAGAGGCTATTCCTATTTACATTTGCCATGTAAATACATATATTTAATATACGATATTTTAATCAAAATCGTTAGAGCCATTTTTGAGAAAATCAAAAATTTTCAAAAAAAATCCATGTAAAGGTTAGTTAGGGTTGCATCCTTGGAAGATACCAAACTTAAATATCAAATTTGGTATTTAACGGTACTTTCGTTTTTGAGCTATGCTGTCCAAGGACACACACACATACACACACAGACACACACGCACACACATGGAACTTTTTCCAAAAATGCTTTTTCTGGATTCAGGGGGACCCAAAGCACGTATTTCAGGTGAAATCTCGGTATAGAAATTTTGGGTACATTATAATATCTTCTCTATACACTATGTACATAGTACATGTAGAGAAAGTAATTGTCATAAATTGTGTGTTTTAATGAGACTACATTTCTTGTGCAGTAAATTTTTGTTTATCTCTTAGGGGTTACCAGGTATACAAAAGCCATTCACAATAAAGGGAGCTTCAGAGGCTTCTCAGAAAATTCAAGATATACATTTTATTTCTAATGTAAATATCTTTAATACATTGTATTTTAATAAAAATGGTTAAAGCCATTTCTGGGTAAAATTTTCCATATAAAGGGTAATTTGGGGTGGGGCGATTTTCTTTAAATTCTTCGTGCCCCAAAATTGGAAGATGCTAAACTTAATTATCAAATTTAGTATTTAATTGTTTTTCGTTTCTGAGTTGTTTTTCACAGACACTCACCGAGTCAAACGACACAGGCGTTTCGTCTAGAGATTGGCAATCGGAAGGTCATGGGATCGGTTCCCCAAGAGTTTTTTCAGGAGTTTTCCCGGGTCACTAGACGAATGCTGTGGAGGTTTCTTCAATCCCGTGACCTTGCGTCCCTTCATTTTATTTCCATTTCATCCAACGGGTTTCTTTCAGGATTGTAAGTGTCGGCGAGGACTGCGGTGATGGCGTTCTTCCATGGTGGTGACATCGCTTTGGAAATACAGTTATAGGCGGCGGGAGGGCGTTTGAAGTCGTCTGTAGATTAGGGAGTTTAGTTAAACCTAGGGTGCGGGTTACCAGTGCTCCCTGCGTCGATATGAAGAACTGCTTGGAAACTTATAGAGACCCTCCACGGTGGCTTCCTCCCTGCCGTCCGCTTCCGTCCGTCCGCTGTAATTATTTTCATCTCATTCTATTCTCCTGGAGTCTGACGTACAATAAGCCAGGCACACACACACCCATGCGCATGAACATTTTTCTAAAAATGCGTTTTTATACAGGGAACCCTTAAATGTGTATTTCGAGTAAAATCTCTTTATCGACTTTTGGGTGCAATACAAAACCTTCCTTGCCTATGCACAATGTATTAAGTACAGAAAGTAATGACTGCTAGTTATGAACCTTAAAATAATAATGGTGTAAAACTATTAAGTCGTTATAACCCAAACATAAATTAACATCTCAAAATTAATAAAAGGAAAGCGTTTCCCTTACTGAGCATCATTACCAAAAGGTAATAACAGAGGACACTGTCTCTAAATGGAAGGATTTGCAAAGTTTGTATTTGTTATAATAATTGTTATGAATTAAAAAAGAAAAAAGGCGTTGGCTTGTCTTGTTCAGCAAACCCATCATCCTTTATACCAACAAATCCCACTCTTTATTATATTTTGTAAACAAGAGTTTGCATAGCAGTGACTGACCTACATTGCTTGAAACGTCAATAAATCAAGTATGCCCTTCCATTCTGTCAGGAAATATCGCTTAGAGCATGCCCCTTCGAACGAATTTGATCGTACTTAGGGTTCTATATTATACGCTCCACCCATTCGTTTTGATGGTCTAATATGCAGGTTGCACATCTCGTCTCAATTTTGAACATTCCACACCACTATTGTAAGTGCAAGTGGGATAGAGGAACTGGATCAACATTCAAACGTTTAAAAGCGAGACGCGAGATGTTTCTTCCGCAAAAAAAGGACTTCACAGGCAATTTTCAGAAAATTCAAGTTATACATTTTATCTATCACGCAAATGATATTTTAATCAAAATCGTTTCAGATGCATTTTAAAAAATCCAAAATATCACTAATCCCAGCACCTACTCGATATTAATTTCCCCTTTCATGCATTTCCTCGTTATTACATGTTATCTTCTTCCTCACTCTCATACTAGGCATCCTGATTATTCTCTCTGATCCTGCGTCCGCCTAATCCTCAACAGGCATCTGAACCCAGGCGGCAGCTTATAAGTCCTGGAAGTGTAAATCCTCCATACGGGAGGGTAAAGAGCGAAAGAAAGAAAGAGGAAGAAGGAAAGAAAGAGAAACAAAAAGAAAAAAAGAAAGAGGAAGAAGGAAAGAAAGAAGGAAGGAAAGAAAGAGAAAAAAGAAAAAAAGAAAGAAAGGCAAATATTAAATTATCAAAATATTTTCCACTTAAGGGACAGTTTGAGGTAGCGAATATCTTGGTGTCGCAACTTTGGAAGATTCCTCCGTCTTCGAGGATCCATCTTGGCGAGAAATTTGAACTATGCTGTTCATAGACACCGAAATATAAATACACAGATATTTTTACTATTTCTACACGTACTATATACATAGTGTATAGAGAAGTATGTACCCAAAAATTCGACACCAAGATTTCACCGAAATACATGTTTTGGGTCCCACTGAATCCAAAAAATCATTTTTGAAAAAAGGTCCGTCTGTGTGTGTATGTGTGTGTGTCTGCGGACAGCATAGCTCAAAAAAGAAAAGTCCGTTAAATACCAAACTTAGTATTTAATTTCAGTATCTTCCAAGGATGCGACACGAAGAGTTTCAAGAAATTCCCCCACCCCAACTACCCTTTACGTGGAAACATTTTCGAAATTTTTGATTTTCTCAAAAATGGCTCTACCGATTTTGATTAAAATGTCGTGTTTATCTGACAAATAAAATGTATATCTTGAACTTTCTGGGAATAGCCTCTGAAGACTACTTTATTCTGGATGAATTTTACGGAATGTTGTATAACTGCAAACCGTAGAGATGGAGAAAAACTTACCTATCAGAAAATGTAGAACTCGTTAAAACACATAATTTATGTTACATATACTGTTTTTCGTGGAGTGGATTGTTTTTCAGATATTCCTTGTAATTAGTTTTAGCTTTAAAAACCTTATACTTTTCTGATACGGGAATTTGTCAGCTCCTGTCCATAGAAACAAAGGAACTTTAATCAAATAACAACCAGCTTTTGACTAATAATTTGGTCGGTGCTACTCCCTTACTTCTCTTCTATTTGCATGGAAATGGAAATGGCGTGTTATTTATGGACGCTCTTTAACTGTTGTGGTACTCAGCGTTCCATTCTATACTGGGCGTGAAAGACCGCTTAATTTTCCTCAGGGGTCTCTTTATCAGACTTGAGGCTCTTTTACTTGCCGTAAATCTACGACACGGGACTAACGGCTTTACTTTATATAGCCATGCTAAAGATTTTTACACCATCGTCCTTCGCCGGCTTTGCATGGAAGCAAGTAATAAGACTATTTCTACTATTTTGTTTTTTCGCCTGGCATGAAGTAAAAAGAAGCATAAACTTTTTAACAATAATTTGTTACAGAGATGTAGAGAAAGTCATGTAAATGGAACACATCAGATTTTTCTAATTTTTTTTTGTATCCATGGACCTCAAAATATGCTTAAACAGTGAAATCTCAGAAGTGAATTTTATGGTGGTGTCTACCTACTAACCCTTGTTTTTTAAAGCGATATAAACACTCTGGCATGAGTTGTGTGTGTGTGTATGTGTGTGGGTGGGTGGATGTGTGTTACATAATATATTTTATTCATGTGGCTATGAAAAAGACAATTTTACAATAGTTTTAACATTTATAACACAAATATTCAGGTTAAATAAGGAGGTACTTTGTACCTCACAGTCACCTTTTTCACCACAGCAACCATGAAGGTGTTTAGCCACGTGACAAAAGATATGGGGCAAAACTATGTGGAACAGGTACGAGATACAGAAAACAAAAACGAAAAGTATTTTGGTAATGCGTAATAGCCCTAAAATGGTGTTTATTATTATTATTATTATTATTATTATTAATATTATTACTATTATTATTATTACTATTATTATTATTATTATTATTATTATTATTATTATTATTATTATTATTATTATTATTATTATTATTATTATGCTACTTGGAAAATGCGCTACTACGAATCATGTAGCGAACATTAATGGCGTGTACAAGAGAAACGGAAGCTATCAAACAAGGGTTATCAGCAACACAAATCTTGAGTTTACAATAAAAGAGAAATTCCAGCATATTCTCCCATCCCCTCGCAAGTCTAGGTGGAGTGAGATCTCCCTTCCCTTTTCCTCCCTCTCCTTCTCCTCCCTGCGCGGCACAACCTATCAAAAAGACCCCCAAACTCAAACTTCCGTTACAAATGTCCTTTAAAGTTGTAATGCAGCCATGAAGCGCGTGGGTAACCCTTTAATTACAAGCAGTAAATTAGAGAGAAATGTTCGATATAATGTGATAGTGCCACAAGGAGCGGCAAAATTTACACTCCTTCACGCACCAAACCCAGATAGCTCTTCCCAACATCGAAAAGTTAGTTCTAAATTACCGAGATTCTAGCAAGTCAGCCGAAATGGGCATTATGTCATAGAAGCTGCGAATCCATTTCCTCTACCGGTTGATCACTCACAACGATTTTATCCATCTCTTTAGAGAGAGAGAGAGAGAGAGAGAGAGAGAGAGATAAAATATAATCACTGACATATACCTTATCACATAATAGTTCGGACGGAAATTGCTGGCCGCTGATTCTCGATGGAGTTGTGTGCAGGCGCATTGAAATCAAGCCCGCAAAATCGGCAAACTGGTTAGGAAGCATTAGCAGATTAATGACAGATATCTTCTCAAAATAATTTAGGTGAAAGTTATTTGAAAACGAAACAGTTCTCTGTGTCTCTCCAATTGATTGCCATTTAGCACTTTGATGTGAATTCACGTGAATTTTTACACTAATAAACGATTCCACCATACCCTGTTACACATTACTTTCTCTAAATGATATGTAATAGTAGAAGGTATTATACTACACCCAAAAATTTGATGTCCAGATTTCCTTAAGTCCACTGCAGGTCCTGCATGAGCAATTCTTGTTGAAAGAGGTGGATAATATACTGTTCATCCTATCCAAGATCCTCTTTCAATAGTTCTTCTAATTATAAATAAAATGGAGGTAAAAATTCATTTTTCAGATTTTCTGTTACATTTGCTTCTGTAAAAATATTTTATTATTATTTGAATGCACTAATTTACGTAAAATCAAATTATGTGTTTCTCTCGTACTAAAATATTTAATAAAATTAAACCTAAAAAATGCTTTGAGGTCCCCTGAAAACAAAAAAAAAAGTATTTTTAGAAAACATTTCCTGTCGGTGTGTATGTGCGCGCGCCTGTGAACAGCATAACTCAAAACCGAAAACTTGGTTTAATACCAAACGTGACATTTAGGTTCAGCATCTACCAAGGACGAACTAAGAAGATTTTCAAGAAAATCCCCCCTACGCAAACTACCTTTACGTAGAATTCGAAAGGTTTGATTTTCTCAATAATGTTTCTAATGACTAATTAAAATTCCCATATGTTTAAGATATATTCATAACAAATGGAGTGTATACGTCTGTAATTTACCGGGATTAGCTTCTGAGAATCACTTCATTCTGGATGATTTTTGTTGTAACAGAAGACATAGACAGAAACTTACTGTTCGCATCAGTAGTGTGGGAGTAGCATGTCTGTCTCATATTTAAGAGGTCGCGAGTTCGAATCTTGCTTTTGGTGACATATCCGGATAAGTCATCATTTCATTCATCGTCCGAGATGACCAACCAGGTTAAAGGCCGTTAAGCTACTAAAAAACCAAAAAGAAAAAGAAAACACTCACTGTGCACAAAAATGTAGATATCGATAAACAAACCACTATTTGGGGTACATAGTGAAACGATAGAGTGCAAAATCAGAGCAGTTAAATATTGGATGAGAATCGTTCACGGAAACCAATCTCTAATTAGGGCAGTCTGCTACCGTGAACAGTTGCGAATGGAAGGTAATTTGACGTAGGCATCAAAATTAAAGAAAGGGTTGGAAACCATTGGGATGGGAGACATTTGGATGGCGGGGCAGGAAAACAGGCGAAGTATTTGGAGAAAAATTAAGAAACGTCTCTGTGATATTGACAGACAGCAAATAATTGCGCAATGCACAGAGAAGGGGTCATTAGAAGTACAGTCTGGGCTGAAATCGGAGTGGGGTATGGAGCAATGCATCAAAACAGGTACCAAACTCATTAGAGAGGGGCTCGCGTGGATTAGACTAGGAGCATGGAGGAGCACGAAAATTTCTGACGTGAATGGTATAAGAATCTGTCCCATTTGCGAGGAGGAAGAGTCGTGGACTCACATCTTGGCAAGATGGAGGGGTACGGAGGAATGGCGGGAAAAATATTTGCCGCGATTTTTTACCACTGCGAATGTAGGGATAGAAGCATGTTGGACGCTACTGGCAGGCACGGAAAACATGGACGGGCTAGGTAAATTTATACTTAAGGCAAGACAGCTGAGATCTGAGGAGGCTGCCAATAGAGAAGGGGGGGGGATAAGATCAACTAAACAAAAGTGACTACAATGTTCTACATACATGTATATTATATCAGACTTAGGTCACTGTTGTGCTAGGGTTGTATATATTATGTGTATATATGTCTTTTAAGTGTAATTATCTATGATAAGAGGGTGCATTTATGGAGGTGTACTCTGTGCTGTAAATTTAAATTGGTATATTTGAATATCTTTGTATCTTTATTTTCGGATTCACTCTTAATTTTTATTGTTGTTTAATATTGCTTTTGACTGTGTATTTCCTTTGTCTTTTTATTTTCGTGTTTACTCTTTTAATTCTTTGTTGTGGTTGTTGTTTTAATATTGCTTGTAATGTGTATTACAAAAGCACGTACGGTCTGTGGACCCGTGCGACTGTTGAAATTCTATGTATGATATTGCTATATTAATAAATACACTTATTCATTCATTCATTCACTTATGTCATATCTATACTTTTTTGTAGGTGTTTGCATCATATCTATTTTTAACTTTAATTGCAGTTGTTAAAATTATTAATATTTATATTTCAAGGTATTTCTTTTTAATGCTTTCAATTTTAAAATACTTAACGTTTCTACAAAGGGAAGCCCTCATTCGCTTCGTATATATTGTGTTTTACTCTTGATAATGAATGTTATCTCAAAAATTTCAATTCTATCACGTAGTGACCAGCTTTTAAGGGATTGGATTATCACTTTAGCCTATGTATTCCCTTATTTCCCTTATAAGGAACAAATAATAAGACCATTTCTGGTAATGTTTATCTCGATTAGCATGATGTAGATGAAAAAATAATCGTTTGTTTGCAGCACAAGTAGAGTAAGTCATATGAATGGAATGATTTTTATAATTAGAGAGCAGATGTTAGTTGGCTGAACCAACTTACACAGACTATAGCGAGATGTTTCGTGAGCTCCTATTGAAGGTCAGGACTTGAAAATTTGTAAACACAGAGCTGCGCTGTACAGTCAAGTAAACGTTAAAAGTAGAGTAAATAGTCGACTACGATACTACGATTAAAATATCAATGTTTCTTTGCCTGTCTGCCTGTCTGTCTGTCTATGTGTGTGTCTGTCTGCCTGTCTGCCTGTCTGTATGCAGGCAACATAATTCAAAAACTAAAAACACGTTTAGTAGCAAACTTGATTCTTAAGTATCTTCCAAGAATGTGACAAATATTTTCAATATAATTTCCCATTCGAACTACCCTTTACATGGAAAATTATAGACATTTTTTCTCAAACGAGTTTTGTTAAAATACCATTATTAAATATATTTAAATAGCAAATAAAATGTACATATAGTTTGAATTTTGTGGAAATAGCCTCTGAAAACTTTTTCATTCTAGATGAATTGTGTATAACAGGTAAACCGTAAGAGATAGACTTAAACGTACTACACAAACACATAGATCTCATTAAAACATGCAATTTATGTCATATACTTATTTTTTTGTAGATCCAACCTTTTCGAGATATCCTTTGTTATTGGTTTCAGCTTTAAACTAATTAAGCAATTCTCAAACGAGAAGTCATCATTTGTTATGGTCCTGAGCATGCAAAGAGAACGAATTCCAATAGTCTTACACAGCGACCGGCTTTTAAAAGATTTGACTATCGCTTAGGGCTACATGTATCCTTTATTTCCTTTCTACCTACAAGGAAGTTAGTAATAAGGTCATTTCTGCTAATATTCATGATGTAGATAAAAATTCAATTTTGTAAGAATAGTTTGTTTGCAAAACAGGTGGAGAAAGTCATATGAATGGAACACATCAGACTTTTTTTTATGATTTTCAGATTTTCGTTCACTTGATTGTTAACAGAGATATTCAACATGAAATTTCTGACAGTATATTGCCACCTTTTTAATTTTAGGCATCTTCGTCTTTAGGTGTCATTTTTCGTCGCATCGCACTAATCTATATTCAAATTAAAGAACGCACAACTACAGAGTAACGTGAGCCTGTTATACTATGTTGTGGTCACTTCAAGACAACTGGTTCTGCATGTCGTGCACTGCAAAGGAGTATACAGATAACACAAGAGCTCTGACGTCACCGTATACTCCGACACCAGGCAACCTATATCCACTGCGGACCCAACAAAGATCCGATAACTATAATAAAGGCTTGATGTTGGCAAGACATTTTAAATGTTGTTGAGAGTAAAGGTAAATATGCAAGGCCCCCGCAAATGAGGCATGTAGGCTAGGTGTCCCTTTGTACATCTAACGTGACCCCTGGGAGGAAGGGGTGAGGGAAGGGGCGAGGGAAGACACCCAGGGACAAGCAGATCCGAATAACGACGGGCGCAATCATGTAGGGATGCTTAGCTGATATTTTAAAAAAAAAATCTGATGTATTACACTCACATGACTTTCTCTAACTGCTCCACAAACTACTTACAAAAGCTTATTTTTCTTTCTACACCATGCTAATCAAGATAAACATTAGCATAATGTTTTTAATGCTTAGTTCCTTAAAGTAGAAGGGAACAAAAGGAAGTCACTAGGCTAAAGTGACAGTCAAATGTTTTAAAAGCTATATTTATGCGATTGCCATTGCAAATCGCTTCTTTGCTTGGCCAGGAGTAGAATAAAGGAAAAACGGACACTTCCTTTCAGAAAAGAATAAGTACCTCACAATTGAAACCAATAACAAGGAATATCTCGGAAATTGTTACCTCCACAATAAAAACATAAAGGACATAAACTGTGTGTTTTGACAAGATCTACATTTTTTTGTGTAGTAAGGCTTTTGTCTCTTACGGTTTAGCAGTTAAGCAAAATTCGGTCCCGTGTCGTAGATTTACGGCACGTAAAAGAACCTCAAGACTAATAAAGAAGTCTCTGAGCAAAATTAAGCGGTCTTGCATGTTCATTATAGAATGGGATGCTGAGAACTACAGCATTTAAGGAGCGTCCATAAGTAAAATAATCTGATGTGTTCCATTCACATGACTTTCTCTACCTCTCTGCAACAAATTATTGTTAAAAAGCTAATACGTCTAACTTCATGCTAATCGAGAAAAAATTAGCAGAAATATTCTTATTACTTGCTTCCTTGTAAGTGGAAGCAAAATAAGAGAGTAGCATAGGTTAAAGTGATAGTCAAAAAAAGCTGGTTGCTATGCGACTGAAGTTCCTCTGTATGAATGGACAGGAGTTGACAAATTCCGGTATGAAAAAAGTGTAAGTATTTTAAAGCTGAAACTAATAAAAAGGAATTTCTCAAAAACGATCAACTCCACGAAAAAAAAATGTGTTTTAATGTGCTCTACATGTTTGTGTGGTAAGTTTTTGTCTATCTTTACGATTTATTAGTTACCACAAATTAAGCAAAATTCATCTAGAAAAAACGTCTGCTGAAGATATTCCCAGTAAATTTAAGATATTCATATTGTGTGATAGAAATGGCTTTAATATGCGAAATTTTAGTCAAAATCGTTAGAGCCATTTTAAGAAAAACAAAGTTTTCGAAAGTTTTTCTATGTAAACGGTATTTAGGAGTGATGGGATTTTCTTGAAAATCTTCATGTCGTATCCTTGGAAGATACCAAATTTAAATACCAAGTTTGTCTTTTCGTTTTTGAGCTATGCTGTCCACAGTCACACACATTGGCAGACAGACAGACACACACATATAGGCCTGTTTCCTATTTCTGAAAATGCTTTTTTTTTTTATTCAGGGGGTCCTAAAACATGTATTTCCGGTGAAATCCCGACATCGAAGTTCTGGGTGGAATACAATACTTCTCTATCACTATGTACATAGTACATACGGGGCTAGACAAAGTAAAAATACAATGTTGTAACAAATCATTGTAAAAAAGCTTATTTAAGTATTTTAAAACTGAAAACAATGACAAGAGTATGTAAAAAATCTTATGTGTTCCACTCACATGACTTTCTCTACATCTCTGCAAAAAAATATTGTTAGAAGCTTATGCTTCTATTTACTTCATGCTGATCGAGAAATAAATAGCAGTAACAGTTCTAGTACTTGCTTCCTTGTAAGCAGAAGCGAAATAAGGCAGTACCATAGGTTAAAGTGATAGTCAAAAGCTGGTTGCTATGTGACTGAAGTTCCTTTGTTTGTTAGACTGGAGTTGACAAATTCCTGTATGAGAAAAGTGTGTTTTTTAAAGCTGAAACTAAAAACAAGGAATATCTCAAAAACGATCAACTCCACGAAAAAAAAAAGTATATAGCATAAATTGTATGTTTTAATGTGCTCTACATTGTTGTGTGGTAAGTCTTTGACCATCTCTTACGGTTTAGCAGCTATGCAAAATTCCGTAAAATTCATACAGAATAAAGTAGTCTTCAGAGGCTATTCCCAGAAAATTCGAGATATACATTTTATTTGTCAGGTTTACATCTTTAATATACGATCGTTGGAGCCATTTTGAGAAAATCAAAATTTTCGAAAAAAGTTCCATGTAAAGGGTATTTTCTTGAAAATCTTCGTGTCGCATCCTTGAAAGATACCAAACTTAAATACCAAGTTTGGTATTTAACGGTCTTTTCGTTTTTGAGCTACGCAGCCCAGACACACACACACACACACAGACAAACATTTTTCTGAAAATGCTTTTTTTGGATTCAGGGGAACCCAAAACAAATATTTCCGGTGAAATCTCGATATCGAATTTTGGGTGCTTTACAATACCTTCTCTATACACTATGTACATAGTACGTGTACAGAAAGTAAAAACTTCATTTCATTTCAGAGGCTATTCCCAGAAAATTCAAGATATACATTTTAGTTGGTATGTAAATATCCTAATATAAGGGATTTTAATCAAAATAGTTTAGTTATTTTTTAGAAATTCAATTTTTTTAAAATGTTTCCATGTAAAGGGTAGTTTGTGGTGGGGGGAGGATTTTCTTGAAAATGTTCGTTGGAAGATATCAAACCTAAATACCAAGTTTGGTATTTAACGGTCTTTTCGTTTTTGAACTATGCTGTCCACAGACACACACAGACATACAAACAGACATACAGGGACCTTTTTCTAAAACTGCTTTTTTCGGACTCAGCGAACCCCAGAACATATATTTACGGTGAAATCTCAACATAGAATTTTTGGGTGGAATACAATATTTTCTCATGCTTCCTTGTATAAATATGCAGGATAAGGGAGTGCCATAGGCTGAATCGATAGTCAAGACTTTTAAAAGCTTGTTGCTATGTGATTGAAGTACCTTTGTTTGTAGGACAGGAGTTGACAACCTCCCGTATCAGAAAAGTATAAGTATTTTAATGCTGAAACTATAATAAGGAATACCTCAAAAACGGTCAACTCCACGAAAAAATGTATATAACATAAATTCTGTGTTTTAAAGAGATCTTCTTTGTTTTTGAAGTAAGTTGTTGCCTATCTCTTACGGTTTACCAGTTATGCAAAATTGCGCAAAATTCATCCAGAATAAACATGTCTTCAGAGGCTATTCCTAGAAAATTGAGGATATACATTTTATTTGTCGTGTAAACATCTTAAATATAAGAGATTTTAATCAAGATCGTTAGAGGCATTTTTGAGAAAATCAAAATTTTCGAATTTTTTTCCATGTAACGTTAGGTGGAGCTGAAAGGCTTTACTTGAAAATCTTCGTGTCGCATCCTTGGGAGATGCCGAACTTAAATACCGATTTTGGTAATTAACCGACTTTTCGTTTTTGAGCCCCAAACACACACACAAACACACACGCACACACACATACACACACAGACACACACGCGGCTATTTTGCTAAAAATTGTTTTTTTATTTAGGGGTCTCAAAATATGTATTTCCGGTGAATTCTCGGTATCGAATTTTTGAGTGCAATACAATACCTTCTCTATACACTATGAAGATAGTACGTATATAGAAAGTAAAAATAATATGTAGATTGGTAAGAGAAACGAGAAAAAACAAATTTACGCCACAATGGACACGCCCTCAGCATACTTCGTTTTCTTTAGTAAGCGAAAATGACAGACATTCTTTGGTTCTGATCGATTTGGTTTGGCAATGGAAACTTTTATTGTCGACCTGGGTGACTCATATGTTTAGGCGCTGGCTTTCTGATCCCAAGGTCGTGGATTCAAACCCGGCTCAGACCGATGGTTTTAAGTGTGCCTAAAGCGACAGCCCCATGTCAGTAGATTTACTGGCATGTTAAAGAACTCCTGCTTGCGAAATTCTAGCACACAGGTGGCGCTTATAAGATACTGACAATTGATACATCGTTAACAATCAAATAATTTCATTTAATTTAATTTATGAATATTGTAGTGGCGGTACATACCGAAGGAATGACTTGTTCCTAGCTGGCTGTTCCCTTAACTGCTATAAATGTGAAAATTTTTCGTTACAAATTATCATCCGGGTGACGTTACAATGCCACTACAATGGTATTATCCAACTTGTTCATTTACTATGCTAATACCATAATCATTATCATTGCTTTTTTTTTAAATTGTTTATGTTACACTACTAATTTTGATTAAAATACGTATATTAAAGATATTTACGTGACTAATAAACCGTATTTCTTGAGTTTTCTGAGAATAGCCTCTGAAGTTCTCTTCATTCTGGATGGTTTTTGCATAACTGGTAAACGTAAGAGATAGACAAATCTTACTACATAAGAATGTATGTCTCGTTACAACACAATTTGTCACATAGTTTGTTTATTTGTTTGTTTGTTTGTTTGTTTTTTACATCTAATCATTTCTGAGGTTTACCTTGTTATTTGTCTTAAAATGTCCAAATGGGAAGTCGTTATTCATGTTTCATCCTGGTCATGCTTCAGTCTAATTTATCCCCTTATTTCCTTTCTAGTTAAAAGAAAACTATTAGAAGCGTTTGTAAGAATAATACGACGTTGAATAGATAGAGAAAGCCATGTGAATGAGACACATCAGATTCGTTAGATAATCGTGGTAAGTTTTAACCTTCTTTTTGCTCCCAGTTATTTAAGAGCATAAAAGCTACATAGTTTTCACTTAATACAGAAGCACTTATCATATACAACTAAATGCAAGTAAAGTTGGTGGAAATGAAGATTCCACATTCCCAGGCCACCATGTTAACCTCTCTGGAAAACACACAGTATGTGACCATCGAGAAACACATCTTCTTGGTGGTTAATTATAAGATATTGAATGATTGGTCGATCGATTAATTGATTAATTGGTTGATTGATTGATTTCTAATGTTAGTAGTTTTCTCTTTGTATGCAATTATTTAACATACGCTGCTAACGAGCTGGATTACGACACAAATACAAAAGAAATAAAGGAAGGTTTGTTTTACATGAGGATTATTAGATGGTTTTCGCACCCAGAAACTTTGAATAAACATTATTCATAAATTTCACACACTTTCATTGCATACCATCTGTAGTATTTGATAAATGTAAAGTAAACTGCCTGTAAGCATATTTTTTCACACTTTGGAGGCTTCCTTCATGTGCTCCTTATTCCATTAGTTCTGCAAATTAACAAAAGAAAACCAATCGATATCCACTAGCTGTTTGAGCACTGCAGAAGCAAGCTAGTGTTTTCGTTCGAGCCAGCATAGAAAGGATACCCTAAACAAAAGCTAGGGAAATGGGGTAACCAATTTATAAGATTGCCGATTTACTAGGGTCGGCTGATAAGTCCCGAGCCTCTCAATGAAAACAGCATTTAAACATTTTTTTTTTCCTTTATTTCTCAACATAATCTCCAGAAAGGCTAATACATTTGTCATATCGGTGTTCTAATTTAATTCAACCATCTCTGTAGTACGATTTATCAAGGCCCTCAAAATAGCTATTTACCGCATCAATGACCTCCTCGTTGCTGTGAAATCTTCGACCTCCAAGAAATGTTTTGAGGTGCTAGATCTGGCGAATAGGGTGGATGTTTAAGCAATTCGAACTTTAATTCGCACATATTTCCCATTGCAATGACTGAACGATGGACCGGAGCATTGTCATGACAAAACAAATTTGTTTTTTGTTTTTATTTTTTTCCCAAATGAGGTCCTTTTCTTTTTACCTCATCATTCAAACGTTGCAGTAAGCTTGCGTAGTAGTCACAAGCGACACTTTGATCCTTTTCCAAGTAATCAATATGCATCTGTGCATTCCAGAAAACACTCGTCATAACCTTATTGGCTGACAAAATTGACTTTGCCTTTTTTGGAGTAGTTCACCTGGCGCAATCCACTGTTTTGACTGTGGTTTGCTTTCTGGAGTGTAGTGATGTATCCAAGTTTCATTCATGGTAATAAGCTGTCTCAAAAATTCACTGAGATTTTTGCGGTAGGGCTCCACATTCTTAACAGAAACAGTTTTTCTTTGCAACTTTTGATCAGGTGTCAACAAACGCGGCATCCATCTTGCACAGACCTTGTGAAAGCACAAAGCATTGCTTAAAATATTACCTGCAGTTCTTTTGATATATTTAAAGCCTTTGCTATCTCAAACAACTTTAATCTGCGGTCTTCCAGTATCAAACGATGAATTTTTTCAATGATCTCTGGAGTTGTCACTTCTACAGGGCGTCCAGAGCGAGGCTCACTAGTGCTCGTACGTCCCATTTTAAACTCTGCAACCCACCTTTTAATCATTGGATATGAAGGGGCAGAGTCTTTCAAATTACTGTTTATTTCGACCTTGATTTCTTTATGCGTTAAGCTTTTCAAATGAAAGTATTTAATCACTCCTCGTTTTTCCAAATCCTCCATTTTCGTGAAAACTCTAAAGTTGTCACTTCTACAGGGCGTCCAGAGCGGCGAGGCTCAACACTAGTGCTCGTACGACCCATTTTAAACTCTGCAACTCACCTTTCAATCATTGGATATGAAAGGGCAGAGTCTTTCAAATTACTGTTCATTTCGTCCTTGATTTCTTTATGCGTTAAGCTTTTCAAATGAAAGTATTTAATCACTCCTCGTTTTTCCAAATCCTCCATTTTCGTGAAAACTCTAAAGTTGTCTTGTTTGAAATGCTGTCATTCTAAAATTAAACAAGCTATTGGCCTGTAACTATGGATACAAGCAAGTCTAGAGTTAAATTTTACGATGCTACCGTCTAACTGGCCTAGTGGCGCCATATCTATGTGAGGCCCGGGACTTATCAGCCGACCCTCGTACAGTTGAGGTTTGCTAACCTGTGATTATTGCTTTGATATGCTTGCCAAAATTCTCGGACGCGACTTCAATTCACCTGTAGCTCAAGTCTTCACAATACATTTTTTTGTAATGTTTTGAGCCAGCAATCTAATTTATATGTGTAATGAAATCTAAGTGTATTAAAGTAGTTTGATGGGATTTCGTGTTCCTTTTGGACATCTTAATACTCGTAATACATGCATTCAGGAACGTAATAAAGAATATTTGTTGTTAATATTGAATGTCTACAGATGGTAGTAGTATATTTATAATCATTAACCTATTTTCATAAGAGTTATGCCGCTATAGTACACATAAATGAGTTTGGAATAAGTTGGGTGCTATTTAAAACAAAACGATAACGGAATAGTTACATGTGTAAATTAGTTTGAAAATAGGTAAGAACATTTCGGAGCATTAAGTTATACCAGGTGACTCAGCTATCCCGTATTTAGTGTGTACAGATATCCCTTCGTGCGTTAAAAGAGTTGCATAAATCAACGGGGCTCCAGTGCCAATCCTCCTCTGCCCGATTTTAACTTGAAATAGCCCCGTTGAGTTCTGCCTCTTTTAACACACAGGATTATATCTGCACGCATCAAATACCAGCCAGTTGGGCCACCGTGGTATCTCAAAAAAAGTTGGTTGTCCCATTCACGTGACTTTCTTTACCTATTATAACAAATTATTTTTTACAAAAGCTTATTCGTCTCTCTTCTCATGCTAATTGAATAAATATTTCCATAAATGGTTTTATTTTTTAGTTTTTTATAGGTTTAAGGAAAGTTAAAGGAATACACTAGGCTAAAGCTTTAGTCAATTCTTTTAAAAGCTGGTTGCTATGTGATTGAAAGTCGGCTTTTTTTTTTTTTTTTTTGGGGATGGCCAGGAGTAAAATAAAAGAAATTTCCGTATGAGAAAAATGTATATATATTACATTTTAAACCAATAACAAAAAATATCTCGGAAATGGTTAGTCCACAAAAGATGCATAGATATGACATAAAGTGTGTGTTTTAACCACATGTACATTGTTTGTGCAGTAAGCCTCTATCTCTTATGGATTACCACTTATGCAAGACATCCAGAGTGAAGAGGTATTTAGAGACTATTCCCAGAGAATTCAAGTTATCAATTTTATACATGATGTAAACATCAATAATATACGGTATTTTAGTCAAAACCGTTAGAGCTAGTTTTGAGAAAAATATTTTAATAAATGTTTCCATGTAAAGAGTAGCTTGGGGTGGGGCACTTTCCTGAAAATCTTCTGCCGCATCCTTGGAAGAAAATAAACTTAAATATCAAGTTTGGTATTTAACAGTCTTTTAATTTTTTGAGCTAAGTTGTCCACAAACGCACACGGACACACACAAACCTTTTTCTAAAAATGCTTTATTTACTTTCTCTAGCACTATGTACAAACAGTATTGCATTCCACTCAAAAAGTCAAACTACCCTTTTCATGGACATTGTTTCGAAAAATTTGATCTTCTCAAAAATGGCTCTAACGGTTTTGATTAAAATATCGTATATTAATGATATTTACCAGACAAATAAAATGTATATCTTGAATTTTCTGGGAATAGCTTCTGAAGACTACTTTATTCTGGATGAATTTTACGGAATTTTGCATAACTGATAAACCGTAAGAGATGGACAAAAACTTACCAGACAAAAAATGTATAGTACAGTAAAACGCACAATTTATGTTATATACATAACCTGTGGTACTCCCTTATTTCGCTTTTACTTACAAGGAAGCAAATAATAAGACTATTTCTGCTAATTTTTTCCTCGATTAGAATGAAGTAAATAGAAGCATAAGCTTTTTAATAATATTTTTGCAGAAATGTAGAGAAAGTCATGTGAATGGAACACTTAAGGGTTTTAACATTGAGTTAACCAACTATTCGTTGTTAGTTATTTGTGATATCTACTAAAACTAATAAGGCTATCCGTAACTTTTGGAAATAATATGTCGAACATTACCAACACAAGAATCATAATTACTTACGATTTTCATAGCCCCGCAAAATAACAAAAATAACAGAAGTTAACATATTATTTTGTTAATTATATCCTCTCTGGCACTGATCATGGGATGCATAAAAACACATTCCAGTTAATTGGTTGGAGAATTAACAAACTCCTAAGTTTATTATATTAGATTTTTGGTCTTCCTCATAAATGAGCTTACCTAATGACGAGGAACACAAACACATTTCGCGGTTTTCAACTTCATTTTACTGCTTGTTTTGTTTTTCCTTTTAAGTTTAACCTGGTTGGTCATATCGGACGATGAAGTCAATTGGTGAAATGATGCTCAAATGACTCGGGGTCCATGGAGATTAAAGTTACTCGACATTCGTCTTCTCAGGATAAGGGAAAACCCGAAAAAACCCTTATCCGGGTAACTCAACCTAAGCGAGATTCGAACTCACGCCCTGTTGAATACTAGACAGACACGCTACCACGCGGGCAAATAATGGACGATGCCAACGGCACGTGGTGTTCCCAAGCGGTCACCCATCCAAGTATTGACCACGCCCAATACTGCTTAACTTCGGTGATCGGATGAGAACCGGTGTTTTCAGCATGGTATGGCCGTTGGCTCTTGTGTATTATGGTTTGGTTACCCATAATAATTTTGGTTATAGTGATATTTCTAAACTACTTTCTCCCAAATAGAATGCACGACATGGATGCCATCTACATTCACGAGAAAGCATTATGAACTGCGGTATTTATGAACATTGCTTTTGCATAGTGGTTGTCTGTACTTATTTTGCATTGTCCTGAGACTTTTAGTTCTTTAAGTGCCTTCTGTAAAAAGTCTTAAATGCCTCCAAAGAAACACAAGGCTATTGGGTTAAGACTAAAAGAATCAAACTGCAACATTCAGCTTAAGAGAAACAATTACTTATGAATGTTCACTTTCTTCATATATATAGAGTTAGCAGAAGAAGTATTGTATTCCACTGAAAAATTCGATGTTGAGATTTCACTGTAAATATATATTTTAAGGCCACCTTAATAAAGCAGCTCATTTTCAGAAAAAGGTTCGTCCGTGTGTGTGTGTGTGTGTGTGTGTGTGAACAGCATCATTCGAAAACTAAAAGCCTGTTAAATATCAAACTTAGTATTTAAATTCTCCATATTCCAAGAATGTGACACGAAGATTTTCATGAACATTCTCGCACCCCAAAATACCCTTTAGATGCAAAACTACCAAATAGAATACCTGGCGTTGTCCATAGTTTGACGGTTTATATCAAAAATGTAAAAATAAACTGTTTTTATTTGTGTCATTTAGTAAGAGGAGTCATAACATGGCCCATTCATGCTGAAAAATCTCAATCAAACATTCTCACACACTCTTCCATTGGAGTGGTGCAGGGCAAGTATCCCTGCCCTCGTCCTCTTCCACCATGACCAGGAGCAAATCAAAACCATCCAAAGGCAAAGCCCCAAGCGGGCCTGCCTATGATGAAGCAACGGCCGTTGCCAGCACCAGCACTGGTGCAGCCACCCTGCCCTCCAGTGGCCCTGCTACTGTAGAGGGTAAAAAGAGATCTAGCCAGGAACGCCAAGGCGGTAAAGGCAAGATTATCTGTTTGGACTTATCCAAGCAAGACACCAACGAGGGCCTCCCGCGCGAACCAGTTTCACGTGTAGGCCAAATTCCGGAGCACGACTCCGACGACGACTGCGCCAGCGTGTGCAGCAATATTTCACATCGCAGCGGCAGGAACTCGGTCCTGTCGTACCACTCATCCTCCATGATGGTAGATCATGAGGAGTCCTCTTCCGGCCTCTCCACAGACGGAGAGGACGATTTTCGAGTAGTGGCCTCGAGGAAGGAGAAGAGGCAAACCCGATTGGCTGCAGAGGGCGTGCCCTCTGGCCAATCCCAGGCAACATCCCGCCCCGGAGATTCTGGGCCCGCCCAGAATCCTGGGTCGAGGAGGCACGTTCCACCGATTATCGTGGACGACTTTAAGGGGGTGGTAGGCTTCCTCAAGGAGGTTATGCCATCCCTATCGAGTCAGTGCACGGTTCGGAAGAACAAGCACCGCTATGTCTTCCAGGCGAGGATTATAGAGGATTATAATCTCATCCTGCAAGCCCTCAAGAGGAAAAGTGTTCCCCATTTCACCTTCGGACTGGATAAGTCCCGTGACATCCGCAGGGTCATTCGTGGCCTACCAGTCGACACCTCGGTGGAGGATATCTCGACAGACCTCATCCGCCAGGGCATCACCCCAAGACTGGTGAAGCAGCTCACCAGGTCCGCTCCAGATGGGCAAGGCCCCAAATCTCCCCTCCCCCTCTTCCTCGTACTAGTGGAGCGGGCCAATGACCCTGAGGCCAAGATAGATGACGTCACCGCCATCTGTTACCTCAGGGTCAAAATAGAACCTTCCAAGGGCTCTGGCGGGCCCCCTCAATGTCACCGGTGCCTGGGGTTTAACCACTCCAGTCACTTTTGCTTCCGTAACCTGCGCTGCTTAAGGTGCGGAGGCGCCCACCCTAAAGAGGTCTGCGAGATATCTCCCACCGCGAAGCCGACTTGCGCAAACTGTGGTGGCGAACATATTGCATCTTATGGTGGCTGTCCTAAGAGGATCGCTGTCATAGCGGCCAGGAGACCGCCGCCAGAACTACAGCAGGTCACAAGAACAGTACCTGTAGCCAACCAGCGACCAGAGGCGCCAACATCAGCACCTGCCCCTCCTGCAAGACAGCTGGCGCAACAAAGAATAGCCACCAACACCACTACGGCGCAAAGGGCTGAGCGTGGCCCTGCGAAGCCACGGGATGGTAATAACACCCACCAACCCCCACGCAACAAAGAAGCTCCAGCCAAACCCAAACAAAAGCCCCCCACCCAAGCTAAGGTGCGCTGGCCGGCCAGGCAGCCTAACTTCTCCCCCAGGGCTGCGCAAGGGAACGGCACTCCCGTACCCGAACGACAGCAGGGGCAGGAGGCGGCTGGCGGCGTGCCGGCGCCCCGAAGCACTCCTACACCCTCACCCAGAAACATAACCCCCACCACTCCTCCTGTCCTGCAGATGTCGGATGTGATGGCGTGGATACAGCAGCTACTGCTGAACCACGGCCGGAGCATCTGTGATCTGCTGGTCAGATTCCTTTATGCCACAGACCCAGCCGCAAAGATGGCTGTCGCCATGGAGGGACTTGCCCTCCTGACCGTGATCGTCCAGACCGCCCAGAATGGCGGGTCGAAATAGGTCTCGTACCTCTTCTCGATTCGCGTTCTGGAACGCGTGTGGCCTGAACGGTCAGGGGAGTGAGCTCCAGCATTTTGCCGGCTCATTTGCCCTAGACCTTGTGCTAGTCAGCGAAACACACCTCCGTCCAGATACCCCTTTCCGACTTCCGGGCTACAACTGCCTCAGAGTGGATCGGTGGGCCGCCGAGGAGGTGGCACAGCGATCTTCGTGAGAAACAGGGTAGTCCACAAACCCATCCAGCTCCCACCTCTACAAACCATGGAAGCCACGGCTGTCTGTGTTGACCTAGGCGGTACGGAAGTTTTACTGGTGTCTGTATACCATCCACCCCATAGGCAGTTCGTACTAAACGATTACCTTTCCATCCTAGCCCTTCATCCTAATGTCATCCTGGCCGGGGACTTCAATGCCAAACATCCGCGTTGGCATTGCGGCCCCCGGGCGGACGCCCGAGGCAATGATATCATACGCATGATAGATGCGGACCCTCAACTCAGAGTAGAGGGCCCCTGGCAACCCACACACCATCCACGAGGTCAAGGACGGGCATCCGTTATTGACTTCGCGATCATCAAACAATTCCCTTTTCATACATCTCTCACATCGATCAACGCACTTCATTCCGATCATAATCCCGTGTTAGCTGAGGTTAACACACGGGTTGCCAGTCACGACGTCTCGGTTCAAAACCGCGACGTTGACTGGGAATGCGTCAGGGTTTGCCTCAACGACTCCATCCCGCCGAACCCTAGGATCTCAGACATCCCATCCCTAGAGGCTGCGGTCCAATCCTTTACCTCTATCGTGGTGCGAACTGCCCATAACCTAACTGTTCACACCCCAGCTCCTCTACACCCAGATGTCCTACCCCTAGAACTCCATCTGCTTGTACGCCGTTCCTGGGCTGCCCGCAGACTATACCAGCGTCACCGCACGCCACATAACCGAGCACTCCTGAGGCGTTTACGCCGAGAGGTCCGGACCCGACTACGCGAGCACAGGGTGCGAGCGTGGGAGGAGACTATGACCCGCTTGAGGCTCGAGGATGGCGACGTGTGGAGGATTGCCAAAGCTCTCCGGCACCGCGGAGGTCAAATCACCTCCCCAATCCAAGGCACCCAAGGCCTGGCTTATGAACCCCGAGCCAAAGCTGATGTGTTCGCTGACTACCTCGAAAGGTCTATGAGGCCACGAGAAGACCCCCAGGACGAAGACTTCTCGGACCGTGCTCGGCGGGAGGTGCGTCGATACCTTCGGCGCCCCCCCGACGAGGCGGACCGACTTCCCGTCATCCGACCCAGTGAACTCCAGGGCGCACTCCGGCGCCTCAACCCCAAAAAGGCAGCGGGTCCTGACGGACTAACCCCCGCCATGCTCCGATGCCTTCCCATCAAGGCGGTACTCTTTCTAACCAAGGTTTTCAACATGTGCCTCACCTTGTGCCACTTTCCACGCGAGTGGAGGGAGGCCCGGGTGATATGCATCTTGAAGCCGGGGAAAGACCCGTTACACCCATCCAATTACCGATCCATCAGTCTCATGTCAGTTCTCTCGAAGGTTTTCGAGAGGCTAATATTAGCCCGCTTGTCCCCTCTCTTGGGCGACATTCATGCCATCCCAGATCACCAATTTGGTTTTCGTCCTGGGCATTCTACACCCCAGCAACTACTGAGAGTGGTGGAGGCCGCTGCCCTGGGCTTCCAGGACAGAGCCTACACTGCGGCAGTGTCGCTGGACGTGGAGAAAGCCTTCTCTACGACCTGGCACGCGGGTCTGCTCCTCAAATTCATCCGACTGGAGCTCCCGACACACATCATACACCTACTACACTCATATCTCAAACACAGATTTTTTGTAGTCTCAGTTGCGGGACACAAATCAACACCTAGGCCAGTAAGAGGCGGAGTCCCCGAAGGCTCTGTACTTTCCCCTACGCTCTTTAGCGTCTACATGGCCGACCTACCAACAGTGCAGCAAGTTAACATAGCTCAGTATGCTGATGACGTGCTGTTATACTGTACAAATAAACACCCACGCAGAGCCTTCAACCCTATCCAGAGACACCTCTGCCTCATCCAAGAGTGGTGCGAGCGTTGGCGATTGTCCATAAACCCGGAGAAAAGCCACGCTATTCTCTTCACCAAGCGCCGCTTTCCCGCAAACTTCCCCACATTCACGTACCTCAGACGAAGGATACAATGGACCAACACCATCACCTACTTGGGGGTGAAGCTTGACAAGGGCGTCACTTTTAGGGAGCACGTCCGGGGGCTGTGGTGCCGGGGCAATGGGGCTGCGGCCTCACTGTACCCGATGCTGAGGTCCTCGATGACGGTTCCCCTTAAGTTGCGCCTTTTGAGAGCTCTTATTATCCCCTTATTAATCTACGCCTGTGAGATCTGGGGCATGGCGGCAGACTCCAGTCTGCTGTTGCTTCAGCGGGTACAGAATAGGTGTCTCCGGGCTATCTATTCTGTGCCTCGAGGCTTTCCAACGAGACTCCTGCACGAAGCCTCTGGTCTACCATACCTGGAGGACGAGATTAGGCGTCGGGCAACAAAATTCAACGAAGGGTTACCATTCCATCGGAGCGCCCTCGTTAGGTCTCTTGGGGATTACGATCCCACAAACCGCCGCTTCAGGCGATACCGGCTTCCCCGCATGGCTTGCGGGCATCCCCGGTAACGAAGGAGCACCACCAACAGCTGCTACGGCTAAGCTCCTTATTATCCTTCAAGAGTTGCTTGGATTCAAAATTTAACCTCAAGAAACATTTTGATAAAAACACACCAGCGGTGCACAAGGGCCGTTGCACCATCAAAGGCAACCGTCGAGGAGCAATATTCGCCTCCTCCTGTCACTCCACAACCCCAATACACACCCGCCATCCTACAAAACCCACAATCCCGTCAGAACGTGGTTAAGTTCTCTCTGAGAACAGGGACACGTCTAACACACCTCGGGCTGCCCTCAGCCTGCCAATCACACTGGACTGGACTGGACTCACTATTAATGAACAATTTGGTTTTCGCGCTAACCACTCCACAACCCTTCAGCTAACCAGAAATGTGGAACATATTACAAAAGGCTTCAATAACAACAAATCAACTGGTGTAGTATTCCTTGATGTCCAGAGGGCTTTCGATACAGTCTATCATGCGGGACTGATACGAAAACTAAAAACTATGAATTTCAATGATTCGATGATAAAACTTATAGCGCACTACCTTACTGAAAGGACATTTACCGTTACATTAGAAGACGAGTGCACTGCACAGTACAAACTTGAAGCAGGTGTGCCCCAAGGTAGTTTACTGGGACCCACATTGTTCACGCTGTACATAAATGACATCCCCAAAACACAGGGTACACATCTGTCCATCTACGCAGACGACACCGCAATTTCAGCACAATCCTGGCAACCGAAAGTGATTGGTAGAAACCTACAACAGGCGCTAAAAAATCTAGAACCGTGGCTAACTAGGTGGCGAATCAAAGTCAACACAGATAAGTCACATGCAATACTCTTCACCAAAAGAACCAAACATTACGATAAAACCAGCCGATTAACGATATATGGCAACACAATAAAATGGACCAAAAAAGTCAAGTACCTAGGAGTGACGCTGGACTCCAAGCTCACTTTTGAGGCGCATACAAAAGCAATTAGACAGAAAGCAAACCAAGCACTTGGAGCAATTTACCCGATCCTAAACCGTAAGAGCACCCTAAGCCAGCAGATGGGGCTAACCCTATATAAAAGCCTAATTAGGCCTCTACTGACCTTGCTGGGGCCACTGCGCAAAGACACACATAAAGAATCTGCAAATCATACAAAACAAAGCACTCCGAATCATCACTAAGGTCCCCAAAACAGTCCCATTGGATTTGCTACACGACGACACCAAGGTACATACCATAGAGCAATTTGTCAAAAAACTGGCGCATAACATGTACAACCAGGCCAGAAAAAGCTATAATCCGGCAATACAAGAACTAGGTCAATATAACACAACCATAGATAAGCACAAGAGACCACTATCGCTGTTCGACCGCACAATTCCAATAAATAGACATACTGCCGACGATGATGTAACTATACGTAACTACCTGAATCACCTCATACCACCCTGATTCAATAGCAAGCACAGGTGCCCAATAAGTCCCCGGGTGGATGACATCCCCTGCCGGGGCGGCTAGGGGTGAGAGGGCAGCCCCAAACTGAGGACGACCAAGCGCTTCATAGGAAACGACAGGCATGTACAGACTCTTTCTAATTTCTCATTTCTCCAGCAGGTGCTGTATTTAGGGAAGAAAAAAAAAAAAAAAAAAAAAAAAAAAAAACCTATGAAATAAATAATAAAATGTAAATAATAATAATAAAAAAATTTATGACATGAAACTGTATTTATCCCCTTTTTTCCCCCTTGTACATACCCATCCCAATCTGTTTCCCAATCATGTCTCTTTTAGGACCATCAGCAACCAGCTGAGGAGCAGATCATATGGAAACCCCCTCTCCGGTTCCAGCCACAAAAGAAGGTAATGTACACCATAATCATTTCTCTTAGCATGATACCTAACCTATCTCCTTTAGCATGAGCATGAAATACCACCATTAACAATAGGTCCTGGTCTGGGCATCAGCAAAGGCCAGCACCTACTCCCCACTCTGTCTGCATACTCCCTTGTATGTAGGCGTCTTTTTAGTAAACACCCACTAATATTCGGTTTGCTTCGGCGGTACCGGACACCACCTTCACCCAATCTTCCCACCCATCACTGTAGTGTAGCTAGTGCATGGTAGGGGAGACGATGTAGATCCCCTTCGGATGATCGTCACCAGGTGTGGCGGAGGCGGGGCCACACCAATAAAAAAAAAAAAATAAAAAAAAAGTCACTTTCCACACCATCCACTCTGAGGCGCGAGTCGAGGGAGGCCCGGGTGATATGCATCTTGAAGCCGGGGAAAGACCCGATACACCCATCCAACTACCGATCCATCAGTCTCCTATCAGTTCCCTCGAAGGTTTACGAGAGGCTAATACTAGTCCGTTTGTCCCCTCTTTTGGACGACATTCAAGCCATCCCAGATCACCAGTTTGGTTTTCGTCCTGGGCATTCTACACCCCAGCAACTACTGAGAGTGGTGGAGGCCGCTGCCCTGGGTTTCCAGGACAGAGCCTACACTGCGGCGGTGTCGCTGGACGTGGAGAAGGCCTTCTCTACGACCTGGCACGCGGGTCTGCTCCTCAAACTCATTCGACTGGAACTCCCAACACACATCATACACCTACTACACTCATACCTTAAACACAGATTTTTGTAGTTTCAGTTGCGGGACACAAATAAATAGGCCAATAAGAGGCGGAATCCCCGAAGGCTCGGTACTTTCCCCCACGCTCTTTAGCGTCTACATGGCCGACCTACCAACAGTGCAGCAAGTCAACATAGCCCAGTATGCTGATGACGTGCTGTTATACTGTACAAACACCCACGCAGAGCCTTCAACCCCATTCAGAGACACCTCTGCCTCATCCAAGAGTGGTGCGAGCGTTGGCGATTGTCCATCAATCCGGAGAAAAGCCACGCTATTCTCTTCACCAAGCGCCGCTTTCCCGCAAACTTCCCCACATTCACGTACCTCAGACGAAGGATACAATGGATCAACACCATCACATACTTGGGGGTGAAGCTTGACAAGGGCGTCACTTTTAGGGAGCACATCAGGGGGCAGTGGGGCTGCGGCCTCACTGTACCCGATGCTGAGGTCCTCGATGACGGTTCCCCTTAAGTTGCGCCTTTTGAGGGCTCTCATAGTCCCCTTGTTAATCTACGCCTGTGAGATCTGGGGCATGGCGGCAGACTCTAGTCTGCTGTTGCTTCAGCAGGTACAGAATAGGTGTCTTCGGGCTATCTATTCTGTGCCTCGAGGCTTTCCAACGAAACTCCTGCTCGAAGCCTCTGGTCTGCCATACCTGGAGGACGAGATTAGGCGTCGGGCAACAAAATTCAACGAAGGGTTACCATTGCATTGGAGCGCCGTCGTTAGGTCTCTTGAGGATTACGATCCCACAAACCGCCGCTTCAGGAGATACCGGCTTCCCCGCATGGCTTGCGGGCATCCCCGGTAACGAAGGAGCACCTCCAACAGCTGCTACGGCTAAGCTCCTTATAATCCTTCAAGAGTTGCTTGGATTCAAAATTAAAACCTCAAAACAAACATTTTGATAAATACACACCAGCGATGCACAAGGGCCGTTGCACCATCATAAGCAACCGTTGAGGGGCAACACTTGCCTCCTCCCGTCATTCCACAACCCCAACACTCACCCGCCATCCTGCAAAACCCCACAATCCCGTCAGAACGTGGTTAAGTTCTCTCCGAGAACAGGGACACGTCTAGCACACCTCGGGCTGCCCTCAGCCTGCCAATTGCTCTGGTCTGGTCAACACGTTTTCGCCTCTGGTCGCCGTAGAGTAAAGAGCTACACCGACATGGGTAAAGGCAACAGGAGGAAGAAACAACCGCAACCGGATGAAGAGCCATCTGACATTGCTCCCGCCGACGACTCCGCGAGTGCCGCCTGTACTGACACGGCCTCAGCGCAGAACTCCCAGCCGCCCACTAGCGCTCCACCGACACAGCCTACACTCGTCGAAGCTGACAATGGACACGGCGAAAATGTAGCAACACCAGCCACGGAGACCTGCACTGCCACCATCACGACCTTCACGCCTCCGCCGGACAGCAGTGCAGCTACCGACACTTCAAGCCAGAATGCAGCCAAAACATCCAAATGCCACGGCCACTACAGTGCCGTCGCGACAGGAGTACATAGACACCTGGCCCCACAGCTGCTTCTGGAACAATTTCGACATCACTGGCCCTCACTCTTGAAGGCCACTAGGATTGTTACCAGGAGCGGACCTACTCCACTTGTGCGACTAGTCTTTCGGGACAAAGCACATTACGACGCTGCTCTCCATGCGCGCGTAGACCTTTTCGGTTTCACGCTGCGCTTCGAAGCCAGCATAACATCTTGGACTTCGCCGTGCTGCCGTTGTTGCCTGTATGGGCATGCAATGGAGGATTGCTCAGCGCCGCCACGCTGCCACTGTTGTGGCGCTCCGGAGTTGACGTCTGCCTGCCAGCACGACGACCTGACAAGGCGCAAGAGATTTTGTGCCACCTGTTGCAGGTCTGACCACTACACTGGACAGTCTCACTGTCAGCCAGCTCCAACGGGCACGCAAGCAAGCCAGCACGTAGGTAACTACCGCCTGCCAGGGAGCATGCGCGCCAACTCTGCAACACACGCCTCATCTAAACAGCCCACTCCGCAGCCCAGCCGGACCTACACACAACAGCGCTCATCCCCAGGACAGCCAACATCATCATCGCAGCAAGCCTGGAGACCAACGCTGAAAATGAACTCAACAGCAACGCAGACAGAAACCACGCCGCCGCAACAACCAACACAGCAGCAGACAGAGGAGCTTCTTCTTGAGCTCAATGTCATATACACACTGCTACAGGAGACCGCAGACACCAACGCCAAGATCGTGGAGGCAATTCAGGACCTTCATGCCGAAATCCTGAATCTGCCGACACGAATCACAACACTAGAGACACACTCACAAACCAGATCAAGCTGCACGCCAAAGAAGCGTCAGAAAACCACCTTGCCAGCCTTGATGCTCAGGAGAAGGCAAAAAATCTGATCACAACATACATCATAGAAAGCCAGAACATTCTAATCAGGGCATTAGATCCACACAATCCGCCGCCGTATACAGGAGATACCACGCGCTACAAACAGGTAAGGCCACATCGTAATTAACTATGGCTACCCCTACCCATACACACATCCACACCACAATACTATCACCAACATAAAATAAAGTCTACACCTGGGCTTAGGTCAAGGCGTAATACCTACCCTGCACTGTCGGAATTCCGACCAACCCAAGTAAGCACCCACGAATACATGGTTTGCTTAGACGGTACCGAGCCCCATTACACCAATGTTTTCCCAATAAATAGAGACACCACAGAATCAAATCCTTTCTCTCCCATTTTCCCTTACCCTTCACAAATATCTTATTGACCTGTTATCCTTATAATCTTTATTCATGTTATCCCGCCCCCAAAAAAGTCAAAGCTTCTGGGTTGGGCGGCGGCTGGCCATTTGACGAGAGACAGCGGACGAGAGTGGTCATCTCTACAGTTCCTGCTCTTCTAGGCCATCTCAGGCATTTCAGGCGCTTATTAGCGCCACCAAGCAGTAGCCTGCTATCCAGCAATCCTGTCGAACATCCAGAGAAGCATCAGCGGCTAAACATCTACCAGCTACAACACCGAGGACCCTGATTGGTCGGCCACCACAACTGGAAGCGACCCTATTGGGCAGCTTCAGGTGATCCGGCCAATCACTCCTTAAAGAGCGGAGTGTACTTCCAGACCATCGGAAGCACACAGGCAGTGAGTTGCCGAATCAAGGTCACAGCCACCTGGCCTACTAGGTCGGGTAAGGCGCGCTTACATAAGCGTCCGGCCCTCTGTTTCGGCCTGCTTCTTAGCCCCTGCTGCCTGCAGGTGAGGGTAAACCAAGGTCTGATTTTGTGCACTGCACCCTAGGGTGCAGGGCAAGTAACCCTGTTCTACCACCAGGACCCGATCTAAGTCCAAGCCAACCAAAGGCAAAGCCCCAAGCGGCTCTGCCAATGATGATCTAACGGCCTTTGCCAGCACCAGCACTGGTGCACACACCCTGCCCTCCAGTGGCCCTGTTACTGCTGTAGAGGGTAAAAAGAGATCTAGCCAGGAACGCCAAGGCGGTAAAGGCAAGGTCATATGTTTGGACTCATCCATGCAAAATACCAACGAGGGCCTCCCGCGCGAACCAGTTTCACGCATAGGCCAAATCGCGGAGCCTGACTCCGACGACGACTGTGCCAGTTTGGGCACAGACATTTCAAACCACAGCGGCAGGACCTCGGTCTTGTCGTACCACTCATCCTCCATGATGATAGATCATGAGGAGTTCTCTTCCGGCCTCTCCACAGACGGAGAGTACGACTTTCGTGTGGTGGCCTCGAGGAAAGAGAAGAGGCGAACCCGATTGGCTGCAGAGGGCGTGCCCTCTGGCCAATCACAAGCAACATCCCGCCCCGGTGATTCTGGGCCCGTCCAGAACACCGGGTTGAGGAAGCACGTTCCACCTATCATCGTGGATGACTTTAAGGGAATGGTAGGCTTCCTCAAGGAGGTCATGCCATCTCTACCTGGTCATTGTACGGTGACGAGGAACAAACACCGATATGTCTTCCAGGCCAAGATCCCGGAGGACTACAAGTTCCTCCTGCAAGCTCTCAAGAGAAAAGGTGTTCCCCATTTCATCTTCGGTCTTGACAAACCCCGTGACATCCGCAGGGTCATACGTGGGCTACCTAACGACACATTGGTGGGGGACATCGAGGTAGACTTCATCCGCCAGGGCACCACCCCAAGATTGGTGAAGCAGCTCACCAGGTCCACACCAGATGACCCCAAAACCCCTCTCCCCCTCTTTCTAGTAATAGTGGAGCGGGCCAACGAGCCGGAGGTCAAGATAGATGGAGTCACTGCCATCTGCTACCTTAGGGTTAAAATCGAACCGTCCAAGAATGTCACAGGTGCCTGGGATTTAACCACTCCAGTCATTTCTGTTTCCGCAACCTACGCTGCTTAAGGTGCGGAAAAGGCCATCCTAAAGAGGTCTGCCCGATAGCCCCCACCATGAAGCCGGTACGCGTGAACTGTGGTGGCGAGCATATCGCAAGTTATAGTGCCTGTCCCAAGAGGTTAGCTGTCATAGCTGCTAGGCGACCGCCACTAGTAGCACAAGAGGAGACAAGAGCAACACCTGCTACCAACCAGCGCCAAGCAGAGCTAACACCGGAAACAACACCTGCACCAGCACCTGCCCCAAGACCTAGACAGCCGGCGCAGGACAGGATCGCCATCAACACCACTATGGCGCAAAGGGCTGTGCGTGGCCCTGCGATGTCATGGGCTGGTACAAACATACGACAACCCCCACGCAAAACACAAGCTCCAGCCAACCCCAGACAAAACCCATCCACTCAAGCGAAGGCGCGCTGGCCTGCTAGGCAGCCAAACTTCTTCCCCAGGGCTCCGCAAGGGAACGGTACTCCCGTACCCGAGCGACAGCGGGGGCAGGAGGTGGCTGGCGGCGAGCCAGAACCCCGACGCACTCCTCCCACACCCACTCCTAGAACCATCACCCCCGCCACTCCTCCTGTCCTGCAGCTATCGGATGTGATGGCGTGGTTACAGCAGCTTCTGCTGAACCACAGCCAGCGCATCTGTGATCTGCTGGTCAGATTCCTATCTGCCACCGACCCAGCCGCAAAGATGGCTGTCGCCATGGAGGGACTTGCCCTCCTGACCGTGATCGTCCAGACCGCCCAGAATGGCGAATCGCACTAGGGCTCGTACCTCTTTTCGTTTCGCGTTCTGGAACGCGTGTGGCCTAAACGGTCAGGGAGTGAGCTCCAACATTTTGCCGGCTCATTTGCCTTAGACCTCGTGCTGGTCAGCGAGACACATCTCCGTCCAGACACCCCTTTCCGACTTCCGGGCTAGAACTGCCTCACAGTGGATCGTGTGGGCCGCCGAGGAGGTGGCACTGAGATCTTCGTGAGGAACAGAGTAGTCCATAGACCCATCCAGCTCCCGCCTCTTCAATCCATGGAAGCCACGGCTGCCTGTATTGACCTTGACGGTACGGAAGTTTTACTGGTGTCTGCTTACCACCCACCCCGAAGGCAGTTCATACTAAACGATTACCTCTCCATCCTAGCCCTTCGATACCCAGATTTCTCCGAAAATATATGTTTTAAGGTCCCCTGTTTCCAAAAAAATATTTTAAAAAATGGTCCGTTTATGTGTGTGTCCGTGTGACTGTGAACACGATAGTTCAAAAATGAAAAGTCGGTAAAATACCAAACTTGGTATTTAAGTTTAGTATCTTCCAGGGATGCGACACGAAGATTTTGAGAAAAATCCCCCCACCCTAAACTACCCTTTACATGGAACCTTTTTCCAAATGTTTGATTTTGATTAAAATGTCGTATATTAAAGATATTTACCAGACAAATAAAATGTATATCTTGAATTTTCTGGGAATAGCCTCTGAAGACTACTTTATTCAGGATGGGTTTTTACGAAATTCTGAATAACTGCTAAACCATAGGATTAGGACAAAAATTTACCACACAAAAAATATAGAGCACGTTAAAACACACAATTTATATTATATGCATTTTTTTCGTGGAGTTGATCATTTCTTAAATTTCCTTATTTTCGATTTCATCTTTAAAATCTTAAGCTCTTCTCATACAGGAATTTGCAACTTGTGTCCATACAAACAAAAGAACTTCAGTCACATAGCAACCAGCTTTTGACTATCATTTTAGCCTATGGTACTCCCTTATTTCGCTTCCACTTCCAAGGAAATAAGTAATAAGACCATTCCTGCTAATGTTTACTTTCTCTAGCCGCATATGTACAATATACATAGGGATAGAGAAGTATTGTATTCCACCCAAAAATTCGATACCGAGATTTCACCGGAAATACATGTTTTAGGACACCCTGTATCCAAAAAAAGCCTTTTCAGAAAAGGGTCCGTGTGTGTGTGTGTGTGTGTGTCCATGTGTCCAAGTGTCTGTGAACACGATAACTCAAAAACGAAAAGTACCTAAAATCCCCCACCCCAAACTACCCTTTACATGGAACTCTTTTCGAAAATTTTGATTTTCTTAAAAATGGCTCTAATGATTTTGATTAAAATGTCATATATTAAAGATATTTACCTAACAAATAAAATGTATATCTTGAATGTATATCTGGGAATAGCTTCTGAAGACCTGTTTATTCTGGATGAATTTTGCTTAATTTGGCATAACTAGTAAACCGTAAGAGATAGACAAAAACTTACCTTACAAAAAATGTAGGTCTTGTTAAAATACACAAGTTATGTCATATACATTTTTCTCGTGAGCTTACCGTTTTCGAGGTATTCATTGTTATTAGGTTCAGTGTTGAAGTACTTATACTTTTCTCAGACGGGAGTGTCCGTTTTTCTTTTGTTCTATTCCTGGCCAAGAAAAGAAGCGAGTTGTAATGTCAATCGCATAACGACAGCTTTTAAAACATTTGACTATTGGTTTAGCCTAGTGTATTCCCTTATTTTCTTCCTACTTATACGGAACTAAATAATAACAACATTGTGCTAATGAGTACCACAATTAGCAAAGTGCAGAAAGAAGAAGAATCTTATGTATTATGTTTATAGAACAGCTAGATAAAGTTATGTGAGTGTAACACATCAGATTTTTCGAAAAAGGTCCGTGTGTGTGTCCGTGTGCCTGTGAACACGATAACTCAAAAACGAAAAGTCGTTAAATACTAAATATGGTATTTAAGTTTATAATCTTCCAGGGATGCGACAGGAAGAGTTTGAAAAAAATCCCCCCACCCCAAACTATCCCTTGCATGGAACTTTTTTCGAAAATGTCGATTTTCTTAAAAATGGCTGAAACGATTTTGATTAAAATTTCGTATATTAAAGATATTTACCTAACAAATAAAATGTATATCTTGAATTTACTGGGAATAACCTCTGAAGACTACTTTATTCCGGATGAATTTTACGGAATTTTGAATAACTGCTAAACCGTAAGACATGGACAAAAACTTACTACACAAAAAATGTAGAGGACGTCAAAACACACAGTTTATGCTTTATACATTTTTTTCGTGGAGTCATCGTTTTTGATTCATTCCTTGTTTTTGGTTTCTGCTATGAAAACATATTTTTCTCACATCGGAATTGGTTAACTGCTTCCATACAAACAAAGGAACTGCGGTGACACAGCAACCAGCAAGGAACAAAGCAAACATAGCAACAAGGAACCAAGAAATAAGATTAGTTCTGCTATTTTAGTCTGATTAACATGAAATAAATAGAAGTATAAGCTTTTTAAGAGCAATTTGTTGCAGAGATATAGAGAAAGTCATGTGAATGGTACACATCAGATTTTTACTCTCTATATACGAACTATGTACATAGTGTATAGAGAAGGTATTGCACTCCACCAAAAAATTTGATACCGAGATTTCACCGGAAATATATGTTTTAGGATCCCCTTTATCTAAAAAAAAAGTATTTTCAGAAAAAGGTCCGTGTGTCTGTGAACACGATAACTCAAAAACTAAAGTCGGTAAAATACCAAATTTAGTATTTAAGTTTAGAATCTTCCAGGAATGCGACCACCCCAAACTACCCTTAACATGGAACTTTTTTCAAAAATGTTCATTTTGTAAAAATGGCTCTAACGATTTTGATTAAAATATCACAGATTGTAAGATATTTACCTGACAAATAAAATGTATACTTTGAATTTTCTGGGAATAACTTCTGAAGGCTACTTTATTCTGAGTGAATTTTCCGAAATGTTGTATAACTGCTAAACCGTAAGAGATAGATAAAAACTTACCACACAAAAAATATAGAGCACATTAAAGCACACAATTTATGTTGTACACATTTTTTTCTTGGAGTTTATCGTTTTTTAGATATTCCTTGTTTTTGTTTTCAGGGTCGAAAATCTTAATATTTCTCATACAGGAGTTTGCCAACTCATGTCCATACAAAGGAACTTCAGTCACATAGTAACCAGATTTTGACTATCGCTTTAACCTATGCTATTCCCTTATTTCCTTCCTACTTACTAGGAAGAAAGTAATAAGACTATTTCTGCTAATTTTTACGTTCTCTATAGGCACTATGTACATAGTGTATAGAGAATGTATTGCACTCCATCAAAAAATTCGAACCGAGATTTCACCGGAAGTATATGTTTTAGGGTCCCCTTTATCTAAAAAAATCTGATGTGTACCATTCACATGACTTTCTCCATATCCCTGCAACAAATAATTCTTAAAAAGCTTATACTTCTATTTACTTTAAGCTAATCAGAAAAAATTAGCAGAAATAGTCTTATTACTCGCTTCCTTGTAAGTAGAAGCGAAATAAGGGACAACCGTAGGTTAAAGTGATAGTCAAAAGCTGGTTGCTATGTCAATGAAGTTCCTTTTTTTGTATGGATAGGAGTTGACAAGTTCCTGTATGAGAAAAGTATACGTTTTTCATAGCAGAAACCAAAAATAAGGAATGTCACAAAAACGACGAACTCCACGAAAAAAATGTATATAACATAAATTGTGTGTTTTAACGTGCTCTACATTTTTTGTGTAGTAAGTTTTTGTCCATCTCTTACGGTTTAGCAGTCATTCAAAATTTAGTAAAATTCATCCAGAATAAACCACTCTTCAGAGGCTATTTCCAGAAAATTCAAGATATACATTTCATTTGTCAGGTAAATATGTTTAATATCCGAAATTTTAATCAAACTCGTTACAGCCATTTTTGAGAATATCAAAATTTTCGAAAAAAGTTCCATGCAAAGGGTAGTTAAGGGTGGGGGGGGGGTTTTCTCAAAATCTTCGTGTAGCATCGCTGGAAGATACTAAACTTAAATACCTAGTTTGGTATTTTACCGACTTTTCGTTTTTGAGTTATCGTGTTCACAGACACATGGACACACGGACACGCGGACACACGGACACACACACACACGGACCTTTTTGTGAAAATGCTTTTTTTTGATATTGGGGACCCTAATATCAAATATGACCCTAATATGAAATCTCGGTATCGAATTTTTGGTGGAGTGCAATACTTTCTCTATACACTATGTACATAGTGCGTATGGAGAAAGTAAAAAGCATTTTCGGAAAAAGGTCCGTGTGTATGTGTGTGTGTGTGTGTCTGTGTGTGTGTGTGTGTGTGTGTGTGTCCGTGTGTCCGTGTGTCTGTGAACACGATAACTCAAAAACGAAAAGTAGGTAAAATACCAAACTTGGTATTTGAGTTTAGTATCTTCCAGGGATTTTGAGAAAAATTCCCCACCCCCAGCTACCCTTTACATGGAACTTTTTTCGAAAATTTTGATTTTCTCAAAAATGGCTCTAACGATTTTGATTAAAATTTCGTATATTAAAGATACTTACCTGACAAATAAAATGTATATGTTGAATTTTCTGGGAATAGCCTCTGAAGAGTAGTTTATTCTGGATGAATTTTACTAAAGTTTGAATAACTGCTCAACCGTAAGAGATGGGCAAAAACTTACTACACAAAAAATGTAGAGCACGTTAAAACACACAATTTATGTTATATATATTTTTTTCGTGGAGTTCGTCGTTTTTGTGACATTCCTTATTTTTTGGTTTCTGCTATGAAAAACTAGCACATTTCTCATATAGGAATTTTTCAACTGCTGTCCGTATAAACAAAGGAACTTCATTGACATAGCAACCAGCTTTTGATTATCACTTTAACCTATGGTACTCCCTTATTTCACCTCTACTTACAAGGAAGCAAGTAATATGACTATTTCTGCTAATGTTTACTGATTAGCATGAAGTTAATAGAAGTATAAGCTTTTTAAAAATAACTTGTTGCAGGGATATAGAGAAAATCATGTGAATGGTACACATCAGATTTTTCTAGATTAGCATGAAGTAAATAGAAGCATAAACTGTTTAAGAATAATTTGTTGCAGGGATATAGAGAAAGTCATGTGAATAGCCGGTCCCCATGGCCGCGCTCGTCTAGGCGTCCCGCTTTGGTGCTTCGTAGCGCTGGGGATCGTGGGTTCGAGTCCCGCCTTGTGCATGGGTGCTATATGTTTGTGTATATGTGTGTGTTGTAATAGTAAGAAAACAGTAATAATACGGCAAAACAAACTAAAAAAAAAAAAGAAAAAGGTAAATAAAGAGTAGGGTATACAGTGCCGGAGCCCTAATCAGACTCCGGTACTGTATTTTAAAAAAATAAATAAATAAAAAAAATGGTACAGATTTTTTCTCTATCAGTAAATAGAAGTATAAACTTTTTAACAATAATTTGTTGCAGAGATGTAGAGAAAGTCATGTGCATGGAACACGTCAGATTTTTTTTGTCTTCTTTATTTCTGTTCATTCTTAAGTGCCCTAATAGATACACATAGGAATATATTTAGAAATTAGTTATTCAAAAATTATACCATTAGTAGAGGTGCTCAAAATGTTTTCCAACAGCTTTTATACTAATCGTTATTCTCAAAAAACAATCTATACATTGTTCATTTTATTTAATAACAAAGTAGGGCATGTGAATAACTACCGTTTTAGTTTCTCTACACGCACTAAGCACACAGTAAATAAAGAAGGTATTTATTGTATTGGGCCCAAAAATATGTCACCATTTCACCTAAAATAAAATGTTTTGAGGTCCCCGAATGAAAAAGTCTAGAAAATGGTGTTAGTGTGTGTGTGGAGAGAGAGACAGAGAGAGAATCAGTGGTAGGACCCATTCTATTTTTACTTACTTTACACGTACTATGTACATAGTGTATAGAGATTTCATTGGAAATACAGGGTTACTACAAAAGAAATAGACAACTTCAACTGCCTGTAAAACAAAAACTATTAGAGATAGCAACCTAATTATTTTGGAGGTATGTTGAGAAACTCTCAGATTTTGTTTGTTACTATTGGTAACGCTGTAGTGTTTTGTTTGTTGTTGCAGAAGCTGAAATGGCGGAAAATCCTGTGGAAAAGGCATATTGCGTGTTGGAATTTGCTAGAACGCAATCAGCAACTGTTGTCCAATGACATTTTAGAACACGTTACCACAAAACGCCACCGACTAGACAGTCAATCTACGACTGGTATAGAAAATTCGAGACAACGGGATGTTTGTGCAAAGGGAAGAGCTCGGGAAGACCAAGAGTTTCGGAAGAAAACGTTGAACGTGTTCGTTCTGCCTACATAAGAAGCCCGCAGAAATCGACATCTAGGGCAACCATGCAATTACAAATTCCACAGCAAACTGTATGGAAAATCTTGCGGAAGCGACTGCACATGATGCCTTACAGATTAAAGATGTTGCAGTTTCTGAGTGACGAAGATAAGGTCATACGGCGTGACTTTTGCATCGACATGTTGCGACATGATGAAGACGATGCTGGTTTTTGTGAGCACATCATTTCATTTTTTTTGTAACGTATTCTAAAATGTCGTTGCACAACAGTTGCTGATTGCGTTCTAGCAAATTCCAACACGCAATATGCCTTTAGGATTTTCCGCCATTTCAGCTTCTGCAACAACAAACAAAACACTACAGCGTTACCAATAGTAACAAACGAAACTTTGAGAGTTTCTCAAAATACCTCCAAAATAACTAGGTTGCTATCTCTAATAGTTTTTGTTTTACAGGCAGTTGAAGTTGTCTATTTTTTTTTTGTAGTAACCCTGTATATGTTTTAGGGTCCCCTGTATCCATAAAAAGCATTTTCACAAAAAGGTCCGTTTGTGTGTGTATGTGTGTGTGTGTTATTCCGTGTGTCCGTGTGTCTATGAACACGATAACTCAAAAACGAAAAGTCGGTAAAATACCAAACTTGGTATTTAAGTTTATCTTCCAAGGATGCGACACGAAGATTTTGAGGAAAAAAAACCCCACCACAAACTACCCTTTACATGAAGCTTTTTTCGAAAAATTCTATTTTCTTAAAAATGGCTGTAACGATTTTGATTAAAATATCATACATTAAAGATATTTAAAACTATATCTTGAATTTTCTGGGAATAATCTCTGAAGACTGCTTTATTCTGGATGAATTTTACGGAACTTTCCATAACTGCTAACTCATAAGAGATGGTAAAAGCTTAACAGACAAAAAATGTAGAATACCTTAAAACAAATAATGTATGTTATATGCATTTTTTTTCATGGAGCTGATCGTTTTTGAGATATTCCTTGTTTTTGGTTTCAGCTTTAAAAACTCTTCTGTGCTCCATTCATATGACTTTCTCTATATCTCTGCAACAAATTGTTCTTAGAAAGCTAATGTTTCTATTTACTTCATGCTGTGAAACGTCCACTAGAGCACTTCGACCTCGCCGCTGCCACCGAGGATGTCTGCCGTAGTCGCAGACGAAACGTCTGGGAAGAAGAAGGAGGAGCCCGGTAGACCACGGCCCACAAGCCCGGACTATACTCCAGCAAGTATAGAAATAGCCCTATTATTTTTCTTCCTTGTAAGTACAAGGGAAATAAGGAAGTACCATAGGTTAAAGTAATAGTCAAAAGCTGGTTGCTATGGACTGAAGTTCCTTTGTTTGTATGGATAGGAGTTGGCAAATTCCGGTATGAGAAAAGCATATTTTTATAGCTAAAACCAAAAACAAGCAATATCGAAAAAACGATCAACTCTACGAAAAAAATGTACATAACATAAATTGTGTGTTTTAACGTGCTCTACATTTTCTGGGTGGTAAGTTTTTGTCCGTCTCTTACGGTTTAGCAGTTATGCAAAATTCCGTAAAATTGATCCAAATAAATTAGTCTTCAGAGGCTATTCCCAGAAAATTCAAAATATAGATTTTATTTGTCAGGTGAATATCTTTAATATACAATATTTTAATCAAAATCGTTAGAGCCATTTTTAAGGAAAACAAAATTTTCGAAAAAATTCCATGTAAAGGGTAGTTTGGGGTGGGGGATTTTTCTCAAAATCTTCGTATCGCATCCCTGGAAGATACTAAACTTAAATACTAAGTTTGGTATTTTACCGACTTTTCGTTTTTGAGTTATCATGTTCACAGACACACGGACAAATGGACACACTGACGCACGGACACACACACACACACACACACACACACACACACACACACACAGACCTTTTTTCTGAAAATGCTTGTTTTGGATACAGGGGACCCTTAGACAAACATTTCCGGTAAAATCTCGGTATCGAATTCTCTATACATATGTACATAATTCGTATAGAAAAAGTAAAAATATCTGATGTGTTCCATTCACATGACTTTCTCTACATCTCTGCAACAAATTTTAGTTAAAAAAGCTTATGCTTCTATTTACTTCATGCTAATCGAGAAACATTAGCAGAAATAGTCTTATTATTTGCTTCCTTGTAAGTAGAAGCGAAATGAGGGAGTACCATAGGCTAAAATGATAGGCAAAAGCTGGTTGCTATGTAACTGAAGTTCCTTTGTTTGTATGGACAGGAGTTAACAAATTCCTGTATGAGATAAGTATGTTTTTCAAAGCAGAAACGAAAAACCAAGAATATCTTAAAAATGATCAGCTCCTAGAAAAAAAATGTATATGACATAAATTGTGTGTTATATTGCGAGCTACATTTTCTGTAGATTAAGTTTTTGTCCATCTCTTATGAGATAGCAGTTGTGCACAATTCCGTAAAATTCATCCAGAATAAAGTAGTCTTCAGAGGTTATTCCTAGAAAGTTCAAGATATACGTTTTATTTGTCAGGTAAATATATTTAATATACGATATTTTAATCAAAATCATTAGAGCCATTTTTAAGAAAATCTAAATTTTCGAAATTTTTCCCTGTAAAGCGTAGTTTGGGGTGGGGGGATTTTCTTGAAAATCTGTGTGTCGTATCCTTGGAAGATACCAAACTTAAATACCAAGTTTGGGTTTTAACAGTCCTTTCGTTTTTGCGCTATGCTGCCCACAGTCACACACACACACACACACACACACACACACACACACACACACACACACACACAGATAGACAGACAGACTGACAGACACACACGGACATTTTTCTAAAAACGCTTTTTTTGGATTCAGGGAGTCTCAAAACATGTATTTCTGATGAAATCTCGGTATCGAATTTTTGGGTACAGTACAATACCTTCTCTATACACTATGTACATAGTTTGTATAGAGAAAGTAAAACATCTGATGTGTTCCATTCACATGACTTTCTCTACATCTCTGCAGCGAACTTTTGTTAAAAATCTTATGCTTCTATTTACCTCATGCTAAGTGAGAAAAAAATTAGCAGAAATAGTCTTATTACTTGCTTCCTTGCTTCCTCAAACTACTCTTTTCATGGAACTTTTTTCGAACATTTTAATTTTCTCAAAAATGGCTCTATCGATTTTGATTAAAATATAGTATATTAAATATATTTACTTGACAAATAAAATGTATATCTTAAATTTTCTGGGAATGGCCTCTGAAACTTACTTTATTCTGGATGAAATTTACGGAATTTTGCCTAACTGCTAAACCGTAAGAGATGGATAAAAACGTACTACACAAAAATGTAGAGCATGTTAAAACACACAATTTATGCTATATACATGTTTTTCATAGAGTTGATCGTTTTTTAGATATTCCTTGTTTTTGGTTTCACTTTCCTTTCTCATACAGGAATTTGTCAACTCCTGTCCATACAAACAAAGGAACTTCAGTCATATTGCCACCAGCTTTATGACTATCACTTTAACCTATGGTACTCCCTTATTTCGCTTCTACTTACAAGGAAGCAAGTAATAAGGTTATTACTGCTAATTTTTTCTCGATTAGTATGAAGTAAATAGAAGCATAAGCCTTCTAACAATAATTTGTTGCAGAGATATAGAGAAAGTCATGTGAATGGAACATATCAGATTTTTAATATTTTTCAATGACATTGTTAATATTAATCTTAAAGGAAAGCTTACCCTGTTCGTGTAGACATGTCCTTTTTCTATACTGGCAAAAATGAAGTATCTGTTATAGATGAATTGCAAACAGGTCAGAATTTACTAAATCAGTGGTTATTAGCCAATAAGTTAATCCTAATACTACTAAGACTAAATACACGTTCTTTAATAAACCCTGGTATTCAATTTGCCAACATGAACACTTGATGCTCCATAACGAAATTATACAGAAAGTGCAATGTTTTACCTTTCTTGGTCTTACATTGGACTCTAATCGGAAATGGAATAATCAAATTGTGAAAATTAAAGCCAAAATTACCATGGTAATTGGCATTATTGTGAGACTGAGAAACATAGACTTATCTAGGTCTATTTTAAAAAATGTCTATTATGCATTCATCCACTCCCATCTAACTTGTCTGGCGATCATGTGCTAAAGTTTAGCGATATCAACTCGAAATTTTGCAAAACCGAGCAATTAAAATAATTTATAATCTTGATTTTTATACTCCGACTAAACAAGAAAACCGGAATTTTCCCTTGTCTGTGAGCCTGAAGCTGTCTATTATCTCTTTTGCTTATGAGGTCCTCAATAGGTTATTCTGTACAAATTTACATATCTCAAAGTCAAATACATACATCATCATTACACCAGAATAGGAATAACATTGTGATGACTCATGCTGGCTCTACTAAATATGGAGTAAAAGGTATAATTCACTTGATGACTATAACGAACTTGCAATGGATATTATACAAATTACTACATTTCCTCATTTTAAGCACAATACAAAATTGTACCTACTGAATATTTTTAGTAATGGCCTATAATGTGATCCTAAATGTAAATAAGATGGTTTTACTGTACACTAGTCCAATAGTTCCTAAGCCTGTTTTTCATTATAACAATAAAAGTTTTATATTCTCAGTTATACAATTGTATTGAACCATACTTTATGTTTACATATTTTCCCATAATTCTTATTTTGTATTTTCTAATGTGCAATAAGTTTGTATTTTGCATGCTCCCATTTGTGCTTCCTTGTGTGTATTTTTATTTTTAGTATAATTTCTGTTCAATGTATTAACTCATGTTGTATTCTCCCATTTGTGCTTTCATATGTGTATTTTTTATTATTATTTTTGCTCAATGTAACTATTCATAGTGTCTTTCTCCCACTGCCTATGGTGTTTAAGTTATTGTCTCTCTCATGAGCCCAAGAGCTCCTTGGGACCTGTAATCAAATAAATAAAATAAAAAAATAAAAAATACAAAAACGAAAACTAGCTATTTAAGTTCATTATCTTCCAAGGATGTGACGCGAAGATTTTTAGAAAATATCTCCACCCCAACTACTTTTTACATGGAAAATTGTTCGGAAATGTTGATTTTCTCAAAAACGACTCTAAAAATGTTTATTAAAATACCATATGTTTAAGACATTTTCATGGTAAACGAAATGTAGGTATATCTTAAGTTTTCTGGAAAAAGCCTCTGAAGACCTCTTCATTCTGGATGACGTTTGTACTAAAACTGGTAAACCATAAGGAAATATAGATCTCGTTAAAACACGCAATTTATATCTTATACATTTTTTGTAGAGTTAGCCGTTTCCAAGATATTTCTTATCATTGGTTACAATTTTGAACTACTTAAACTTTTCTCAAATAGGAAGTTCCTATTCATTTCCTATTTGTTTTGCTGTACTTCTGGTCATGCAAAGAGATACGAATTTAAACTTTTTCACATAGTGACGAGCTTTTAAAAGATCTGACTATCGCTTTATACAATTTCTGCTAATGGTTTACCTGATTTTGGTAAAGAAAAGGCAGAGAAGTCATGTGAAAGAACTCATCAGCTTTTTTAATTAATTTATTTATTTTTGTGAATTTGAGTATATTGAGAGGTGAACGGAAAGTCAGACACATCTACATTGGTGAAACAGTTAAAATACTGTTATGATTCTGATTGTTGTGTCATTCCGTTATTATGTGAGGATTACGTTTGCTTTTTGTGCGATTTGAGCTTACAAAAATGATCTTTTTATAATTAAGAAATAGACATTGCTGACGATTTTTCTCCACCAACTAAGCAATTTAATCTTCGAATTTTTTACAAGAACTATACAACTTGGGTGGCTGAAGGCACAGACGTTTAAGTAAAAATGTCTAAAGCGGGAGTTGATTGCTTCACTCTTTCCTTACTGGCTCTTTTTTTTTTTTTTTTTTTTTTTTTTTTTGCATAAGTAGCTTTTTTATAAAACGTAAGTATAAATACTATGAGTTTTTATTATAAATCGCTTAATTATCAACTCTTTAGTATATTTTCCCTACTGGAATTTTCCAGTCAAAATGTAATAAATATCAATAAAAATATACTATTATTTGTTTTGCCCATTTTAGGATATGTTCATCCAAATCTAGAACTGAACATTTTTAAAAATGTCAAATTATAAATAATAATAAAAAAAAAATTACATCGTGAAAAATAGTTTAGCAGTTAAGTAAATGTGTTAACGCGTTATTTGTGGGCAAATCGTAGATGCAAGTTAGTGCACATCTGCATATCAGATAGGTGCTGCCACCTCAGAAACGCTCAGTGAACTACTACAGCGGTAGAGAACGAATCACAACGATTATCACTTTCCCAATCCGCCATGTTATATTTAGTATTCAACCTAATGGTAAAATTGTGAAAAATTATTAGGATTTCTATGCAATTTGAGCAGAGCAGTAATTATTGCACTAGTTTTCTTAAATGTATCTTCGATATGTTTATGCTGCACTTGAGTGTATATTGACGAGGTATGTGTATGGATATTTAAAACCATGAGTGTTTATTCTCGGGCGGAATGATACCTTAAAGTAGGTCGTAGGCTTCGATTGTCAAATAAATATGTTCTTTCGAATACCTCCTCGCTTGGCGGCCTGACTTGAATAATATTTATTTTACTGTTATGATTTTGCTTGCAATACTGTACTAGTTTCTCTTAGCAGAGATTTCAATATCCTCTAAGCAAAAGCGAGATGTAGGAGGTTATGATTCTCGTAAGAACATTCTAAATATTTTGAATGGAAAAATAAGTAAATAAATGGAAACTGTCAAAAAACAATCAATTTGACATAACCTATGTGCCAGAAACAACAATTTTTTCACTATGGAAATATATAGCTGTAAATTTATTATGACGAGCGTCTGTGTATATGTTGAATATGAGTAAAGTTTGACATGTTTTTATTTTAATTAAATCAAATGCCATAACCACAATAAACCTTCCATGATAGCATGCAAATCCGTATTACTTATTGCTTTCCTTAAAACATTGCAATTCTGTAAAGGATTAAGAGCATAGTAAACTCAAAGTGAACATTTGCTGCTTGCGTATGCTAAAATTATATTTCAAAGTTGAGAGTTAGGTTATGTTATACATAAACTAATTATTAAGCATTACAAATGTTGGCTCCTAAATGTACAATGGTAAACTGTACCTGTTCTATTAGAAAATTCCATCTTTATATACCTACTTGGTATTGTTTACTTTTCATGCTGGAGAAGGTGAATGCACACAGATTTATAATATATTTGATCATGGCACAGCATTTACTCACAATATATATTTTGCATTAGGATGATAATTCTTTCATTCAGTTATATTAGTAAACACATCACTTCAGATAATTTTAAAGAAATTCTCACAAAAATAATTCATCCCCAGTGCACTCTCATTAAGATAACAGTACTGTACGATTTTCCTCAGTGATAGTGTAGAAGACACTCTTTCAGCCTGAGGGAAATCTATTTTCCCAAGCTTATTATCTTTGAATAACATTGCTGAGTTGAGTGAGCTGTGCAGTCATGGTTTCATGAAGGCAAGGGTTCATTTTGCATTCCAGTAGACCCCATATTAGTTAATAAACGTAGAATAACTGAGCTTGAATGTCATTTAATTCAGTGGTTGCACATATTTGTAAGACCAAAAAACATACTAAGTATCTTTTTAACAGCTTAAAACTACTTTCAAAAATCTGATGTGTTCCATTCATATGACTTTCTCTACTTCTGTGTAACAAATTATTGTTAATAAGCTTATTCTTCTATTTACTTCATGCTAATCAAGAAAAAATGAGCAGAAATAGTCTTATTAGTTGCTTCCTTGTAAGTAGAAGCGAAATATGAGAGTATCATAGGTTAAAGTGAAGTCAAAACGCTGGTTATTAGGTGACTGAAGTTCCTTTGTTTGTATGGACACGAGTTAACAAATATCTGTATGAGAAAAGTACAAGTTTTTCAAAGCTGAAACCGAAAACAAGGAATATCTCAAAAACAATCAACTCCTCGAAAAAAATGTATATAACATAAATGTGTTTTAATGTGCTCTACATTTTTTTTTTTTTTTGTGTGATAAGTTTTTGTCCATTTCTTACGGTTTAGCAGTTATGTAAATTTCATCCAGAATAAATAAAATCTTCAGAGGCTGTTCCCAGAACATTCAAGATATACATATTATTTGTCAGGTAAATATCTTTAATATACGATATTTTAATCAAAATCATTAAGAGCCATTTTTGAGAAAATCAAAATTTTCGAAAAAAGTTCCATGTAAAGGGTAGTTGGGGGTGGGGGTATTTTCTTGAAAATCTTGGGTATTTAACGGTCTTTTCGTTTTTGAGCTATGCTGTCCACATACACACACACACACACTCATGGACCTTTTTCCGAAAATGCTTTTTTTTTTATTCAGGGGGACCCAAAACATGTATTTCCAGTGAAATCTCGGTATCAAATTTTTGGGTGCAATACAATACCTTCTCTATACACTATGTACATAGTACATGTACAGAAAGTAAAAATTAAATGATTAAAAGAAAGGGAAATACCATATAAAATGTGAATAATAAGGATGTTGGAGCAATTCAACAAAAGGTTTATACCTTATGTCATTTTGTCCTCCTTGAAGTGTCTTTTGCTCTGTTATCCTGACTGTCTAATAAAAATGTCCTTGTAGTTTTTAATTTTACTTTTAACGATGTATTCTATGTAAGGCTTACTTTTCAATGCTATTAAAATTTGAGATATTCATATACTAAATAAAACAAATTAAAATAAACATAGAAACTTATTTACAGTTTTTAGTAGAAAGTTGTACTAAAATTGTGTGTTTCAGCATGGTGTTTTAGGAGATGGATGGTACAGTCACCAGTAAAATCACAATGTCGGACACACAAGTTGTCTCATTGGCATCTGATGGAGTCCTGGGAAACACAAACTTTGTGTTCTCTGATGGCAGTAGCATGCTTACCACTTCTGGTAATATTATTTTATATACAGGCAAAGTCCAATTAGTAATGGAGTGTGTGCTATTCAGGTGAAAATATATTCATATTCAATTTGGTGGTATAAGTCTTATTTGAATTTAAAAAGAGAAAAGGAAGAGAAGGAAATATCTTGGTATTTAATTTTAATTGAATATCTTCTTTACAGTGATGAGTTTTGTTCCCCCATCTCTCCTTTAAAACATAATGTTACAGTTTTGGTAATGTCCCTATAGCATTTCATTTATGAACAGATTCCCTTTCTTAGAAAACATTATGTAATTTGATACTTCCATAGCTATTATTTACACATTATCCTCATTAATAGTAAATAAGAGATAATATGATTGAAATGAAAGTAAGACAAACTTTGTTACCTATTAGGAAGGAGCAAACAACATTTTGTAATGGAGGCTTGCAGGATGCCAGATTGCAGATTCTAGTTCAGTTTTAGACTAAGGCTCTTTCCTGAGCCTTTCCTATTGGTTACAGAGACAATAGTGCTACGTGACAGGTGAACAACATGTTTTACGTGACAGGTGAACAACATGTTTTGAGATTTCACCGAAGTTAGGCTAGGTTAGGTTAGGTGCCTGTAAATGAACTGGATCAAAATAAGGGGACTTTCAGAAAATCGGTTCTGCTTTCCAATGCAAAATGCAGACTTCCGTTTGTTCTATCTGCTTGCGCATGGACAGCGATGTTGGTCAATCGACCAATGGTAGAGTCAAGTCTAAAACTTAACTAGAATGTGCAGTATCACAGATACTAAACTTCTGGTCATGCTAGAATGATTCCTCTCATTTTATTCAGCAATTGGCTGTTGGCTGGTTCTTGTTTGCTCAAGGCCAGGGTCCCATCAGTATCACCGGTGTGTCAGAATTTTGTCCTGCCTAGCTCTTTTACATGTCAGACTGATGCATATAGAGGTCACAAACCAGCACAAAAAATCTTGTGAGTTTTTCTGAAAATGGTCCAAACATTGTTCAGGAATTTTACTCTGATGTGTTTTTGATCTTGTGTTAACTATTGTGTTAGCCATCTGGAAGATAATTTTTTCATACCTAATTCCTCAGTCACATGATATCTCTACAGCTTCAGCAATTTCTTGCACTTTCAGTCAGCAATCCTCCAAAACCATTTTGTGGACTTTGGTAACCATTTCTTGGCCATGCAGATCATATTCTATGACCTCCCGACCAAATTTAAATTTATTAGCCCAGTTAGCAACAGTTGAATATGAAGGAGCAGAGTCTCCCAATGTGTTCAGTGAATTACATGAATTTCATTTATTTTTATACTTTTCTTTGCACAGCACTTTATCACTACTCGAATCTCAGTTTTTTCCACCTTCAAAATTGTTTGCATGGGAATAACAATAATAAGTTGCCCACAACACAGCTCTCCACCCAGAGCACTGAAACGCCACCTTGTACTCATAAAAGATGGCTAACTATTGTGTCAAAACTGTATTGCATTAACAAAGAGCATTATTGGCGATTCTGAGAATTTATCTAATGACCCTTGTTTATAGGTATATAAGTAACAACCAACAATGAGAATGGTAATATTACTCACATTCAGCTTATAAATTAAATGGAGTTTTATAAAGCAGCCACAAGCCTTTCTTTCTGAACAGTGGGATTACTATGACAATTTTTCCAAAGTTTCTACAGCTTAGGCAGTTTCATTAGAAGTTAGGCAGTCAAAAGCCTGAATTCTCATCTTGCATTTTTAAAACAACTTTTTCAAAAAGTCTCAACTTTTGTACATATGGTGTGACTCACCAAAGATGCTTTTCTATAGATATACTGGATGGATAGCCCATTTTCTCATGGTTAATTCTAATGCATTACTAATAACTAGACCTCAGATTTTGGGTTTTATGCCCATTTTTCCCTGAAAAAATAAACATATATTATTATTTTTTTATGTTTGGAGGAATTTAGTAACAGTGACGGTCAAATGATATGTGGTTGAGTCGGTTTGTTAACACTACGTCACTTACATTTCATAATTGCACTGTTGCATTTTCTATTTTAAAAATCTGATATGTTCCATTCACATGACTTTCTCTATCTTTCCGTAAACAAACTTTTCTTACAAAAAATTATTCTTTTATCTACATCATGATAAACATTAGCAGAAATGTCTTAGTGATTGCTGCTTTATAGTGGAAGGAAAATAAATACAGTAGTCTAAAGCAATAGTCAAATCTTTTAAAAGCTGGTCATTATATCAAACAATTGAAATTTAGTTCACTTTGTACTTCTAGCAAGGAGTAAATAAAAGACAGATGAAATGATAATTACAGTATGTTCAATATTATTAATGTGATATAAAATAACTGTAAACAGAAATAGACTTTATTGCACATACAGAGCATTGAAACTGTATACACAATAACATTCTCTATTATGTCTTAGAAATCATGATTAAATCCTGATGTCAGTATTATGTCATTCTTTTGTCCTTGTGAAAATAGGTTACCGCTTTTACAATACATACACTGTTGATGTAACCAGAGTATAAATTTATTGTGAGCCTGTACTACTTTGTCAAGATATTTTAATTATATTGTGCTACAATAGTTTTTCAACATTAGGAACTATGCTCTGACTCGCACCAAACGAAGAATACATTTTAAGTTATGGTCTGATAGTTGGTTTCTGTTACATGGTTTACAAGTCATCATCAGTGAAAACAACTGCTTACATAAATATGCAGATGCAAACTTGTTAAGATGCCAGGCAACAAAACAATGTAGTCTGGAAAGCCTGATCAAAGGAAATTGCTGTAGAAGTCACTCAGATTCTTTCTATTTTGGAATTTGTCTTTTGAATTCTATGTCATTCTGCAAATCTGTCACTTCTAGTTGTAGTATGGTAGAAATAATATCAACTACAACAGAGATAGGGAAGCAATTAATTGAATATCAAGTTCCAGGTCTATCATTACTTTAAATCTTGACTCAAATTCTTCAATCACTTCTTATTTTAATACACTTTCTCACGAGAATCACCATTGAACAAATGACAACTGCACCTGCGTTATCGCCACTACAGTGCACTTACCGATAAATATTGGCTTCCTCTCTGCCCTGTCCATTTGCCTGCACAGTCAATGCATGCCCTAATGTCATTCCACTTTGTAATGACAGCTGCTGGTATAACAAAGGAATAAACATTAAAGATAAAAACACATTTGCGAATATGAATTAAAGGTATATATATATATATATATAATTTTTTTTTTTTTTTTTTATGGTTTAAATTGAATGAATAGTTACTGAAATATTATATTTAATAAAATTAGCTTAAGTAAAATTTAGCAGAAAATAGCTAATTTATGGATTTAAATTCATTTTTGACACTTTGGTAGTCATCTCTATAAGATCAAGGGAATTGAAAACCCATCCTTTAATTTTCTGTTTCTTTTGAACTGTTCCTTTTTCTTACTTCCGTTAGTCAGCGAGGCTCACTTGAAATTATTACAAAATGAGAAAATTTCCCTCTTCTCCAGTAGAATTACAAGCAACTTTTGATTCTCCTTAGGGATGAAAACAAACTTTCTACTTAACCTCTTAACATTAAACCACGAGTATACTAGTTTTTTAAAATTTGACGGCATAATAAAATATACTTAGGCTTATCATTTATGACCAGCATACATTTTAAAAGGTCTAAGTTACTTGTTCTATCTCATGTTTTGGCACTTATTTGATATTTGCATAGAAATCGCTGTAGTCTGTTCTTTAAAAAGACCTTTGCTGACCTTCTGCTCTCCAAAAGAACTGATATGTATGGCACTGTGTGTCCAACAAGGAAAGAAATGCCACCTTCTTTCCGGATCAAGAAACTAAAGAAAGGGGAGGTTGCAGCAGTTCCGCAAGGTAAACTAACTGCACTGAAATGGAAAGATAAGAGAGACGTCTGTTTGCTATCCATTATCCACAATGTCGAAATGCAGACACGGAAAGTATAAAATAAAGAAATTGTCAAACCAGTGGCTGTATTTGCTTATAATGACACAATGGGAGGTGTGGATAAAGTAGACCAGCACATTGCAAATAATCCATTGCCATGCAAGAGGGGCAAGAAGATATTTTTTCATCTTTTGGAACTGACAGAATGGAATTACTTTATCCTGTATAAAAAACATGGAGCAAAGCACAGTGCCCTTGACTTTTGCATGGCTGTCGCTGAGCAGCTCATTGAAAAACATCAGAGGGAGCAATTGTCACCAAAAGCAGCAGGCCATCAGCAAAGGCAACCCCAACTCGACTTGTTGGACATCAGCGATTCCTCCCACTGAGAAGAAGCAGAATCTAACAAGAACGTGTAGGATGTGCAGTAGTGTGCATGATGCTAAAGGAAAGAAGGCACAGAGGGAATCTAGATACATGTGTAGAGATTGTGGAGTAGTTTTATGTATTGATCCTTGCTTCAGGATATTCCACACAACCACAAACATATAAATAATGACTCTAAATGTGCTGCTGTTCATTTTTTAGTGCTTCAATGGTTCACTTTTGCTAATGTAATTTCAAGAAGAAAAAGGGGATAAGCATATCACAAGTATACTTGTGATTTTAAACTAGGAGATGTTCAGCGATGAAAATTTTCATTGTTGAGTACTTAAAAAACAATTTCAATGTTACTGTCATTATTGTGCTGTACTGAATATTCCATTTTGCCAATTAAAAAAAATAGACAAAAAAAGAACCATCATAGTTTATATGAATACATATGTTAAGAGGTTAAAATGTATTCCCAGGAATTGTATACAGAATGACACTAACATTTTAAACTGTGAAAAATGTTGTTTTAGCATTGTTAACTTTTTTTTTTGTTTTTCTTCAAACATTCAAATATACACTCTCACATACTACTGGACTCTGTGGGGGGGGGTAAGGAATAATTCTGGTTAGAGAAAAATTTCTCATCCCATACTATAGTTAGTTCTCTTCCCAATCGAATGGCATTGTAGTAGTTCCAGATGCATGTAAGAAACTTTGAAAACTGATTTTGGGAACTGGTATATTGTTTTCATGTGATGATAAGTTGAAAGTTCTCAATTTAGAATAAGCTTAAAATCTTTCAACCAAACAGTTATCAATGTTATCAAATACTTCAGAATAGAGAAGTTTATATTCAATATTTTCCTCTCAAAGACACTTCTAATTGAGACATGGTTAATTGAAAAATTGTTCTGTCATTATGTAATGTGCTATTTAGCGATAAGTTTTTTGGATGTTCTACAACATCTTTTTTTAAGTATGTTACACAACACATCAATGAAATTGAATGTTTTGTCGAATATGTTTAAGAGAAAAACAAATTTTAAATTTTCCATTGGTTCTAAAATATCTGAATCAATTTCTTAATGGTGTTCCAACATAGCACTAACACGTTACCAACTTGAGTGATTTTGTTGCTCACATTGTTTACCAACCTTGTCTAATAATTCCATTGTGTTGAACAAAAGAAATATCCACAATGTCATATTTTATAGTTGGTAAAACTGATTGTATTATTTTACTTTTAATTCAGTTATAAATTACTTTAAACACAGTAGAGGTTTCTATGAAGGTACTGCGCTAGCGAGAATCACACTCTGGAGTGTACTTCAACAGTTCCACATAATTACTTTGATTAATAGAATTTGCTGCTTGAAAGGCCAATTCATTTTTTTTTTTTTTTTTTTTTTCTTTAACAAGCCTTTTAGCGATAACCTGTTTCTGCTTTTTTGGTTGTGTATATTTCATTTTAAGTTGGTCATTAGGCGCAATTTCTCTTCTACTTTCTCTAAAGCAACTATAGGTACAGTCAATCTTAGATATTAACACACAGCCCTTGTTTGGCTGCTGATCATAAAAGTTCTGAAATGCATTTACATAGACTGATAGTCTGTGTTACACTAATATTTCTGTTAATTCCTCAAAGCTAGCTTCGTTGGAGCAGTGAAACACGCATATGGCTCGTGAGCTTCAGAGGTGCACTTGCAGGTCTCTCGCTGCTCAGTTGAGGCTGTAGAGAAATTGCTTCGGCTGGCTCACAATCATGTTGGTAATGAAACTATTAGATGTACGTTTTTGGGAGAAGTGTTACGATTTATCCAGATATTATTCAAAAACTATGTGATTGTATGATATATATTATAATAAATCTGGATATTGTCTGCCTCCATGTTGTTCCGTCGTGTTAGAATGCTAGTCTTCAAACAAAAGTTCCTGGTTCAATTCTCACACTTATTATGGTTGTTACGAAGCAGTGCTTTGGTTGCTTCCCGTGAATGCACACCACTGTTAACCCTAATCTGCCTGGTTTTCTGACATGTAGCGAATTTGTAATTTATAAAATATTTGTTCAATCTGATGTCCTTGTAATATTCTAAGTTGTTTTAAAGTTATTAGTTTAGTTTTAAAGCATGTATTTTGCAAGTTTGGGGGTGGTACTGTAGGGTAATGCTAGGCAGATTTGAGTGCTATAATTGTTGTTTTCAGATTTGATCATATTAACTTCTATCTCTTTTGAGTTAAAAGAAAATGCATGTGATAACACAGAATCTTTATTATTTGAATATTGTGTGATAATGATGCTACATTCTTAATTTTTAACACTAGTAAAACAGTCTTTGATTCAACTGCACTTTTAAGATTTTATATGACATTTTACAAAACATTTTACACAGAGTCCCACTTCACACTTAACACACTGAGTGGATACAAGAACAGCCAGCATATCTTCTGCATTCATCGCATGGGATGATCAAATAGTGCATACCATCATACCTCATTTCATCTTGTACCCTATAGAAAAACACCATTATTATATTTCATATAGTTTTGAACGTTATATTTTAAGTCCCTGCATATGCTTATCGACTGCCAGTGCTGCTTCCTGCTGCTGATGGTATTCTTCCAGGACCCTTGTGGATTGCATTGTTGTAGTAGTGTGGTCTGTATGACTGATCTCCGAAATGCCAGCAGACACTTTTGCCCTCCAGATTTTCAATGAAGGATTCATGCATTATGAACAGCTGTATACAAAAACCAGGGGAAAATAGATTACCACTCCTTTCCTCATATTTCTATTCTGTAAAGAATTAAACTCACATCTACTTTTGTTCGTAACTGATTTCCTGAACAGTTATCAAGTAAACTGCCAGTATCTTCCTTTCCGAAATCTTCATTGGAACTCAATGTAACATCTGGTGGTTCAATATAGACAGCATCCAAATCTATATCATAATCCTTTAATATTTACATAGCTTCAGTAATAGCCCCTGGTACAATAACACATAGTAAGACTGCTATAAAGAGACAATTTTGGTTATCTGCAACATGCTATGGCATCTACCTAGTGGTACCATATGGTACCAGCTTAAATCTAAGTAATATATACTTGACAATCAGTATATTTGAAGTGAAAATATTAATTAAATATTTTCTTGTAAGCATTTTGTAATATACTCCACCAAATATTGTGGTAAATAATAGTCCCAATTCAATATATTGAAATACTTACTTGAAACAAACATCCATGTTGAGCTATTCAGGAACTAGCATATAAGTTTATGAACTCCACTATCACAATGTGCCATATAACTTCAAAGTATACATTGATAAACAATGACTGGAATATCTTTGACTAATCTAAACAATGAGACTCATTTAAAACAATTATTGTTACTACCAACACAGCACCTCTAAACAACCTTATGTACCTGTGGTACACTTAGGCAGATTTGGGTATCATGTACAAACTGCTTCTATAACTGATATTATTCTTCAGAGCATTTATTTTTATAACAATTATGATTAATTTATGCATTTGTATTTCACACAAATGTCTAAACATACCTAGGAATGGAGGAAGACATTCACTTTCAGCTGAATTCTTCAAAACTAATGTACAAATAATAATAATTATCCAGTATATCATTATATTGATGTTGGACACATCAAAAGTTTCATTATTTACAAATCATTGTTAATTATTATTGAGACAAAGAGTAGAACTTCTTTGAAATTAACCGTTATGACAAAAATTTGGGATATTTCCTATCACACACAAATCAGTGATTGATTGTTATATTGTAATACTCCATAGCCACATTCATTATGGAATAAGAATTATTATATAATTCTTTGGTTCTATTTTCAGATGCTAATTTGGATGATGGTGCAACAGCATATGTTACTGTGCCATTACACTTCCTGCAAGATGGTTCTGCCATTGAGGCTGGTTCAGACCTACCTAACATCATCCTCAAAAATCTTGCAAGCCAAACGTTTTTACTCGATACTAGTCAGGTAAGGATTGCACACATATCATAAGAAATAACATAACTATTTCATTTACATCCAAAGGGTGGGTTACAGAAATCACATTTAGACAATAGTTAATGTTAGAATTGTTTAAGATGACTGCTTTGTTATGAAGACAACAGCATGTAGTTACTCCTGAGCCAATTGTAAAGCAGCATTTCGCAGTTAGTCACAAAATGGAAATGAAACTGGAAGCTGCTATGTTACCAGATCTCACTATTTCCAAACACATGGTTCAGTTTGGGATCTCCAACAATTCTCGAATTCTTTGCAAGCTACATATTACTCCTTGTTATTTATATTTTTTGTTATTTTCGTAGTGCTGTTGGTGTTTACTACATATTGATGTAGATTTAAAATCTAATTATTTATATATTTTTTCATATTATTTATACAAGATTTAAAGTGCGACAGCGCCTCAAAAATGGTGCCAATCACTAAATGATATTTTATGAAGTGAAAATCCTTTTCAGAAAGGTGTGTTATTTAATAGCCAGGCATTGGAATTATTAAGAAGGACCTGCTAATTCTTTGAATGAGAGAAGGAATGTATGAAATCTAATGGACAGCCCTCTATTTCTGCTGATAAAACTGTGTAGAAAACTGCAGTAGCTCTTGCCTAAGCATGAGAACTGATATTAACAATGAAATGTGATGACAATTATGCTTCCAAGATGCTGATGACTTAGATTTAGGTGGAATTGAGCCTTTACAATTTTAAACCAGTCAATGAAAAGCACTTTGTTATATAATACATATATGTTTTATTTCTCTCATTGTAATAAGAAAGTTTGCATTAATTTGTTCTATATTGTCAAAATTTAATTTAGACAATGTTTCATGTTTAACTCATTGCAGAAATAATGTTAATGTAAATTACAGCCATCCTTAGGTACTCCATAATATGTGATTTAGACACTATAAATCTAAAACATCATTATTATTTTACACATGTAAGTGAGAATAGAGAAAACAAAGGATTCAAAATCTTCTCAGGCTTCTAGCCAGGTAAAAACTTGGCTTGACACCAACGTTTCGAAGAAGTGCATCTTCCTCGTCTTCAGTTTTTTTGAGGTCAGTAGTGTTTACATCTGCGAAGAGTGCACAGAGACCAACCTAAGACCTTAGAGCAACGGTTTCCAACCGGTGTGCCCCGGCACCCTAGGGTGCCGTGTGATTGGCTAAGGGGTGCCGCGAGATATTGAGATAAACAAAAAAAAATACCTTCTACTGAAGCCTTAAGTCTTGTAAGGTCTTGAAATAAAATAAGTCAAATCAATTACTCTCATGCATGGCAGATGGTGATAGTGGTCAATTCATTTCAATAATTCAGTTATACTAGTATCCCACAGATGGCATTACAGCTATTCCCTGCCGAACATTCCCGAGACTACTCGCTTCCTCACGAACATTCCCGAGACTTCGACAGATGAATATATAAACGTGTACGCCGCTTGGCGCTTTCAGTTGTCTTCCTCGCGTTGATTCACAGTGTTTAGCTATGGATAAGTTCATTGTTAAACGTAAACACCAGGACAGTGAAAGTGAACAGTCGGCTCCTACTGCTTGCTTTAAGAAGCCAAATCTTATAGTTTCTCACCACATAAAGAAGACAAATGAAAGAAAAGAACATACCAGGACAGTTACTTAGTGTATGGATTTAAGTGGAATAACAACAAGGAAAACCCTATCCCTGTGTGTTTAGTTTGTGGCGAAACACTTAGCAACGAGGCCATAGTACCTAGCAAACTGAAGCGGCATCTTACAACAAAGCATCCTAGTGTGTTACAGAAAAGTGTAATGTATTTTTCACATATATTAGAAGGGGAGAAGAAAACAGCTGTGCGAATGGTAAAGAGAATGACCATTGGTGATACTGCTCTTGAAGCCTCATTTAAAGTAGTAGAACTGATAACTAAAAAAAAGAAACCTCATACTCTTGGAGAGGAAATCATTGGCCCTGCATGTCAAGTTATAGTTTCAACGATACTTGGCGAAGGAGCAGCTAATCAAATTTCGAAAGTTCCTCTGTCCAACAACACAATCAGCCGCAGGATATCTGAAATGTCATGCAATATCAACGAACAAGTCACGGAGAAAATAAAAACTCATAGAACATTTGCTTTGCAAGTAGATGAGAGTCTCGATATTGGTGACAAACCACAACTCCTTGGTTTTATCAGATATATTGATGAAAAAGATATTAGTGAACAGTTTCTGTTCTGTAGACCGCTGGAGACGACAACCACAGGCCATGATATTTTCGTTTCTATTAATTCCTATCTCAATGACCATGATCTTTCATGGAAAGACTGTTGTGGTATATGTACAGATGGTGCACCATCTATGTCTGGGAAAATTAAAGGTTTTACTGCCAGAGCTCTCAATGAAAATCCATCCATTATTATAACTCACTGTTTTCTGCATAGAGAGGCATTAGTCGTGAAAGCATGTGATGAAGATTTTGCTGAAGTGTTTAACCAAGTTGTGAAAATGGTGAACTATATGAAGTCTCGACCTTTAAAGTGCAGAATTTTTGAACAGTTATGTCGTGCAACGAATGCATCTCATACCTCTTTGTTACTTCACACAGAAGTAAGGTGGTTGTCGCGAGGTCATGTATTGAACCGGTTTCTCGAACTTAAAGAAAATCTAAAAACTTTTTTAAGGATGAAAATCAAGACACATTTCATGAGCTCTTACTAAGTGATTCTTGGTGTATCTGGCAGATATTTTTCATAAGCTGAATGAACTGAATGTTTCGATGCAGGGTCGACATGAAACAATAATCTCCTCAACCAATAAAATGAAAGGTTTTAAAAGAAAACTTAGTTCTTGGAAGTCTGCAGTTCAAAAAGGAGATTTGTCGAACTTTCCATCTCTTCTTAATGTGGCAGGAGATAAAGATCTGGGTAAACTGAAAGACCGCATTTGTGATCACTTATCAAGATTGCAAGATGCAATAGATGCGTACTTTCCAACTATTTCCACTACGAATCTCGACTGGGTTGTCTCACCATTTGATTTCGTAGATAGTGCAGAGGAAATAGATTTCACTGCTTGCGAACAAGATGAATTTATTGATCTTTGCGCTGATTCCACACTCAAAGGTAAGTTCACCAAGAGAGAGGCGTCGGTGGCTAGTTTTTGGCTTCAACGGAGAGAGGAGTACCCTAACCTAATGAAGAAAGCAATTAACGCACTTTTGCCCTTTTCAACATCCTATCTATGCGAGCAAGCCTTCTCTGCTATGGTGACAATAAAATGCAAAGCAAGAAATAGACCGAATAACCTTGAGGATGATTTGCGTGTTTCACTGTTAACTGTAAGACCCGACATCACATATCTGTGCTCTAAGCATCAATCACAAGTTTCACATTAATCATTAATCGAACAAAATTTATTGATGTATTTTTACTCAGTGATTGTAGTAAAGTTTACTGTATTATGTCATCGTGTACGTTATTATTATATAATATTTCAATAAATTAACATATTAAGCTTAATTTTCTTTTAATTCAAGGAAGGGAGCCCCTGGTGTTTAATGTTATTCCCAAGGGTGCCGTGAACTTCAAAAGGTTGGGAAACACTGCCTTAGAGCATTATGACAAGAGGGACTCAAAGCAAGGTTATGTAACATCTAGTTACATATTCCAATAGCAAAGTCAAGTATTACAGCTCGAACCTCTGTAGTTGTGTTGTTAATGTTCGAATTTGAGATGGCAACCAAGAAGGTGCTACGTGAGCCTTATTGTATTTGCGGCCATCAAAATCTGTTACTGCAGTGTGAAATCTTAAATCCCCAAATGTGGTCAAATTCTTTCAAAGAAGCATGTTTGAACTGATATTTGCTGACCGGAATAGATGGCCTTGCTTGATTTATTGCCATTCCAAGCAATTTGGTTCATTCAGAGCTAAGTATCCTGTTTTTTTTAAAATATAAAGGTCAGTAATTTATTGGTATATAAGAATTATAGATTGGTTTAATCCAGACCAAGTCAACAACTTTTTTATGAATTCATCATATTATGATAATAATCAGTAATTCATTCCCATTTGGAGGTAGCGTCTCTATTCCACTTATTTCCCTTTGGGCATTTTTTTTAGTTAATTTTGATATGTTTATTTATGTTAATGTGTTATAGTGAATGATTAATTTGCACCATAATTATACCAGGGTTCATTACTAGTGATTGCTTTTCATAAACATAGCTTCATTACTTTATATGTTTTATATAGTGTACATCTTTTGTAGCTCAAGTAGTGAACTGTACAGCTTGATGCAGGATTTAATTTTAATACTCAAGTCAAGAGAAAATGAAATAATGCCCTAAAATAATGTTATAAAATATTAAAGCATATTGTTTTGCAATGTAAGCCAAAGAATTGTATGTATAGAAATGGCAGCGTGGCGTCATCGCCTCACGATATGTGCGAAAATAGCCTAAAATGGCGTGCTTTTATGAAAATAGCATACCCAAGGTTATGTAAAGAATACAATGCATTATAATGTATAATATATAGCTAAGAATTTATGTTTGGAAAAGCATATTAATAATAAAACATAATTAAAGTAGTAATATGAGAGAAGAAGACTAATAATAAAGGCGAATGACATACCGGATGCTGTAATTTGTTTATAATGGTAACAAAGCATAGGAACAGAGTTAAACAAATAATGGATTTAGAAATGTCAACTATTTATAAGAGCATTTTCATGTAAATTATACAAATGTATTAATTTTAATTATTATGAGTGTATAAAAATGTATTGTAAATATGTATTTCACGAAATGTGAATAAGGAAATCTGTCGTTCCCATGGTGACGGACAGATTACAATGTTAGAAAACAATAATCTTAACTTGTGCATATATGTGAAAAATGTTAGAGTTTCCGGGACACAGTCAATAAGATAGAAGACAAGGATACAGATGTTAGGAGTTAATCTCGTAAATGGAGACCTCTAATATAGCAATTTAGTGTGTAATGTTGTATTTTACTGATTATCAGCAAGAGATTTATTGTAAGTACATATTATAAAATAAATATTTGGCACAGTTTTCTCAAAAAGGGATCACTTTAAGTAGCACGCTTTAATTCAGAACATTGTTTCAACGATTTATGAAATAAAAGTTTAAAATTAACAAGAAATCTTTTAAATTAATTCTGTACTGTATTAAATCCTACCATCCAAACAAGGAGATTAAGATGCTTTTACTCACCGACTGAAGCTAGCAAATATATTAATAGAAAATGTGGTCAATTCATGGAAAGTAAAACATACAACTTTACTGCCGATAATAAGCTTGCAACTGCCCAACAATCAAGTCTGGTAATTCCAGTCTCACCAACAGCAAGCGTGACCAACATCATATACAGCGGCAAATTTAAACCCGTAAATAAATACCACACTGAGACGCCCAGCTATACAGCAGCCCTGAGACTGAAACCCGCACCAACACACACCACGTCTCTTTCTTCCACCCCAAGCTTATACATATATGGGAACAGCCTAATAATTTGTATTTATTTTCTGCACATAAAAACAATAGTCTGTTAGGCATCAAAATATGCATAACAGCCTATGAGACCGGTTGCCCATTTCTCCAAAAGCCATGCAGGGCTTCTACCTTGACTGAGTAATCACATTAAGGAAAGAGTCTGTTCAATAAACAGGGGACAAAGTTGAAAGAACGTGGCTTGCCTAACTAAAATGAAAACTTCAGTAGCAACAACACTCAAAAAACATGAACCAAACACAGAACATGTTTTGCCTAACACTACCCCATATCATATAAATACAATACAAATTAAATATGATACTTCTGCCTCTCATGCCATCTCATTCTTCCTTTCATCAATAAGTGTTTGTAAACAGTTCTCTTGGAAAACTATGGTTTAACATGTATTAAATATCAGCATCTAACTTTATGAATATTTGGTACTTGTGGGAGATATATATATATATATTTCAATATAACGACCTGCAACATCCCTGCAGAGATTGCACCTACGAAGAAATGAATCTCACACTGTGTCAAAAATTCCAGAATTGTTGTGAACCTTGCCCCTAGAAGCTGAAATTTGTCAGTAATTATTCATCCAATTCAACAGAAATCTGGTGAGCAAGACTCTTAAGCATGTGCAATGGTACCATGTGACACCAAAAGTACATGAGCTATGAAGTTTGCAGCTTAGACTCTCTTAGAATGTTAGTCTGTGTGCTCTCCGTTCTGCATCTTGTTGAAACAATTTATTTTCTTACACGTAATGTATATACTTTTACAATATGAACACAATATTTAGCAATTCATGGTTCTCACAGAAGCCGTGTGTAGGCATTAGAAAACAATTTTCAGAAACATATTCTCTTGGACCTCAGTAGCTCAAGTGGTTAAAACAACATAATCTCTAATATAGATAAATCAAAGTACTGCTGATGTTAGACTAGGCAGTCACTTACATGTCGCCCTCCGTGGTGTAATGGTTACCATGCTAACTTCATGTACCCAAGGTCATGGGTTCAAACCTGACGGAGGGCGATGAGCGTAAAAATCCTTAGTAGGGCTTCCTTCAGAAGGGAAGTAAAGCCGTGGGTCCTGTGTCGTAAATTTATGGTATGTAAAAGAACCTCAAGCATGATAAAGAGGCCTCTGAGCAAAATTAATCGGTTTTTAATGCCAGTATAGAATGGGATGCTGAGAACTACAGCAGTTAAAGAGCATCCATAAATAAAACTCCATTTCATCACTTACATGTTGAGCTAATGCTCGCAAATTGGTGACTCATCAGATATGAAATGGCTAGGGTGATGAGATCACAATTCATCTTCCATACACTCTTTGAGCAATATGCTATGTTAACAAATAAAGTATTCATAAATTTTTAAAGTGATTTTAGTTTTACATTTCTCTAAGATTTTGTAGTAATTTATTATATATTTTAATCCCCATATATTGTATGGACTTTTTTCAAACAATGAATTTAGACAGTGTTTAGAAAATATTTAACTGAACACAGTTAAGTTTTTAAACAGTCCATTGCTTTTGTAAGCAGCCCTTAAGTTTAAATTTTAGTAAATTGTATGTGTTAACAATCCTCACTTTGCATTTGTTGACAAAGCATTATCCTTTAAAGTAAATTCATGCTTCATATTAATTATTAGTATCTCTTAGTGCAGGAAATTTGGGTTTGTATTTGCACAAATCATCTTTGGCAGTTAATGTTTCTGTAAGGTAATCGTGTATAGGTCTGCAGTCATAACACCATGTCATATTATTTTGACATTGGTGTGTTACTGTCTCAATTTAGTTGGTGATTAAACTTTAAAGCAGCACCTTGTCTGAATGGTTAGAGTGCTTGTCTCCCACCTAGGCAGTCTGGGTTCAATCCCAAGGCCTGCATGTGGGATTTGTGGTGGATGAAGTGGCGTCTAGGCAGGTTTTCTCCAGGTCCTCCAGTTTTCCCTAAAACTCATTTCACCAATTGCTCCATCATCACCTCTCCTCTCATCCATTTTGCTTTCATTTCTTATCATCCACTTCCTCATGCTCATGCCTAGCTGTGAGCTGACCACTTGTTCTAGGTTCTCCACTCTGTGTTTTGTGCTGCTGGCTCCACGACAGGCTTCTGACCCCTAGACATTCACTTGAAGTCCTAGGGGGGTTTCATTCCTAAATATGGGGAGGGTAAGCTGACAATGAAAAAAACAAAAAAGAATTAAGCTTTGAAGTTATGTCATTAAGGTTTCTAGAAACTGGAAGCAAGCCAGTTCCATTACAACTTGGAATGAAAACTAAGGTTGACAAGAGGCAACAGTCCATGACTACCAAAGGCTTTTTTGTTTAGCTGGCCCCAGAATTCAATTTTAGCTGTAGCTTCTTACTATCAGCAAGCTCTCAAATCACTTACAATTCACATGGTTTTGGCTAATTTAAGGATTCTGTTTCTGATGCTCCTTTGAACTCTATGGTTGACAGTATGGTGATTTTCTCTGTTCCCATGTCACTTTCGCTTACTATCGCAAGGGCACCATCCAGTCTGGTTGATTTTTCACTATGTGTACTCAGATAGTATATAACCAGCTTTCAAGGTCTCATGCCTTTAACACACCTTTCACTCCATGACAAGCAGATGGTGCTGGGGCGCCTGCTGGTCTAGCTGCTTTCACTATCTGTGCTTAGATGGCACCATAATCACAATTACCATCTATTTGTCAGTTTGACTATTTTAAAATTAATGGGAAACTTTGGGTTATGGTATTAAATATAACAGAAACCATTGAAAAACCTCAGCCAGTTTGGTCAGCCCACAGAATTTGAACCAAGGACCTCCCCAATGTAGGCCACAGATGCTACCACCTGAGCCATCCTGCTCACTATCAGCATCCGTGTTCTATATGCACAGCTCATACTTTTGGGGGATTAGAATAAGCTTTAAATCTTGTGAAATTAAAATTGAGTATTATTTACAGATGCTCTTTAATTGCTATGGTTCTCAATATCCCATTCTATCTTGGGCCTGAAAGACCATTTCATTCTGCTCAGAGGCCCCTTTATCATTCTTGAGGTTCCTTTACATGCCATAAATCTATGATACAGGACCATGGCTTAACTTTCCTTCCAAAGGAAGCCATGCAAAGTATTTTTTGTCCCCCCAAAAAAAATCAATTGCCCTCCTCAGGTTTGAAATCTCATGGTGTTGGTGTTGTGTGTGTATGCACAGCTATAATTCTTTTATCAAAGTGTGTTAATTTTGGTCCATTTTGGCACACCTCACATCTTTCGTAACTCTTGAGGAAATCAGCAAGTACCTATGTAATACTTCAGCTCATAATATTTTTTGTTAATTAATATACCTGTAACCTCGGAATTTAATCAGTAAGCTGCAGATTTTTAGGCATTAAAAGTAGTAGAATAGACATGTAAAAGGCACTAACAAAATCCTTACTACAAAAATTACAACTATACCTTAGGTTTTACACAGTAGGAATAGCATTCATAAATGACTCATTATTCATTAATCTCATGATGGCAGTGGATAACTAAATATTCTTCTAAATGATTAATGAAAATATGTTTGTTAGAATGTTCTTATATTGAGAGAAATTCTTCACTTCATCTGAAGTGATTGAACAGTGCTTCAGGGAACTTCTAATATCCAAGGTTGCAGATTCAAGCCCAGCAAAGGGTGATGGATTTTTTTGGATGTAAAATTCTTCCTTCTGAAATGGGTGTTGTTTGCACATAAAAGAATCCATACATGTTTGCACATAAAAGAATCCATACCTTGAAAGAAAAGATCCTTTGGCTAAACTTTATAATTTTCACATCCAAGTTGATTCATCCTATGGTGCCATGGGCAACAAATTCCCCGTCACCATGTTGCATAGTGACAAATTTGCAAGCTAGAAATTGAAATTGATCAAGAAAATACCAGCAGATGTCTCTATACGCCAACATAGCGTGAAAAGAGCTTGATACAATACAGATGCACAAAGGCATTTAAATAAAATCATTTAACAAATGTTGAGTCAAAATTTTAAACATTTCAAAGGTGTGCTTCCTTAAGAGGCACAACGTTTGAGAGTGGCAATGGCAACGAACGTCATGTCTGACCACTGCATTATGTCCTAGGAGGTGCGATGATAGGAGCTCGGTGCAGCGATGCTTGTATAGAACATAGAAAAATGTAGTTTTTCGCAAAGCTCTGCTGCCGAATAAAGGAAACCAAGACAAAATATGATATAATCTCAGCTGAAGAGGGACATTTCCCGAAATAGCCCTGATACATGAAGTACCTAAATACCTTGATTGATTACAAAACGTCGGTAATGGACGTTCCTTTAGTGGAATATGATGCTCTTGTTTGTTGCTAAACCATTAAAGTATTAAAAAGAAGAGCGTTAATCCACTGTATACGAAAATTTACTGCATTTGAAAGTTTCAGCACTGTATTAACAGAAATCTCATTAATGAAGAAGCGAAATTTGAACATTTTCCACCGGAATGTGAATCAGTTTATAGCCTAAGCAAATGAAGTAGAAGTGAAAAGGAAATTACACAAATTATTTAAGTAAACTAAAATGCTGAGAAAGTTGAAGTAACTTAGGTGTGGGTTATAAGGTATTATAAATATTTATATTATGGGTGATTAATTCTTCATTTGTTGCGCAGATGTAAATAATTATAATTTATTGAAAGATTTACTTTTAATGTGATGTAAATTTAATTATTTTTTCTCGTTATGTATAATTTATTAATTGAGGATTTATAATCTTACTGCACTGTGAATGCTGTTTTAAACATGCATACAAAACTAAAGAATGGATTAAATATAATGAACAAAACAATCTTATTTGAAAAATGATTGCCATAGTAAGTAGACTAGATAAAACCTAATTAAGTTGCATGTATTCATTATTTGTATATTAGCCCCTCCTAATGAATGACGAACATAGACATGCGGCAAGGTTTTCTGTAAGAAGGATATTTATTTATAGTAATGACCCCATAAGAGCGCATTTCTAAATTGGAAATTACGAATATATTATAAATTGTCATCTTGATCAGCAATTAGAGAAAGTTCAATTTGTTTTCTATAGGGCCATACTACGGGGAGAGGATCCACTTAATCATCGTAAGGAGGATACTTTTACATGGTCTGTTGAATGCAAGTCTTTAGCACCTCTTCATACATAGGTGTTTTCTATCACAGTTTTAAGATACTTTCTTGTAAAATATAACACGGCTGTAAAAGCATACGATCATAGTTTCTTGTAGTTGATTTTGGTTCTACTAGATGAGATGTTATACAGGCAAAAATAAACTTCTTGCTGAGGAGTGCAAGTTGCAGCTATTCTTCCTCAGCAAGAAGGTTTTCTGTTTCTAGCTTCCTTTGTATTGTAACAGAAGTTGTCAACATCTTGCTGGCATCTTGAGATTCCATTTCTGTCAAGGACACATTACAGCCATATACAAATATTCACATTTGGTACATCAGATACTTCTCACGCTTTATTTTATTAGGAGTTTTATTTGCTTACTTTGTACTTCACATGTTATTGTTACTTGCCACCTAGATAAGGCTGTGGAAGAAATGAGACACAAACATACTTTCATACTGCAATACAAACTGCATGACTATTCACGTGGCTAGATTTTATATTCACTAAAGGTAGCTTTGAAACATTCCTATGAGAGGTTACAAAACCTAAGTAAATCCTAAAAAGTGTGTTATTTTATATTAAATCACTAAAATTATAACATTAAATCGCTCTTTGCATTATTTATCAATGAATGAAGATTAAGACTATTAGGTCAAATTCTACAGGTGTTTGCATTAATTTGCGGCTGCATCTGTTACAACAAATAAAAATCTTGTTTAAGATGGCTAGCTTGCTTTCCACAATTATGCCCTGAAAATATCAGAATATTCAAGAGCATGCTCATGTTATTCCGAATTTTGAAAGTAAAACATACTATATTAAAATAGTATCTCATAGTATTAACATCCTCTCTCAGACAAATAAGCGAAACTTACATTTAACAGATAAAAGTTATAGTTAACATGATGAACATCCATAACGTGTCACACCTTATAGCTATTAAATTAACAATAAAATAAAGACAAAGAAGCCAGTATAAGTGTTTTATAGCTGAAAGCAATAACAAGGAATATCTCAGAAACAATCAGCTGTACAATAGAAAATGTATATGACAAATTATGTGTTTTTACAAGATCTACATTTTTTGTGTAGTAAGTTTTTGTCTATTTCTTACGGTTTACCAGTTATGTAAAATTCAGATAAATTCATCCAGAATAAAGAGGTCTTCATTGGCTATTCCCAGAAAATTCAAGATACATATTTTATTTCTCATGTAAATATTTCTACTAGAAATATTTTAATCAAAATCGTTATAGCCATTTTTGAGAAAATAAAAATTTTCAAAAAATGTTTCCATCTAAGGGTCGTTTGGAGTGGGGGTATTTTCTTGAAAATGTTCATGTTGTATCTTCGGGAGATATTAAACTTAAATACCAAAAAACCAGAAACACACACAAACATGTATTGACTTTTTTCTAAAAAGGCTTGTTTTTCTTTTTTTTTTATGCAGGTGTCTCAAAAATGTATTTCTTTTGAAATCTCGGTGTCAAATTTTGGGTGGTATACAATACCTTCTCTATACATTATGTACATAGTATGTGGAGAAAGTAAAAAGGCAAATAGGCATAAAATTTTAGCTTAATAATGGCATAGCAACTGTTGCTTTCTGTACTCTACACGTAGTCTTCTTGTGAAGGTGAACATCAGGCAATGCTTTTATTACATTAATTCTGCTCTTTCAAAAATGTAGATGCTGCATCAATAAGCTTCTATTTAAAACTATAAAAGATGAAGATGAGTCACCAACAGAATCTAAATGTAACAAAAGCAAGAATAAATATATTCCAAGTATTTCTTGAAAGAACATAGAGGTAAATGATGTCCACTGCAATACCTAAAGGTAGTAAAGTTTTGACAAGACGCATTATTACTTAACTACTTCAGTTTTTTGTCTACTGCATTAGAAGATCTTTCATAAAACCTTGTTCATAATTTTATTGTGGCTCATATCCTATCTAGATGCTTGATGTTTGGACATCCTACTTCCATTCGCAGGACCCTTGATGGAGTTTGGATTCTTATCTAGTCAGATATGAAAATGCATTCATTTATTTACAGTTTTAAATGAGATGTTGCACTTCTGAAGACGTTCAGCATGGTTAATTAATTCTATTTTTATTTTCTCTACCACATACAATGTATATAGTAGGTAGAGAAGATATTGAATTCCATAAAAAAATGTCATATCTAGATTTCACAAGAAATATTGCAAAATGCTAGTGTGTGCACATGGTGCATGCATGAACAGCATAACTCAAAGATAAAAAGTCTATTAAATACCATACTTTGTATTTAAAAACATTATCTTCCAAGGATGTAATACACAAAAATCTGAACACCCTAAACTATACTTACATGAAAAATGTTTCGAAATGTTCAATTTTGTTAAAAAATGTCCTAATAATTAAATATAAAATTCCACATATTAAAGATGTGACATGTGACAAATAAAATTTATATTTTGAATTTTCTGAGTATAGCTTCTGAATGACACTGCCATAACTTATGGCATAAAAAATGTAGATCTGATTAAAACAAGTTTATGTCATTTCCGAATCAAATATTTCCAAGATATTCCTAATTATTGGTTTTAAAATTTCCTATACTTAAAGTCTTTTCTCAAATAGGAAGGCATTACTCAGTTTTTTTAATCCTGGTTGTGGAAAGAGAAGGAAATTTGAATTGCATCATATAGTCTTTAAAAGATTTGACTATTACTTTAGCCTAGTGTATTCCCATATTTCCTATCTACTTAGAAGGAATGTAATGGAACCATTTCTGCTAGTGTATCACGATTAGCATAAAGAGAAGAAGAAGAACAAGAAGAAGAAGCAAAATAGTTTTTTGTAGAATTATGTAGAGAAAGTCGTGTGAATGGAACATATCAGATTTATTTTGTTTTGCATTGCGCATTTTTATTCCAGTTATACTACTGCTGGTCAATGTACTAACTCCTACTTTTGATATTTGATCTAAACTAGACTGCAACTGGTGATTTGTCAATATTTTATAACAGCTATGTCTTGAAATTTTCTTTGTCAGAAACTAATGTTGCATTTTTTTTCTAATAAAACTTATTCATAGTTTTTGCATGTTATACTGTATATAATCAAATTGTTCTCAGGGCTTATCTTGTCCATTGTGCTGTCTTTTAAGAAAAATGTACAGAGCACAAATCTATATATCACATGAAATGTAAGAATTTTAAAAAGTTTTAAATAGAAAAACTAAAAGGGACTTTTGTTTCATACAAAATAAAAATTTCAAGACATATCTGTTATAAATATATTCTTAAATCACCAGTTGCTGTCCATTTTGGACCAAATATATTGAAGTAGAAGAAAAATCAGTACTGTCACAAAACTGCTCTTATTGCTCAAATTGTTCGCAATTGTCAATATTTTTACAATCATTCTTCATTACAAGTTTCTTTCATTACTTCGAGATGTTGTAGTTGTCATATAGCTTTAACGCAACTGCTGCATGCTATTAACTCCAGTTAAAAACTGATTCACCTGACTTTTGGCCCTCCCTTTATTTTATAGCTGTGGATGACATTTGGAGAAAGTTAACTTTTCACAATGTCCGTTTTGTCCAGGTGAAACATTTCAAGGCTTTGAGGTAGTGCCACCACTCTTCACATGTTAAATTATGTCATCTGCAATAATGAGTTCAGCTACTTAGAGGAAGCCAAACGATTATGTGCAACAATTAAGGGCCAGTAAATCATTGTCACACTGTCACTTTCTCATAATAAAGTATTCTTACAGTCCTGGATGTAATAATCAGTGTTCATTATCAATAAAAGTATGTGCGTAACAAAGACTACAACACCTGAGTCACATTATGGTCATGTACTTCCTAGTCAAGCAGCAGTAGTCTGTTTCAGAATGTATTTATGTAAATTTGCATTTAACATGGAATTTGATTATTTCAAACTATAAATTGATACCTGTGTGATTCTGACTGTGGAGGAGAATCAATAAAAAGAACAAAGTAAGCTATTGCATTTAGTGCATTACCATGCATACCCCCGCTGTTTGGGTGGCTTCACATAATTTTGGCTATATTATGATTGTGATGCTGCCAGAGTTGCTAGTAAACAATAGCTACTAATTATGAACCTTTTATCGTTTCTAACATTGCATATAAACAGTATACAAAACAGTGAATACCAATGAAATTATTATTATTATTTTTGTTGTTGTTAATTAAAATACCACATGCATAACATATTTCAATGGATGTAGAATAAATTACACACTTTCGACATATAGAACAAATTAATCAAGCCAGCTTGTTACAATGAGAGAAATGAAACAGATATAAGTGTGGTATAATAAAGTGTTTCTCATTGTTGAGTTGACAGAAATATTTGCTGAATTGTTGCATTCCAGATGGTTCAAGAATTTTTTTGTCTTTCTCCTGTTGAAGTTTTACTTCTTGTGCCTAGTTCAAGAACTGCTGCAGTTTGCTGAATGGCTTTATCAGCAGGAATAGTTGGATGCCCAATTAGCTTCCTGCTCTCCTTATACCATTAGAAGAATTCCCGGGTCCTTAAGAATTTCAATGCCTGGCTATTAAGTGGCTCATCTTTATGCAAAGGATTTTCACTTCCCAAACTATCACTCAGTGTTAGCTCAAATTTGTGTAATTAATATTAATTAAAAAAATCTATAAATTAATTAAATATAGGTAAATATATATATAAACACTACAACAATAACAACAAATGATGTGTAGCTTGCAAAGAACAACTCGAAGCACATGTTAGAGATAAACTGAAGCACGTCATTGGAAATTGTAGCCAGATCAGTTTTTTATTTGTTTTATGTGACTATACCAACTTAACTGCTAGCTGTCAAGTGCAAAGATTCAGTGGCGCAGGTATAACAACAAAAAATGTATAACTCTATTCGTGCCAAACCACCATGTGCTAGTAACCACTCTTCATCCTCCTCCTTTCAAGTGTAATTTATCACCATCATAGGTGATGGACCTTGATTATTATTGTGATTAATTTTTATGTTTGTCAGACAACTTAAATCATGAGAGTGTGGTATATTTCTCACCATAAACTCTCTTAGGCATCAGCTTCTAGCTGTGTTGGCTAGTTAAACACATATACATTAATTCTTTAGTTGAGTTAATTACAATATTAAATGCATGCAGAAAATATTAAATAGCTTTGAAAAAAACTGTATGAAGAGAGGCCACTCATTTATGTGCAAACTGGTGTAACAGTCATATTTCTAGCACTGTTAATTTTGATTGCATATAATAAAGAAATTGTTTGTTTTGAAGTTGATGCTCAAGTTAGCAGAGGGTGATGCAGAATAATTCCTCGATGACTTTAGTATTTTTGAATGAATATTTATTTTCACATATTTTACAAATTATTATACATTTTCTTACATTTTTATCTCTCCACTGAGTTGCTGTTTACCCTGGGGCCCAATTGGCTCAAACCCTGTGGTTGCCAAGCTATTGGGTCCTACAATATCTTAAATGTAATACATATTACCTCTTAATGTTTCATTTTCTTCTTTGTCTTGCTTACTAATTTTCCTTATCCATTCGGCTCTTGCTGTACCCAAAAAGCTACCAATTTCAATTAAGTTTCTCCTAGATTTTACATTCATTAACACTCTTGCTTGGATTTCTTTTGGTAACACTGTCCATTCCTTTTTCCCTATCCTCTCCCTAAGCATCCCAGTTTCTTTACATTCTAAAACTATATGCCAGTCAGGAGATACAAGAGGCATTTCTCTATATCACTCTCATTTCTCAAGCCTTTCAATTTCACCAGTCCTATTCTAGCTCAAGCAAAGCCTTCTTTATCACAAGTATCAATGTAATTCTCCCTGTTCCAGACCAATTTTATCTCTCTATGTCATGACAATGAGCTTTTTGTTTTCAAACTTGCTATTATAACTTGTCTTTCAATATCCTCCATTCTTAACCTAATTTCTTTCCAGAACCCATTGTATAGTGATTCACTAGCTTTCCAGATATCCCCAAGCCAATTTGTACCATAATTTCCTTTATGTTATTTAACCAAAAATCTTTTTGTTTTAGTGTTCCTGTAATACCAAACATTGATATACAATATTCTTTTCATCTAATTTTCTAATTTTCACCCAATGCTTTAACACTCTTTCTATAATTTTCCCTCTAGTTCCCATTTTGTCTAATTCTGCTAGTGCCACTCCATTTTGGTGATGCCCAGGATTTGTTGCAAAAATGTCTATGGATCATATCCATGATTGCTCTCCCTTCCTCCGAACCCATATCTCTACTCTATAGATCATTTTTTGCCTCCACTACAGCTGTATAGACCATCTGTAGCCATTTTATTTGCATTCCTGGTAATTTATGTAAGCATGCTTTTATATTATTATCCCAATATTTATACTATTATCCCAATTATTATATTAAAAATAATATTAATTACTTAAGAACCAATAATGCTCATTTGATTTAGCATTCCCTCGAATAAATAATATAAGCTTTTGACTTTTACCTCCTCCTATTATTCTATTAATTTTTTTAATGCAATTTTACCTTTAGCCAATACCATTCTCTTTTGCTCACTCCAACCACCTTTATTACTTAGTTGTACCCCCAAATAATCAAATTTGTTGACCACCTCAATCTCCCTTTCTTGCCAATATCATTTCTCATCTTTCCTTTCCTTGTTGCCTTTTCTAAATACCATAATTTTTGTTTTACTTACATTAATTCTTAGACTCCATTTGTAACAGAATTTATCTATTGCTTCTATTGACCTAACTATTCCCATTTTAGATATAACTCCTGCCACTAAATCATCTGCATATAGGAAGCTAGGCATTTCTTCATTGTTAATTATTGGCATATGCCTATTTTTCAATCTAATGACATCGAGAATATTGTCTATAAACAGTGATGACTTTAGTGTTAAAATCTTCCCTTCAAGTAAAAAGATGCCCATAGATATGTTAAAGTACTACTCATAATAAAATAGAGCTTTTGTTTTGTCTGTTAGCCATTGCAGGAAATTTCCTTGATATGAACCTGCAAAGATTATTTATTTGACGACTTGATTAATTACACTAAACAACATTTACTTGGGATTTTTGTCGTAAGTTTTGTTTAGTGTAAAATAAATGATTATAACAGCACTGTTTACAAATTTCCATAAAAAGAAGAGTGATACAAAGATTACTTCATTAATAGCTGCTGCTCTTAACATAGAGATTGCCTCTCCCTGTGTTCACACAGAATCGATAGAACATGCAACTGTGCTGTTACTAAGTTGACTGAGCCCCTGAACTAAGTCATGTGACAAAGATAATAGTTCACTCTACTGGACTGTGTCAGCATTTAAAATTAATAACCATACATAAATTATTTGTTGCAGCTGACCCTTTTACCAGGAAATTCTAGTCATCAGGTGATCTTAGGTTCCAATGAATATAATGCTGAAGAACAAGAAGTCACCCTTAGTATACAGAATGCTGAAAGTGAAAGAACTTCAAAAAAGTCTCAAAATGGTGCAACAGGTTTGTTTTTGTAATACATAAACCAAAATTATGCTGGGTATTTCAATTTGTTCAACTTTACATGAAATAAATAAAATAATGTTTTATTGTCATTAAGCTTAATATAAGCAATAGACGTCAGAAATAATATATGTTGCATACAAAACAATTCTCTAATGTTATGAATAATATATTATAATAAACAATAGAGAAAACTAGAAATGGTGATATTCATATAGAATGTAAATGTCAGCAATAAGTTATATACAAAATAATTTAAACAAAATATTACAAAAAATAGTAGCAATGGTAAATTAATATGTTTTCTATCCTACATCAAAATGCAGAAATAAAATAAAATGTTATATAAAAATAAAATTCGTTTGGGGTATGAATATGCGGTTCAATGGCAACTCCCCGATGTTAAGCTGAAACATAAGTTCCTGGACCATTTTCGTCTATAGGGCATGGTTGCATAAGTAAAAAATAAAATTTTTCGTATGTTTGACTGCAAATATGTCACCACTCCTATATTGTTTATTTCTGCAATTACAATAGTGAAGTAGATTTACAAAAGAGGAGTTATAACTTTATTGTTATTACCATGGTGCAGCTGTTAAAAAATGACTATTCTTTATAACAAGAAGCAAATGGAATTAATACAGCTAGTTTTAAATGCATTTAGTTGGTTAAATGCACTATTTAAATCAGTGATACTTGACTTATTAGCTAACTTGAAGGCTCAAATAAATGAATAAAGCTTTTATTACTATATCAACAGTTTTGTTTGCCATAATGGAGTCCAATTTAAACAGTCATACAGCAGCAAAATTTTAAAGTGTCTTCTATTCTATCTCTAACTGGGATCCATGCATTCTGCAAGTACATTTACTCTGTTTCCAAAGTGACCACTCTCTAATACTTCACATTTAACTCTAAGCAAGTTAGTTTGGGACAAAACAAGATGAGTTACAGGTTTTTCTTTAGATTGAAATTGTAATATTGGATCTGTTACCAATCTGCAATTTTCAAAAAAAAAGACTTTTTCTTGTTTGGCACCTAACTTTTGTATTTTGTAAGCATTGTAACTGCTAACCTCTTTTCTTTGAAGTTCTAAATATTGCTTCACAACTTTGAGCTTCATGGTATGTGATGAAAATGTTTAATTGAAGTTTTTTAATTTTTATTTCTGTTTTATTTTATGTCACTATAACAACTTGGTCATGTTGCAATGGAACAGGTCGATAAGGTATGTCATTTTCTGTATGCAGTGGACAGCAGTCTTTTAATGTCTCATCCCTGCTCTATACAGCCTTCACTTAGCATCAAGCAGAAGGTGTTAGAGGGCCATCCAGTCTAGCTGTACTACCACTGTAGTCAGGTAGTGCCATCTTTAGTCAGGTAGCAAAGCGCACTTAAGCCTTCTAAGATCTCATCTCACAACATAGGGTTAGGGGTGCCATCCATTCTATTGCTTGCATTATCTAAGGATAGATGGCAGTGCAATCACAATTACTATCTATTTTCAGTTTTGATGTTGTTTTAGACGGAAGATGGAACTGCATCATGGTATTGAATATCCAATCTGGTATTTACCTTGGTGAAAGAGGAAAATCATAAGAAAACTAGGTCGGTCAGCCCATGGTATTTGAACCCAGGACCTCCCAAATGCTGGGCACAGATAATACTGCCTAAGCCATCCCACTCAGTAGTTTTATTTTTGTAATTTGAAATAAATGTATATTTTTCTAAGCAAAATAAAAAATAGATCTTTCTCATTCATCACTAAAAATATATTATTGTTGAAAATGTGAAAAATTGTCAAAAATGTGTGAAAAAACACCCTTTAATCATTTCAGTATTATATTAAATGCGTATAAAGTATGATTTTTTAATTCAACAATTTTCTCATTTATCATTAAAAACAAAAACTTTTGTTCTAGCCTTAGATTAACAACAGATGAATGGATATATAATGTTATCATCACTGAAATCTGCTTTTAAACTGTCTGTGTAGTTCCAAGTATGGGGCTGGACATAGCAGCTATTGACCTTCCAGGATTGGATGGAGGTGGAGACGTACTTGTGGATGAAATAGTAACAGGTGATATTGAGCCACCAAAATCACGTATCACTTTTAATTTAGTAAGCGCAGTTTCACCTATTGCACGGGAGGACACTCAGTCTTCAAAGAGCATATCTGCACCACCAGCAAAGCCGGCAAAGAGAGGCCCAGGGCGGCCACGCAGGGAGGATGCTGAAGTAGAACCACCCATTGGAAAGGTGAGCAACTTTTATATAAACATAGTATAAGTACTGTTTAAAGATTATAACATAATGAAAAATTATGAGAACTCCCAAAAGTAATGCATATGCATTTTCTTGTTATTTATTGAGACGTGTGCATAAAATGTAGTATTTCCTTTTGCTTTACGTACAAGGAAAGCTCGAAGGAATAGCATATAGTTTATTTTATATGCATTAACAGTGATCTAATGCTAAGGAGTTTATACTTCCATGGTATAGTTAATTCTCATTTAAAACTTAACATCACAGGCAAATTCAGTAGGCGGCAAATTCAAATAATTGAAAATCTAATATCAACATAACCTGTGTATGTAACATTGAAATTGAGTGTTATTTATGGATGCTCTTTAACTGTTATGGTTCTCACTCAGTGTCCCATTCTATATTGGGCATCAAAGACCTTGTTAATTTTGCTCAGAGGCCTCTTTTAAGGCTTGATGTTCTTTTACATGGTGTAAATGTAGAACATGGGACCACCAGCTTTATTTCCCTTCCAAAGGAAACCAACCTAATGCTTTTTATGCTTGTAAAAATCTATTCTACTGCAGAATCCTGACATGGATGTAGTCATGTATTCCTACCACAATAGGGAAGTTTTACATTTGCTACCAGTTGGTCTCAAATGTTTTGATTTTGTCAATACTTAAAGGAAATGTAACCCATGCATCAACTTTTTACTTTCTCTACACATACTATGTACATAGTGTACAGAGAAGGTATTGTATTGCACCCAAAAATTTTATACCGAGATTTTACCTGAAATACATGTTTTGGGTCCCCTGAATCCCAAAAAAATATTTTTGGAAAAAAGGTCTGTCTGTGTGCATGTGTATGTCTGTGTGTCTGTGGACAGCATAGCTCAAAAATGAAAAGACCATTAAATACCAAACTTGGCATTTAAGTTTGGTATCTTCCAAGGATACGACACAAAGATTTTCAAGAAAACCCCCCTACCTCCAACTACCCTTTACATGGAACTTTTTTCAAAAATTTTTATTTTCTCAAAAATGGCTCTAACGATTTTGATTAAAATATCGTATATTAAAGATATTTACCTGACAAATAATATGTATATCTTGAATTTTCTGGGAATAGCCTCCGAAGACTACTTTATTCTGGATGAATTTTGCATAACTCCTAAACCGTAAGAAGTGGACAAAAACTTACCACACAAAAAATGTAGAGCTCATTAAAACACAATTTATGTTATATAAATTTTTTTCCGAGGAGTTGATTGTTTTTCAGATATTCCTTGTTTTTGGTTTCAGCTTTGAAAAACTTGTACTTTCTCATACAGGAATTTGTCAACTCGTATCCATACAAACAAAGGAACTTTAGTCACATAGCAACCAGCTTTTGATTTCACTTTAACCTATGATACTCCCATATTTCGCTTCTACTTATGAGGAAGTAAGTAATAAGACTATTTCTGCTAATGTTTTCTCGATTAACATGAAGTAAGTAGAAGAATAAGCTTATTAACAATAATTTGTTTCACAGAAGTAGAGAAAGTTATGTGAATGGAACACATCAGATTTTTCTGTTATTGTTCTTGAAACACTACTCTGGTAGACTCCTATTTCTTCCCCAATACTGTTCTGAAAGTCAACATCTGCCAGATACAAATGAGAATTTGTTCAGAATTTAGAGTCCTCTCCATCTTCGTCTGTGTTGTCAAATAATCACTTAACCACTCTGTATTCTGTTTATCAAATCTATATAATTGCTTGAAGTCAGAACATCTAGGCTGTTTTTTTTCTTTAAACATCTTTCTAGTCTGAACTTGAAGAATTGCAGCCATTTTATTTTATTATGAACATTTACTAAACAAGTGAAGTCTGGGGAAAGGCAGGCAATGGTTTCTCTTAGTATTGCCTACAAAGCAAACTCTTTTCCTATGTTTTGTTCATAACAATCTTAATGTATTCTAAGGATGGAAGTAAAACCTACTAAACCGATAATGTGCTAAGAGGAAAAACATTTTATATGCTTTTTATGCATACTGATAGTAAAGAACACCACAGAAATATTTAACTCAAACAAGAAGACAAATCCGGGGTAGTTTGGCATTTTTGGAAAGAGAAATACACCACAAATAGAAGCCCAAAAATACTCAAAAACATTACAAGGAAGACAGAATTAAAAGTTTGGGAAAACATATATATGTGGAAAACAAGAACCGCGTTTTCAATTTCAAAATCCTGCCAAGCGATCTACTGATACAGAGGTTCATCAAATCACCACTGGGGACAGAGACAACCACCACAACAAGCAATGCCAGCAGTCGATCAAAGGAATTAACAATGGAAGCGTATAGCTTCTGAAACATGTTTTCCGAAATAAAAAGTAAGTGATGTAGTGTTACAAAATCGACTCAATTAATTTTCAATTATTAATTGATTCGTTTTTATATACATTATATTTTACAATGGTAATCAAAATAAGTAAATATAATTGACAAGTCTTGAAGATAGCTGAAGTTTCCTCTTAAGTTTGAATGCATCCCCCAGATGAACAGGATTCATGAAACAATAAACTCTCAAGCTTCAAAAAAGTAACTATGGCTCATTGCTAAAGATACATGTATTAAGCACTGCTCTGACTCTGTCATAGTACAGTTAATTGTATTTTATATGCTTATAGATTATAAAAATATTCAAAATAAATTTTACATCTTGAAATTAAAATTTTATATTTGTATAATCAGTGACAGAGAATGATAAATTACTTAGGGAATGTTTTTCATAGCTGTCTTAAATTTTTTGTAATTGACATATTTATCTTTATTTGGGATGTGATTGCGTAAGTTAATACTTTGATGTAATTTGATTTAAGACACCTGGTAAGCCTGTGAGTGTTGAGGTGCATATTGCTACCTGCTCTTGCAATATTATCATGCAAGGCTGAGTTCCTTTTGAACAGATCCATGCTTAGATGCATATAAGAGGTTAACTCAAGTATGTATGTACATAGTAGGAGTAATATCGATAGCTCTTTGAAAATTGTCTCACCTTCTGAACATATTGGTGATTGTTTTATTTTTATAATCATATTTTACTTTCTCTATACACACTATGTAGATAGTGTATAGTGTATAGAGAAGGTATTGCACTCCACCCAAAAATTCGATACCGAGATTTCATCGGAAATATATGTTTTAGGGTCCCCAATATCCAAAAAAAAAAGCATTTTCACAAAAAGGTCCGTGTGTCTGTGGACACAATATCTCAAAAACGAAAACTTGGTATTTAGGTTTAGTATCTTCCAGGGATGTGACACGAACATTTTAAGAAGAATCCCCCCACCCCAAACTACCATTTACATGGAACTTTTTTCGAAAATTTTGATTTTCTCAAAAATGGCTGTAACGATTTTGATTAAAATTTCGTATATTAAAGATATTTACCTGACAAATAAAATGTATATCTTGAATTTTCTGGGAATAGCCTCTGAAGAGTAGTTTATTCTGGATGAATTTTACTAAATTTTTAATAACTGCTAAACCGTAAGAGATGGACAAATACTTAGTACACAAAAAATGTAGAGCACATTAAAACACACAATTTATGTTGTATACCTTTTTTTCGTGGAGTTCGTCGTTTTTAAGACATTCCTTATTTTTTGTTTCTGCTATGAAAAACGTATACCTTTCTTATACAGGAACTTGTCACCTCCTATCCACATAAACAAAGGAACTTCATTGACATAGCAACCAGCTTTTGACTATCACTTTAACCTATGGTAGTCCCTTATTTCGCTTCTACTTACAAGGAAGCAAGTAATAAAACTATTTCTGCTAATTTTTTCTGATTAGCATAAAGTAAAAAGTAGTATAAGCTTTTTAAGAATAATTTGTTGCAGGGATATAGAGAAAGTCATGTGAATGGTACACATCAGATTTTTGTAGTTTGAGCAGCAGCATACTTTTAGAAGAAGAGCCCCCCCCCCATGCTCTAATGCCATGAGAGAGCAGCAAATGGACACACCCAGAACACATTGTCTTTAAGCCATCCAAGGGCAATAATAGAAATAGTGATAACGGTGCTAATGGCAGTACCCAATGTTTTTATGGGTGAATTCTTCAGAGAGAGACAGTTACAAAAGTGACACTTATTGTTGAGTTCTTTTCGTAACACAGGATACAATTTGGAAAATTAAGATACCAGTTTTGTAAAGATGTGCAGCTAAACAACCATAGTCTGTTAGTAATCTTAATTATCACTATAGCTTCAAGCTTTGGATGTTCAGGATTTTTTGGGGAAAGGGGGTGAGGGTTCTTTTACAGCCACCTGTACCTGGAGTTGTAGTGTTACTCCCATGTGCTCATGTCTATACCATTTCACCCTGAATTACTGCAGATGCTTGATAACTTACTTTCCATATCCATTGCATTGTCATAGGTGTGTGTAAATTTAGTATGTGCACTAGTGGGCAGTTTACATTAACACTAGAATGCCCACCTGTGTCAAGCACTCATCAATGCCCACTGAAATCATTTTGATTCCTATGAAATTTATTAAAATGTTCCCACTCTTTAGTCAAATTTGTAATTGTAAATGAATGCATGTTAATTAATTGTTCTACTACAGCTGTTGCTAAAAGTTCCACCCAATCCAGATTTGAAAGTGTTGAATGCATTGTGGCTATGCCTTGCTGGCCCATGATCGCACGTGGGTGTGTGTGTGTGTGGGGGTGGGGGTGGGTGCGTGCATGTGCGGTTTGCTTTGGAAGCTTGTAGCTGATTATTGCAATTGCAGTTGTTCAGTTGATTTTCTTTTTAAGTTGTTTAAGATGTTTGAGAAATTAACATGTGCAGAGCAATGGCATTATCTCAGCTCAGAGTGAGACATGTGGGCACAATGGACTTGTGCCAGAATGTTTGCTTTTTCTGGGAATTTCTGTTGTCATCATCAGCCATAAAAGGAAAGTTGGGAGACATGTGAGTCAATTTTTGACTGCAGTTTAGACCCTGCAGCAGTTGCATCTAAGTGACAAGATAAGAATTGTGATACATCAAAAGGGAAGAGAAAATTGTACTGCAGGAATTGTTGTAAAAGCATTGAAATAAAGAGAACTATTTGTAAGCAGATTTAAAGCAATAAAGAGTAGGTTTTTGTTACACTGGTATCAGAAGTGGGATTTAATGCCAAGTTAGAGGAGATGATGAAAACTCTACTGGCTGAAATGAAGAAGTTAGATATAAAAATGGAATCGAGTATGGAGGAAATGAAATCAGGAATGAAGAAAATGGAAGATATAAAATTCAGAATGAAGAAATGATGAAGGAGAATCTGGCATGGAGAAGATGATAAGTGAAATCACATAGTGGAGAGCATGAAGACACTGATATCAAAGAAAATAGACAAACAATTGCTCAGCGTGAAGAAGCATGTGGGGGAGGAAAAAGGGGAAGAACTTGGTGGAACAATGAAAGACCGCAAACAATGTCTTAATGCCCTGGAAGAAAGCGCCAACGGCAGCACCAAGGAATTGAACACAATGGTACAAAAGATGCTCGACAGAAGGCTTAAAAACTTGAAGGTCAAAATGCCAGTAGGTGAAGATCAAAATGCCAGTAGGTGGCACAACATCTGTACATGTCAAGCCACCAAAGTTACAAAGTATCCACTTTTGAAATATTCTACCAAAAGTTCACCACTGTCGCCGTCCATGTGGTCAGTAGAAGAGGAATTCACACAACTGGTAGCAAGTCTTCAGAGATCGGTGGCAGAGGTATTGAATGTGATCCTGATGTTGGTGATATCCAGAGACATCTGGGAGGCCCTTCAGAACGGTTTGGAAGCTATCACTTGGCTGCAGCATACCACAGTCAGCTTAAATCAAGGAACCAGGGAGACCAAAGCCCTGGTGAACCTACCATCTAGTTATGTGTCCCAGTAAGCATCTACTCCTTTTCAGGCAGTACCTGATGTTCAGTAACTACAAGACAATCCATGAGGCATTAACGGCAGCATAAGGATAGAGGTGGCCAAGTTAGCAGCTGTACTAATCTCCAAGACAAGGAGTAATTGTTACAACAGGGACAAATACGACCCTTCAGTGGTGTGCTGGGGAATGTGGCCAATCAGGACGTCTAACGAGAGACTTGTGAATGACAAAGCCGACCAGCAGGAGGAAGACAATTGAGGAGCATATTGGGGCTACCATCGCTAATCCCTCAAATGATGCTATGTGCTCTAGGCAGACGAGAGAGCAACAGCCTCATCACAGATGACTGCATACAAGGAAAGCTGTGCCAGATATTAGTGGACACAAATGCAGCCATGACTGTAATCAGAATCGTGAAACTTCTCATTTATCTGACAGATGAACACTGCCTTTTCATGTGGTCAGAAGAGGGCTTGTCAGCACTACTAATATTAGAGGCATTCTATCCCAGATTCAGGATGGTCAGGAGAAGGCCTATTACAGCAAGACCTTCTCCAAGGCAGAAAAGAACTACATTATCTGGCAAGAACTGGTAGTAGTAAAGGTGCTGGAGCACTTGCACAAGTACATGTACGGTCAGCCATTCCATCTGAGGACTGATCACTCCACCCTCACCTGGCTGTTGATTTTCAAGAACCTGGAAGGCAGACACACTGTTGGGTCCAGAGGTTCCAAGTCTGCAACTTCACATCAGAATATCACCGAAATGTCCCAATGACCCTTTGCAGAGGAGTGTGGTCACTGCACTAAGGTTGAGAAGAGTGTGCCGCAGCTGTACATGTCATTTTGGCAGTGCCTGTAACTGGATAGGGAAGCATAGCCTAAGGAGGGAGCAGCTGCTGGATGTCAACTTGGGCCTACTGCTGAGATTAGTGGAGGCAGGAACCAGACTGACCTGGGAAGTAGTGTGTATAAGGGCCTGGAGGCACACACCATCCCTAACCAGGAGACCAAAACAATTGCAAACTGTCTTGTAGAAAAACTGTTTTGCTGCTTGGAGTGCACCAAATGCATACAATACCTCTCCATCAATTGTATGGTTGAGCAGTTTATCACCAGAGGACTGGATGTCAGAGTGCCGCTATACTTGCTAGCCTATCGCCCTTCAACCCAGGACACCACCAGATTGACACCATTCAGCTTGGCCTGTGGCAGAGAGCTGCAGCTACCTAATGTTTGTGGCCTCCCTGGGACAGAGCAGCCAGCAGTCAACTACATAGAGAATCTCTAATACTGCCTTTATGAGATAGCCCAGAAACACATTCAGGTAACAAGTGACCAGATAAAACCCATTATGACCAGAGGCCAATAGCCAAGGTTTCCATTCTACCTAAACTAAGGTATGCTACTACTTCAGCTCAACAACCATGACAATGGTCATATCTCATGGTGGAGAGGATTAATTATGTCATCTACCACATCCACAAAGTGCTGGTTGGGATGACCATCTCTGAGCAGGGAACAGTGCACTTATGTGCCCTTGTGCTCATGCCTACACCTTTTCATCCTGAATTGTTGCAAATGAATTATTTGTTATAAATTATTAAACATTTTAAATCAAGCGCTTGTTATACCAGAAATAGTTCTATTTATTGTTTCAGAAGTTTTTTTGTGTCATTCTCTTGAACTTTTGGTCTCAGCAGTTTGCTTTTCTTAGTTCCACTACATTGTCACAGTTGTGCATAAATTCAAAATCTTCTCGGGCTTCTAGCCAGGTAAAAGCTTGGCTTGACACCAACGTTTCGAAGAAGTGCATCTTCCTCGTCTTCAGGTTTGAGCTTGCGGAGACTGGTATTTATAAGAGCTGGGATGAAGCTAACATCTGATTGGTTCGCGTGATATTATGGCCTGGTATTTAAGATGACTGAGACATGGGCACGGACTTCGTAGAAAACTATTTATAGCAGTTATTCGGCTAATGTTTTGTGTTTGAGCATGCACTTGCTAGAAAATAAGTCTTGGAAGACTGCAGGTAGAGGATTAGGTATTAAGGCTCTTTAACACTGGTGTCCATGCTGAACTTAATTGTAGGCCAGAATCGCAATTTAGATTATTTGTTTCAGATGAGATGGCTAAAGCTTCTTTTACTCTCCTTTCCCAGTAGTTCAAACACTTTGCCACTATCTTGGTGTTGGTAAAGTTAGCTCTGTGGCTTTGTTCTATACAGTGTTCAGCCAGTCCAGATTTTTCGGGTTGCATAAGCCTTATTGATCTTTGGTGTTCAGAAACGCGTGTGGCAACAGTGCGTCCTGTTTGGCCAATGTATGCTGCGCTGCATTCGCAAGGAATGTAGTAGACACCAGGTACTCTGAGAGCTAAATTATCTTTAACTGGCCTGACCAAATTTTTGATTTTAGGTGGTGGCTTATGGATGGTTTTGACATTATATTTGTAGAGTAGTCTACTAATCTACTAATCTACATGTTATACTGGGTAGTTTACATCAAATTGCTGGTGCGTGTAATTGGTTGATACTTGCTTGTAATGTACATGTGTAATAATATCTTCAACTTCTGGAAAATTCTTGCTACATAATCAGGAAATGTCCATCCCATTAGTGCAGTGATAGCAACCTGCCTCTGGTATGGGGGACCTGAGTTTGTTTCCCAGTATGTACCATTAGGGGACTTTCTCCCCCACTGGAAGAACTGGGTGTGTAGCCTTTGGCCTTTCATCATCCCTCAGAAGGGAAATGGCAACACCACCATAGTATCCTCCCTGACTGACTGCTGAGGTCAGTCATGGTCTTTTCCACAATTCATCACAGCCTTTGATCAATATTCAGGTTGAATACTGGATATCAGAAGATATATAAAGGGAAGGCAACCAGTTCAGTTTCAACAGCAACACTGGAGAGTACACTTGGATTAGAGAGACAGTCGAAGCAGCTGAACAAGTGCATAGTGACAAAATATAAAATTGTACTGTAGCATTGGAAGAAAAACATATATTGTAATCAGCATTTGGAAATAAAGAGAATTTTACATCAGATCTTCAGAACATATTGCATGGTGTTAACTCATATACCGTAAGTTGTCATTTGATGTTTTGATTTTCTTTGGATCACCACATAACAAAAATTTTTTGCAGAATAATAGGGTAAATTTTATTTGGTTTCTGTAAAATTGTGATAACCCTCCCCAAGAATCAGCAATTTCGTTAATTACATAGATCCCACAATGTAGAGAAGATGCATAATTTTATTTTAGCTCATTTTATATATATTTTCATTTCACTTTACTGGAGATTGCAGATTTATTTGTTGATATTGCTTGTAGCACTGATTGAATTATTTAATATAATTGCCCACTGAAATTAATATACTCTGATAAGATGAGTTAATGTTATATATATTGCCTGAATTTCACCTTCAAATTTGAGGTTTTTCCCTATTGCAAAGTAGCAAGCAGTTTGGAGTAAATTTTACCCTAGTTTCAAGTCCTGTATTACATATATGATCGAAAATTACTCAGTGTAAAACATCCATATTGACCACTTACCATATTATTAATAGAGATATGTTTCCTATTTGTGGCTGTTTTGGTTGCTGTTGATTCTCTGATATTATTATTGTTGTTGTTCCCTGGCTAATTATAGAGTTATTTGATTTGGGATTGGTGAATTGGAAATTAAACTACATTTGTTGGTTTCTTCTTGATGAGATTCCGCTTGTGTTCTAATTTCACTTTGTTTTTAACTTATTTTATGGTGCACAGACTATGTTGAACCTGTTAAACACAAGTAAGGTTTTGTTACATTCTCATGACTTTCTGTGTTCATTCTTCAACAAACTGTTCTTAAAAAACTTACTCTTCTACTTCAAGTTAATAAGATAAACAATTTCATAAATTCAAAACTTGCAAATATGCCTAGAAGCTTGTGACAGTCATGTGATTAAATAAAAAATAAAAGAATTTGAAGTTGGTTTTTGTAACACAAACATCATTTATTTTTATTTACTGAGAACGGTTTCGGGAACTAAGGTAGGTGTTAAAGCTTTTTTAAAAACTAGAAGAGAAGAGTAAAAATATTTTGGAATACATACGTTTCTTAAATCTTTGTCAAAACTTCAGGTCATGTCAAATTTCGTCAGAAGATATGTAAAATATGATAACAGTAAATATCAAAGGCTTGCAGATAAAAATGTAATAGAAACCTAAAAGAACAAACACTATGCAAAATGATATAGTTTAGAGCTTCAACTATATGAGCTACTCTTAGTGTTATTGCAAAAGTTAGGCCATGCTCTTTGGGATAATTTACTGCTGATCTTAAGCAGAAAAATGAGCAGGAAAACGCTTACCCTAAAGAAAAAATTAGATCATCTTTGCAGAAAAACAGAAAAGACACAAGAGACCTCCCGAAAACCATGTTATAAACTTATCCAAAAACGAAATTTTCAACAAATCTCAGTTAGCCATTCTCACAAAGGCCTAAAAATGTGTGTAGATTATTGCAAAAAAACAGAAAACTTAGCAGCAGATATAGAAATAGCCTCATGCCACCTAAAAGAAATAGACCAAAAAGCAATTAAGAAGCAATGTGAACCAATTTTGAATCAAGTACATACAAGAATAAAAAGAAAAAATCCGCAACAAAAAATCATAAAATCCTTTAACTCAGAAACCAGTTGTTTACACAAAATCAGACAAAGGCCACCAAATAGTAGTACTAGACCAAGAAGATTACAACCAAAGAATAGAATCCTTGCTAAGCAATCCGGAATATCAAGAAATATCCAATCCACTAAATAAAAGTATAAAGATTTTACAAGAAACATTATCAAACTGTAAAACCATAACAGAAAAAGAGAAATCCAAATTAAAGCCAGATTTACCCACCTTACCCAGATTGTATGCCCTACCTAAAACACAGAAACCTGGCAACAAAATGAGACCCATAGTAGATAATATCAATGCACCCACATATAAACTCTCCAAATGGCTCACACAAAAATTCAACTCCTTCCCAAAATTCAATAGTAAAAGTATAACAAATGCATTGGACCTGATTAACCACCTGAAAGATTTCAGTGTTTCACCTAAAGATAAGATGTCACCTCCCTATTCTCCAGCATACCTATAGACGAACTCCAAAAACCTCTGAAAACCTGGCTACAAAGCATAAACATACCAATAGAGGAAATAGAAGAGCTTGTGCAGCTAACCAATTTATGTGTAAAACAGAATTACTTCACAGTCAAGAAATAATGCTACCAACAAACAACAGGACTAGCAATGGGAAATCCTCTATCACCATTCCTAGCCGACCTATACATGAGTAATTTTGAAATACAGATCACTGAGGCATTCCTACATATATACAAAAAAATTGTATAGGTATGTAGATGATGTCATCATAATAGTTCCAGAAAAACTCGTAAACGATGCACTCAAACTTCTTAACTTACAACAAGTCCATTTAGTTCACTGTTGAGACCTAGACATCAGAATAATAAGAACAGAAAAACATAGCCTGACATTTGGAATACATAGAAAATCCACCAATACAGATAACCACATAAAGTTTGATAGCTACAACCCCACAACACACAAATATGCAGTCCTGAACAGTTTAACATATAGATTATTACACATTCCCATGGAGAATAATGAATACCAAAAAGAATACCAACAGATACTCCAAACAGCTACCAACAACGGTTTCCAAAAAAGTGCAGTAGACAAGAGAATACATAAATATAAAAAACTGAACCGCATAATACACACAACCACCGTACAGAACCTCAGTGACCAACCTCAGTTCAGAAAATTCACCTATCATCCTTGGGCACACAACATACTTCAGAAAATATTCAGGAATTATAACATCACTTTAGCTCCAAAAAACAACTATAGCATTCAGAAACTGCTGTGCAGAAATTTAAAAGATCCTATCCCTGCAGACAAAAACCCAGGAATTTATGAAATTAAATACTCAGACTGTAATCTGGTGTATATAGGAAGGACAAAGAAGTTTGGAGAACAGATTAAAGGAACTTATGATAAATCTAAAATACTAGCAAATAGAAAAATCAGCAGTTGCCTATCATTTTTGGACATCAGGACACAAAATCACACCGAATATAAAACTGTTAAAACCCACAGAATTAAATGTCTGGGAGAAGATCTACATCATGAAGAAAAAGAGCCATATCATGAATTTTGATTTACCACCTTACAGCAACCTCTGGAAGTTCATAGATCCAGCAACAGATGCCCCCACAATTGATACACTACCACCTCCATCGTTGATGCCAACGAAGAAAGATTTAGTCGGAATTAAGGGTTGAAAATGGGAACAAGTGTTCCCGAAACCGGTCCCAGTAAGTAAAAATAAGTGATGTTGTGTTACAAAAACCTACTCAAATTCTTTTATTTTTTATTTAATTGCATAAATGTGTATATTACATATTTTCCCTTAGATACAAAAGAATAAGGGAACATACTAGGCTTAAGTGATAGTCAAATCTATTAAGAGTCGATCCCTAACTGATGACGGAAATTCTGTTCTCTTTGCTCGACCAAACCTAAGAATAATGAATTGCAACATCCAGTTTGAGGACAAATAGGAATTTTAAAATTGAAACTAATAACAAGGAATATCTCCAAAATGGTTAACTTCATACAAAAAAGTGTATTTGACATAAATTGCTTAGCAAGATTTATAGTTTTGTGTACTAAGTTTTTGTTTGGCTGCTACAATTTACCAGTTATGCAAAAGTCATAAAAAAAGAAGAGAACTTCAGAAACTATTCTGAGAAAGTTCCAGATATTTGTCCTGAAAATGCCATAAACATATTGTATTTTACTTAATATTCTTAGTCATTTATTAAGAAAATCAAAATTTTGAAAATTTCTCCATGTAAAGGGTAGTTTAGAGTGGGAGTATTATTTATAAAATTTAGGAAGTTGCTGAACCTAAATGTCACTTTGGTATTAAATAGACTTTTTGGTTTTAAGTCATGTTGTTCACACACACAAGTGTACACACACATAGATCTTTTTCTAAAATACTTTTTTTTATTTTGAGGATATCAAAACATGTATTTCTGGTGAAATCTTTGTATTGAATTTTTGGATGGAATATAAATCTTCTCCTACTTACTATGTGTAGTAGAAAAAGTAAAAATATTGTATGCTGTTTTGCTTTCTGTTCTTGTTTCCATTTTTTGAATCAGCCTAACTTTTCTCATTGAGAGAAGAGTGAAAATTGATTATGTAGTGCTTTGATGTTTTGTTCTTGCTGGTAAAAGTTTCTCTATGCACTAATGTACTGTTTTCTCAAATTTTAGGGACCCTTCAAATGTGATATCTGCAGCAAGGAGTTCACAAAGTGGCTGCATTGTAAGAGGCATATAAAATGCCACTCTGAAGATAAGCCATTTCTTTGTACCCAATGCTCAGCTTCATTTAATGTAGAGGTAACTTATTTTATCTATTCTCAAATACTTTAATCACTTCTTTTATCATATAGCACGTACAAGAATGCATTGCTACTGCTTTCACAGTGTTTCTCAAAGCAGAACCTTAAGAATGTGATTGAGATCTAATAAAATGTTTGCACAGAAAAGGCATTGAGTTTTTGAGAGCATTCGAGTATTAGCATTTTTGTTTTGGGGGGAGGCACATTAGGGCATGTCTGTAATGAAGTAATTTAACTGACTATTGTGTTCATGACATGTGATCGTAGGAAGTGGCCAATCCAATACATTGGCATATTAAAATTCCAACCAATCAGGACTGATTATCTCTGCATTTTAATCTTTTTTTATCACACCCATGTGCAATTATTTTTCTAAATTTATCGCATCTACATGCATTTCTTTTCTCCCTGAATTAATGTTCGTCTTATAGTAATAGTAAGGGTGTGCAGTGATATTTTCATACATAATGGTGGAAGTTCCAAAACATTTTGGAAAAAGGTTTATCTCTGAAATAGACATATTAATTGAAAACTCAAAGCCATAGAATGCTAAAAACAAGAGAGAATGTGTGGAACCAGTTCAAAAAATTCTGTAAGCAACGAGGCCATGATTTGCGAACATCATAGCAGTGATTTTGGTGCAAATATACGTCAAGACAAGTGGGATTTTAGGAATTATTCTTCATGTCCATATAGGCTAATCATTGTTATGTTATACACGAAATAATCTTATTAAATACAACTCAGACTACAACTTTTCTCTAGATAAAAGTTGGGGCTCTTGTTATATTACTTATAATAAAAATTACTAATGTATATCAAGGTTTTATTTTAAGTGATTTTGTAAATATCATTTTCATTTTTATGTATCTTTGTTTACAGTCTAACCTTATACTTCATAAAGCTACCCATAATCTTGATGATCCGCACTGTCCAGAGTGTAACAAAAAGTTTTCTCGCATTGCAAGTCTGAAAGCACATATAATGCTCCACGAGAAGGAAGAAAATCTTTTCTGTTCAGAATGTGGAGATGAATTTAGTACTATGGTGAGTGTTCTATGAAGTTTAAATGTCACTTTGTGCTTTCAGTAAATAGCTTTTCTGGTATCTTAGTTTTGGACTATTCAGAGTGTAACGAAAAGGTATGTCAAAACTTTAGAGAAGCATTCGTTACATATATGGTGAAAAAATATGATATGAACATAAATCTGAAAATGCTGATTAGAACCCTTTTCCCACAGAATGGAGGGAATTTTCAAACTTTAGGCACTTTGACATCTGGTATTCGAATTAGGTTTCCCATCATGTCAGGGTACACCACCAAGTCCTTTACTTTCACAGCTATGCTACTCAAATGCTTCTATTCTCACACTGTTATTTTGCTAATGCATTCTACATATAGCAATTAAAGGGTTGTGATAATAGTTTTCCTTGCCCAATAAAAACAGTTCTTGTAACCAAGAAATATGTCTTGCTGATTATGCATCTTGTGTTGCCATAGTAGCATTAGGCATAATTTACCCAAACCTTTATCAATCAGCTGAACAAAATTTGTATCTCTAGTCTCATAATTATGATAATGGACAATTATTCCTGCATAAAATAGTGGCAGATGTAAACATTAACATCAGCTTCACTCAATTTTAAAGAGTACCCACTCATACAGACACTGTTTTGATTATACACTATTTCCAAACACTTGGCACAGGAAGTCATCACATTCCTTTAGTGTTCTCCAAAGTTTGAAGCAAAATCTCACATTTGTATATAGTTCAATTTCACCCGTAGCAGAATTGCTACACTACATCTTTCACAACGCATGCACAAGCACACACCTTCATGAATGGTGACCTCAAGTTTTGCTGTATTGACCATCAACCAATTGGATCAACTGCACTAAATGCCAAAAATTCATTAGTTAGTTTCCTGTAGCTCCTAATGGAGCATAGGTCATCATTACAATGTTTCCTTGATTGGATTTTAATTTCTAGTTAAAAAGTTAGCTGCTATGTGCCATAGTGATATATCAGCTTGTCGCCCACGGATGGCTCTGTAGAATGAAATCATGACTTGCAGACACAAAATGGCAGAATTTTGCCCAGACACCATCCAGAAATTCATTAATCATACTTTTTTGTTACATAATCATAATATTAAACATTAAATTAAACTCCTGTTGTAAAAGAAACCATTAGAATAAGGAACATACAAAAAGAATTACATCTTGATAAGAACGCAGATAAAATATGAATTTGAAATGGTAGTGTTAATTGATTAGATTAGATAGATTGTTTTGTTTGCTGTGACCATTGAGGGCCATACATCGGAAGAAGATCCATCATTAACTGCAGATATACTAACTATTATATATGAATAAAGAATGTATGAAAATAAATACATAAAAATAAATAAAATTATTTATTATAGTAAGTGAAAGAAACATTAAAATGTGCAAATATTTTTGTAGCTTCATAACTTAGTATGTGTATGTAAATGCAATTTTGCTACATTTAATACTTGACGTTCTGGTGAGAGTTACACTGACATCTTCAAACCAACAAAGCAAATGTTTGATCTCCTTCTATAACTTCCTACTTTAATCCCCCTGTGCTACGGGAGAGTCTTGGTCTTGCCAGAATGTAGCCTTACCTTACTCCTTATATGTAACTGCTTGATAGCTCTCAGATATATGCAGAAACAAAAGTGCTATGCAGCACTTCACCATTCCTCTCTTATGATCTTCCTATTTATTCTTTTCCAATGAACTCCATCTTATTCCTTTATCCTAGCACCTGCCCTTACCATTCCAACAAAATAAACCAACTCTTCTACTTCTTCCCTCAATTTTAAATGCACAGCATTGTTTGTCAGTTTTACCTTTATTTAGTATCTGAAATATGTAAAATATACAGGTGTGATCAAATCAGATTGTACTATGCGATGAAGGAAATGTGCGGAGGATTACAAGTTTCAAGCTTTTCTCAAGAATAAAAATTGTACTGAGAACTGCATTTGTCATACATTCCTTTATTTTCAAAACATGAGAAAGGTTTTTCTGCTTAAATTAAGTATATAAGTTAATTGGGGCATCTTTAATTTATCCATTTCAAACCGCCACTGTAAACAAAATTCCTAATACATTTCTGTTGAAAGCGGATAAAATTATTCACAGTTCTGTGAAAGAAATTCTTCAGCTACTTAGTGACCTCTAATTTCTATGATATATGCATCTCACAAATATAAAGAACTTTCAATACTGAAAACTTCTTGGGAAGTGTATCTTCAGCAACTGAATATTAATATCAGGCTGCAATTTCTGAACGATCCACATGTCTGTAGTATCCCCAGATGATCTTCAAGTAAAAACCACTGCAGATACTGCATTGAGTATGAAACACTTTCCCATGTGCTTGAAAACTGTCCTCAAGGAGAACTTCTTAGAATTAAAAGACACAACACCATAAGCTCCATCATGGCAAATGCACTACGTGAAACTGGATTAGAAGTTTACGAGGAAGTTCACTGCCTAGCTGATAGAGGTAGTAATCGTCGCATAGACATCATTGCAATAAATAGAAGAAAATCAGAAGCAGAGTTAATAGACCCAACCATCCACTTTAAACTGAATAAAGACCCCTTAAGAAGTTCATCTGGAAAAACAGAAAATATATGAACCCACTACAGCCGGTCAAGTCAACTTTCAATTTCTCTCGTTTCTCGCTGCCGCTAAGTGTGCCTCTCACAGCCAGTAGATGCAGCTGAATGCATAGCTGGCAAGAGCGAGCTTGACCAATCAGCATACAAGAGTCTCCATTACTCGCAAGACTCATAAGTCTCATTAATAGTAAAACTGTGTGTAATGCGTGGAAACTCGCATAATCAGTCGTGTAAGTTATATTATTTCAACTGTCTAAATGATTTAAGATTTAAATAGCCCACCAGGATGAGGATGGTATTTAAATAATTCATGCTAGGGAAAAGGTTAAAAAAGAAATGTGGTATCACAGATCCTGCAGATATGTATACGTGGTCTGCATTTTTAATAAGAGTGTATATATTTTATTACTCCTAAGACATATATGTTGTAAGAAGTAATTCTATTTTTGGCTATTATCTGAACATGTTTATACATAGCAACACAAAGTATAGGTATATCATTAACGATTAATATCACTGATTCAAACCATTTACTGTGAACACTTTGGATATATGTACTTTTAAATGACGAGTCATCTTGTGTTATTATTAGGATCCATATTTTTAGCTTTTTATAAATGCTGTTATAGCCTTTCATTATCTTTAGGTTTTTAAACAATTTCCTAACATTTTAACACTGTTCCTAGCCTTTTTTAAAACCAATTTTCCTACCACAAATGCCTTTTATAATATAATGCAGATCAAAATATGAAAACTATTTTACTTCATGGAAGCGTGCTGTTAATATGTACTGTAATTTAAAGCAATTTGTTACATAACATACTCATGCTAGAATATTTTAATTAAAAATTCAGCAGGTGTTTTTAATATACAGCACTCACATAAAACAAACTTGACATTTCAGCACTGTTGCTGTACACATTTCCAAATTTTCTGTTGTTTTTAATATAATCCAATCGGTCTTTCACATCCAATTTAGAAAGGGACATTGAGAATCACAGTAATTAAAGAGCGTCCATAAATAACATGCCATTTCCATTTTTTTTTATAGGCAGAAAAAGATCATACAACATCCCAAGATGTCATTGGCATATATTTCATTGGCAATTTCTATACCAAGATAAAATTTGTGATAAATTATTTCCCTGACTAATCCCACATATACACTCAAAACAAAAGTAAACGAATTGTTAAAAAAAATTGTAATTCCAATGAATTGAAGAAAAGATTGATACATTTTCTGCTGAAGTTAAAAAACTTAAGATTAGTGAGTTTTAGGTTTTCATGTCCCATTTAGTTTTTTTTTTTAGGTTGAAAAAGATTCACACAACTTGAAACATAAAAGTACTTTGAAACTTTCTAACTTACTAATAAGGGATAAAATAGGTTAAAACCTAAAAATCTGGGTCCTAGTTATTACATAACCAGTTTATACTACAGATCATATGTCAACCTACTTCGCTATTGTTATGAGAATATTCAAGTTGCCTCACTCATGAGCACTAGTTCTCGATACATGATATTCTCGTGGCCACACTCTCGAGAAGTGGCATGGCTTACAAATAATGAGCAAGAGTGTCAAGGGTTTTGACCGCCTCTAGAGCCCACCATATCATGCTTTAAAGAGCAATACAACCTCAGAAAAATAACAGTAATAGGCCTATTTTTTGGATCTCAAGGAACAGTCACAAATATGTTTGCGAAATGGAGGGCAAAGTGTAAAATTAATACAAGTGTTGAACATGCAATCACACAGATCATCATAAAATATTCTTTGGCTATTTTTTGAAATCATTTGTATGTTTTAAACAGTATGTAAAATGTATTATGGTTTAGAAATTGTTTTATTTTTATACTTCTTTTTCTTTTATTGTTGTTGTACATCTTTTATAATCTTTGTTACAATCTGTTCTTATAACTTAATTTTTAGATAACTATTATAACATATGGTAAATATTTTTTGTAATACTTATAACATTTTGTGTTAAAACCCCTAAATGTGTTTTTTATTGTGTGTCATTAGACAAACTCATTTATGAGTCAGATTAATAAATAAAAAACAGCACATTATACATATTTAGATATATAATTATGTTGTAATTGGAAGTAGGAAGCAAACATTAAATTTAATGGCAGTTGGCAGGAGTAACTGGTACACATGGAGTCCAAAGAGACTTGCCCCTGCCTTGCAGTGTTGTACAGTTAAGATGGTGTGAATCCAAACTGTAAAGCCAGTAATACAAATATTATTTGTGCCTTCCAGGAAATAGAATATCTTGTTTATGAAGAGCATTTTTATTTTGAAGCTAGCAGTCTAAAAACCAAATTCCTAATTTGGATAGCTAAAGTCAAACCAAAAAATTCAGTGTATAGCCAGGAAGTTGTCTTGGTATCCAAATTTGTGACCTATATATGGCTTGTGTGAAAAAAACAATTAACATTAATTAACCTAATAGTTGTTTGAACTACGAACCCTGGCTCTTAAAGTACTTATGGCATTGTAAGTTTCCATTGGGATATGCCATCTAAAAATAATTTGAAATTGCCTTGTGGTTTACTGGGAAATACACAAGTCAATTGGGAAATGTAATGCTGTGCTGGTACTATGGTAGCTCAGTGGTTAGAGTAACCAGCTAGAAACTGGGAGATCTGTGGCTCAAATCCCGGCTATGGCATTGAATTTTTCAGTCTGACAAACTTGTGTCCTACATATGACTTGTGTGAAAAACAATTAACACCAAATTCTTATGTTAACTGGTTGCAGAGATATGGTTGTGCATTGAACTTGTCTTTTAAATAGGATTCTGTTAAGAAGCTTGTAAGTTCTGTGCCCAACTCTCTGTTCTTTGTTAGCTATTGTATCAGCAGAAACCAGAACCAACGTGAGATAAGGATAAAAAAGAAAGGCCTTTTAAGCTGCTGATATTTTAGTTTAGTAAAGTTCTCTCCTCTGCATTAGTGGCAAAAATTTCAGTTCCCATATTTCATAGTGGTTATGTTGTGTTATTTTATTGGTGCTTACTCAATATGTCACTTGACAAATAAGTATAATTTAGTGCACTCTTTCTTCTTTTTTACTTGGTCAATGTAAAAATTGTATTATTGTATCAAGGTTAGCTCTCCGATTACCTTACTTGTTAATATAGCAATGCACACCAAGTTAGTGTTTGCTTTAGTACTACAGTAATACCCTATAAATGGTTTTCATTTAATCTCGTCACTGTGGTTAATTCCATTCTGCCCTTTAATGTATGGCAATGTAATGCTTCTCCCCGTTGTGTCAGCTACCAGCCACCATCAGATTTTGTGTCTGCCATAGTGTTAACTGATTAGCCACAGGCAGGAGAATCAGGGACTTGAAGCTTTCTCAGGAGAATTTCTTGCACAAGCAAAGCCAAATTTAATTTTAAACTTGTAGACTTCCAGTAAAGTTGCCATCTGAAAGACAAAGAAAAAGGGGCAGAAGGTGCTTGCCTCTTTCATTGCTTTAAAATTTTCTTTTTACACTTTAACAGTCCCAGCTGGAGGATCACAAGAAGGAGCATGAAGACGAATGGGTGAAACCAGCTCCACCACAATGTAGGCAGTGTAAATATCAATTTTCAAGAGCATCTCAACTACGTGAGCATATGAAGGAACATTATAAGGTACTGTGGCTTTCGCACATTAACAAGAAGCAGTGAAGTTCTCATCATTTGAGTCAAATTCCTGATAGAACTTCATCTGCTTAGTTTTAATTCTGTAATGTTTTCATTCTTAACTGTAGCCAGCAGAAACCTTGGTATATCTCCTTAGGTTACATTCTTTTATATACACAAATTAAAATTTTATGTATTCTAACTTCAGTTTCTACATCAAGACTTACTACAACATGACGTTATTGTCATGAATATTTATTGCTGATATTGCATTACCTTTAAATTTATTAATTTCAAAAGAGATTTTGTATTATTTTGATTTTAAATTTACTTAAGTAGTTTAAATAAAAATTAAGAATTTTGGAGGTGGTTGTCTTCACCATCAGCCTTCACTCCTGCAGCTTTTTCTTCTGTGGCTTATAGATGCCACTCCCTGCTACTCCTTGTTATTTTACATCAAACTGTAACTCTTTAAGAATTAACATTGAAAATCCAAGAAATATATTTTATCATTCTTGGACTTATTAAAGAATTTGGAATTAAATTATCACCAGAGCATATTTAATTTAAGTAATTTAGAGATAGCACTACACCAATTCTTCTCTGTAATTGATACCCACTTTATTAAAAACTGTTTTTACTCAATTATATTCTATATTTTAGCTTATATATCTATGACAGTGTGTAGAAATAATTCACATTCAAACTACCAAAGGCACTGATTTATCCATGCCAGCCTGTCCTACTCTCCTGTACCACTTCATGCCCTCTTCAGTAGGTCTTCAGAACTATTTGGCTATAATAAAGATTTGCTCTATAACAGTGACATTATCAGTTCAAATTTTGTCATGGTAAATGTCAAATAAATTTGATCACCCAGTAAATTATTCATAATGAAAGAAACTTATTGCACTTTTAATTTTTGCCAATGGATTACAACCATGCAGTTTGTATGTCAAAATATAGAGGCAGCAGAGATTACCAAAGAAGCATTAATCAAGGATGTATGCCTGGGCTTCAGTCAACTGCATCTGAGGATGAGAGTACCCTGAAACATGTCCAAACAAGAACCAAATAAGTGAAGTTGTGTGACTAATTTTGACTCAGTCTTTTACTATATAGGTTTATTAAATCTCAAAATTTTAAGATTTTGAATAAGATAAAGCATTAAAGTAAAAGTAATTGCTCAGTTGGTTTATAAGCACATATATTATATTTATTTGTTTTAAGCTTTGTACAAGTGAATATAACTGGTGTTCTTTAACATACTCATGTTTACAATAATTCCTTTATTATAGTTTGTTGTCTCATTTGTATTTTGTTCTTAGACTCTGTTTACTGTCCATAACTGTTTATTTTTCACTTTATTCTAGTATTGTCCTATCTTCTTACTATCCTTATGAAACATTTCAATAATAACTATTTTTCTCTATCCTAAAACATTTCTTATTTATGTACTCATCTCTCCAAATTTCAATTCCTTTACATTTAAATATTAGGTGTTCTAGATCTTATTTTCACCAATAGGACGTGGATTTTGTGGAATGCTTTTCCTTAAACCTTTTAGTCTCCGTACATCTTTTCTCACCCATGCTCCTTCTTGCTCCTCTTTGTTTATCATTTTGTTGTTTGTTAATTTCTGTTATAATACTGAAATGTTTTCTGTTGCAGGTTAAAGCATCATTATCTCACAAAAGTCATAAACGCAATATAGATCGTAGTTCGTTTATCCATAAATGTGACATTTGCCACAAATGTTTCCAGAAACCAAGTCAGCTAGTTCGCCACAAACGTATACATACTGGAGAACGTCCCTTCAAGGTAACCTGTGGTATACTATTAATTTGAATATATATAATACAATGTAGGGAATAGAAGTTATGTTCAGAGCTTTTCCACTTTTAACCCAATAGCCTCTGATTTCAGTACCTTCATAGCTACCTCAGAAATCTGGTTTAAATACCTGTAGAGCTGTGCAGTGTAAAGTTTAAAAATGTATATAAAGTCAGCCAGTACAACTTTGTCTTGAATTTTGCTTGATTGATACTGAAGGCATTGAGTTTTGGTTTTTATAGTCTAATGTGATTATTGTCTGTGCTAGATCTTAAAAACAGTTCTCCAAATGCTGAATCATCACTTTTTATATTACCAAGAACTTTTACTATTTTCCCCATCTATTTAGCATACAACACATCTTTTCATCCCATCCCTATGTGTATGCATGCGTGCATGAAAAGGGGTATATATTTTGCCTTGCAATCTCAATGGTATGAAGAACCTCTGACAGTGAACTTTTAATATATACTTAGAAGCAGTTGATGAACAGCTTGGTTCTAAAGCCTATGTGGTTTTTGGCTATCATCTTATAAAATAAAAATAAATAATTGAATACTCACCTGTTTAGCAGCCAAAAAAAAAAAAAAAATCCTCATTTTAGCTATGCCCACATAATAAAAATCAAACCTATCTTACAAATTGACACTATGCATTTGCTCTGGTATTCAAGAGCACATTTAGGTTTTCTTACCACCTTTCTGGGTGTCTGATCTTTCCTTCTCAACTTGCCTGTTGCTATAATCTCAACAGCTTCGTGTTTCATGGATGACAGATTGAAAATCTTTATTACCTGTATTCACACACAGCACATTCATTGTAGATCATGAATCATAATCACACATTTTGTTTTAGGAAATATCAGACAGCATATCCACCTTAATTGTTCTCATGGTACCAAGAGCATTAGTTTTCTGAAGAGATTTGAAGAACTATATAATGCCACCTTAATTAAAAATGCAAATATATGTGGTTTTATTAGCCAGCACACTCTTGCAAGCTGTGCTCATCATGCAATTATATGCTAGTATTAATCTATGCAAGTATAGCTCATAATATGGTGTAAATAGGTTAATAAAAAGATTAAAATTTTATTCAGATCTGTCCTTTAATGAAAACAATCCTTCAATCTAGTCTCTTAAATTCTCTTGTATAACAAATTTAAGGTTTCTGTAAAGTTTTAACAGTCTTTCAAGTTACAGTAGACAGCATTAATTAAGGTATAAGTGCTATAATGCTATATAGCTATTAATGCTATATTTTGCTCTTATTTTGACAGTGTCATTTATGTTCAAGAGCATTTAACCAGAAAGGCTCTCTACAGATTCACATGTCAAAACATAATGGAATCAAACCTTTCCGCTGTGAGTTCTGTGCTGCATCTTTCAGCCAAAAAGGTAAATCATATATTTAAATATAAAACTCAGAAGACTTTAGTGCCTAAAATAAAGTTGGTGTTGTACTGGTTGGCAAAGCTTCCATGCAGATTGACTTACCTTGGAAACATGCCTGTGATAAGATTGTATAATATAACCATCATGAGGCATAAGCTGCATCATTTTCAGGGCTGCTATCATGACAAATCTGTTGCATCTACTCAATCAAAGGATTATAATGTAATATATAGACAGCAGAATGTGGTTGCAAATCATACAATTTCAGCACAGTAGCTTAAAATTTATCACAAGTCATATCATAAGATGTCTGACTTAGCCAGTAAATGCTCAAGCAGAAGCAAGAGAATTTAATATATGATAAATTAATGCCTCTATGTATGTAATAGAATAATTTATTAGAGGAAGTGGTAAAATGAGCAGCACTATTATTAATAAGAAAAAATTAAATGGGATATTAGCACTTGAATTTAGAATAAATCATACTTTCTACATAAACCTTTACTTACTAAGTTTTGAATGTGGAATGTTTTCGAGGGCATTTGTATTCATCATCAGCAGTTAGGTGACTGAAACTTGTACTTTCTTCTCCCTGCTTCCTCCTCTCTCAGTTGAGCTTGATCCTGCTGCCACATAGTGATAGGGTAACAAAGCTCCAACAAATTCCATTGTGGGATTATTTCAAAATGCTCCTGAAAACATTCCAGATTTAAAAATTTAGTAACTGAAGTTTTGTGTAAAAAGAGTATGACTTATTCTAAATGCAACATAAAGACAATTTCATTCTTAATATTTAAGGGCTATCTGGTACAGCATTCTTCAAAGTAAATTAAGTATCAATTTACAGTGAAACCTCATTAATATTTAAATTTAAATGTAATGAGTCACCCTTTTACACTTTTTGCTCCAACGTTGCCTTCATTTGGGAAGACCGGTTTCAGAGTACTTTAACCCTATCTTCAGTTCCGGGGATGACTGACGCTACATGCAACAGGTGGTTGTGTGCAGCTTGGTGTTCTGTTGCCCTCTACTCTTGTCAACAGGATGACATCATCAACAGTGGGGACCTCAAAATTCATAAGGGAGTCTTCTTCTTTGGTAATAAAGATATTTTCCCAAATTTGTAGGTCCAAAGGTTTCTTTACACATTTAATTAACTCTATTTCTTCCTTTATGTTATGATTTTCAGACCAAAAATGATGTGCTACTGCAGATTTGTCTACATGCTTGTACCTAATGCTTCTCAAGTGTTCTTTCATCCTAGTTTCCAATATAAATCTTATTGCAGTCTCGGCAGCTCATTTTATAGGTTCCTAATTTTTTAGTGCTCGGTATGTATCTTTCAAAGGGTGATTCAATAAGTTCCGGATATTGTATCTATTTTGAGGGGCCAGTTTTATATTAAAGTCTTTAAAAATCCTTTTGAATTTCCAGAACACTTTTGCATGAAAAGTAAATTTGCAAAATTTCACTGATGGTTTGTCCAATTTTTCCAGAATGGTAATTTCATGTAGTCTTTTATTTCTTTTGTGTTTGTAGATCAATCTGTCTATGATGTTAGTATTGATGAATCTGTGTGTATTCTTTTTGTTATTCCTTTTATTCACTCCACAAATATATTGAAAGCACTATCAAAACTATTAAAGAAAGCGGCATAATCCCAAAGAAGTTGAAAAATAATTTAATAGTAAGCAACCCTGATTTGCCAAAATTATACTGTTTACCAAAGATCCACAAGAATGATAATAGCATGCGTCCAATCATCAACAACATAGATGCCCCAACTTACAAATTAGCAAAATGACTGGTAAAAGAATTTGAACAAATTGATAAATTTGGAACATTAAGCTTAAAAAATTCTTTGGGCTTTGTAAAGAAAATTGAACATGTGATTAAAACTGAAGAGGTGATGGTATCATTCGACATCCAATCCTTATTCACCAGCATCCCGGTAGAAAAAATTCCAAATTTATTAAAACAATGGCTCAAGAAAGTTGACATGACACCAGAACAAATTGAAGAATATATCACTTTGACAGATCTTTGCATAAAATAAAATAGCTTCTCATTTTCCAACAAGGTTTTGCGATAAACTGCAGGCTTGGCCATGGGCAACCCTCTCTTGCCTATATTAGCTAACTTATATATGAGCAATTTAGAAATCAAAATCACTAAAGCCTTCCCACAGATCTTCAAATGCTGGCATAGATATGTGGATGATGTGTTTGCCATTGTACGTAAAAAAACTAATGGAAGAGAAAGACGGATTGTTGCCCTTCTTAGATTTGAAAATCATGAGAACTGAAACAAGCTTAGAATTTGACATATACAGAAAAGCAACACATGTTGACAGTTACTTAAAATAGAACCAGTTCAACCCAGTACAACATCAGCTTGCCATCTTTCATAGTCTAGTTCATGAGCTTATCAATGTCCCTTTGAATAATACAATACCAAAAAGAATACACACACATTCATCAGGTTGCCAAACTGAACAATTACAATACTAACATCATAGACAGATTGATCTACAGACACAAAAGAAATAAAAGACTACATGAAATCACCACTCTGGAAAAAATAGATAAACCATCAGTGAAATTTTGCAAATTTACTTTTCACCCAAAAGTGTTCTGGAAATTCAAAAGGATTTTTAAAGTCTTTAATATAAAACTGGCCCCTCAAAATAGATACAATATCCGGAACTTATTGAATCACCCTTTGAAAGATACATACCAAGCACTAAAAAATCAGGAATTTATAAAATGAGCTGCCGAGACTGCAATAAGATTTATATTGGAAACTAGGATGAAAGAACACTTGAGAAGCATTAGGTGCAAGCATGTAGACAAATCTGCAGTAGCACATCATTTTTGGTCTGAAAATCATAACATAAAGGAAGAAATAGAGTTAATTAAATGTGTAAAGAAACCTTTGGACCTACAAATTTGGGAAAATATCTTTATTACCAAAGAAGAAGACTCCCTTATGAATTTTGAGGTCCCTGCTGTTGATGACGTCATCCTGTTGACAAGAGTAGAGGGCAACAAAACTCCAAGCTGCACACAACCACCTGTTGCATGTAGCGTCAGTCATCCCCGGAACTGAAGATAGGGTTAAAGTCCCTGAAACCGTCTTCCCAAACAAAGGCAAAGTTGGAGCAAAAGGTGTGAGAAGGTGACTCATTACATTTAAATTTAATTATGGTGCTCCACTGTCTAAAATACTTCTTTTTATTTGATATACCTCTTTAATATGTTTCTACATGTGTTAAACAAAAACTTAGCTGTCATACAAAACATAGCTGTCAAAGTTCGCTAACAGTTTCCTTCTCCGAAATCTGGATTTCATTGCTCACAAGAAATCCTTGTAGAAGCAGTTGCCAATTGTGGTTTAATTCCCAGATTCCCAAGAACGTGTTAAAAATGCATTGCATAGAGGATAGTAATCTTCTTGTGTATTAATGGCCAAACACTTCTGCATCGTTAATTTTCTGTACTACCTCTGAACGTAATGAATAAAGTCCTGTTGAGAGGTTGAAACCGACTGATACAGTTTGCTGGGAGGAAAACCACCTATGCATTCCTTGTGGAAACATCCACTGATGTACAGCACACTGGTCCATGAATAATAAAATTTTGTACCAAGAGGTTACAAAATATGTTTAAATATAGTAAGTTACTCACATTTGTGTTGGCAACTTAACCTCTTCACATTCTTCAAACATTAAGGCTTATTTACTTTATCAATGACAAGCTGTGGCAACTTCTATGTTCCACTCTCATAGCAACAAAAGATGACAGTTAATATCTCCTTGCTTAATTTCCTGCCGTGATAAATTTTTCCTTTAAATACAAACGTCTTGTGGGGTAGAAGGCTGAAAAAACCCATTTCATTGAATATATCATTGGACTTTTACAATAATGCTAATGTCTCATAGTGCAAGCTTCAACTGTCTCATTATCAACAGTTGTTGCATTTACCCAGATGCACTTGTAAGCAAGATCATGCATGTTCTTAAAATACTGGATCCATTCTTTTGATACCATGAAGTCTGCTATTCCTATCTGGTTTTAAGGCAGTTTGCTTTCTCATTAATTATACTTCCATCAGTTACAATATTTGTTGCACTGGTTAACCATTTCAGGAGCACTGAATCCAGCTCTAGAAATTTTCCTTCATACACTTATTTTGTCTTTCCTTTGCTTTTATTCATTTTATATTTTGGTTTCATTACATACAATCATGTGTAAAGCTGAAGGAGTAAATTTTAACTTTTGAGCCAGTTCAACTCACTTAAGATATAAATTTCTGTTTACTTCATAAGTATTTTAATTTGTTATCATTAGGTAATGATTGGATAACCTATTTCTTCACTATTATTACAATATGATACAATTTTTTACAACTTCTATAAATTTGCATGATATGATCAAATTGATTAGATAATGCATCACACATATTGGTTGATTCTTTTGATATTGCTTCACACCTTTGCAGCAGTCAACTGGCATTCTTTTCGACCAGCAAGTAGGGGAGGACATTGGATTGTTCAAGGTCAAGCTACCCACTAATCACAACTTTCACCTGCTCCGTGTCCAAGAACAAGGGAATGTTAAGTTTGAAAAAATCCACATTCCACAAAGCGTGGACAAAAACTTCCTTCACGGTTGTCACAGTACTATAAAAGCGGGTGAATCTGATATAGGCGGGTAATTCCGATCGTTTCTTCTTTCACTCAGAAAACAAGAATAAACGGCGGAACAACTGTTTAGAGTTAATTGTTGCATTGCGTGTTCGGAACGAGAATACAATAAGAACACAACATTGTTGCGTTGGAACTGTTATTATTGTTTTCTATAGCAGTAGATCAGATTCAAGTGAATGCGTCATAGTGGTGGAAGAAGCTTACTTGTGAAAGGTTCTGTTGTGCGTTTCATCGCTTTCGTATAGCTAGGTATGTTTTAACGTGTTTTATTTCATTCATGTTTCTTCGGTAGTATCAGTAAGTTCATTTTGTTTTAATGGTAGCTTGTCTGACATTAGAATTTGTTACATTGTAGGGTGAATCCGATCAGCATGGGGAAGTACAAAAAGAAAGTTGGTCCTGGCAATAGATGTAATTACAATCCTGTATACTTAACTAACGTGGTAAATGCTGTGGAATCAGGGAAATTAAGCATCCAAAAAGCATCAGAGCAATATGGTGTGCCATATACCACCCTCAATGATAAAATAAATAGCAAATATAAATTCAGAATGGGAGGACAAACTGCTTTAAGTAGAGAAGGAAAAAAAGTTTTGGTTGAAGGATTACTGGTGTATGCCAAATGGGGGTTTCCCGAGATATCAGAAACGTAGTACAAAGCTATCTAAATAGGATAGGGAAAATAGAAAAAAGATTTACTGACAACAGACCTGGCAAGGAATGGTTACGTGGATTCCTTGGAAGAAACAAGGAATTAAGTGTAAGATTAAGTGAAAATATAAAGAGGGCCAGAGCAGCTATTACACAAAAAAAATATATATATATATATATATGTGTGTGTGTGAATATTTTTCTAATTTAGAGGCATCTAACATCATTAATTATGATGAAACCAATTTCTCAGATGATCCGGGCCAAGTTAGAGTCGTCGTCAAACTTGGTGTAAAACACCTGGAAAGAATAATTTATTCTTCAAAGAAAGCATTAGCATTATGGTGCCAGCTACAGCAAATGGAAAATTGCTTCCTCCGTATACAGTGTACAAGAGTAAGCATCTCTATGACACATGGCTGTTAGGGGGTATGCCAGGTGCTGGCTATAATACAAATATGAGTGGATGGTGTGTTTGAAGCATGGTTTTCAGACATTCTGGTTCCTTTTGTAAGAAGATTAGAAGGGACAAAGTTGCTAATAGGGGATAATTTAACAAGCCACATTTCTCTACATGTCATCAAACAGTGTGAGTTGGACAATGTGTGATTTGTTCTACTGCTACCTAACACCATCCACTTGATCCAACCACTCGATGTAGCTTTCTTTCGACCACTCAAACGTGCCTGGAGAAGTGTTCTTGATGAGTGGAAACAACATAACAGAGGTGTAGTTCCAAAATCAGAATTTCCTCGCCTTCTTAAAAAGGCATTTGATGAAATTGGAGATAATAAGAAACAGAATATCATATCTGGTTTTGCAAAGACAGGGATTGTTCCCTTCTACCCAGAAAAAGTTCTCTCTCAAGTTGTAGATGTAAATGATGATAATGATATACAGGAAATGGAAAGTCATGGACAGAAGCATTTGTGGATCACTTAAAGAAGTCTCGTACTAGAGAAGCAGCTAAGAGAACAGAAGCAGTTCGTAAGACTCGTTTGAATGTGGCGCCAGGTAAGGGAGTGGTTGTGGAAGATCTTGAGAGTCAACAAAAATGTCCACATAACAGATGAAGGAACCAGTGCAGATGAGCCAGCAGAGAGAGATGATGATGATGATGAAGCATCAAAAGCAGTTGAGGAAAGTGAGGATGAAACTGAAGAAATTTCAAGAGGAAAATTTGTTGTAGTAAAATTCCCAACGAAGAAGAGGGTTAGATACTTTATTGGAATGATTGATAAAGATTTGTTTGAGATTAAGTTTTTAAGAAAAAAGAAAGTGATAACTTGAACCCGCATTTCATTTTTTCAGGGACTGAAAACATTGCAGAAGAAGAGAGAAGTGAAATAATTCGAAAAATCCAATGTGAAACTCAAAGAAGAGGAAGTTACATGTTCAGAAACATAGATGATATGATTAATAAAATTGAGTAATGGACAGTTTCAATGATGAGAACCTGTTTATTGATAAACTGAGCTGTATTTTTCTTCTTTGTAATCATTCTTTGTGTTGCATCATTCTGTAATCAACCTTTGATTACGAACATCTGCTGAAACATTTGGAGTCCTACAAAGTAAATGTGGATATAAATGCACAATTTATATATCATTGTTCGTTGTTTCTGTATAATTTATGAAATTATTTTTTAAAAATCACAGTTGTGATCGTATTCACCCATATTAAAGTTATAAAACGACATTGAATGAAAATAAATGAGATCGGAACTGCCCACACTATGCGGGTGACACTGATTGGTAAACAATTAAATAAATATGCCATTGTTGAAGTCAGTCAATGACGATATTTATGTATCATTATTGTCAAATATGAAGGAACATATCTTCCATGCTTCACCAGTTTTAACAAAGTATTTCATTTCAAAATATTAAATTATATGCCAATTTTGATCGAATTCACCCGCTTTTACGGTACCTCAATGGTTAGAGCAACCACATGGAGAACGGAAGAACCGTGTTCAAATCCCGGCTGTGGCATGTAATTTTTCAACTGGTTCCAATAATAACATATCATTTCCCTGTGTAATTTTCAATGTACACAAGAGAAGAGTATTACCATTATAATAAATAGCCTGTATGTTGACAATAACTAGTCAATACTACCCGGATACTAAGTTGGTTGGTTGATATCTAATGTTGAGCAGTTGGCAGTGAAGCCATTCGTTCTCTTGCATTCCATTATTTTGATGTCATATTATCATGTCGACTCAAGGTTGGGCAGTGCAGTAAATGGTTTCCATCCATATCTTCTTTAAGTGTACAGAAAGGACACAGAGGAGATCTCACTATACCAATCCTGAATAAATGTTTATTGAGACAGGCATGGCCTGTTAGGAGTCTAAAAGTTGCTACAGAGGATTTTCTTGGTAATGTAGTGATTCTGGTCATGTTATTACATAAATTTTCCCATGGTTTTCCTTTTGTTTGTAATACTTGTCTTCTTTAATTTCGTTGTTATATGTTGATATAATGATTCTTTTGATAGAGTGATAACTTATTGGAATTGATGAATTTATGTAATTTTACTACCTTTCTTGGCTAGAAAGTCAGCTGTTTCATTACCCTGTATTCTGCAATGGCCTGGTATCCATTGAAGTATTAATCTTTTGTTTAAATTCATTAGTTGTTTTATGATTTTGCAGCATTCTGCAATATTTAAGTTATTAGGTGTTACATCAGATGTTATGGATATAATAGCTGCTTTAGAGTCAGATAATAGTACAACTTTTTAAAATTTATTTATATGATATAGTAGGTTTTATAAGCTCTGAAGTATTGCCAAAATCTCTCCATCAAAATTTGTAGTATTTAAACTTAATCTTTTGTAGAAAGAGAAGAGAGGGCATATTGCACCTGCACCAGTACCACTGTTATTTGGTAAGCTAGAACTGTCAGTATAAATATGTAGCCATTCATTGGTAGGGTATCTCAAATCTATTATTTCTAGTGTCATTTGTTTCAGAAGACACAAAGAGATTTCAGATTTTGTAAATTCTTCAGCTAAGTGTAGATAGTGTTCAATATCAAATAGTTATAACAGGTTAATTTTGTTGGTATGTTTTCTTTTAAGTAAGGAAGTTTTAATCTATGTTTGACTTCTAGTCTGATTAATTTTTCATATTGTAAGATGGCTGCTTGTTCAATGTCAAGTTCCAGTCTTGGATTATTTGTTAAAATTTGTAGGGCAAGTACTGGGGTAGTTTTAACAGCTCCAGTTACTAGGCGAAGCATTTGATTTTGTAGAATATTAAGTTTTTCTATATTTGCAGTTATTAGTATCTCTTCACAGTATTTAAATGTTGGTTTAATATACATCTTGCAAAAACTGTTTAAAGTTTGTGTAGTGCTTCTCCATTTCTTGCCTGCCAGTCTTTTTAATAGTGGTAATTTTTTTCCTTGTTTTTTTTTTTTTTTTATTATATTATCAATGTGTTTTTTCCATGTTAATTTTGTATCAAAAAAATACCTAAATATTTGGCTTCACATGTTTCTGTGAGAGTTTCTCCATTTAGTTGAAGGGAAATGTTTATTGGTTTCTTCCTTGGTGTAAATAGTTGATAATTTGTTTTCGGTGTATTAATTTTCATTAAATTATTAGATGTCCAATTCTGTAATGTCGTCAAGGATTGTTGTGCTATATTTATTAATTGTTGATTTTGATTTTTCGGTTTAGAATTCCATATGACTACATCATCTGCAATCATTAAGACGTTTGATTCTCTTTTTTGTAATTCATATGGAAGATCATTGATATAAATATTAAAGAGTGTTGTACTAAGGATACTGCCTTGAGGTATACCACGGTGTGTCTGATGATATTTTGATAATTTATCGTTATATTTGTTAGCAATAAAGCGTTGAATAATGAATTCACTGATCCAATGTAACATTTTGCCTTGGATTCCTAGAATTTTAAGTTTATTAAGTAGTTTGTATCTCAAAATACCATCATATGCTCCTTGAAAGTCAATAAATATTGCTAGAGTGTCTTCTTTTTTATTTAATGCATTTTTACTTTCTCTATATGCACTATGTACATAGTGTATAGAGAAGGTATTGCACTCCACCAAAAAATTTGATACCAAGATTTCACTGAAAATATATGTTTTAGGGTCCCCTGTATCCAAAAAAAGTATTTTCAGAAAAAGGTCCATGTGTGTGTGTGTGTGTGTGTGTGTGTGTGTGTCCGTGTGACTGTGAACACGATAACTCAAAAACAAAAAATCGGTAAAATACCAAACTTGGTATTTAAGTTTAGTATCTTCCAGGGATGCGACACGAAGATTTTGAGGAACCACCCCAAACTACCCTTTACATGGAACTTTTTTCGAAAACTTTAATTTTCTAAAAAATGGCTCTAACGATTTTGAGTAAAATATTGTATATTAAAGATATTTACCCGACAAATTTATCCCAACAGACCTTCAAAACCGAAGAAATGAAACTACTCCAGAAAGGCTTCAAAATATGTATCAGTTTCTCCCAGAATAAAGATGACTTCATCGCCGATATTGAAATAGCGACACAACCTAAAAACTGAAGACAAAATTAAAACCAACTTGGAATGCCTAGATATAATTAAACAGCTACAGTCCAAACAGAATAACAACCATAGTAAAATAATTAGAAACCTTAACAATAAACCAGTGGTATATCTTAAAGCTCACAAAGGCAACTCACTTGTGAGCTTGAAGACTACAGCCGGAGGGTAAACATTTTGCTAAAAAGTGCGGACTACGAAGAAATCCCCAAAAACCCTCTAAATACATACACTAACTTAACAAATAAAACTCTTACATACAACAACACAGTGACAGAAACTGAAAAACGCAATTTAAAATCTGCCAACCCCACACTGCCAAGATTATACTGCTTGCCAAAGGTACACAAGGATGACAACAGTATGAGACCAATCATAAATGGCATAAACTCACCCACTTACCGTATTGCTAAGTGGGTAGTTAATAAATTAAAATCATACCAGAAATTTGAGAGTCTGGGTATAGAGAACTCCTTAGAACTCATAAACCACCTACAGAACTACAATATCCCTTCCAACCACATAATGGACTCTTTTGACGTCAAATCGTTGTTTACAAGTATTCCGACTGAAAAAATACCAGATCTCAGAAAATGGCTGAACTTAATCACAATAGACTCCACAGAAATAGACGTCATTATAAACCTGACAGAGTTATGCTGTCGACACAATTTTTTCATGTTCAACAAAAAATTCTACAAACAGTCTAAAGGCCTAGCAATGGGCAGCCCACTTTCACCCTTGTTGGCAGAGTTGTACATGAGCTATCTCGAGGTCCATATAGTAAAAGCCTTCCCCCAAATATATAAGTTTTGGCAAAGATATGTAGATGACATTTTTGCTATCATCCCCCAAAAATTAAAAGAAAATTCCCTAAAACTTTTGAACCTACAGGATAACAACATTAAATTTACAATGGAAGTAGAAGTTAACAACACCCTACCCTTTCTAGACCTCAAAATCATTAGAGAACAAAATGACTTTAAATTTGGGATACACAGAAAACCCACACATGTGGACAATTACATAAAAAAGAATAGTTGCAACCCAACTGGCTGCCTTCAGAAGCTTGATCCAATGGTTATACAGTGTCCCGTTGAGCAAGGAGGAGTTTCAAAAAGAACAAGTGTATATTGTAGAAGTAGCAATGGAAAATGGATTCAACCCTGACCTCATTAGGAACATGATCAAAAAGAAAGAAAAACTCAAAGAAATCTCGTTAAATACAACACCTCTTTCAAACAATGATTGGAAATACAAAAAATTCACTTACCACCCCTGGGCTTATAAAAAATTCAAAAAAATCTTCAAAAGACTCAAAATAAAACTAGCTCCACAAAAGAAATTCAACCTGAAGAACATTCTGAATAAGCCCCTTAAGAATACAATTCAAAACTTACTGAAATCCAGAATCTACCAGATCAGATGTGAAGATTGTGAAAAATTCTACATAGGAAAAACAAAGAGAAACCTGGAAATCAGACTAAAAGAACATCAGAGAAACATAAAACTAAAGCAAATAGACAAATCTGCTGTTTCATATCATTTTTGGGAAGAAAACCACAACATTGGGCAAAATATAAAATTGTTGAAACCATTAGAGTCACCAATAGAATTAGACATCTGGGAAAAAAATCACATTATAAAAAACAGCAATAACGTTTTAAATTTTGAAATCCCACCACTGGATGAAGTGTTAAAACTTTGCACTCCCAACACCAGATGGCAACAAGATCCGATACAAGAAGAGGAAGAGAGAAAGGGAAAGGAACGCCAGTCACCAAACTGCTGAAGAAGAGGGCGAATGTCCTGGAAAACGTTTCAGTGTTTTTAACATATTAAGTGGAGATTTTTAAGTGTAAATAAGTGTGACTCAATACAACTCCAACATGTTTATAGTATTTAATAAAATATATATTTTGAATTTTCTGGGAATAGCCTCTGAAGACTACTTTATTCTGAGCGAATTTTCCGGAATTTTGTATAACTGTTAAACCGTAAGAGAGAGACAAAAACTTATCAAACAAAAAATATAGAGCACATTAAAACACACAATTTATGTTGTATAAATGTTTTTCTAGGAGTTGATCGTTTTTGAGATATTCCTTGTTTTTGTTTTCAGGGTCGAAAATCTTAACTTTTCTCATACAGGAATTTGTCAACTCATGTCCATACAAACAACGGAACTTCAGTCACTTAGTAACCAGCTTTTGACTATCACTTTAACCTATGCTACTCCCTTATTTCCTTTCTACTTACAAGGAAGAAAGTAATAAGACTATTTCTGTTAATTTTCCTAGATTAGCATGAAGTAAATAGAAGCATAAGCTTTTTAAGAATAATTTTTTGCAGGGATATAGAGAAAGTCATGTGAAGGTGCACATCAGATTTTTAATGTCTTGACTAAGATTTAAAATCTGTTCATTTGTTGAATGGTGTTTCCTAAATCCTGCTAGTTTAGTTAAAATTAAGATATTTTATTCTAGAAACCAATTTAAACGATTGGAAATCATTTTTTCCATGATTTTTGCTAATACTCTGTTAAGTGCTATTGAAAAATTTTCTGCTGGTTTGTTTGATTTCAAAATAGGTATTATTATAGATTTTTTCCATTCACCTGGTACTTTTGTATTCTGTGACAAATTATAGAGATTTAGGAGTCTTAATTTTGCTTTTTTTCCCACATGTTTGATGAATTCTGTATGTACATTATCAGGTCCTGGAGATTTTTTCAATTTTAAGTTATTAATTGCAATGTTCAATTCTTTAATATTGAATTCCTGATTAAATATATTATCTTTAAGTTTAGTCGTTGATTATATGTATTCTTTAATGTTTTCCTTTATAATTGTTTGTTCTTTTTTGGTATTTGCAGATAATTTATAGGTATTAGCGTAGTATTTATTAAATTTATTAGCTATTTCATTGTCATCTGTAATTATTTTAATATTATAAATTAAAGGTATTTTTATTTATTGTCTTTCTTGTCTTGAATGTTATGTATGAATCTGTATGCTTTTGTGCATCTTTTCTATAGTCCATGTTCTGTAGAAAATTATTAAAATGTTCTCTTTTGGTGTTGGTAATTTCTTTTTTGAATTGAGCTCTTAATTTTCTCCAATTTTTGTACTTCTTTCAGATCTTTAGATTTTTCTGCTGTGATTCTAGCCTGGTCCCTTTCTTTTTTCATTTTTTCTAGTTGTGAGTTCCAAAAAGGTTTGTATACTTTAGTAAATCCTCTTGGTATGTATTTTTTTGCTGTTTTCAAAGTTGTATTACATACATCTTTGTTTAGTTTATCTGATTTTGTTGATTCGTTTACTGGTTTTTCAAATTTGGTTTCTAATTCATTTGTAAAATCTTTCCAGTTTGCTTTTTTAAAGTTCCATCTAGGTTTATGGTTTATAGGAGTTAAATTTTTTTTTTTTTAAGTTGAATAGTGGCAATTATAGTTCTGTGTCCTGAGCCTGGATCTTCTAAGATTTGTTTGAAAGTTGACAAGTATAAATCTGAGGATACTAAAAGTAAATCAGGGTTGGTACCAGCACCAGAAAAGTGGATAAAGGTTGGTGGATCTTTTTTGTGGTAAACAATTTCTGTAGTTGTTGAATTTAGTAGGTCTTCTATGATCTTTCCAGAATTGTTTGGTTTGTCATATCCCCATAGTCTTGAATGGGCATTGAAATCTCCAATTATAATTGTATTTGAATTTACTGTGATATTTTCAAGATTTGGGGTATTGTTTGGGGGATTATAAACAGAATAAATTTTTAAGTGAGATTTATTTTTCTATATGTCTAGTTTAATTACTTCTGTTTTATCTGTATTGTTCATCTCTTTGATACTTTTAAAGGATAAAGTAAGATTTTTTCGAACTCCAACTAGAACGCCACTGCTTATTTGTCATCCCTTAGGAAGTAGGTACATACTAAAATTTTGAAATTTATAATATTTTAGTTGTTCTAAGGTTAAATTTGATTCTTGAATTGTAAATATATCAATATTAAGATCATATATAATTTTACTTAGTTCATGTTTCTTTGCTTGTGATAGACCTCCTGTATTCCATTGTAAAATTTTTAAGTTTTCATTCATATTTTGTTGTTTACCTTGGAAAAAGGTCCCTGCCCAAAAATCCGAATGGGGGCTGTTTTACTCCCGGAATGTTTCTTTTTCCAATGAGACCTCACTTTATCTGGAATATTTTTATTCAACTTTTTGTAATCGTTTAAAATTAGGCACCATAAAAGGCAGTTACATCACCTAAGAAAAGAAAGGTATGGACAGGAAAGAAAATGAAATGATCCCCTAGGCCTCGAATACTCTAATACCATCGGCATCGAAGAAAACAAGAATTGAGTCAAGCAAGACTGGATAGGAAAGGTAAAAGGGCGATCTGATATGTGAAAAGGAAGAAATATCAGTCCAGGTCAATAACTCACCAAGCTGACCAGTGCTTATTGGTGAGCAGCCCTTCCCTTTAGTTCATCACATAATTTTGTTTAGATCGGTTCCTTTAAGTCTTCAAATTATAGAAGCAATTAAAGGGTCTCCTTTCTATTATAACAAAATTGATATGTAATTACTAACACCACGTGAAGGTGAGGGATTGGACAAAAGATTTTTGTCCAAGTTGGTTCCTTTAAGCCTTCAATTAATTATTAATTATTAAAGGAATCAAAGGGTCTCCTCCCTGTTAGTAACAAAAGTCTTACTAAGTACTTACGATGGTAAGTGACCATTAAGGTAGTTCTCTGAAGGGAGATATACTGGTTGGTTGAACTGGGTAAAATACATATAATACATGGGAAAATTGAATGGCATACAGGCATGTTGTCACAGTACCTCAATGGTTAGAGCAACTGCACGGAGAGTGGGAGAACCATGTTCAATTGAATTTTTCAACTGGTTCCAATAATACTTAAACTTTTCTCAAACAGGAAGTCACCTTTCTTTTGTCTCTCATTTGTTTACTCCTAGCAAGCAAAGGGAACCAAATTCCAGTTTGTTTTATATTACTACCAGATTTTAAAAGATTTGACTATCTCTTTGGCCTACTGTATTCTGTAATTTCCCTTCTATTTACAAAAGAGCAAGCAATAAGACAATTCTGCTAATGTTAATCTTGATAATCATGAATATAGATAAAAGAAAACTCTTTTAAAGAAAAGTCTGTTTGTGGAACAGCTAGAAGAGGTCATATGAATGGAACACATCAAATTTTTACATTAAATTACACAATGAGAATTGTGACTTAAAAATTATTATATGATAACCAATAAAACATACTATATTAATAAGGTTTCACTGCATTAATATTGTTTTATGACAGATATAGAAAGGTCATTATAAATATTAGATATGGAAATACTGCTTCCAACAATTTCTTTCATCTGGCAAAATTCATCTTTTCCAGCTGCCCATAAATCACCGCCTAAGAAAATGACACCTGCACCCCTTCCACATTGTATAATATAACAGCCCAATATTATATTTTAATGCAATGCATATTCTTCAAATTCCTCAGAAGATGCAACATGATGAAATGCAAATCACTGTTCTATGTTTGATAATGAGGATGATTCATGACAACCATTTTATTCTAATGTTTCCAGCCAAAGACACAACTGTGAACTGAACTAAATTTATCTCCTCTTCTTGACAGAAATAGTCTAACATGAGCAGGAAGTATTTCAGGATAGTTACTACATACCTTAATTTTCTATGGTAAAACTTAAATTTTCAAAAAGCTAAATAGATCGTGATCATCACAATTTATAATTATATGATTTTCAGGGAATCTTCGTGCTCATATTGTTCGTGTGCATACCATTCCTCCGTCTGGAGAACAAGTGTACAAGTGTATGGAATGTCCCTGTGTATTCAAAAAGCTTGGAAGCCTTAATGCGCACATGAGCAGGATGCATTGTGGGGAAAATTCACAGAAGGTAATAAAATAAAAATATTCACTGTTTTATGTAGTGTATATAAACAGCTTGAAACAATTGATGTTTGGAGGAATTTAGTAACAGTGGCGGTCAAATTATATGTGGTATTAATTTGTTGAGTTGTTTTTTTTTTTTATTTTTAACACTACGTCACTTACATTTTTATTATGAGGGACTAGTTTCGAAAACCTAGTCATTTCATTTTCAACCTCACGGGTCCAACTGCTGTTGCTGGCTGCGTCAGCTTGTGCTCTCTTCTCTGGTGGCAAAATGATGAACTTCTTAACTAAGCTGTCTACTGGAGGGATTTCAAAGTTTATTAGGTGATCTTTATTTTTCCATATGAGGATGTTACAGCACTATACCCTAGCATCCCAGCACAAAAACTGCAAGACCATTAAAAAAATGGCTAAATACAACAGAAATAGAACCTGCAGAAGTAGAAGATTATATACAACTAACAAGTTTTCGCATTGAACAAAACTACTTCACCTTCAATAGTAAATATTATAGGCAAAAATCAGGACTCTCTATGGGCAAACCTCTAGCTCCATTTTTGGCAAACTTATTTATGAGCAAATTCGAAACGCACGTGAAAAAAGCATTCCCATGGATTTTCAAGGTGTGGTACTGCTGTGTTGATGACGTATTTGCAATAGTGTCAAGCAGACATTTAGATGATGCCATAAAATTATTAAACATACAAGAAAAAACAATAAAATTCACAATAGAAACAGAAACCAATGGAGAACTCCCATTCTTAGACCTAAGAATCATCAGAAACGGCACAAAAGTAAACTTTGGAATCTACAGAAAACCAACTCAATCAGAAAATTACATTAAAAATGAAAGCTACAGCCCATTACCACACAAACATGCAATAATAAACAGCCTCACACATAGATTAGTAAATGTACCTATGAGCACAACCGAATTCAACAAATAGTAAAAAACCATAAATCAAAATGGATACAGCAAGAACCTTGTATACAAGAAACTAAACAAAGCAAAGCAGTAAAAAAAAACATAAAAGAAATACCTACCCTAACAGGAGGAAAAAACAATATCAACACATTCAAAAAATTCACTTACCACTCCCGAGCATTTAGAAAATTCAAAAAAATTTTCAAAGAACAAAACATCACCCTGACTCCAATAAACAGATTTTCTGTCTTAAAATTACTAAATTCAAAAATAAAAGATGAAATTCCACCAGAAAATAGGTCAGGAATATATCAAATTAAATGCACAAATTGTGAAAAGTTCACATAGGACAAACCAAAAGAAGTTTAAAAATCAGATCCAAAGAGCACTTTAGAAACCTAAAATTGAAACAAGAAGATAAATTGGTAGTAGCATTTCACTTTTGGAAAGAAAACCACAATCTAGATCCAAATCCAAAATTGCTAAAAACCATGTCAGGCCACAATGAACTCACAACCTGTGAAAACATCCTCATATGGAAAACAAAGATCACTTAATAAACTCTGAAATCCCGCCAGTAGACAGCTTAGTTAAGAAGTTCATCATTTCACCATTAGAGAAGAGAGCACAAGCTGACGCAGCCAGCAACGGCAGTTGGACCCGTGAGGTTGAAAATGAAAGCATAGGCTTTCGAAACTAGTCCCTCATAATAAAAATGTAAGTGACGTACTGTTAAAAAAACCAACTCAACAAATTAATACTACATATAGCTTGAAACAAGATTGAATCTCTGAGTGAGAGTTTTCTTATTCTGGGAGGTGTAAAACAAAATACATTCAACCTCATGACAGGTAGCTTTTAAGAAATAGAGTCTTTCTGTCTTGAATGCATAAGAAGAGGTAAAACTCAGTATGTTGATCCTGTATTACTATCTGATTGCCCTTTGCCAATCTTGGCCTTGTTTTGCTTAAGCAAAAGAATTTGGTAATTTCAAGAAATGCATTCAAATTTGCCAAAATTTCTTCCTTGCAAATTTTAAAGACTGTTTATTTTGAGAGCATTTGAGAAATTGGAATATGCACTGAAGAAAAAATGTGAACTGATCCTAACACTTAAATTTCACTATATCACAAATTACATTCAAGGATATTTAGAAGCCTGGCTGCAGAAGTTGTGTGATTCCAGCAGCTGAAGTTTATTAGTCATTTCACATTTTTGTGTGTTAGTAGTTGTACCCAAATGGTTAACCTAAGCGAGGTTTGTTAATCATATCACTGATTGTTTCATTTTCTACAAATCATAAAAAACAACTTATTAGTGAACCACAGCATCCTCAAAAGCATATCAAATATGATTCATCGAAGTTTGAGTTTTAGAAACTTATGTTGTTACTCTTCAGTATTATTATACTTCTTAGTGTTTACCCAACATATTTTTTGTTCTGAAAAATAAGAAAATAAATTTTAAATAAATTATTGTGAAACAGATAATTTCTCCCTTGACTGCAGTTTTTCTCTTTACATTTTTTTTCATATATTAAATTGTATGCTGTAATTATAGGCAGCACAAAGGCAGTCAAGGTTCAATCCCAGGGGACCGTATGTGGAATTTGTTAGACAAAGTGGTTCTACATGGACTCTCAGTTTCCCCCTGCTATTCATTCCAATAGCGGCTCCATAATCACCTTTCCTTTCATCCATTTCATATCATCTTCTTCCTCACCCCCTTACCAGCATCGGGCTGATCACCTGCCCTGACTACTCTCACTGCTCCACAATAAACATCTGACCCCAGTTGCTGACTCATAAATCAGGATTGTATGTCCTCCATATGAGGAGGGTAAATAGTGAAGGAAGAAGGAAGATAAGTGTTTTTTATCTATTGTATATGATGAGTAATTGTGTTATTTTCAGGCATTATCTGCAGATGACGTTGACCAATCACAAGCAGTGAATGTGAGGGCAGTTCTTTCGCAATTAGCTGAACTTGAAGCTGATTTGGAAAGAGGAAAAGAAAAGAAGGTTCCAGAACATCAAAATGATGCTGATATACTGCAGCAAGCATTAGTAAACAGTGGTCTTTCTGGAAAGGATCCCACAAATTTGTCAGGTAGAATGGAAATCTTTGCATTTCTACTTCATTTTAGCAACTGCAAATGTTATTTAGAAGGCTTAAAACATTTTAAAATTTACAAACATAGTTAAAATGCCCTTAAATGGTTTGAAAAAACATAATCATCTTAAAATTACAAAATATCAGGTGTTTCTGTAAAATAAGCTCTTCAAGGCACTGGAGCCATGAGGAATGCTTTCACACAAGATCCAGCAACTCTGGCATGTAGCTTGGCTTCCCTTCTTAAAATCCCCACCACTCTTAATCTTAACTGGGCAGCCATTCACAACGGAGCTCCCCTTCACTTCTCCTGCCAGGTGTTAGTTGCAGCAGTGATCTGTTTTTTGAGTGTCAAGGGCACTACCACCTTTGACATTCATCATCAGTTGTGTGAAATCTATGGACCACAGTGTATGGACGTCAAAAACATGGAAATGGCTCAGAGAATTCAAGGACGATTTCCAGATGTCCTTGAACGAAGTGTTCTTCGGCAGAAACAATTGCAAAAGTTGAGAAATAAATGCTTGAAGATCGGCATGTGATAGTTTGCGAGCTGTATGAACAGATCCCTGAACTCAATAAGAGTACAATTGTCAAGATTTTGACCGAACATTTGCATTATCATAAGGTGCGTACAAGGTGATCCCCAAAATGCTCACCGAAGACCATAAATGGCAACATGTTTAAGCAGCCTGCAGATTCTTGGAGCGCTATGCAGAACAGGGGAAGGAATTTTTTGATTAAATTGTCACTGGTAGCAAAACCTGGGCACACCTCACAACACCTGAAACTAAGGAAAAGTCTCATCAGTGACAGCATTTGAATTTGCAAAAGCCCCAAAAGTTCCAATAAACATCTGCTAACAATGTGATAGAATGTTCTGGGACAGAAAAGATGTACTGTTGTGTGAGTTTATGCCTACTGCCACAACAATAAACACTGCTGACTACTGTGAGGCTTGCATTGCACCATTTAAAATCGAAGGCAGGGAATGTTGATGAAGGGAGTGAATTTTTATCATTTTCCCACACAACAGCCGACCTGGCACAGTCTGGATGGTACATCCTCGCCCATCCTCCCTACAGCTCAGGCTTACCAGCATGACTGTGATTTTCATCTATTTCTTGAGTTGAAATCATACCTGGGTGGAATGCAATTCCAGACCGACAGTGAGTTGAAGAACAAGGTCATGCGCTACTTGCAAAATGTGGTGGGAGAGTTCTATGATAAGGGTACCTTTACAAAAAATCCCATAGCACATGTAAATGTGCATTGATTGCAGTTGTGTTTACATTGCAAAATAGCTAATGACCAGCCTTTCCAAAGATATAATATTCATTGCCAATTAACCTGTTTCCTATGTGAAAAAAAAAAATTGAAGAGCTTATTTTATGGAAATGCTAAGGACATGCCTCGTATGCAACAAGATGCATGATATACATTCTATCATATAGATAGGCGCAATACAGCATGTGAATCTCAGAAGTTTACTTCAGAGTTATAGTTTGTAACTGTTTCTGCACTATACATGTACATGGCGCTTTTCTAGTTGAACCCAACTCCAGTCATAAATAGTCATAAATTAGGCTGCTTATTACATCCCAGAATTCTAATCAAATGAGTGCCATTTAGGAATGCTAATATTGGAAACACAGTGAAGTTGCCTTACTTAGATTGAAGACAAAATTTGTATGGTGGGTAGTTACTGTATTTTCTTTTAAAGATATAGTAGAATATCAGTCATTAAGAGTGTCCTGAAACCTAATATTTCAAATAAACAATCAGTACATTATTATATGCCAACCAAAAAAATGTCTGATGCATACCATTTACATGACTTTGTCTACATTTTTGTAACAAATTATTATTAAAAACAATATTCTTCCATCTACTTCACACTAATCGAGATAACCATTAGCAGGTTCTTAATACTTCGTCTCTTAAAAGTGTAAAGGGAATAAGGGAATACGTCAAGCTAAAGCGATAGTCAAATCATTTAAAAGCTGGTTGCTGATTAGATCATTTTTTGTCTGTTGCCACACACTGTAGAGATAGACTCATCATAAGCGTACATTAAATATAATTCACATAAACTGTAAAATGTTTTGTCATATAAAAATGGTCATAATTTGACAAAAGTTTTAAGTATTTTAAAACTGAAACCAATAGTAAGCAACATTTTGGAAATGGTTAACCTCACAAAAAATTGTATATGACGTCAATTGTGTTTTAACGAGCTGTACATTTTTGGTGTAGTAAGCTTTTGTCTTTCTCTTTATGTTTTACCAGTTATGCTATGAAGAGGACTTTAGAAGCTATTCCAAGATAAACATTTTATTTGTCATATAAGTATCTTTAATATAGGTATTTTAATTTAAACAGTAAAAGCCATTTTTGAGAAAATCAACATTTGAATTTTTTTCATGTAAAGGGTAGTTTGGGAAGGGGGTATTTTCTTGAAATTCTTCATGTCTCATCCTTAAACATCAGGTTTGATGTTTAACCATCTTTTCGTTTTTTTATTTATCCAGACACACATGCACACGCACACACCTTTTTTTAAAAAAAAAGTGTATTTCCAGTGAAATCTCTGTATTGAATTTTTGCGTAGAATGTAATACCTTCTCTACCTATGTACTAAATAGAGAAAGTAAAAATACAGGTGGCATCATCATACAGATATAAAATACTCCAAACTTAATTAATTTTGTTTTGTTTTGTTTTGTTTTGTTCTGTTCTGTTTTGTTTGTTTGAAAAATGACTATTGGTGTTATTTAATTAATTGGTGTTAATTTTGTTGCCTATAATATTACAATTGATACCTCTGGGAAATTTTAGTTGTATTTAAAAAAAAAAAAAAACTGTGACACCTAGAACATTTTGAATGTGTGAAAATGTAGTTTTGAGGAAAACGCTGTTTTATAAAATAATATGCTAAAAATAGGTGTATTATACAATCTTTAAATGGTTCCATAACTTTGCTATAAATGTGATTTTTGAGTTTTTGACTAATTGTAGTAAAATTTTCATTCCCAATGTCAGTACCTTCTGGCAACGGTTATGTAATACAACCACATTATTTATTATACTTTAGTTGCTGAGTAACCCTTTACTGTGGATTGAAAATAATTATTTTTACCCCATGTGTTACATTCATGAGTATTTTTGATTTGTTGACTTGCTGAGAGCTCATACTGCATACAATTGTATATATATAGATAGCCAGAAACTACATTTACCTATGTGATTCTTTGATATCTAGTTTATTTAGGAACCGTATCACTCTTTTCTGTAGCTTTAAAGTTTTTTGTATTCCCTTGCATGTATTTCACCAAAGAATTATACCATAATTTAAGTGTGAGCTGATGAATGTAACGTATATGTTATACTTGCTTTAATACCTAAATTTTACTGTTTAATTTATTGCTAACTTGTTGATATGAGGCTGCCAATTTATATTGTTATCAATAGTAATTTTCAAGAAATTGATACATTCCATCTCTGAAATTTCCGTCCCTTGTACATTTACTTTTATGTTATTCTTATTTGTATCTTTTAAATGAAATAATACCTACTCTGATTTGTTTAAGTTTAGAACCAACCCTATAGAAGCTGCTGAAATATTTGCAAACTTCCCTCATTAATTCATTTACCTTTTGATTAATTTATCATTGTATCACATGCATATGGATAACTTTGATGCTATGCTTTTGGAGTAATTCTGATTTATCATTTATATATATAATAAGAAGAGAAAAGGCCCTAACTTAGATTGTTGTGGCACACCATGTTCAATGTTTTTGAAATGTTGATCTTAAATTTATGATTGATTTGTTCTCATGTTTATGATTAATTTCAACTCATTGATCCCTATTACAAGTACAACCTTAACCATTTTTCTGATACTCTGTACTTGTTGACTTTTTCTAACAAAATATCTTTATTTACACAATCAAATGCTTTAGAAAGATACAGAAAAACTTTTATTACAATTTATTTTTATTCACGTATTTATTACAGTCATGTCTAAAGTTTCATAGACAATTATGATAGATTTATTTTGTTGGAAGCTATATTATGATCAGATAGTTAATTAAATTTACAGCAGGAATGCTGTATCGTTTTAAATATATCCCTTTTATTACTTTAGAAAATACAGATCACAGCTATATTGGTCTGTTCTTCTCTATTTTTAGCTTGGATCCGTTTTGCTTATATATGGGAGTGATAATTACTTTCTTTAACAATTTGGGAATGTTCCACTCATAAAATTATGATTTATAATATCTAATAATGGTTCTGTAATTTAATTTTTGCAAAATTATGTCATTTGATTAGAAAAATTATGTAGACCTCAACAGGTTTTACATTTTAATTCGTTTATTCCTCTAGTTATCTCATCTAGAGTCACTTCTACAGTACCATTGAATTTCAGTTTTGTTTTATAATCTTTGATAATGTTTGATTAGCTTTAATATTTAAGACTGAACAACATTTATATATTAACATAAAAAATATCAGCAATTATTTCTGACTTTTCTAGTTTTATATTGTTTTTTAAAACAATATTTTCCATTATGTTTCCAGTTTTTTGTTTTATATACTGACTGAATTTGTAGTTCCCCAAATGGTTTAAATTTTATTTTTTGAAGCATTTATTTTGTACTTGGAATAAGCTGAACCTATTAGTAAATGTTCTGTTGGTATATAGGTTTGTATAGTATATGTTTAATAACAGTAACAACAATAAATTATTGAAGTATTGAGACATTACATGTATTGGAGAGCCCGCTAAAATTGGACTGGCTACTGTTTAGGTGGACAACCTCTCTACATGATACATTATTTATCTATATAAATAAAAATGTATCGCTGAAATGTATGTACGCATATCACTTCCGAACGACTGCATCAAATTGATTGTTGTGTTTGTTATTGGCACGACAAGGTTTGTGGAAGAGAAAATGATTAAAAATAGTACGGGAAAGTATTTAAAATCTCACAAGATAAATAAAAACCGTGCCAAACGAACGCATTTTGGTTAATAGCCACCACATAGCAGTGGTATTACGGTTATTTGTTGCTAAATGGTCATAGTACTGCTATATTTTCCACTCCCCACTCAATGTTAAGGTAACGCACCAGTTTATCAACACAATGACACATCGCAGCAGTGAAATTCAAATACATTTTTATATATTAACTGTCCTTTCCTTACTCCTATTGTTTAAAATAAAGCAGCAAAAAGCATTCCTGGCGACTAACAGCTAGAGTAAGTACTTATTTATTTGCCACCAGATGGCCACATCCAATGTTAAGGTAACACAACAGTTTACTTAGATGACAACTCAGCAGTGAAATTCAAATACATTTTTATGTATTAACTGTCCTTTTCGTTTAAAATAAAGAAGCTTTCCTAGGGATGAATACCTAAAATACGTACTTATTATTTGCCACCAGATGGCCACAGTACCTACTACTGCTCTATTTTTCTTCTTCAATGCTAAGGGAATGCACCCGGCTATGGAGACAATAACGTAAGATAACCATGAAAATCAAATATATTTCTTATGTATTAACTAACGTTCCTTTGGTCACATTGTTTAAATAAAGAAATAAGTATATTTTTGTTGTAATTCTTTAAAATGAACAAGTTATAAACAATGCACATAACCATAAACCCTTCTTGGAATCTGAAAATGGTGGAGAAATGACTGGATACATTTTAGGTTTAACTTCCTATTGCAGGTGTTGGTTATTTGAAGTTATGTGGTACATGAGCTAGCTAAAGAACATGAAGATATCCTCGTCACCATCATACTGCAATTGCAATGCTCATAATACATTTGATCAAGTAATATTTTGGGTTAAATGGAGAAATTTAATACATAAAGCTATCATCAAATAAAAGCTTATCAATTGCCCAATCAGATCTACTTGCTCTTCGATGAACACCTAAAATACATACTTATTTATTTGCCACCAGATGGCCATACTGCTTTATTTTTCTTCCCCATTCAGTGCTAAGGGAATGCACCCGGTTATGGAGATAATGAGGAGTGATAAATGAAAATCAAATATATTTCTTTCCTGGCGACGAACATCTAAAATACGTACTTATTTATTCGCCACCAGATGGCTGTAGAACTTACTACTTTATTTTTCTTCTTCAATGCTAAGAGAATGCCCCGGTTATGGAGACAATGACGCAAGATAACTGTGATATCAAATATATTTCTTATGTATTTACTATGGTTCCCTTGGTCACATTGTTTAAATAAAGAAACAGGTATATTTTTGTTGTAATTCTTTAAAATGATAAGTTATAAACTATGCACATAACCATTAACCCTTCTTAAAATCTGAAAATAGTGGAGAAATGATGGGACCCATTTTAGGTTTAACTTACTATTGCAGATGTTGGTTATTTGACGTTATGTGAACATGAAGATACCTGCGTCACCATCACACTGCAATTGTGGTGCTCTTAATACATTTGATCAAGTAATATTTTCGGTTAAATGGAGATTTTATACAAAGCTATCATCAAATAAAAACATATCAATTGCCCTACCAGATCTACTTGCTCTTTAGTTATGCCATTGTTAGCCTTAAAAATGGTTGTTTTGACATAGGAGAAAATAAAGAAAGAGGTGGAAAACATTAGGAGTAAAGGAAAGAAAGAGATTCGGAAGAAGCATGAATGTTACTTTGTGACTGTCTTCTTAACGTAATTCATTACCTATGTCAGCGTTTACCTCCCACACTATGAAAGGGCTGCCGTTACTGTTATGTCAGTGACATCCTTGCTTACCCACGCTGTTAACTGCATGTCATCCTTTCCACAATACCTTATGGGTACTCTGACTTCCTCCTTTTCGCAATATCAACTATACATGCTACATTGTGCAGATCATTACGCTTTTCAGATTCAAAGGCATTAGACATTTGCAATGGTAAATTCCTGCTGACACTTCTACTGGCCTCATTTCATTTCCATCACGTTTTTGTCACTTCACAACGTCAAAGGAAGAATTAATATCGAAAGTGTTTCAAAATATTTGTGCAAATTTTAAAACTATGCTTGGTTGAGTGAACGAGCCATTTTAGCAGCAACTAATAAGAATGTAGATTATTTGAGTATAAAAATTCAGGTTAAAATCGATGGACAAATGCATGCATTTAAGTTGATTGATTCCATTACCAAAACAAATGAAGTCGTCAATTATGTTACTGAATTCCTAAATTCATCTGATTTGCCAGGATTACCGCCACACAATTTACAGCTCAAGGTTGACTCGGTGATAATTATGCTATGCAATCTCAATCAGCCAAAATTATGCAGCGGAACAAAACTCACTGTTAAAAAAATTATGAAAATTTTGATTTAAGCTACTGTAACATAGGAAAGCTCAAAGGCGAGGATATATTTTTTCCAAGAATACTGCTAATGTCAATCGACTTTCCTTTTGAATTTAAGCGTGTTGTATCCGGCACGCCTTGCATTCGCAAGGATAGTAAATCCCAAGGACAATTGTTAGAAGTGTGTGGAATATACCTTGAATTGTCGGGTTTTTCGAATGGGTAGTTGTACGTTGCATGCTCGAGAGTCAGCAAACCATCGGTGCTATTTGTTTTTTCTCTGGAAGGAAAACTGTACATTACAAGACATTACAATAAAGTATTGTCAAATTATTTAATTGTAATTTTACTTCATTGCATCGTCGTACTGTAAATGGAAAATTGTGTCCGAGTTCTTTTCATTAGATACACCACCCATGCGAAGCCGGGGCAGGCAGCTAGTTTATATATATGCTCATAACTGATCATTCTTTTCCTATTTTAATAGTCATTTCTTTCAATTTATACATTTTCTAAATATATTTTCTTACAAATGCATCTAAAATTTTATTTATTTATGTTGTTGTTGGTCTTTTTCTCCCCCTCCCCCAATTCACTTTCGTTTCTCCTAACTTCAGTTTCCCTGTTCAAATAGTATGCGCTGTGTGCTATACATCTTTTTCCCCACAAAAAGGCATTTACCTTGTGATAAGTCATTTTGTTGACCTTTTAATCTTCTGTTTTTTCTTTATTGGTGGTGTTTATATACCTCTCTCTTTCCCAGTTGTTTTTATTGAAACATAGAATACTAATGATCTCTTGTTTTATTTGACTGAACAATTTGATATCTCAATATCTTCTTCTTATGCCTTTCCAAGAATCTTTATTGATTGTTTCTCTTTTTCTTTATATGTTCCCCAGTCCATTATTATCTAAATTATTTCTTAAATTTCATATCCATTGAAAACTCTGCAGATTGTTTTTGAACATAACAGATATTAAAATTAAATAATAGAATTTAGTAATTAACCAACCAGGGGAAAAGGACATATGTAAAAGGGAGTATGTTAGATTTAAATAGAAAAAACATTACAAGACCAAATTTGAATGTGTATTTTATTCTGACATGTAAAAAAATTGTCAGTATGAGGTAACAAACAACTCTACTATGAAACTGAAAATGCAATTAATATTTTAAAGTTCATTATGTATTGGATAGGCGAGTAGATAAGAGTAAACACTTGGAGAACTTTAAGAGTGATGACTGGTTTGAGGGTGACCAAATCTTTCATATTGAATTTCACATGCTCCCATATTTATCATATGTAGCCTATCTTTGTTCTTAATTTTTCAATAGGGTGGAGGTGAATAAGTGCAAATATTTGTATCAACGTTTGAGGATGATCCAAAAATTTAAAATCAATAGAACTTTCACACAGGGGAGCAAATAATTAAAATTCATTTTAACATGACTAACGGGTGTAAACGCTTACATTAGTTTGAAATAATATTCATATGTTGAATGTTGATTTCAGGAATTGCATCAGAACTGGATGTACTTATTAAAAAGGAACTAAAAGAACATGAAGCAACAGAGAGAAATACACAGAATAATCAGCAAAAGGATAATAGTGTGACAAGCTTTATTACTCTTGCAGATCGAAGTTTTGATGGGACTGTAAGGTAAAATATGATTTATAGAAAGATGGCTGTACAATTTATTGGGAAGTAGAATGGTTACAATGTTTTATTTATTACTGTAAAATATGTAATTATTTATCAAATGATATACTGGATGCCTTAAAATACCTGTTTTTTAATTTATAAATTCTTGTATGTGGGAATAAGACTTTAATAGTTATATTAATAATTGTTATGCTTCACTGTTACTAGCTTCATTTACATATTATGAATATTTTGTGTTGATATTTCAGACGGTACATTATTCGGCAAAGAAGGGTAGGGACTATCCGTTGGCATCAGTGTTCTTACTGTAGCAAAGAATTTAAGAAAGCTTCAGATCTAGTCAGACATATAAGAATTCATACTCGTGAACGTCCATTTAAGGTGTGTATAGAACTAAATACATTAGATATCCATAATTTGCATCTTATATTGATAATTCCTCTGTTGTAACCAAAAGCCAACAAACATTTGGTAAAATTTTGTATTATGAATGTGTTGCATTTTGCCTAAGAAAGAAATGCTCTAAAAGTGTGGGAAATGGGGAGCTCTTCAAAAGTGAGTTTTGCTAGGAAATAATATTATGTAATTTATTGCATCAGTTTATTAACTTTACATTGGCTTTGAATATGTCTGCCTTATTCCTAAATTATACAATTATTTACAAATCTATACAGTATAATACATTTATAGTTTGTTTATGTTATACAGCATCTTATTTATTAAGTATTCTTTTAACTTATATTTAAATCTTATTTTGAGATGTTGGCAACCATTTTAATAGTGATGGTAACTTATTTGAACAGCTTTAATTGTTCTACACTAAAATCTTTCTCTGTGATATCCTTATTCATATTATATCTGTGGAAATCAGAATTGTTCCTTGTGTTATATTCATGTAGTTGGTTATTTCTTGTTAAGCTCTGCTTATCTATTACATACAATATAGTCCTGTAGATTAAATAAACAGTAAATATTTTTTTATTGATGAAAGTGTCTGTGCATGAATCTCTTGATTTTAATTTGTACATAAGTCTAACGCATCTTTTTAGAAGAATAAGGATGCGTTAGACACTATGCAAGTGTGTTTTTGCAGAACAGCCCCAGATTTCTATCCCATACACTAATCAGGAATAAATGCAACTAAAATAAATAAGTTTCATCTGATAATGCCTTAATAGAAAAATTGATTTGCTGATGATACTGCAAATCTGGATAATATGTTCTATTCATTTAATTGACTGCCTAAAAATGTGTGTGCTTGAACTTCTTTGATACTGTTACCCTGCATCTGTAAGCTCATATTGGAGATATTTTTATTTACTTTGTTAAATTGTATCATTTTTGTTTTTCCCATTTAAGGTTGATAGCACCAAAGAAGTGTAACATCATAGATGCAGAGTTTTTCATAATTATATTCAATATTATCTGTATGTTTTTACTCCAGCAGATGGCTGTTGTATTTTATGCATTGAGTGGGTGGGTACATGATGTCAATAAAGTAAACAATGAATAATAATGGTCCCAATACTGTCCCTTGAGGTACTCCATACTAAATGCACCATACATATTAAGTATGTACCTACTTAATCTTAAAAATATTGTTCATACTTATTTCATGATACTGCTTTGCACATAGTTCTCAAGTCTACCTGTCTGTAACAAGCTTTATGTATCATTCAGTATCTTAACATAGTGGCTTTCTCCTAGTGTCCATAAACATTAATTGCAATTAGCACTACAAAATGAAAAGTCATATCATATAATAAATATGGAATAATTCATATGCTTTGGTATACCCTGTTTTAACATTTCTCTTTTGTATACAATAAAATAAAAAAATACATAAACAGGATGTCCCAGAATTCAGCTGCACAAATTGGCAGGATTTTAGAGGGGTCCAGGATGAACTTTTTGAGATAGGTAACCTATGGGCTATGGGTTCTAAATTTTTTGCGACAGTTTAATAAGTATTGAGGGTTAGCACATCACTGATCAAACTGCTCTGTAGACTGTGACCTAAACAACAGATTTAGAGAGTGTAGATATAGTGATATTATTTAGTGCTATAGTTAATGTGTGGGCATTGGGTTAAGATGTTGAAGAAGCTGCAGGTTCAAGCCTAGGTAGGTACCTTTATTTTGACCTTGTCGCCTTTGTTTGCTTTTTATAATAAACCATATATTTTGGTGCATTACACATATTTTGCTGTTATGCAATATGATTTTATTGTACTGACAAATAAAATAAATATAATGCACAAGTAGCATGCAACAATTGTAGGTTCGCAATTTACAAAACAATATTATCATTATGTCAAATGAACTTAAGATGAAATAAAAATGAACAACTGTCACTGTAGTAGAACAAATGCCTACATAAAACTAATTAAAAATGATGTACTAGTCAGGAAAGTGCATTCTTCTTTTTGACAAATAATACAATATTCAAAGCAAAAAATACAAAAGGTTACTAGAGGAATTGTTCGATGTGACAACCTGGAACATCCCTGCAGAGATTGCATCTACAGAGAAATGAACCTCACAGTAATTACAAAAGTGTTATGAACCTCATCACAAGCAGCTAAAGTTCATGTCAGTATCTGTTCATGTGATTCAACAAACATCTGGTAAGCCAGGGTCTTCAGCATGCATAACAGTATAATGTGGCACCAAAAAGCACATGAGCTCAGAAGTTCACAGCTTAGATTATCTTAGAATATTATTGTAGTGTATTGAAACTCTGTTTTGCACCTCATTGAAACAATTTATATCCTTGCATTATGTGTATACTTTTACAATATGAACACAAATGTTTAGCAATCATGGTTCACACAGTAGTCATATGCAGCCATTAGACAAGATTTTTAGAAGCACAGTCTCACAGACCCCAGTAGCTCAAGTGGTTAAACAGCATTATACCTACATATGGATAAAATATAAGTACTGCTGTTTGAATCCTAGCAAGAGCCCAGTTTTTTTTTTTATTATTCCACCGCTAAAAGCATAGTTCCATTACTACGTTTCAAAGCACACATTACATAACTGTTTTCAACCTAATTGTCCTTTTGCATTAATCTATGCAGGCTCCGTGACAATTACTGCATTTTATATTGAATACTATGTAAATATCATTCATAGTCCTTTGAAAGTAATTTTTGCTGGAGGATTTATCTTCTGTCAAAGTTGCAAGTCTAATAATTTTAAATACTGTATTGATTGTTCACCAATACTACATTCCTTCAGCTACTGGCATACAAATGAGGCATTCTGAATGAAACTAGGACACATACGTCCACATTCTTTAATTTACGGCCATTGATGTGCAATCCAGAAAACATATCATAACTCTGACATTTGACAAAAGGGACAAGGGTTCCCTATCTCAAACTATTTATCTAGAACCTGTCTATAGTCCTACCTATATGTGCAGTTGAATTTTGGAACATCCTGCATGCACGCGCACACACACACACACACACGCACACGCACCCACCAGGTGTCTGGAAGATGAGTATCCAAAATCAAAATTGAATATCTCGCAACTAATTTATATACATATGGACTAATTACACCAGTACAAAGAAAATCTCTGGAAGTTTGATTTGCATCATTGGCAAGGTTACACGAGTATCATTTGTGTTTGTTATGTGCAGTTAAAAACAGTGCAAGAGTCAGTTTAATGTGTTTTGTGTCTCGCAGAGTTGCATCTGTTATGTCTGTACAACAGCATTTTAGAACCATCATGAAGAAAGGCATTTGAATCTGGGAGAATAAACTGAGAAGCAGTCTGTTTCATGTAAAATCTCCTGGAAACTCTTGAACCTCCGAAGAAAACATTGATTGCATTAGAGAAGTATTTCCACAAAGCCTGCATAAATCTGTTCATGCTGATAGTTTGCAGTTACAGATTCCTCATTTCAGCAGTATATGATGTGATAGTTGAAAATGAGTCGGAATAGTAAAACTCACCTCATTTTTGTCAGAAAATTCATAAAATTCGACAACAACAGTATGATACAAAAAGTCGCAGATAGGAAAGTTATCACACTTGCAAGAAACAAACACTACGCCACGCTAAATAAATTAGAACTCCAGCTATACGCGTCACATATGAAACTTTCGCAAAATGTAGGGGACATCATTTGGAAAAACATTCAACAAAATCTTTTAGAAAAACTCAATAGAATAATGCACGAAAAAACAATGAAACTTAAAAAGAAATTGGAGAAACTAATCAGCAAAACGACGCGGAAAAACCAAACCCAACTCAATATACAGTCAAACAAACCAACTAATGTGAACGTAGTAAATCTTTCGGAAGAAACCTTCAATAACGAAGAAATGACATTTTTAAACAAGGGCTTCAAAACTTGCACTCAATTCTCGACCAACGTACAAGATTATATAGCGGACATAGAAATAGCTACAAAAGAACTAAACCGGATCGATCAATTAACAATAAAGAAAGAAGTTGCACCTATACTGCAGGAAATCAAAGACACAAAAATACAGAAGAACAAACATAAACAAATAATCAGGTCCTTAAACAAAAAACCAGTAGTTTTCTTAAAAGCAGATAAGGGAAACACAATAGTCATAATGGACAAAAAAGGTTACATTTCAAAAGTAGAAACCCTTTTAGAGAATAAAGAATATACAGAAATAAGTAAAAACCCATTAAACACACTGATAACATCCTTAAAACGTACAATAGAAAGAACAGAAGTTATACCTAAACTAGAAAAATTCAAAATGAAAGAAGCAAACCCAACTCTACCACGTCTTTATGCTTTGCCAAAAATCCACAAACCAGATATACCCATGAGACCAATAGTCAATTGCATAAACTCTCCAACCTACAAATTATCTAAGTGGTTAGTTAACAAATTCAATAGCTTCCCCGAACACAACCACCTTTCCATTAAAAACTCCATAGAACTAATAAAACATCTAGAAGAGTACAAAGTTTCAAACAATGAGTTGTTGGTTTCGTTTGATGTGAAATCATTATTCACCAGCATCCCAGTCGACAAGTTACTTGAAAACCTTCAAAGCATGGCTCAGGGGCATAGGCTTAAACCAGAAAGAAATAGAAGACTTCCATACTTTAACAGAACTTTGCATCAACCAGAATTATTTCCAATTCAATGGTAGATTTTACAGACAATCATCAGGCTTAGCGATGGGTAACCCACTTTCGCCCTTTTTAGCAAATCTGTACATGGGACGACTTGAAGTACATATAACCTCCAGTTTTCCGAATATATTCAAAAAATGGTTTAGATATGTTGATGATGTTTTTGCGGTGGTCCCCAAAAAATTAGCAGAAGACTCTCTAAAATTACTAAACCTACAGGACAGGTATATACAATTCACAATGGAAACAGAAAAAGACCAAATGCTACCATACCTGGACCTAAAACTAACACAGAAAGAACAAAAGATCACTTATGGCATCTACAGCAAGACCACACATACAGACAATTACATAAAACAGAATAGTTTCAACCCAGAACCTCATAAACAGGCAGTCTTCAACAGTTCAGTACACAGACTCCTCAGCATCCCACTTGACCCAGAAGAGTACAACACAGAATACCTCCAACTAAGACATATAGCCTCAGCCAATGGTTTTAACCCAGACATCATTGACCAAAAAATTAATAAACATAAGGAGAAATTAACCTTAAAACAAATCACCACTTTGTCCATACAAAAACCGAAAGTTATATATAAAAAATTCACCTATCACCCAACAGCAGATAGTAAATTCAAAAAAATTTTCAAGAAATACAATATAAGTTTAGCTTCAAGTAACCAATTCAACATAAAAAATGCATTGAAAACAGACATTAAAGACCCCATACCTACAAACCAGAGATCAGGCATCTACAGAATTGATTGCAAGGACTGCAAATCATGTTACATTGGCCAAACAAAAAGAAGACTGGAAACAAGGCTAAAGGAACATTTCAGACATATCAAACAGAAACAAACAGATAAATCGGCAGCAGCATACCATTTTTGGACATCACATCATGAAATACAAAATGACATAAAATTGCTAAAACCTGTAAACAACCCGGCAGAACTTACAGTTTGGGAGAATATTCTCATTACACAACAAAAAGACCAACTGATGAATTTTGAAATACCGCCACATGATTTTGAACTTCTACTGAGAACACCAGATGGCTCCACCGTAATAGACCACAGAGCACAAATTCCAGCCATCAGTCGGACTTCAACTGAAGAAGAGGGCAATTGCCCTTGAAACATATGTTTTGAACATAATTACATATAAGTGAGGTGAGTGTTACTATTCCGACTCATTTTCAACTATCACATTGATTAAAACTTCACTTGTCTCAAACTTCTGAGTTATTTAATTTAATAAGTATATGATGTGTTGTTTTGAATTTGACTCATACCAAGTGTTACTCAAATAAATTCATAAGATGTTCTTCGATCTTCATCAAGCATTACTCGAACATTAACTCAAATCATAAAATATCATAGCCTGAAAATGTTAAATGTTCTCTAGTCAAATTAATTTTTGGGTGAACACAAAATCTTTAAATGACTATAATAAATAAATTATTACAGCAATTGAAACAAACAGACTGCAAACAATTTACAGAAAACATTATAAAGTAACTGTCAAATAGAAACAAATTGCATTTGTTTTTAGAAACATGCCATTCTAAAAATGTTCAGTGTCATTCTCATATTACACATGATTTTTGTGTTAATTGAAATGAATGAAATGATGCAATCAAGGATCCAGATTATTAAGTTATTTGCTAATGGTCTTACAAGCACATTTATAATGGTAGTACCCACTAGAAATTTTTGCCTACAAATTTTTAGCTAGTGCAATGCTTATGTAATTATTTCCTTTCTATTACTATATGAAATAAATTGTAAATTACTGGAGGAATCAATAAAAATGAAGATAATGAAAGCAGTTTTCTTTAAAATGCATTAAGAGATAAAACAGTGCCTTAGACTGTACAGCCATGACACTGATAACTGCAGTATTACCTGATCTTATATTGCTGCATAATACTGTGAATGATTTTTTTTTTTTTACAAAAAAATAAAAAAGAAAGAAAGAAAAAAAATTGTAAAATGCACATATCTGCATTAAATTGAAACCCAACAGCATCCAACCATGCCATCACATCAATTGCTTTAGTTGGTCCCTCTCTATCCTTTTCCACATTTTCTCTTGAATGTAGAACATACATTTTGGCTGCATCCAATCCAACGATCCTTAGTTTAATAGGTTAGCTGCTCTTATTGTGCCTTAGACCGTATGGCCATAAATCCAGACGTCAAGGTTTGTATTATTTCATGGAGTTATCCAATGTTATCTGTTGGTAAAATAGGTTATTTAACAGTCATGCATAGGACGTCATGTCACGTCTATATTGCTGAAGGGGTTAAGAATTTAAAAATTGGTAGACTTGAAGCTTTGCCAGTGAGTGAGTAAAATCTGCCTTTCACTTGGTTGCAGTCTGTTAGGACAGGTGTGCAAACAATAAACAATGCTAACATAATACTGCATTGCTCACTTTCTTTATAAAATAACTTCCACATGGCTGCAGTCTTGTTAGCAAAATAGTTTAAATGATACCCTTTTACATTGTGAAAAAATATATATCTACTAGTGTAGGAAATTTGTTTTCCACAAATATTTAATTAAATGAGAAATTATTGCATACATTTTGTTTCTTAATTAAAACCAAGACAATTATGTATCTTGAATGATTTTCTCAGGACACCGGGAGATCTTGTCAGCCTAGTTGTGTGCCCTCTGCAGCCAAGTACCAATTCATAAAGAAAGTCCTGCAATAGGTATTCTCTGTAAAGGAATCTTTATAATCCTGTAATATGGTATCTTTACAATCCCATAATTATGGTGTAAAATCCTGTTTATTTATTGACATGAAGTGACCTGTAGAAATCGACTGATATGCTGTGACCTTAGGTAACCATATGCATTTCATGTGTGGATTTGTTCCCCTCAACACAAACCCATATGTTTGAAACTTATTTCTTTCCATATGAAATTCCAATGCAAGATAGCCTGTGGATTTCAGTATGAACATTAGGAAAAACATTGCCTTGCATTTGAAGATATGTAGTAAGAAGTATTTAGCATTATTTTCTGTGACAAGTCAAATTGCACTAACACTACTTTCATGAAGAAATGGATAGGTTCCTATTTGGGACTGGAAAAATATATGAGCATTAGACACCATCACATTAAAAAATTGTCTTCATAAAATAGGACTGTAGACTAGTGCCATCATTGTTACCAAGTATAAAATGTATGAAATGTATGCACATACACCACAGGAAGACGGTTGATAGCACCTTTCTTGGAGGTCTCAAAAGTAAAACAGTTGTTACATAGAGTTTGTGTATCCTATCTTCTAATACTTAATTATTTTCATTTTCTTCCAGAGGAACATGTATGTCTTTCTGTCCAGATTTGTTAAATATTTACAAAAATAACATTGTTTTTTAAATGTATAATATTCATTTTCTCTCATAGATCCAGTAATTGTTTCAAATAGTGGTGGTATACTAATTTTAAATAACACATTGCCTATAGCAAAACCTAGAGAGCGCAATTAAGTAATGAAAATCTGAAAACAACATCAGAATACGCATAAATATATATATATATATATGAATCTCCGAAATGTATGTATGTGCATCACTTCCGAATGACTGCACCAAATTGAGCAATTCTTGTTTTTGTTGTGTTTGTTATTGTAACGACAAGGTTCGTGTAAAAGAAAATGTGTAAAAATCGTACAGGAAAGTTTTTAAAGTCTCATAATATGAATCAGAATGCCATGCCAAGGGAACATAATCGGTTAATAGATGGCAGTGGTAGCAGGGTTATTTGTTGCTAAATGGTAGTAGTAGTTGTCTATTTTTTCCTCCCCATTCAACGTTAAGGTAACACACCAGTTTGCCGAGACAATGTTGGCAATGCAGCAGTGAAATTCAAATACATTTTTATGTATTAACTGTCCTTTCCTTACTCATATCATTTAAAATAAAGAAGCAAAGTAGCTTTCCTGGCGACAAATACCTAGAACACATATTTATTTGCTGCCATTCAGTGTTAAGGTAACGCACCAGTTTATGAAGACAATGACACAACACAGCAGTAAAATTCAAATATATATATATATATATTTTTTTTTTATTAACTGCCCTTTCCTTACTCCTATCGTTTAAAATAAAGAAGCTTTCCTGGTGATGAACATCTAAAGTAAGTACTTATTTATTTGCAGCTAGATGACCTTAGTACTACTCTATTTTTCCTCCCCATTCAATGTTAAGATAATGCAACAGTTTTTTGAGACAATGACGCAATGCAGCAATGAAATTAAAATACATTTTTATGTATTAACTGGCCTTTCCTTCTATCGTTTAAAATAAAGAAGCAAAGAAGCTTTCCTGGTGACAAACACCTAAAGTACATATTTATTTATTTGCCGCTAGATGGTCGTATTACTGCTCTTATTTTTCTTCCCTGTTCAATGCTAAGGGAATGCACCTGGTTATGGAGTCAATGACGTAAGATAACAGTGTAAATCAAATATATTTCTTATGTATTAACTATCATTCCCTTGGCCACATCTTTTAAATAAAGAAATAATATATTTTTGTTGTAATTCTTTAAAATGAACAAGTTATTAATTATGCTCATAACCGATAATCCTTGGAATCTGAAAATGGCAGAGAAATGATGGTATCTGGATTTTAGGTTCATTTCCTATAGCAGATGTTGGTTATTTGAGGTTATGTGGTACATGAGATAGCTAAAGATGATTTCATCAGACCATGAAGATACCCCCATCACCATCACACTGCAATTGTGGTATTCTTAATACATTTGATCAAGTAATATTTTGGGTTAAATGGATAAATTTAATACACAAAGCTGTCATCAAATAAAAACCTATCAATTGCCCAACCAGATCTACTTGCTCTTTAGTTATGTCATTGTTAGCCTTAAAGATGGTTGTTTCGACATAGCAGAAAATAAAGAAAGAGATGGAAAACATGAATAAAGGAAAGAAAGAAATTCGGAAGAAGCATGAATGTTACTTTGTGACTTTCTCCTTTATGTAATTCATTACCTATTTCAACGTTTACTCGCTACACTATGGAAGCTGCCATTACTGTTATTATGCCAACGGCATCCTTGCTTACCCACACTGTTAACTGCATATGTCATCCTTTCCACACTACCTTATGTGTGCGCTGACTTCATCCTTTTTGTAATACCAACTATATATGCTACATTGCGCAGATCATTGTGCTTTTTTTTATGCAAAGGCATTACTAGACATTGACAATGAAAAAATTCTTGTTGACACTTCTACTAGCCTCATTTTGTTTCCACAAAATGTTTGTCACTTCACAATGTCAAAGGAAGGATTAATGTCCAAAGTGTTCCCAAATATTGATGCAAATTATATTGGTTGAGCAAATGAGCCATTTTAGCAGTAACTAATAAGAATGTAGATATTTGAATATAAAAATTCAGAGGAAAATTGATGGACAAATGCATTTATTTAAGTCAATTGATTCCATTACCAATCCAAATGAAGTCGTCAATTATCCAGCTGAACTCCTAAATTCATTGGATTTGCCAGGAATACCGCCACACAAATTACAGCTCAAGGTTGACTCGGTAATAATTATGCTATGCAATCCCAATCAGCTGAAATTGTGTAACGGAACAAGACTTGGTGTTAAAAAATTATGAAAAATTTGATTTGAGCTACTATAATCTTAGGAAAGTTCAAAGGTAAGGTTGTGCTTATTACAAGAATACCACAAATACCAACCGACTTTTCTTTTGAATTTAAGCGTTCAGTTTCCGGTATGCCTTTGTGTAATATACCTTGAATTGCCATGGTTTTCACATGGGCAGTTGTATGTTGCATACTCGAGAGTCGGAAAACCATAGGTGCTATTTGTTTTCTCTCCAGAAGGAAAATTGTACATTACAAGGTGTTACAATAAAGCATTGTCAAATTATTTAATTGCCATTCTATTTTATTGCATGGTCGTACTGTAAATGGAAGATTTTGTCTCAGTTTTTTCATTAGGTCAACCACCTGTGTGAAGCCATTGCAGGTAACTAGTAATACATAAATAACTAACAATTGTTCACATCAAATACCACCCAGCCATTTAATCAAAAAGCAATTCCAAATATATAGTAGAATTGCCATAAGAGACTATAGTGATAAGTGATTAAGTTCATTAGATTTTACCTCAACAGAATTTGAAACAATGATGCAGTTCAGCAGAACCCTCAAGGACTCAATCTAGAGGGCAGAACAAAACTAAAGCCTATCAGAGTATTACTTAGCAGATGGTAAAAAACATGCCATTATTGGCAGATTTGTCATACTATGGAATCATGTGCATGCAAACTATCAATTTCATTACAGTGGAATAGAGTGCACGACTGAGCACCATTATCGGAAGCTATTTTCAGTCTGATATTTGAATTATTCAAGGAGCACCTCATTATGATGCCTGCTGCGTACACGCATTACTTTGTGCTTTCCCTGAATTTCAGCCGTATTTGCAATAGCGCTGCCTTATAAAGTAATTATTCATACAGTGGAAAAGACAAAGAAAAATAGCAGCCCTGAGAGCCACTGTCATATCCATAAAGGCTATAACTATGGTAGCTCTTAGTTTAAGTCACATTTAAGATTACCAAAGGATAATTTATCGTACCACACTCTCCTACTCTCTATTACCACTTTGCACCCTTTTCAGCAGGCCCGCAAAACTATTAGGCTATAATAAAGATTCCCTCTGTAGTAGTGACAGCATCAATTCAAATTCGGTCATGGTAAATGCTGCATAAATTTGATCATGTAATATAGTAAATAATATTTATTAATTGCCTGAATGCAACTCAGAATCTATAATTTTAATATCTAAACTTACATTTGTCATCTGTTTACAGTGTACCCATTGTTTCCGATCCTTTGCTGTAAAATCTACTCTTACTGCTCACATACGTGCTCACACTGGTGTAAGAGATCATGTGTGCTATATCTGTATGAAGAAATTCTCATCTGCAAGCAGTCTTAAAGTCCACATTAGGTAAGTTCCTTACTTTTGAAATATGAATTTATTTCCAAAACATAAAGTAAACTTTGAACTATGTGCTTACAATAAGAAAATATTTCAGTGCCCATTCTAACAAAACAATTTAACTGTAGAGTAAAATCCTTTTGCTCCATGGGTCTACATGAGGACCCACTTTGCTCTCGGGTTGACACCCACTCTGAGGTATATTGAAGTTCAGTTATTTGCCAAGCACTTTTAGAAATTAAAGAATAGTTTGTTGTTGTTTTTTTCAGTTGATCAACTGAAATAACTTTTGAAACATTCCGAGCTTAAGTGAAGTATTGTGTTACAAATCAACTTAAAATAAAAAAATATGATGTGTTACACTCACATGACTTTCTCTAGCTGCTCTACAAACAATCTTCTTACAAAATATTCTTCTTCTTTCTATACCATGGTAATCAAGATAAACATTAGCAGAATGTTATTACTTAGTTCCTTATAGTAGAAGGAAACTAAAGATATATGCTATGCTAAAGTGATAGCCAAAATATTTTAAAAGGTGTCGTTATGCGATTGTCATTGCAAATTGCTTCTTTGGTTGGCCAGGAGTAGACAAAACAAAAACTGGCACTTTCTGTCTGAGAAAAGTATTAGTACTCTACAATTGAAACTAATAACAAGGAAAACATAAAGAACATAAATTGTGTGTTTTGACGAGATGTAATTTTTTAGTAACCTTTTGTCTATCTCTTATGATTTAGCAGTTAAGTAAAATGTGGCCAAATTTATTCAGAATCAAGAGGTCTTCAGAGGTTATTCCCAGAAAATTCAAGATATACATTTTATTTGGGATGTAAATATCTTTAGTATGCAGGATTTCAATCAAAATTGAGAAAATGAAAAAGGTAGTTTGTGGTGAGGGGATTTTCTTGAAAATCTTCATGTCGCATCCTTGGAAGATACCAAACCCAAATACCAAGTTTAGGTCACTTAATAGTCGTTTAGTTTTTGAGCTATGCTGCCCCACACACACACACCCACGCACATACACACACACACACACACACACACACACACACACTCACACACACACACACACACATGGACCTTTTTCTAAAAATGTTTTTTTCAGACTCAGGGGACCCCAAAACATATATATCCTGTGAAATCTTGACAATGAATTTTTGGGTGGAATACAATACCTTCTTTATCCACTATGTACATTTTATGCATAAGGGCTAGATAAAGTGAAAATTAAAGTGGCTGTAACATTGTTTTTTTTTATTGTTTGTTTGTATGTTTTTGTTTTGTTTGCTTTTTTTTACTAGAGCTTAGAACTAGCAAGTTATCTCTTACTTATGTGAGAGGCCTGTTTATCTGTACCTCTTGTAGCATTCCAGCAATCATTGTCTAACTAAGTGGTAATAACCTGCACTCTGTGAGCATGAGCACTTTTTGTTGCTTGTGTGAAATAAATTAAGAATGAAACAGGAGTATTTCAGAAAAGTCATATCAAATCGATTAGATAGCTCTGACAATGTGGTTCATATGATATGGCACAATACTATTCTTCTGTATTTCTTGAACTAGTTATGTCATTAGATATAACTCATTTGTTTACCATATATTAGTGATGTGATAGCGAAAGTAAAATGAATTAATAGTGGTACTGTGATGCTATGATGGCTTTTAAACAAAATTGTAATTAGACTTTAAGAGTTATCATGTGAATATGCAGTTTATTTTCCCAGTCCAATTTGGACATAGTTTTTTACTTCAAAGTATATGTAAGTTTAACAAAAACAGCTTCGAGAATTAGAAGTGAGATTCTAGATTATTTCTCTGCTAAGCTTCAGTTCGAAAGCTTTTTAATGCCAATCATTGGCATTGATATCCCTCTAGATTTTCAAAGAAATATATGGAATTATATTACATATGCAGAAATACAAATAGTATTCCCGAATTTTATGAGAAATTTCCTCAGCTATATTTCCCTTGATCTATAGACATGATACTAGAATCCTATCCATAAGTAGATCATCATATATTTGTGAATAGTTCTTTTCGCCAATAAAAAGAATACAGATCATAGAAAGAAATCAAATTTCTAATGTGAATTTAATTTTGTTTTAAACAAGTAGTGCTACCATTGCCAATATACAGGGTGTATATAAATGAATATGGGGGTTTTATAACTTTATAATATTTATTACATTCAACTTACAGTTATGAATGATATGTCAAATGAAAAAGCAACTCAAACAGTTTTACCAAGAAGCTTATAAATGTTCAATGTGACTGCCCTTTGTCACACGGTACACATCAAGTCTATAGCCGAGTTCTTCCCAAACGTTGATAAGCGTGTATTCAGTAATTGTAGCAACAGCAGCTTCAATCCGGTTTCTTAATTCAGGGAGGTCAGCTGGTAGCGGAGGCACGTACACACGATCCTTGATGGCCCCAAAGGTAAAAATCGCATGGCGTTAGGTCAGGAGAACGTGGAGGCCATGCATAGCAAGCCCTGTCATTGGGGCCCTTGCGGCCTATCCAGCGCTCGGGTACAGTGACATTCAACCAATCGCATACTTTGTTATGCCAGTGAGGTGGCACACCATCCTGCTGGAAAATGAAGGTCTCTGGCTCATTTTCTTCCAACTGAGGGAAAAGCCATTGCTCTAGTGTATCAAGGTAAGAAGTGCCAGTTACAGTAGGTTCACCAAAAACGAAAGGCCCATAAACTTTTCGCTGGGATACGGCACAAAAAGCATTCAATTTAGGGGAATCTCGTTGCATTTGTACCATCTCGTGAGGATTTTCTGAGCCCCAGATGCGCATATTATGAGTGTTAACATGCCCACTAAGGTGAAAGGTTGATTCATCACTGAAGACAACACAATCCACAAAATCGTCATGAAACAACATGTCGTTTGCGAATTTGGCATGTAATCCGTGGTCTGTCGGCTTTAGAGCCTGTAATAACTGTAAACGGTAAGGACATAGCTGTAAGCGTTTTCTTACAGCTTTCCAAACAGTCGACACAGGAACTTGTAATTCACGACTAGCCTTCCGGACTGATTTCTTTGGGCTACGAGTGAACGACTCTCTCACTCGCTCAACAGTCTCTTCACTTACTCCTGGTCATCCCGTGCTCTTCCCTTTACAAAGGCAGCCGGTATCTTCAAACTGACTATACCATCTATGAATGTTTTTATCACTAGGAGGATCGCAACCGAACTTACTACGGAACGCCGTTGCACTGTAACTACAGATTCGGTCTTTGCAAACTGCAAAACACACAAGGTTTTCTGTTTACTAGTCGCCATCTTTGCTACTACCGCTGTCTAGCGGATTGCGGCAGAAACACTGCACGCACATGAGCATTTGTGCCAACAAACAAAACTGTTTGAGTTGCTTTTTCATTTGACATATCATTTATAACTGTAAATTGAATGTAATAAATATTATAAAGAGTTAAAACCCTAATATTCATTTATGTACACCCTGTATAGTGTAAGTGAAAGTGATTGATGATACCATTAAATGCAATATTTGCACTAGTACTATATGCAAATATTATACATTTATTTTTTCTACTGATAGCACTAATATTACTATTAATTATAAACTTATTAATACTCTATGTACATAGAGTATATATATATATATATATATATATATATATATATCTGTTAGATATGACTATATTGCTTTGTAATGATTTACTGAATACTACAGTCATGGTGACCAATACAGCACATAGACATTGTCCCAAAGATGTATCATTAATAGGGTTAGTAAATGCCTATATTATAATTAAGTAACATTGATTTGAATAAACACTCGTTTCCTTGTTTTTCTTTAGGACAATTGTTTTACCTTCCTTGAAGGTATCCCCAGCTATGGCCGAATGGTGTGATTCTCAGAAACATCTTGGCTACTGGAGGCGTCTGGTGTTGATACTATAAGTTTCAAAAGGATGTTGTCTTCTGCTGGCAAATCAAAATTCATGAGGTTTCCTCCAAATTTTTTCATATAGATATTTTTCCATGCGTTCAGTTCTGTAGTCTTGTTTACAGATTTTAGAAGGCAAGTTTCATGTTTAACATTGTGGTTTTTCTCCCAAAAAGGTGCGGCAACAGCTGTTTTATCCTTTTCTGTTTCTTATGTTGCTAAAATGTTCTCTAAGACATGTGATATATTTCATTTTGTCTGTCCAATGTATACATCATTACAATCCAAGTAACCAATTTTATATATGCCTGGTTTCTTTCGTGGAGGTGTTTTTGCTTTTTTATGATGTTTGATCAGATTTTTGATACTGTAGCTGCTTCTGGGTGCTAGCATAATGTTGAACTCTCTGAAGATATTTTTAAATGTATGGGTTGCCCACGGAATATGTAAATCTTCTGAATGCTTTCTTCTCTTTGACTGCTAGTAGTGTTATAGTTTCCTTTGTATCCCTCAGTAATTTTTGGTCAGCAAGTTGTTGGGTGAATCCATTTTTACTATTTCTGTATATTCCATATTATACTCTCTTTGGTTCAATGGAACGTTGGTTATCCTATATGCTAGACTGTTGATTATTGCATGTTTATGTGAAATAGGATTAAAGCCCTCTGCTTTTATGTAATTGTCAGTATGTGTGTCTTTCCTATTGATTCCAAATATAAGTTTGTATGAGTTTCTAATGATTTTCAAATCTAGGAATGGTAGAGTGCTGTCAGTTTCAATTTCTAAAGTGAAGTTTATAGATCTCCTGCAAATTCATAATTTTTAAGGCATCTGTGGTATGTTTGTGATTTACTATAGCAAATATATCATCCATGTCTACCAAGTTTTAAAGATGATAGGAAAAGCCGTGGTAATATGGGTTTCAAATTGACTCATGTAGAGATTGGCTAAAAATGGTGACAATGATTTGCCTATAGCTAGTCCAGATTGTTGCTTATAAAATTTATCCTGGAATGTGAAGTTAGTCTGCTCTATACAAATTTCTGTTAATTTTACATATTCTTGTATCACATTCTCTTCCAAATTGATGTCTTTAAGCCATTTTTGTAGCACCGTGCTTCACAGTGTGATAATTCCAATAAATAATATACTACCTATATTATATTTTTCTGTTGCTTTTCTAGAATTAGGGAGGGAGTTATAGGTATCTGTTTTGGAATGCTAAACTCCTTTTTTGCATATATTCTGGAGGAAATTAAAAGTATATTATTCATATTTCTAGTGAGATGTTTATGTACAGTATTCTTTGTTTGGAAATGATGACCATTCATTTTTACAAATAGCACTAATTCCAATATATAAGTACAGTGCATTAATGCCATTGTTATTATTCTTGGACCCACACATAAATTATTAATTTAACATTAATTTATCCAGAATTCATAAAAAGATAACCCAAAAAATAAACTTCAAGCTTGTTAGCAAAGTCTCTTGATACTCTAATATGGAACCTCGAGGCACAGATGCAGTGAGAGAAATTTGGAGTATATAATGTGTATACACCCAGTGGAAATTATGTATAAATAGTAGCTCTGCCCAAGGTAATGCTGCCAATTAATGATTTCCCTGGAACACACCTTATAAGCAGGAAAGTTTCATTGGAATAGCCATTCCTTTTAATTGTCTTCACTCCTCAATATATTGTTAATTCCTGTATTTTTGGAATGTTTGTGTAATTTTAATCTCATTTTAAAGATTATAGTTCTCTGTAAATAGATTTTTTTTCCCCTGGAGGAGATGCTCACTGTTATGCAGTATCCCTGAGCTTTGAAAATAAACGTATCATTCATGCTGAAAATGTTCTTGTGTTCATTAAAGCATTTTATTTACTAAGTGAGTAATCAGGACTACAAGAATTTTGTAAATAATTGTAAATACAGTTTTTATATATTATTGACTTATCCTACCCATGTACATATTATGTATGATCTACAGGACGAATAAAATATCTGTCTATCTATCTTAAACTTTATAAACTTAATTCATACACACTGTTTTTACTGACAATACCTATTTACTAATATTTTAATATAACTTGAAGTTTGGTGTTAAAAACTGCCAATTTTATTTTAATATGCTTTTATGTTGGTTATTCCATTCAGATTTCATTTATCTATGTGATCAATTTCATGCAACCTGTTGAGCATAGATGGCATAATTGATAAATTTGCTACCAGAAAGCATAGGCAAATAGACTTTCTCTTCAAATAGATGACTGTATATTACTTTCTCTACATGTACTATGTACATAGTGTATAGAGAAGGTATTGCATTGTACCCAAAAATTCGATACCGAGATTTCACTGGAAATATATGTTTTGAGACACCCTGAATCCAAAAAAAGCATTTTTAGAAATATGTCCGTGTGTGTATCTGTCTGTCTGTCTGTATGTATGTGTGTGTGTGTCTGTGGGCAGCATAGCTCAAAAACAAAAAGACCATTAAAAAATTTTGGTATCTTCCAAGGATGCGACACAAAGATTTTCAAGAAAATACAACCACCCCAAACTACTCTTTACATGGAACTTTTTTCGAAAATTTTGATTTTCTAAAAAATGACTCTAACGATTTAGATTAAAATCCTGTACATTACTGATATTTACATACCAAATAAAATGTATATCTTGAATTTTCTAGGAATAGCTCTGAAGACCTCTTTATTCTGGATGAATTTTGCCAAATTTTGCTTAACTGCTAAACGGTAAGAGATAGACAAAAGCTTATTACATAGAAAATGTAGAGCACGTTAAAACACAATTTATGTTATACAAATTTTTTCGTGGAGTTGATCGTTTTTTAATTATTCATAGTTTTTGTTTTCACCTTTCAAAAACTTATATTTTCTCATACAGGAATTTGTCAACTCCTGTCCATGCAAACAAAGGAACTTCCGTCACATAGCAACCAGCCTTTTACTATCACTTTAACCTATGGTACTCCCTACTTCTACTTAAAAGGAAGCAAGTAATAAGACTATTTGTGACATTTTTTTTCTCGATTAGCATGAAGTAAATAGAAGCATAAGCTTTTTAACAATAATTTGTTGCAGAGATATAGAGAAAGTCATGTGAATGGAACACATCAGATTTTTTTAAATGAAATATCACTGTAAACTGGAAAACCATTTAGTATTGTACTTTTTACGTTGTCAGTTGTGAATAATATGGGAATTCAATGTAAGTAATCTGTATGAATACATACTACCCCCAAGATCTTTAGTAATTGCCATCACTGTTGACCTCGATACTGCAAGTGTCTCATTCCCCTATCAGCTTGTGGACTCAAGTAAACCAGGAACTTAAGCTACTCATATTCAGGTTAGGCATGCAGACTGCAATATTTATTTTTAGTTACCATGGGTAAATCAATGTTACTTAAGTTTATATTTATTTGATTTTATATTGTGGCTAGGTTTTAACCTTTATTTGAGATTTGCTATGTTGCAGCATGTATTATTTATTAATTTTTGCTTGGTGAGGAGGGGATTCATGTTCCCATACCTTCCCTCTGCCCTTGGTTGGTCACCACTAGAGAGCAGAGTAATGTTTTAGGTGCTTAAAGCATGCTCCTTAACTGTATCTATAAAATTAAAAACAGTTAGATATTTAAAAAAAAAAAAAACAGTGATGTAAGTGATTTATTTATCTTAACATGATTTAATGTGCTATATTGACTATACATTTCACAATTGAAACAGGTAACATTAATTATGATTAAGATTAAACATTGTTACCGTAGTTGTTACTTGTTAAGCACTTTCTGTAAATTATCCTTGGAAATGTTATGATATGTGACAAAGTATAAATTTGTAAGCTGAGATCTATCACCAAAGGGTTACTGCATATCTTGTTGTGGATAATTGGTCTTTAGAACTTCCTGTCTCTTGCTGTGTTTAACGGTACAGGCTTTGAAGAATCATAGTATACCTTTATGATTTAATTGTGATTCTATGAATAGTTAAAATAACACAAATAAAAGATAAATGTCAATCTATTACAGGAAAATAGTTTAACTGGAAAATAGGAATAGACTTAGAGTGCAAAATAGGCATTTTAGGCTCTATTTGTTTTATTTACCTAAAAATTCATGAAACATGTTAAACATAGTATGGTTCTATGTGAAGAAAATGAACAGGCATTTACTTACTCCATGGCACGACAGCTCACGGGGAACCTTGGCCTACCGCCCGGCCGCTGCGTCCCCCATCTCGGTCCACTACAGACGTCATGGAATGAACAGGCATTTTCTGTCTATTAATCACTGATTTAAACGCTGATAACATCTGCTAATAATACTAATAATAAACATTATTACTAAGAAATGTTTCGCTGCGAAACCTTCTCCTAGAAAACTTCGACCGCGCCACTGAAGATGTCCACCGTAGTTGTGGACAAAACGTCTGGTACTCCTAACACCAGCAGACCACGGCAAAACAGCCCGGAAACATTTCTTAGTTACAATGACTCCGGCCGTGAAAAGTCTACGTTCTCTCAATAAACATTATGATATTTTATTAAAAGAAGTAAAGTTTCTTCTAAATGACAAGCTTGTCAGTTTTGTCAACATTCAATACTTCATGAATGAAGTTTATTGTAATGATTCACAATAAGTGAAGTAGTTCTTAGGAATGAACTTCTGTGACTCAACATTAACTTTCACACTTAAAACATTAAAACTTGCATTTTGATTTCTCAAAAATAAAATATCTTGCAAATCTATCTATTTCCTATTGAGAAAGTTGTTTTTTCTTCAGGATACATACTGGTTCAAAGCCATTTTCATGCCAATATTGTGACAAGGCATTCCGCACTACAGGTCATATGAAGGCTCATATGCTCTCTCATACCAAAGACAATTCAACTGAAGACCGAGCAACCAGGAGGAAGCAGGCAAAACAAAAGAGTGACATGTCTAATCTTCCAGATGTCCCACTGCAGGAACCTATTTTAATCACCAATAATGGTAAGTTTAATGTTAAATTTTGTTTTAAATAAAAGTATGCCAATACCAAGTTTTAATTTATTTTTACTGCAGGCTAACTTAAATTTAATGTCACTCTAACTAAAATGTATGATAAATTATGCACCTCATTATCTCTCTCCCTCTCCCCCTCCCACTTCCCCCCTCTCCCCTCCATCTTTCCCTCTCCCCTCCCCCTCTCTCTCCCCATCTCTCTCCCTCTCCCTATTCCTCTCCCTCCTTCCCCCTCTCTCCTCCTCTCCCTCCCTCTCTCCTCCTCTCTCCTCCTCTCCCTCCCTCTCTCCCCCTCTCTCCCCCTCTCTCCCTCCCTCTCTCTCTCCCTCGTTTTTTTTTTTCTTTTTAGTTCAACGTCCTCTACCTGGTTGGGCTTATCGAACAATGATTGAAATCAGTAAAATGATCTCAGGGCCCAGAAGCTTATATTTAGGTACATTACATTCTTTTCACAGGATAGGGAAATGCCTGAAAATAACCTTATTCTGGTGACTCACCCTAAGCAAGATTCGAATTTGTGACCTCTTGAATAGAGGCACACCCCACACTATCGAAGCAATATTACTGCATATCACTGTGTCTTATCAAAAAAAAAAAAAAACAGGATAGTTTGTGTCTAGGAATTTTATTGCAGCAATTAGTGCACATCACTGTATCTTCCCAAATAGGTTATTGTTTTGTATGATTAATAGTTGATTAGAACATTGAACTTTATTTATATCTACATTTCTTGAACTGGTTTCAGGAGTAATATGCTCCCATCCTCACTAAGAGTGAACTAAAATTTTGAGTTCAAAATTGTAATGGAAAAGGCGAGGAATAGTAAATCTGTATTGCCTGATGATATGATATAATACTGCTATCAGGAGAAAAAGAATACATCACCCTGGTTCAACCCTCCCTCCTTGAATCAGCACACTTCACTCTTAAATAAGTACCTCATCGATACAACATGGCTCTTTCAAAATCACAAAAATGGAAAAGAAGTTGGATAGTAAAGTCAGAGTGAAAAATTCAACTCCTTAGGCAGGATTTGAACCACAGATCTCCTGAGCTCTAGCTGGTTGCTCTATCCACTGAGCTACTATGGTAAAATGCCAGCACAGTATTTAATTTCTCAGCTGACTTGCATGCTTCCTGATAAACCACAAAATGATCTCAAATTATTTTGAGATGACATTCATCAATGGCTACTTACAATATCTTAAATACTTTAAGTCCCAGTCATAGTTTAGCCAACTGTTAGGTCGATTTGTGTTAATTTATTGTTTTTTCACCCAAACTATGTATTGGATTGGAGTTGGATAGGTAGAATCAGACTGAAAAATTCAATGCCATAGCCAGGATTTGAACCATGGATCTCCCGGTTTCTAGCCAGTTGCTCTAACCCTTGAGCTACCATGGCAATAGCAACCATGCCTATCCAACTCCTGTCCTACACACAGCTTGTGTGAAAAATCTGATATATTCCATTCACATGACTTTCTCTACATCTCTGCAATAAATTATTGTTAAAAAATTATGCTTCTATTTACTTCATGATAATCAAGAAGAAATTAGCTGGATTAGTCTTATTACTTGCTTCCTTGTAAGTAGAAGCGAAATAAGGGAGTCCATAGGTTAAAGTGATAGTCAAAAGCTGGTTGTTATGTGGCTGAAGTTCCTTTGTTTGTATGGACAGGAGTTGACAAATTTCTGTATGAGAAAAGTATAAGTTTTTCAAAGCTGAAACCAAAAACAAGGAATATCTCAAAAAGGATCAACTCCACAAAAAAAATGTATGATATATTTTGTGTGTTTTAATGTGCTCTACATTTTTTGTATGGTAAGTTTTTGTCCACCTCTTACGGTTTAGCAGTTCTGCAAAATTCCGTAAAATTCATCCAGAATAAAGTAGTCTTCAAAACCTATTCCCAGAAAATTCAAGATATACATTTTATTTGGCAAGTAAATATCTTAAATATAAGAGAATTTAATCAAAATCATTAGAGCCATTTTTAAGAAAATCAAAATTTTCAAAATTTTTGCCATATAAAGGGTAGTTTGAGGTGGGGGGGATTTTCTTGAAAATCTTCGTGTCGCATTCTTGGAAGATACCAAACTTAAATACCAAGTTTGGTTTTTAACGCTCTTTTCATTTTTGAGCTATGCTGCCCACAGACACACACACATACACACAGGCAGACAGATAGATACACACACGGACATTTCTAAAAATGTTTTTTTTTTTATTAAGGGGGTCTCAAAACATATATTTCTGCTGAAATCTCGGTATCAAATTTTTGGGTACAATACAATACCTTCTGTATACACTGTACATAGTATTATAGAGAAAGTAAAAAGCAATTAAATTAATGGAAAAGAATTGGAGTAGGAGAAACAATATTTTTGCTGTACTGTGGGTGAAAATGTGAAATGTCTGTTGTGTTCAGATTTTGATTGTTTTTTACAAGGGAAACTTAAAAAGACATTACAAACATTTCAATAAAGATGATAAGCGAATCAAAGAAAGGTAGGAGAACATTCTTAGGTGTTATAAAAGAATATTGTAAAACAAATCATCCGTAAATGTAACAAAGTTTCAAATATAACAATAAGATTTAAATATTCACTTAAGCTTCTCAGTTTAGTGTAGAAGTGAATTACAAAATACACTCATTTTGTAGAATCTAAAACCTTAAATGTTACAAATAATCATAATTAGACATCACTAAATAATACTATGCGCACAAATAAGCTGGAGCAATACAAAGTTGAAAGTTCTACTGCAAAAATTAAAACAAAAGCATTGAAACAGAATTACAAATTAAGGTTGCAAATTTACAGACAAACAATTAAAGATGAAAAATTAAAAAAAAAGATTGTAATTGCCATATGAAAACTTATGTATGCTCTGTTGTACATCAATACTTGTGAATCAATGATAGGTATATGCAGTAATGCCCTAGTTGAAGTGAAGAATAATATGAAAAATATACATAAAAGCACTCTCAGCCATTATCAAAATATAATTTGAAGACCTGATTTAATTGTAATTTTGTAAAGATTGTTAAAATCATTTATAATTCTGTATAAACATATTAATATGACATATAGAAGTATAAATGGTGCACTCCATGGTCTGCCACTCAGATTCCTGCTTCTGACGGACGAAAACCATGCATTTGCTACTGAATAAGTACTATACTGTGTTATAAAACATCAGAAATTGATGTTTTTGAAGATTACAACTGTCGGAAATGTTTGGTTATTTCAGATTATCATGCTGCCTTAGACATAGAGATCTCCTTTCTTATTTCTTTCATGTGGAAGAAACTTCTGCATTTCAAATTAAGAAGTTTAGGTAAAAGACATCATATGTTCTTCACAGCAATGTAACTGCAGCCACTTCACTTGAATCACATTTAAGTCATGGCATTACAAAAATACATCATCCTATAAGCTGTTTGCACAGGATAGCTTTCCAGCAACAAATTTTCCCAAACATAATGAGACCGTCTTAATCAAACATGAGGTATGAACAGCCCTTGCTTGAATCAAATTTTGTCAATTAGTAATAGTGAAATGTTTTTTTATTGATTTGGTGCAGAGGAGGATGGAACACCGCTTGATATTGTTATTTTTAATCCATGCTGTACAATCTAGATATTCTGCTAAATAATAGACCATATATTCTTTCTCAGTATTAATTTCAGATATATACCATATTTTCTGGAATATGAATTTAGCTAACAAAGTTCTCAATTTTTTCTTCCATTTACATCCTACAATTTTTATTTTCAGTTACTTTTGTAAGAAAATGTAATTTGTTTATAAAAGACATGTTCAAAATTTCCACCTGTAGATCAAATATGATTTGCAGGTATGTAGATGGAATGAAGTATGTTTAAGTGGAGAAAATTAGCAGTGTAAGATGATTATTACAATGTATTTTGAGTTAATCTAAATATTATTTTTCCTAATTTCATCAAAATTGGCACTCCATAATGTTCATTTTGTTCCGTTTAGATAAAAACAAGAGTCTAATGAGTTCCATTTACATGACTTTCCTTAACAGCTTTGCAAACAAATTATTCTTAAAACTTTTATTCATTTATCAAGATCATGATAATGAAGAGAAACATTAGCAGAAATGGTCTTGTTACTTAGTTTCTTATAAGGGAACACACTAGGTTAAAGCTATAGTCAAATCTCTTAAAAGCTGGGTTCCTGTGTGATTGAAACTATGTAAAATATGTCGAAAATGGCTAACTCCACAAAAAAAAACATAAATTGGGTGTTTTAATGAGATCTAATTTTTTGTACAGGTTTTTGTCTATCTCTTATGGTGCAAAAGTCATACAGTGTGAAGAAGTCTTAGAGACTATTCCCAGAAAATTCAAGGTACTAATTTTATTTGTCATGTAAATATCTTAAATAAATGGTATTTTAATTAAAATAGTTAGAGCCATTTTTTAGGTAAATGAACATTTTCGAAAATGTAACCATATAAAGAGTAGTTAATATGGGGGGATTGCCCTGAAAATCTTCATGTCGCATCCTTGGAAAATATGCATTTAAATACTAAGTTTGGTATTTAACCGACTTTTTGTTTTGAGCGTAAATTATGCAAAGTAAAAACATACATACAAAAAAAGTGATATATATATATATATATATATATATGTTTTGGAATACCAAAAACATATTATATTCCTTGAAAACTTTTGAATCTGTTGTCACTCATTGATTTATGTATTGAGTGGATATATCTAAGCGTTGAGATATCTCTTGTGGTCTTTAAACATCAACAGAAGGAACTTAAAAAAATTTGATGCATTGCATTCACATGACTTTCTCTACCTATTCTGCAAACTAAATATTCTTACAAAATATTATTTTTCTATCTATATCATGCTATATGAAATAAATGTTAATACAATTGGTCTTACTATTTAGTTCCTTATAAGCATAAGGGAAATAAAGAAACATACCAGGCTAAATCGAGTCAAATCTTTTAAAAGCCAATCAATATGTGAATAATTGAAGTTCAGTTCACTTTGCATTTCCAGAAAAACAAAAGAGGGATAAAATGAAAGACCCGTTTGACAAGATGCATAATTTAAAATTGAAACTAATAACAAGGAATTTCTTGGAAACAGTCAGCTCCATAAATTGCATGTTTTAATGATCTCTACATTTTTTGTGCAGTAAGTTTTTGTGTATCTCTTATGGCTTACCAGTTATGCAAAATTAAAGATATACATTTTATTTGTGATGTAAATAGCTTTAATAATATTTTAATCAAAATCCTTAAAGCAATTTTTCAGAAAAACATTTTTAAAAATGTTTCAATGTAAAGGGTAGTTTGAGGTGGGGGGATTTTCTGGAAAACCTTTGTGTCTCATCCTTAGAAAATACCAAACTTAACTACCAAGTTTGGCATTTAACAGTATTTTAGTTTTTGAGCTATGTTGTCCACAGGCACACACGTGCGTGCATGAGAACCTTTTTCTAAAAATGCTTCTCTTTTTTTTACTTTGGGGATCTTAAAACATATATTCTGGTGAAATCTCAAATTTTTGGGTGGAATACAATACTTCTGTATATACCATTTACATAGATCATGTAGAGAAAGTAAAAAATATTGAAATTAAGAAATTCATTAAGGTTTTTTTTTTTTTTTTTCTTTTCTTAATATCGTAAAATCTTTATTTTACAGGTCTGGTTCAGACTGTGCCACGTAGTACAAGTGTTTTCCTGCCAGGAGACTCTGTAAGTGCAGATCGGCCTTACAAATGTAGTGTTTGCAATGCAGCATTTCGCAAGTCCAGTCATTTAAAACAGCACATTCGTATGCACACAGGAGAGCGACCATTCAAGTGTAACCTATGTGAAAGGTAACTTTTTTCCTTTATTTCTTTAACCTAATATGTCATATTAGATGATGAATGAAACCATTGAAATGATGCTCAAATTAGCCTTAGAACCAAGGAGTTTTTTAATATATATTCTGTTTTTTTCCTTGTAAAAATATGTTTGTAAATACAGAAAATTTTTGTGCCCAGTTATCTTGTTAATAAATGTGAGGAGAAAGAAATACATTTTGCATGCACAGTATACAGTTTAATTTATATGTAACTTTCTTTCTTTCTTTCTTTCTTTCTTTCTTCTTCTTTCTTTTCTTCTTCTCTTTTTTTTTTTTTTTAACTTAATGTTCTTTAACCTGATTGGTCATATCGGGCGAAGAATGAAATTGGTAAAATTATGCTCAAAAGATCCTGGGGTCCATGAAACTTAAAGTTACTCAACATTCTTCTTCTCAGGGTAAGGGAAAACCCCGAAAAAACCTTATCTCACTCTAAGTGAGATTCAAACTCATGTTGAATATGAGGCAGACAACTACCTCCACACTACCCAAGCGGGCTATATGTAACTGTTTGTGCCTGCTTATATGATGATCTAACTAAAGCAACAATCCCTAAACAATTGTTATCCATGTTAATCAACTATAACCTGAAAAAAATATGATAAATGTCCAATTACATTTAAAGATAGATGAAATTGTTTCTAAAAAAGCTTACTCAAAATGGTATGTAGTTACTATCTGTTTAACGGATTAATCTTATTTGGTTGCACCTGTAGAGCAGGTACTTTATTTGAATCACTGTGGATAGTGTTAATAATGCTCAACTGTTTCAGCTTTTAAACTGATGCATAGGTAGAATCAGACTGAAAAAATTCAGTACCATAGCTGAAGTTTGAACCACAGACATTTAGCTTTCCATGCTGCTGTTTTATCAACTGAACTACCTTAGCAACATAACTGTGAAGCTCAGAACTTAGAGTACTATTATTTGCACACATTTTCTTGAGCACTCAGTTCCCTAGTCTTCATTCAGTAGGTTTCGCTCAATTATGGAAGGCAACCACATTGAGACATGAACTACCTTATAACAAGTGAGTCAAAATAGTACAAACCGGTTGTGAAGTGTTTTGCCTGTCTGCATGCTCAGTGTTCGTTGGCATCTGCCACTATCATAGAAAGGCGCAGATGAACACACAATATTTTTAAAATTATTTTTAAAGTCTTTACTTAACAACATTATGAAAGGAGATGTGAAACTGGCCACTACTGTTATCCATACATTTTTGGCACCTCTTTAGGAAGCTATCCATCACTTGGCATAGTTCACTTTAAGAAATGCTGGCAATTTCCTGATGGATATTTTCTTTTAATTTTTCCAGGGTGTGTGGGTTTGTCTTGTACATTTTATGTTTTAAGTTATCCCAGAGATATAAATCACAGGGAGTTAGGTAGGGGGACTGAGGTGCCACAAATCTCTACTAATGATAATTCTGTCCTCCTGAAACACACTTTCAATTGTTATCATTGAAAGATTGGCTGTATGAGCTTGGCCGAGTGGTTAAACCACTTGCCTCTCACCTAGACGGCCAGGGTTCGATTCCAAGCAATCGCATGTGAGATTTGTGATGGACAGAGCGGCACTGGGGCGGGTTTTCTCCAGGTACTCCGGTTTCTCCTGCCTTCGCATTCCACTGGTGCTCCATCATCATTTATGTATCATCAGTGTCACTGCCTGCGGTGCCATAAGTAGTTAAAGCGGGTGTTAAACACTACCAAACAAAAAAAAAAAAGTATGAGCTGTTCATGGATTTTTGTATGGCCTGGAACCTTTACACCTGGAAATCTTTCTGCAAAACGTACTTTCACATGATGGACTGACTGAGTTAACACATGCGAATCATAAATAAATATATGCTGTGCAGTAAAAAATATATGCTGAACCATAATACACTTTGTGACTAAGTACAGGACAAAATAATAAATCACTCGTAATAACTGAACTACACCATATCACTGTCAACTCAATACTGCCCTTCCAGAGCAGAGCAAAACTGCGTCAGAAGCATGACCTTGTTTACAGCAGCAGCCAGAATCATGAGCCCACACCCCAGTGGAAAATCAGCGCGCAGCAGGTTCAGAGGTTTTTGACTCATTCTGGATACATAATGGCTTCAATGCTAAGGTTTCATTCTGCCTGTAGATCCGAGATTACACACACTTACACATATACTGTGTTTCATGTAATAATTCAGCTATCTCACAATAATGACTGAGGGCCTCAAAGAAATAAACTTTGTTTAGTTGACAACACTGCAATGGGCAGGCTCTCTCTTCCTACTCCTTGCCAACACCGTGTGGTTTACCAGAAAAGGTGCCAATTGGGAATTTATTTTCATGTCAGCATGTTGTCATGATAGCTCAGTTGGTAGAGCTGAAGATCCATGGTTTAAATCCTGGCTGTGGCATTAAATTTTTCAATATGATTCTATTTTCCCTTTAGCCTTCACATGGCCTCTGTGGAAGAGCAATTAATTATCATTCAAACTATTGTTTAGTGAAAAAGTTAAAAAAAATGATTGCCAAATGTTACATACTACTTAATCATGATATAAGCACTTGGAAGAGGCGTCATGGTATTTGTTGACATCCTCAAGCTATGGGAGCTGAGGGGAGTGAGGGGAAAGTGGTGGAAAGAATGTACGATTGCACAATTTAAATATTACTAACCTGCTGCTGTCTTCACATTAGCTTTCTTAAAAGCAGCACTTCCTCCATAAGTTTTCTTTACCGGACTGCACTTCCAGTACTCTGCCCACTTGTTTCGTTCTCTTGTTTCGTAATTGTTTAGTTGCACTTATCACCAAACTCATTCATATCATGGTCAACGTATACCTAACTTTTAGGTGTATCACAATTTGAAAGATAAATACACTGGCATATAGCGCTAGATTTATTTTAGGCAGCTCAACAAACCATTATTATATTATGTTTATTGATATTTTTATAATAGAAATCTCAAATAGTGCTAAAGCTGCCAAGGCCACAAGAAAAAAAGCACTACCATAGGTTCGGTGAGGAAAGTTTTGATCTAATTTAAGTAATGTAAAACATAAAATTCAATGAAAAGATAACTTAACACAGTGAAAACAGTTTAAGATTAAATTTTGTGGAGATGGAGTCAACTGAACAATCAGTTTTCAGTCATGTTAAACATGATAAAAATTAAACAATGCAAATTATCTTTTGTACAGTTGCATAAAGTAAAGTGTTATAACATGAACGTAAAAATAGCAAGCTATAATTTTTCAAACTGTGGTTATCTTTTCAGGAAAGCGATCAATTTCCTAAGCTTAGAGATGTCAATGTTATTATATACAGCTAACGTTGCTTTCAGTATTCAATAATGTGACCATAATGTAGAAGATTTTAGTTTCATCGATTCTTCAAAGAAAAATGCAAGATGAACTTTTTTTGTATTCACCTACATTTTTCTTCAAACACCACTTTTTGAATTACCATATTGCCTTTATAAATATCTTTACACTTTTTAGGTAACAAATCTCTTAAAGCAAGTTCCAACATATCTATTTCCACTGCTGTAAATGCATGTTGCAAAATCTTCTAAATGAACCACATTTTTTATGGCAGGCACAACATTTAATGGCGACTAACAGCTGACCACTTCGAGAGAAGCGTATTGTTTCCTCAAGTTAAAGGGCAGGGTAAAGTTACAAGCAGTAATAAGTTGAAATGAAAGTAATTTATACAGTACTACTGTAGTACTCAAGCAAACATAAACTTGATGTGCATTCTAATTTAATTAAATAGTTTATTGACCAAGTCCTCCTGCCACCCGTCATTAAATTTTGTGCCTGCCATAATTATTCAGTGTTTATTGAAAGAAGTAACTAAACAAAGCAATTGTTCTCAGGACATAGAATTGTCATGGCCATCTTTATTCAATTATTTACAATTTTTATTTAAACACATATGGCCACATAAATAAATACTGTTGTATATGTCTGAAAAATGTGTAATTCCTTTCTAATATTCATTTTGTTTTAACTTATATTGCCATACAAAGAACAGTGTATGATAGGTTTTTTTTTTTTTTTTCCAATTCTCTTGTAGTTACAAAACTTGGCTACATCTCATTTCATAAAATCCACATTCAAATAAAATATGTCATTACATACTTGTATCATCAATAACTATAGTAGTCCTCATTTTACTATAAAAATGTATTTTGCAGAATGTTCGCTAAGTTAATAATTTGTTAGAAACTCAATATATGAAAGAAATTTGAAATAAGTAAAAAATTTAGCATTCACATTCTAAGATCAAAACTTGCATTTTCATTTGAAAATTTGTTATGTTCATTTTAAACAGGAGGTTCATATCAAATGGTGTTCTGAAAGCACACATGCGGACCCATGAAGGAATAAAGTCATATAAATGTCCGGAGTGCAATAACTTATTTTCCACCAATGGCAGCTTGAAGCGTCACATGGGCACACACAGTGATGTAAGACCCTTCATGTGTCCCTACTGCCATAAAACATTTAAAACATCAGTCAACTGTCGCAAGCACATGAAAACGCACAAGCATGAATTAGCTCTTCAGGTAAGTGGATCTGAATATGTCTTTTACTAGCTTCAAGATTCATAGATGCTTTTGTCAGATGTTCATCTTATGCAGAATCCGGGGTGCACGGAACTCACCAACATACCTATATTAATAAGACCACATCAATTCAATTCATTCAGTAACCCTGAAGACGGGAACAATGTGTGCTCCTGAAACGTTGGTGCCCCACATATTTACAGCTGGCTGGAAGCCCGAGAGAACTTTGAAGATGAAACATCAATTTTTTTTCTTCTTTAGAACACTTCTTGCATTTAGCAGTCCCATTGTCCTAAGCTTATTAACCAGACATTCAAACAGTTTTTCTACAAGGAACTGAAATACCAAGAAATTTATCTTCAAATAATTGTCTACTCACCTTAATTATTTAATTACAAATATATGGGTCACATATACTTTTATGCTTCATACAATAAATTTTACCTAAAACATCTTTTGCACTTCCATTATATCCACCTTCAGTTAAGCGACTACATTGTAGCTCTTCCTGTTGGACCTCCTGTTGTTGCAGACATGTTTTAGGTAAAATGTATTGTTTGAAGCATAAAAGTGTATCTGACTCGTATAATTTTAATTAAATAAATAAGGGTGCTTCATTGTGAACAAATACCTTTCAATTTTATTTAGTCAAAACTCCTGTTTGCATGATTCAATTTTTACATTCATATTGTACAAGGACAGACCAACAAAGACTGAGGTTCCTGTAGCTTCCATTATAGTTTCCTATCTGTACCATAAATATTTGAAAATAACAGATTTTTATGTATAATATCCATAGGCAGCAGCACTCTCATATCAATTAGTTGGTACTAATGCTCTATTTTGTAGGCCCTACTTGCATTTCACATACCACAGAATGGAGGTGGTATGAGAGGAGCATTATGGCACAGTAAAATTATGTTTTCATTTAAACCAATCAGCCACTAAACTTACGAAGCACTGCAGCAAGTATATGGTGAAGATGCAGTACCTTGTGCAACAGTTTTTAGGTGGTTCAAGGACTTCAAAGAAGGTCAACTTTTCTGTGTTAGGTAAGTTTGGCCTGGAGTTTTGGTTTCAGTTGTGACTGAAGTCAACATAAACCCAGATATTGTGGTTGTCCATGAGTATCGGGGATAACTTACATAACCTCAATTAAGCATTGAAAATTTCATATGCAGTGTCTTTAAAATTATGCAGATCATCTTCATATGACCCGTGTTTGTGCCCGTTGGGTACCATGTCTGTTGACTCTGGTACAAAAGGCAATGCAATGAAAATAAGCTGTGAGGTGCTGCATTTCTTTGCTGATGGAAGGAATGCTTTTCTGGTCTTTGTTATCACTGATGATGAGCTGGTTATGGCTGCTTCATTATGATTCTGAAGAAAAACATGCCCACTCAGTGTGGAAATTGCCAGGTTCTCCAGCACCAAAAAAAGGCGAAAATTGTTCTATCTGCAGGTAAAGTGATGGCGATCACTTTATTTTACTGTCATGGAATGATTTAACAGCATGTAGTTCCCCCTCACACTATTGTTACAGCAACATACTACACGTTAGTATTGGGTAAACTGAGGAAGCATGTTACAAAGAAACGACCAGAACTTTCTCATACAGGGTGGCGACTTTATCATGACAATGCGCAGCCTCACATCGCAAATCAAGTCAATCAGTTTCTTGCTTAGTTCAACATTACCCGTTTACAGCATCTGTGTTATAACCCTCATCTTATACCCTGTTATTTTTTTTATTCCCATACTAAATGCAAAGCTTTAGAGTATTCAATTTGAGAACTCTGAAGCAGTACTCAAGAAAAGTGAGACATTAGGCAAAGAATGGCCTGCACCATGTGTTGAGAACTGGCAGAGCTTCTATAAAAGGCGCATTGAAGTAGGAGGTGTTACTTTGAAAAGGATCATGTAAACATTGAAATAGAATAATAAACATCTCTGAAAAAAAATCATTCTCAGTCTTTGTTAAGCCGCCTTATAAATAAAAATTCTTTGTTCAGGGGTGAGTTTTTCATTAGGAATTTCAGTGGGCCAGTAAGAATATCATGTAAATCACATACAACACGTATGTCTTGAATCAAGTTTCATTTTGAGATTTATAATGAAGAAACTTTACAGCTTGATCTGAAGGCAGCAATCGATGCAGTAAAAATACAGTTGATAAACATAGCTTTGAGTGGGTCATTGGCTATGCTGTAGTAGAAAAATACAAATGTCACTGCAATGAAAGTGAACTATAGATGTATGTTATCTAAGGCCAACTTGAATGAAACACATGGTATTGGTGGCTTAGTAGTAAACCTTATCTTGTTTGAGCGATAGTTTTAAATTGCATTTCATATAATGTGTAAAAACTGAAGCTAGTAACAGTGAAGCAGCATAAATATTAATATAACTATAATAATTTGTGACAGAACTTTACTTTCTTTGTAATTAAATTCAATTCAGGACATGTTTTGCAATCCAATCGTGATTGTATCATCAGCTTCTCTCATGATGCAATCCACAATTTCACCACTTCCTCTCTCCAAACTAGGGATGGGCAGAAAATAATGCAACAGTTACCGCAATGTAACAGTTATAGAAGCAACATAGTGAGTAACTAGTTATTATAGTTATCAGTAATGGTTACAAATATAATGATTACAAAATAACTATTTACCCAATAATGGTTTCAGCAGTAACAAATACATAGTAATGATTACAGAAATAATGAATGCATAGTAACTAGTTATCTCCTTAACTGTTACCAAGTCTGGATGATATCATTCACTTATCGGTTACCTGGAACATGCATAGATAGGCCATTACACAGTATTAATATCCTCTGCAGGAGGTCGTGAGTGATATTGTCAGTTTAATATACCATCTGGCGAGAAAAATAAAAGGCTACTAGCTATCAACTGTGTGTACTGAGTATTAATATAAAAATAATAGTTGCAACAAATCTTCACTTATCTTTGGAATCCTTGCTTTGGATAGTTTCACAATGAATTCATTGCATTATCAACATAAATTTCCTTATGGTCTCAGTTTTGGTCTGGTTTTTGATGTTGTTTATTTATACTGTTATGGTTACTGCTACTAGGTGGATTGTGTACTAATGCATTGCTAACTGCTGGAATCAAAACAAATTTGGTAAGAGAGTCAATTGGAGGTATATCAAAATTCATTGCATGATTTCTGTACTTTAATATAAATATTTTCTCCCAAACCATTAAATCTATGGGCCTCTTTAAGTGTTTTAATAATTTAACATCTGGATTTATTTCATGATTAAATTTCCAAAAATGTTCTGCTACAGCTGATTTATCAATTTGTTTGTATTTAATATTCCTAAAGTGTTCTTTTACTCTGGTTTCCAAATGACGTTTGGTCTTATCAATATAAACAAGGTTGCAATTTAAACAATTGATAAATGCCAGATTTTTTATTTTTTGAAATTTCATCCTTTTTAGAAAAGCCTAACAAATTTTTTATACTGTATTTATTTTGAGGAACCAATATTATGCCATGCTCTTTGAAAATATTTGTGAATTTTTTATTTGCCCAAGGGTGATAAGTAAATTTTTTAAAAATGTAATTATCTTTTATTTTCTTAAGTGTAGAAGTATCTTTAATAGCTTTTTGATATTTAAACTTCACAATTTTTTTTATTTATAAAATCAGTATTAAAACCATTAATTAAAGCAGTGTTGATAATGTGTTTATATTCTTTATAGAATTTATCTTTATTAAGGGGTAAATTAATTAACCTATAAATTAAACTATTAAAAACAGCAAATTTATGTGAAAAAGGGTTAAAGCCATTATTTTTTATATAATTATCAGTGTGGGTTTGCTTTCTGTATATTCCAAAATTCAATTTATTGTCCTTTTTTATTATTTTTGAATTTTATAGCCTTATCTTGTAAATTTAAAAGTTTTAAAGCACCACTTACATGTTTATCAAGAACAATAGCAAATATATCATCTACATATCTATACCAAGTTTTAAAAATTAGAGGGAATGCTTTAGTGACCTGTATTTCAAAATAGCTCATGAAAAGATCAGCAAGAAAAGGTGAAAGTGGACTACCCATTGCTAAACCAGAAGTTTGTTGATAGAATTTGTCATTAAAGCTGAAAAAATTTTGATCCAAACAAAGATTAGTAAGGATAACAAAATCATTTATTAAATCTTCATTCAGTTCTATAGAACTTAACCATTTTTTTAAAAATGTCAAAAGTTTTTCTCTAGGAATGCTGGAAACAAAGCAGTTACATCAAAAGAAACAATGTAGTATACAATGTAGTATTGCTGATCCTTTCGACTAGGCAATATATAATATAATTTATCCATCTTTCAAATTCCAAAAGTATGTGTGAAGATGTGTGCCTACAGTTTACGCTCCTTTGGAGTTGTTATCATGGTATTTATACCTTTAACCCTAAAAACAAACAATGAAAGACGGACAGATATACAACAGTATTTCTGAAATAAAATCTTGAAGATGAAAGTACTGCCCCATTAACAAACACATAATTCTAAGTAGAATATTGTTATTAATATTGTACAGTGTATGCTTCCAACCTCAATTAGTATGAATTTTTAGTGACTATTCCCATCTGCACATGCTAAGAGAAGCACACTTAAGGCAGGGACATCTTAGCTGTTAAGGAGAAGGAAACATGAAGGAATACATTTTAGTGTTGGTTTTGTGTTTGTGTGTGTATGCACGTGTGCACGACACACACTGTATATATGTGCACAAATGCAGAGACAGGTGAGAAAGCAATTTGCCATAGTAGGTAATCAAAGTGTTGACATAGCTAGAGAAACTTCTTTTTAGATTGTATCAAATAACAAAGTAAATCGGTATAGAAATAGTTTCCACAGAAACGTAGTTAGAGCTAATGCTTACTAATAACCATTATTGCAATGTAACTGCAAATGGATAACCATTAAAACAAATAACTTAATCGTTACTGGTAATTGTTATGCAAAAATAATTGTTAGTAACACCTTTACTCCACACCCCTTTCTTCTACACTCATATGTGTGGAGTTAGAAGTGTTCTTATACATACAAATTGCAATATGATAAATGTTCTGCCACATATTTGCAGACAAACTGTCTCTTACTTGGAGTGTGATAGCACAATATAATATTTATCTTATCTGATTTAGGTTGCCCTGCAAGCTGCTAAAGAGAACAGTAGTATAACACCAGTAATCACAGAAACTACTACAATTCCTCCAGAAGGATTAGGACCAGACTTTACACATGCATTTTCAGACCAGCCATTCCAAGTACCAACTAGTTCAGAACATCAGGATCAAGAAGAATCTGCTTTTGCCCAGAGCACCTTAGTACACACCCTTGCTTCAAGTAAGTTAGCTGCAGTTTTAAAAGGTTTTGATTGTAGAATAGATAGGCCAGCATCCAAGATGTGTGGACACATGGTTTTGCAAATAAATGATGCAGATGTTACCATAATAGTATGTTTCATTTCATTTATATGCAAGCAAGCAAACAATATATTATATTATTTTATTTGCTAATTTCAAGAAAGTTTGACCATTTTATCTTAAATTTTTATCTGCCCTCAAAAACCCAATTGTTACTTGTTTACAAGGTTATCTATGTTTATACAACCAAAAGCTTTTGGCCTATTTAAAAAATGGCAAATACTTTTTCATGATTGTTATGCAGTACATTTTCTTTAAATTTGTTGTGGAATTATTAAAGAATAATTTCAGTGTTCCAAGTTTCTACAACCCCAACTCAAGTATCATATGACTGCTGGGTGAAGGGGGAGGAATCCTCATTCCTCCAGCTCATTCTTATAAGGGTTATTAAATTATAAGGTAACACCTCTCACTGCCTCTCTCCACTGTGTGAGAGATTCGAGAGTTCCCAGGAAAGTGGTGCCAGCAAGGAGCACTGGAGTCCTTACCTTAAATAAATGCTGAAAATATTGACCATGTGCTTCCTAACAGGCAGTATAATATGTTAATGTTATGAAAGCTCAGCAGCAGAAATCACTATGTAATCTACAGAAACTTAGTGATAACATCATGCAAGAAATCACAAAGATTCCTGCTGCTAAGTTTAGATGAGTGAGCGAGACTATTTTTGCAAATTGTGCAGGCCATATGTAAGCAGAGGGTCAACATTTCCATAATTTATCTTAAGATATGTATTTTAGTGCGCCTTCGCCAGCACCACTTTCCTGGTGACTCTTGAATCCCTCACACAGTGGAGAGAGGCTATAAATATGTCCCCCTCCCCTTCAGCAGAATACAATTTGAAGCTTCTTAAATAAATGTGTGTAATATGCTTAAATATTTCACATGGTTGAAAAGTCTCAGTTGTCGCATTATGACCTACGCATCCAATACTAAGCAAATAATCAGCATAAAAATAACCAAATAAGTTTTTTCAATAAAAAGATAATTTAATATTATATTTTACTGCAGGTGACCTTGGCGAAAATGTTAACACTGCTTCTAATCCGGGAGTTATTACTCATACACTTCATGCAGATGCATCAGGAACAATCACACTGCCAGCTTTAGCGGGACAGCACACCTTAACTCAGGTAAATATATATTACATATTGATGTTTGGAGGAATTTAGTAACAGTGACGGTCAAATTATATGTGGTATTAATTTGTCTAACTAGTCCCTCATAATAAAAATATAAGTGATGTAGTGTTAAAAATACCAACTCAACAAATTAATACCACATACATATATTACATAATTTGTTTTGTGGTAATCCATTCAGAACTACCATTATATCTAAAGTCTGTTTTTCCTTTTCTTACCCTGCATGTCAACATATGAGATGCTATAGTTCTCTCTTATTGGTTGGTGGTGTTATAACTCCATACCGCCATAGAAACCAATTCCCTAATTAAAACGAAAATTTATACTCTGCATTCAGAGTATTTCAGTCAAATTATTTCCTTTCAAGCATCTGTAGATTATTATTCTAAAATATCAGGGAAGTTACCTCTTATTAAAATTAAAATTAAATAACTCAGAAGTTTGAGACAAGTGAAGTTTTAATCAATGTGATAGTTGAAAATGAGTCGAAATAGTAACACTCACCTCACTTATATGTAATTATGTTCAAAACATATGTTTCAAGGGCAATTGCCCTCTTCTTCAGTTGAAGTCCGACTGATGGCTGGAATTTGTGCTCTGTGGTCTATTACGGTGGAGCCATCTGGTGTTCTCAGTAGAAGTTCAAAATCATGTGGCGGTATCTCTAAAATTACTAAACCTACAGGACAGGTACATACAATTCACAATGGAAACAGAAAAAGACCAAATGCTACCATACCTGGACCTAAAACTAACACGGAAAGAACAAAAGATCACTTATGGCATCTACAGCAAGACCACACATACAGACAATTACATAAAACAGAATAGTTTCAACCCAGAACCTCATAAACAGGCAGTCTTCAACAGCTCAGTACACAGACTCCTCAGCATCCCACTTGACCCAGAAGAGTACAACACAGAATACCTCCAACTAAGACATATAGCCTCAGCCAATGGTTTTAACCCAGACATCATTGACCAAAAAATTAAAAAACATAAGGAGAAATTAACCTTAAAACAAATCACCACTTTGTCCATACAAAAACCGAAAGTTATATATAAAAAATTCACCTATCATCCAACAGCAGATAGTAAATTCAAAAAAATTTTCAAGAAATACAATATAAGTTTAGCTTCAAGTAACCAATTCAACATAAAAAATGCATTGAAAACAGACATTAAAGACCCCATACACAAACCAGAGATCAGGCATCTACAGAATTGACTGCAAGGACTGCAAATCATGTTACATTGGCCAAACAAAAAGAAGACTGGAAACAAGGCTAAAGGAACATTTCAGACATATCAAACAGAAACAAACAGATAAATCGGCAGCAGCATACCATTTTTGGACATCACATCATGAAATACAAAATGACATAAAATTGCTAAAACCTGTAAACAACCCGGCAGAACTTACAGTTTGGGAGAATATTCTCATTACACAACAAAAAGACCAACTGATGAATTTTGAAATACCGCCACATGATTTTGAACTTCTACTGAGAACACCAGATGGCTCCACCGTAATAGACCACAGAGCACAAATTCCAGCCATCAGTCGGACTTCAACTGAAGAAGAGGGCAATTGCCCTTGAAACATATGTTTTGAACATAATTACATATAAGTGAGGTGAGTGTTACTATTCCGACTCATTTTCAATTATCACATTAAGTTACCTCTTGTTTAGACTGTTTATAACAGCAGCTCGTGCAACTTCATTACTGCATCTTCACGGACCAAGCTTCAGTTCATTAACGGTCATTGCTATTTGCAGATGCTGAAAAGTGTACATTTATTATTATTTAAGGCATTAGGCATAATGACAAGAAGAAGAAAAGAGAAATAAACCCATACTCTGCAAGTGTGATGATTGAGTGAGTGTGAAAACACCACTACATTCAAATTGCTAGAGATTAGGGCATTACTGAGTATAGCATTGTCACAAGTTAATAAGATCAATTGAAGGGAGCAATGGTCAAACTGGAAACAAAACATGTAAGCTGGATGTCAATTTGGGCAATATTATTGAGAGCATTGTCATTAACCTTGCCGAAAGTGCCTCTGACAGTGAAACTGACGTCAAGGAATCATATTCTGATTGGAAGGGATTGCTGAATCTCCGGATATTTCATAATTGTGAGTTAAATATTCTTTATACATCTGTTGCATGCATAATTTACATGAGTCATACATGCTTTTTTAAAAATCTCCATTTAAGTATGTTATCTGTTCACTCCACATGCTGTATAAGTCAAAATTACGGTGGGAATAACTTCAGCTTATCGCAGATAGATATATTTAGGTGTGTTTACATGCTGGGTAAGGTTATAAAAAACAAAGATTAGAAAAGACCAGTTTGCCCACAAGAGCTAGAGAATATTTTGTACTTACAGCTATCTTTCATTTATTTATTTACTAGCAAAGCACCAATTTGACTGAAAACAATAAGTAGAAAATAAAGATATTAATTCTCTTTACTGAAATGCAATAATAACTATTCCAGCTCCGTTCTAAGATTATATGGTGTTGTAAACAAAATATGTATTACTCTGCCAGCACCAGTGATTATTGAAGGGAGTGGTTGTGCCATTGTAATGACAACGTTGTCTGGAATGAGAATAGTTCTTTACTGTTTACCAATGTTTGCATAGCTTTATGTTGTACCATTTTTATTGATAGGTTTAATGCAAGAAAATTACATTTTGTCATGCCACAGACAAAGTGATATCATTATTAACATTGTGTTACTTTCTCTAACACATACATGGCAATTGAAGTATTGTACTATACCCTTTTTACTTTCTCTAACACATACATGGCAATTGAAGTATTGTACTACACCCTTTAAAAATAGATATTAAGTCATTTGAGGCAACCTGCAAAGAAACATCATTTGCCAAATCCAGAAGTCACAAAATGTGTATAAAGTGTCTAACTCTTTGCTTGAATTCCAAAACAATTCATTTAAGCTCTTGGGACATAAGTAATGCTCTTGCATAACATCCATACACTTGCAACAAGGAATGAAAATATCCAAAATGGATTGGTAAGAAACCTCAAATGGATCAGAAGAAGTTGCAGCATGTAGAGAAAACTACAAAGAAAGTCCAGTAAGCTTAGACGAAATTATCTCTAACAATTGTGAATAATGAACCTGATAAGCTGACATGCAATCCTTAATTTGCACCAGGAGTTTCAAAAATTCCTAGATATTTGAGAAATATTCACCATTTCAAGTAATTGCTGAAGATAATGCAAAATATACTAATTACAGTATCCCAAACACTCTTCCTGCACTAAATTTTCTATTGGAATTTCAAGGGACTCACAGACAGAAAGAGAATGACCTTCAGTTAGACTTGATCCCGATACAGATAGCTTAGGCAAGCATTGATAAAAATTCTTGCTTTAACAACTTTCATTGATCTACATATGATAATATAGACTAGCAGCACATTATTTTGTAAATGTGTCTAAATCCTTAAACATTAAAATAAGAACTAAAGCTTTCCTGGCGACGTGTTAATTCAAAATCTTCTCGGGCTTCTAGCCAGGTAAAAACTTGGCTTGTCACCAACGTTTCGAAGAAGTGCATCTTCCTCGTCTTCAGGGTGAACTGATGGTTTGAGCTTGCGGAGACTGGTATTTATAAGAGCTGGGATGAAGCCCGATGTTAGCTTCATCCCAGCTCTTATAAATACCAGTCTCCGCAAGCTCAAACCATCAGTTCACCCTGAAGACGAGGAAGATGCACTTCTTCGAAACGTTGGTGACAAGCCAAGTTTTTACCTGGCTAGAAGCCCGAGAAGATTTTGAATTCCTTAAACATTGCTTTTTTCGATGGAGGCCATTACGCTCCCAATAAATATTCTTTTTTCGATGGAGGCCATCATGCTCCCAATTGGGCAGTCTGCAAAATTTCATCAAGAGCACATCAAAACCAATTTTATTACACATGCATGGTCCTTAGGCAATGTGTCTTTCAACTAATGTAACAAATTGACATAACAGGTGCATCAACAGAGGATGCCATTTGACTTTGATGAATATTCAGTTCAAAAAGCAATACCTGTTTGTGCAATTTCTCTAAATGTACCAAAGACTAAGACATGGCAAAATGCAAAGCCTTTAAACTGGCACAAGTAATAACCCAAACAATAAAATGGTACATTACGAGTCCTACACAATAGAAAAGCTAAAGGACAACAAAATTGCTGAGTGCTAAGTGAACATTGAAAGAGGAAGGATGTGTTAACAGTGAGCTTCTGCAGTGTGAGAAAAAAAAGTGGCATAAACAGCAATGGGAGTGAACATTTCAGTTTACAGGGCAAGGATAGGATTATTCATGAGAATGAAATTTAAAAAAAGGAAATTGAGGGAAACGTCATGATGAATTGCTTAATAATGGGAATGATAATTATAGTTCTATTACTGATTGGAGATGTTGAGCAAAATCCTGCTTCAAAAGAAATACAGGCAATTCTGCAAAATCTTTTGGAAAAAATTAATAAAATGGATGGAATGGAGCAACGAATAGGGATCAATATAAACAAAATAGCTAACAAAATAAAAAATTATGTTGGGAAAGAAATTTAAGGAATTAGAAGGGAAATAGACAAAGTGAAACTGAAAATTGAAAGAGTAGATGTCAGGAGAAGATGTCTAAAAATGGAATTACAAGAATGGGGGATTGCAGAGCCTACCATGTAGGAAAACATACGGATAAAAGACCAATCATCGCACAGTTTTTCAACAATGTAACTAATATACAAAATTCTTGGAAAGCAAAGATGCTGAAAGGCACAAATATTTTTATCAACAAGAATTTAACACCAGCTCAAAGAAATATGCAGCTTTGGATTGAAGGGGTAAACGCAATTTCTATGGATGAGAAAGAAATAGGCAGCAAGGTAGAGGAAATTAGTGAGCAAACTTTTAACAATCTACAGGATCAGCATGCAGTTACAGCAAATACAAGTGAGACAAAGTCCAGCACAGAGGAGAATGGACCTGGAACACAGCATATGTCAGAAGATATGCCGACAGCAGAGCTGAGTAGAACGGACAGCTACACCCATACCAGAGATATGACGAAAGGTAGGCTATGATATCAACAACTACATTAAGAGAAATGTCATCAACAACAGAAAAAAGCTGGTGTCACCTTTGAAGGAAGAGAAAGAAGCAGCATGTGGTTTAGCAGAAAAAGGGAAGCAGGCATGGAGACAATGCAGTGCAAGCAGTGAAGAGGAGGAGGAGGAAAGCAGCCAATGCAGTCAGAGAAGAGGGGAGAGTACAGGAGAAGGAGACAAGAATATTTTAACTTCACCTTATGGTAGCATACAGACAAACAGATGCCAAAAGAGAGTATTCAGTTGAGAAGCAAAAGGACACTGGAGTTTTATTTTACCAGGATTACAATAGCAGACAATTAGGTATTAAAAAATTAAGTTGAGTCGATTTTGTAACACTACATCACTTACTTTTTTATTTCGGAAAACATGTTTCAGAAGCCATGTGCTTCCATTGTCAATTCCTTTGGTCGACTGCCAGCATTGCTTGCTGTGGTGGTTGTCTCTGTCCCTGGTGGTGGTTTGATGAACTTCTGGATGAGTAGATCGCCTGGCGGGATTTCAAAATTGAAAAATTTTAATTGTTAAAACACATCACTGTCTCAAAGTCCACCATATATCAAGACAATTAGGTAATTAGATTTTGGAACTGGAAGGATTAAAAATAAATTATATACAGGATCTCTACAGCATATACTGAGGACACTTGATTATTTGGTTGCCGTGGAAACATGGTTAAAAAAATTAGGAACATTTGAAATCTTACAAATATGCAAAGAAGCTTGTGACAGTGATGTGATTAAATTAAAACAAAATAATTTGAGTCAGTTTTTGTAACACAAACATCACTTAGTAATTACTTACTGGGACCAGTTTCGGGAACACTTGTTCCCATTTTCAGTGTTCCCAAAGCAGTCCCAATAAGTAATTACTAAATGATGTTTGTGTTACAAAAACAGACTCAAATTATTTTGTTTTATTGAGGAACATATTTTATTAAAACATTTTATTTATGTAGGAAGAAAGGGTGGGTTGATCATAAAGAAGGGGGAACATTCAGGAGGGTTAGGATTTAAAAAAAAAACTGAGCAAAACAATTAAAGAAACATGGTCCAGATACAGGAAGTGTTTTGGATAATAACAGAAGATTAACTGTTATATGACGGTGTAATATGTATGGGTATAGTGTATAATCCCCTGACCACCTCACAGTTCCACAATCCAGAATTGTATTATTTTTAGATAAAGACAAATACCTAACTATAACTCTTATTAAAATGGGAGATTTTAATGTATGAATAGGGGAAAGTGATGTAAATTCAATGGATGATTGGGAAAATAACAATGTAACAGGAAAAAATGAGAATATTAGACAAAGCAAGAACAAGGTTATAGAGAGCGGAAGTAACAAATTTGTTGATTTTTATGAATTAAATGCTCTTGAGATATTTAATGGGAAATGGTGAGGATGAACATGGAGAATTTACATTCATAAATAAAAAAGGCCAGTGCATAATTGATTTTGTATTATGGTCTAGTAATATTAACTATATGGTAAACAACTTTAAAATATCAAATATGAGTACTAGTAGTGTACATTTTCCACTAATAACTGACAAAAATTAAGTCACAAAATGTAACAACTGATCAAAAAGAAGAAAATAACACAGATAAAAGAGAATATATTAAATTCAAATGGAAGGAAGAATGTAAGACAAATTTTGAATATCTACTTGATTCTGAGATAGGAAAAATATGCCAATATGGGATATGAGGGTCAGTCAATAACTAATGCCTCATATTTTTTTTTTCTCCTTAACTAAGTTAACGATGTGAACAATTTGAATTTGGCGTAATTCCTCAAATCTTCTTCTCTAATCCACTACAGTAACAACTTCCTAAGTCAACAGGTTGCAACACTGTTGCCTTTTGTAAAATGGTTGACATCGATTCTTGCATGCGGAAGGTGCAATGCCCATTCACATTTATGAAAGGATTGAAAAAAAATCAAAATCATGCTCCCTGTCTATTAATTCTCTGAAAAAAAGGGGACAAAATTGTACTCACATATGTACAGTGTCAACTGTTAACTCAAAAAAAAATTGGCGCTGGAGCTTTTACACCTGGAATACTTTCTGCATATCATACTTTCATTTGGCAAACTGACTGAGTTAACATATACGAATCATAAATAAATACATACTGTGCAGTAGAAAACATATACAAAGCCATAATACACTTTGTGATTAAGTACAGAACAAAATTATAAATCACTTGTAATAACTAAACTACAATCAGAAGCACAAACTTGTTTACAACAGCAATGCATGTGTCCACATGGAAAAACATGTGCAGCCAGTTCAGAGGTTTTTGACTCACTCTGTATTATAGTTAAACCCATGCCTGTGCCAGCCTTGCTCTAATAGAATACAACTTTGTCAGCATTTCAACATCTTGTCACTAATATCAATTGCTGAAACTGGTACAACATTACCTCTTGCTAAATGAAGTATAATTTAATTCAAAATCTTCTCGGGCTTCTAGCCAGATAAAAACTTGGCTTGACACCAACGTTTCGAAGAAGTGCATCTTCCTCGTCTTCAGGGTGAACTGAAGACGAGGAAGATGCACTTCTTCGAAACGTTGGTGTCAAGCCAAGTTTTTACCTGGCTAGAAGCCCGAGAAGATTTTGAATTAACACGTCGCCAGGAAAGCTTCAGTTCTTATTTTGAAGTATAATTTATTCAAAATGACTAAATCAGGTACCCTACAATATCTAAAGATATGTAATTATGAAGTTCTGTTTGACCGAACAATATTCCATTAGAAGAAAAAGATTATAATCTATATATATAAAAATGAATCGCTGAAATGTATGCATGCATATCACTTCCGAACTACTGCATCAAATTGAACAATTCTTTTTTTGTTGTGTTCATTATTGTCACGACAAGGTTTGTGGAATATAAAATGATTAAAAATAGTACGGGAAAGTATTTAAAATCTCATAAAATGAATAAAAACCGTGCTAAGCAAGCGCATTTTGGTTAATAGCCACCAGATAGCAGTGGTATCACGGTAATTTGTTGCTAAATGGTCGTAGTACTGCTATATTTTTCCTTCCCCATTCAATGTTAAGGTAATGCACCAGTTTATCGACACAATGACGCAACACAGCAGTGAAATTCAAATACATTTTCACACATTAACAGTCCTTTCCTTACTCCTATTGTTTAAAATAAAGCAGCAAAGAAACTTTCCTGTCGACTAACAGTTAGAGTAAGTACTTATTTATTTGCCACTAGATGGCCATAGTGGTATTTTCCCTTTCCATCCAATGTTAAGATAATGAAACAGTTTATCGAGATGACACAATGCAGCAGTGAAATTCAAATACATTTTTAAGTATTAACTGTCCTTTCCATACTCCTATCGTTTAAAATAAAGGAGATTTTCTGGCGACGAACACGATAAATACATACTTATTATTTGCCACCAGATGGCCATAATACCTCCTGCTCTATTTTTCTTCTTCAGTGCTAAGGGAATGCACCCGGTTATGGAGACAATGACGCAAGATAACTGTGAAAATCAAATATATTTCTTATGTATTAACTATCGTTTCCTTGGTCATATTGTATAAATAAAGAAATAAGTATATTTTTGTTGTAATTCTTTAAAACGAACACACAGAACCATTAACCCTTCTTGGAATCTGAAAATGGTGGAGAAATAACGGGATCCATTTTAGTTTTAACTTCCTATTGCAGATGTTGGTTATTTGACGTTATGTGGTACATGAGCTAGCTAAAGAACATGAAGATACCTGCGTCACCATCACACTACAATTGCACTGCTCTTAATACATTTGATCAAGTAATATTTTGGGTTAAATGGAGATCCATTACCAATCCAAATGAAGTCATCAGTTATCTTACTGAATTCCTAAATTCATTGTATTTACCAGGAATACCGCCACACAATTTACAGCTCAAGGTTGACTCGGTGATAATTATGCTACGCAATCTCATTCAGCCAAAATTATGCAGTGGAATAAAACTCACTCTTAAAAAAATTATGAAAAATTTGATTTAAGCTACTATAACATAGGAAAGCTCAAAGGCTTCATAAAAATGGAATCTGTGAGTATAAAAATATACTGTAAAGTATATAATAAGTGTTTAATATATATATATATTCCAAGAATACCACTAATATCAACCAACTTACCTTTTGAATTTAAGCGTGTTGCTTCCGACGCACCTTGCATTCACAATGACAATAAATCTCAAGGTCAGTCATTAGAAGTGTGTGGAATATACCTTCAATTGTCGTGTTTTTCGCATGGATAGTTGTACTTTGCGTGCTTAAGAGTTGGCTTTATCTCCAGAAGCAAAATTGTACATTACAATAAAGTATTGTCAAATTATGTAATTGTTATTTTACTCCATTGCAGATTCCTACTGTAAACGGAAGATTTTGACTGAGTTTTTTAATTGGTTACACCACCCGTGTGAAGCCGGGGTGAGCAGATAGTATGAAATATATTCAACACATAACTCAAGACAGTAAATTTAAAAAGCTTTAATCCATATCCAAAATGATTAAAGATGATAAGAAACCAAAGAGACTGACATGAATTACTATTTTATACAAAATATAGGATGAATTTTGGAGGTATGAAATTTACATACCATCTTTAGGCTTTGTGGAAATTTGAAAACAAATTTTAAAAATCGCAGTATCAGATTGGCTGCACGAAATAAATTTATTTTGAGGAAATTATTAAACAAACACTGAAGAACATCATACCACATGACTTGAATTCTGGCATTTATTAAATAAAGTGTGATAATTGTGATACATTTTATTTAGGAATGACAAAGAGGAACTTGAATGTCAGATTGGAAAAAAAAAGAAACATAGATTTAAATAAATTGCCTAATCAGCAGTAGCACACCATTTTTGGACATACAATTACAATATTGCAAATGAAATTAAATTATTAAAACTTATAAATGTAAAAAGAAGCTAGTAACAGTGAAGAATAACACAAATATTAATATAAAAATAATAGTTGCAACCAATCTTCACTTATCTTTTGGAATCCTTGCCTGGACTAGTTTCGCAACGATTTCATTGCATTATCAACATATCCTTTTGGTTGTTTATTTAATAAACAACATCAAAAAAGAGACCAAAAGGATATGTTGATAATGCAATGAAATCGTTGCGAAACTAGTCCAGGCAAGGATTCCAAAAGATAAGTGAAGATTGGTTGCAACTATTATTTTTATATTAAAACTGTTTACAACCACACTAGAACTCACTACTTGGGAAAACATCTTTTCAAAAAATTCCAAGAGTTTCTTAAATTTTGAAATCCTATCTGTCAACAGTGTTATAAAGTTTACTACCATATGGCAGCAATGCTCATGCTGAGGAAAGAGGAAGCATAACAACCATTAGTCGCCACCATGCTGAGGATGGAGGTGAATGTTTCCAAAAACATTTCAAGATTTTACAACTTGACATAAGTGAACTTAAGTGTGAACATCAAATCATTAATATTTTAAAAGTAAATTAAATTAAATTGATAATTCTTACTTACTCATGTTATTATCTAACTCCATGTTATTTTGCAAAATAAGTATAAATTTCAAAGTATTAACAAATGTATACATACAAAGGCCTTTCCAAAAGTTTTGAAAATGGACTGCAGTGAATCCTGGTAAGTCAAAGCAGCTTTTCCTAACTTCAGATTGAATATCAGATGGCAACATATGCAAGTCTGGATGCACTTAACAATGTATAACAGGTGTTACTATGCCTTATGCTAGGATGGATCTCAAGCAAGAGCATTTCCGTGCAATGGATTTTATATGACTTTAAAGTCAATTTAGGGGAGAGACAATGCCTTGAAAGACTGCATTGTTCATTTGGGGCTCTTTTTCCTTTGCAATCTACCATTTATCAATAGTATGCAAAGTTTAGAAAAGGAAGGGATTCCCTTTAATATGAAGACCAAACAAGACAGCCAGCTGCAGCAACAATTGCAGTGGGCTTGCTTCTGCTCTTTGTTATTGTATTTATTTTATATCGTCATCATCATGTAATTTTATTCTTTATATTTGCATCAGCTAGCTGGGTTCTTAGATCGAGCATGGTCAAAAAGAACCTTGCAAACAATTTCTGTTTCCTCCACGAGTTTCAACCTTATCGTACTTATCTCTCTTAAACTAAGCTTATACTAACATACATCTGATGATATAATCTATTCTGTATGTTACAGCTTTTTGCAATTAGAATACTGCCACACAATGGATGAAAATTTTGTGAAAGCAGAGCACATGTTGCAAGGAGTTCACTGTTACACATATGGTCAGATTCCAGCCCTAAATATTGAATGGGAAGTAGTGGAAACAATCCTGAAAGAAAAACACATCACAAAGCTGTGCAGTCACTGGATCCTGCACCACCTCACAGATGAACAATGGTGCCAGAACATTATTGAAAAATTCAACAGAGTAAGATCCAAAAACATACTTAACATTGGAACAGGCGAAGAAAGCTGGATATACCAGTATGATCCAGGAACAAAATAACATCATAGATCTGGGTCTTCATAGGAGGAGATCCCCCAACAAAAGTGAAGCAAAAAGAAGTGTTGGCATGAAGTTGATCTATTCCTTCTTCTCAGGAAGTGGTCACATTGTGACAATTCCTTGAGGAACAAAAGACTGGCAGATGGTATACCACAAAATGTCTGCCACAAATGTTCAATGAACTGAGAAAAAAACAACCTAAGACTGGTCTATGGAATTTTGTTGCACCATTACAATGCCTCTACCCACATTATACAGAAATAAACCAATTTTTGCAGGAATCATGATCAGATATTTGTCCCAACCTCCCTATAGTCCAGATCTTGTCCCATGTGAATTTTTTCTATTCCCCAAAATAAAAGAAAGGATTTGAGGTCAATGATTTGAATCACCTGAAACCACAGTAGCTGATTATGAAGAATGTACTTGTACTATCTCCAAAGAAGAATAGTTTCAGCATTTGTAAAATGGTTTGAAAGGACGAGGCAGTATAAGGGAATTCAATATTTTGAAAAGACGCAATGATCAGATTTAAATTTTAGTATTTTATTACATCCAGTCTCAAAACTTTTGGAATGACCCTCATAGAACATTTCTCGGTAATTTTGGCATGTATTATGAACATTTTTATTTCAAATGGATAAAATGCAGGAATCTTACTTATAGAATGTGATATTTATTTTTGCAGTTCCTCTAATACAAATAATGGCCTGTTTTATTTAATAATATTCTCATTTCAGGAAAGTATTAGAGAAATAGAACGTACTCTAAATGAGCAGATCTTCGGTGCATCAGCGAATCCAGCAGCAGATTTTGTAGATGTGGCAGTAGCATCAGCTGAACTTGCAGCAGCTACAGGGGTGGAAGTTGGAGCAGAGTGCAGTGAGACTGAATCTACGACAACAGAGGACTTAGCTCAAACTCTGGGAGCACCAGCATCTCCACCTTCCCATCAAGATCAGGCTTCAAAAGAAAAAATGCCTCCTGACGCAACTGCTGCAAACAATGTTTTCAGTACCAGCTTTGAAACTACACCATTCGAATCTTGTGTATTTTCTACCATAACCTTGCAAGTAAGTATATATATGAGAGAACGTAGGCTTTCACGGCCGGAGTCATTGTAACTAAGAAATGTTTCCGGGCTGTTTTGCCGTGGTCTGCTGGTGTTAGGAGTACCAGACGTTTCGTCCACAACTACGGTGGACATCTTCAGTGGCGCGGTCGAAGTTTTCTAGGAGAAGGTTTCGCTGCGTCTGAAGCGTTGACTGTCGGGATCGCTACTTTTATACTGGCAAGTGGGGGGCGAGGCTTGGGCTCTCCGGCGAATGTGGCTTCTGATAGGACCGCAGAACACGGCAAAACAGCCCGGAAACATTTCTTAGTTACTAAGTATGTATAGTTTTTTTTTTTAACATTTTTATAAATTGTGTTAACTTCGGAAGAACATTCTAACGTTTCAAAATGTTAAAAATTAAATAACTCAGAAATTTGAGACAAGTGAAGTAGTTCAAGTATAATAATTATAAATCTGATGTGTTCATTCACATGATTTTCTCTACATCTCTGCAACAAATTATTGTTTAAAAGCTTATGCTTCTATTTATTTCATGCTAATCGACAAAAAATCTGATGTGTTCCATTCACATTACTTTCTCTACATCTCTGCAACAAATTATTGTTAAAAAGCTTATTGTTCTATTTACTTAATGCTAATCGAAAAAAATTAGCAGAAATAGTCTTATTACTTGCTTCTTTGTAATAGAAGCGAAATAAGGGAGTACAATAGGTTAGAGTGATAGTTAAAAGCTGGTTGCTATGTGACTGAAGTTTCTTTGTTTGTATGGACAGGAGTTGACAAAGTCCTGCGTGAGAAAAGTATAATTTTTTAAAGCTGAAACCAAAAACAAGGAATATCTCAAAAACGATCAACTCCATGAAAAAAATGCATATAACATAAATTGTGTGTTTTAAAGTGCTCTACATTTTTTGTGGTAAGTTTTTTTTTTTCATCTTACGGTTTTCCATCTCCGTAAAATTTGTTCAGAATAAAGTGGTCTTCAGAGGCTATTCCCAGAAAATTCAAGATATACATTTTATTTGTGAGGTAAATATTTTTAATATATGATATTTTAATCAAAATCGTTAGTCATTTTTGAAAAAATCAAAATTTTCGAAAAAAGTTCTATGTAAAGGGTAGTTTGGGGTGGGGGGATTTTTCTCAAAAGCTTCGTGTCGCATCCCTGGAAGGTACTAAACTTAAATCCAAGTTTGGTATTTTACTGACTTTTCGTTTTTGAGTTATTGTGTTCACACACACACACACACACATACATACATGGACCTTTTTGTGAAAATGCATGTTTTGGATACAGGTGACCCTAAAACATATATTTCCGGTGAAATCTCGGTATCAAATTTTTGGGTGGAGTGCAATACCTCCTCTATACACTATGTACATAGTACATGTAGAGAAAGTAAAAATGAGTCAGGATAGTGAATCTCACCTCACTTAAAATGAAATTTTCTAGACATATGTTTCCAGGGCGTTTGCCCTCTTCTTCAGTTGAGTCAGACCTCAACTTGAAAATTTCATTTTAAGTGAGGCGAGTGTCACTATTCCGACTCATTTTTACTTTCTCTACACCTACTATGTACATAGTGTATAGAGAAGGTATTGCACTCCACCCAAAAATTCGATACCGAGATTTCATCGGAAATATATGTTTTAGGGTCCCCAATATCCAAAAAAAAAGCATTTTCACATAAAGGTCCATGTGTGTGTCCATGTGTCAGTGTGTCTGTGAACATGATAACTCAAAAACGAAAAGTCGGTAAAATACCAAACTTGGTATTTAAGTTTAGTATCTTCCAGGGATGCGACATGAAGATTTTGAGAAAAATCCCTCTACCCCAAACTACCCTTTATATGGAATTTTTTTCAAAAATTTCGACTTTCTCAAAAATTGCTCTAACGAGTTTGATTAAAAAATTGTATGATAAAGACACTTACCTGACAAATAAAATGTATATCTTGAATTTTCTGGGAATAGCCTCTGAAGAGTAGTTTATTCTGGATGAATTTTACGGAATTTTGAATAACTGCTAAACCGTAAGAGATGGACAAAAACTTACTACACAAAAAATGTAGAGCATGTTAAAACACACGATTTATGTTATATACATTTTTTTCGTGGAGTTCGTTGTTTTTGAGACATTCCTTATTTTTGGTTTCTGCTATGAAAACTTATATTTTTCTCATACAGGAATTTGTCAACTGCTGTCCATACAAACAAAGTAACTTCAGTGACACAGCAACCAGCTTTTGGTTATCACTTTTACTATACTACTCCCTTATTTCACTTCTACTTACAAGGAAGCAAGTAATATGGCTATTTCTGCTAATTTTTTACTGATTAGCATGAAGTAAATAGAAGCATAAGCTTTTTAAGAATAATTTGTTGCAGAGATATAGAGAAAGTCAATGTGAATGGTACACATCAGGTTTTTAACTATTATGTTTCAAAATGTTTTTACTTTTTCTAGCACATATGTATAATGTACATAGTAGATAGAGAAGATTTTGAATTCCACCCAAAAATTTTATACCAAGATTTCACCAGAAATACCTGTTTTAAGATCCCTTTTTTGATCCCCCCTCCCCCTGGTAATAGTCTCTGAAGGCCACTTTGTTCTGGATGACTTTTGTGTAGCTGGTAAACTAAGAGATAATCAAAAACTTATTACAAAAATATAGGTATCATTAAAACACTCAATTGATGTCATAAACATTTTTTGTATAAAGTTGACGGTTTCTGAGATATTCCTTGTTATTGTTTCAATTTTAAACTACTTAAACTTTTCTCAAAAAAGAAGTCATGTTATATTTTGTACCTCTTTTGTTTTACTCCTAGCTCACAAAGAGAACCAAATTGCAATTATTTTTCATAGCGATAGCTTTTAAAAGATTCAACTATCGCATTAGCCTTATGTATTCCCTTATTTCCCTTCTGCTTAGAAGGAAGAAAGTAAAAAGACAATTTTTGCTAATGTTTATCTCGATTAGCATGATGAGATAAGTGAATAATCTTTTATGAGAATAGTTTTGTTTGCAGAACAGGTAGAGAATGGAACTTATCATATTTTTTAACTTATCATATATAAGGCACATATGGGTCAGGCCATCTCAAAATGGCCTGTAAACAGAAAAAAAAATTACCTTATATTTTTCAAAATTGCTGATATTTTGTGTGTTGAACTAGATAATTCAACAATTCCTGCAAAATTTCATACCTTGTTCAAAGTAGTTTTCATTATAACAGATATTAAAATAGTTGTCATTTCAAAAAATGATACATTTGAATATAAACATATCAAAAAATATGGCCTTTGTAAAGACAGTACTTATAAATAAATATCCTAAAGATCAGTCACATATGCTAGTAAAGTCAATGTATTATCGTTAACCATATTTGTTAATAATTACCATTGAGTCGTTTTTCACAAGACTTCATCAAAATAAGTAACAATTTTGATTAAGGCTTATGAAAGACAACTAATTGGTAATTACTATTAACTGAGCTTTACAGTGTATCAATCCATTATTACTATGATTAATATATTTTTGATTTTAATATAATTGAGTTTAAATATGCACCACTATTTTAAAAAAAAAAATAGGGGAAAAATATTAAAATATTGTACTTATAGTGTGGAATATTTACCCTTTTAAAAATTCTGGTACAATAACAGAAACAGGTGATAAAAAATAAAATATCCCATGAATTGTAAGATTAGCATAAGAAGAGTTGGATGTGTGCATGTGTGCCATGCACTATCATTTCAGAGCATTTCACTCCTTAGAGTATTTTTTAGTTAGATTTGTAACACTTTAAGTATCACTTACGTATTGTTTTGCCAGACTGGTTTCGAAGCCATGTGGGATTCATTGTCGATGATTTCCATCAAAACCGTTCTAGCAAACCAATACGTAAATGAAACTTAAAGGTTATAAATCCACTCAAAAATACTATATTCATAAGTATCACTGTTCCAAAACACCCTTTCATAAAAGTTGTTTGTAAATCTCACCCCTTATTTACTCCTTGTGTCATAATGTAAATTCTTTCTAATTCAACACAAGCATTTATAAGAATTGGAATGGAGAGACTTAACCATTATTTTTAATTTAGAAATATGCATTATTTTTCAGTAAATATGAAGGTTTCATTAAATAAGAGCAAAATACTTCTTTTCATCAGTCCTGAAGTATCTTCAACATTACTACCTGTTACTAGATGGCACTTATACTTGTACACTGCAGCTGAGTTGAGTTTCTACATTAATAGTAATTTTACTTTTGAGTTCCTCAGAACCCTGAATTTTCTGCAACTTAAGTCTGCATTTTGTGCATATTCTAACTTGATTTGAACATTCTTTCAGAATGGAATAGTAATCAAGTATCCATGGTCCTACTTTTCTCAGTTTTTTTTGTTGTCCCTTTTTATGTGCGCTCTGTAGAGGATTTAAACAGGGACTATTAATGGAAATTTTATCTTTCATGTTGAGAAATATATAAATGAATAATTAAGACTACTATTACATATACTATATGCCAGCCTAAATTACACTGTTTTCATTCATTTGTTTTTATTTTTTTCTAAATTAGTATAATTACTTACCTCTTTTAGAGTTATTCATTGAGACTAATTGTAGCATCAACCAAACTTTTCATGCAAGGCTGTTAGCACAACCATACATGATGCATTTAGACAAATTGATGTGACAGAAGTGAGCTTAGATAATATATTTATTACACTGGAGGGTGAAAACCCCTCCCACTGCAAAGTTCAGGAATTATTTTCTCACATTCTGTTAGTGGTACCATTAAATTGAAACCAATGCACCTTTCCCTTTTGCCAAAGTCAAGCTTCTTCTGTTTCTCCTATTTTCCACCCCATCAATTTTGGCCCCTAACCACTTTATATTATTATCTTTCTTCCACTTTTTGTACTTTTATCCCTTTCTTAAATACTAAAATTTGAGTCATATCCTGGTTTACCTTCAAGTTCCATTCATTACAGTACTTGTTTATTTACTGCAAAGATTTCTTTAGACCAAGAGTTCTAGATATTAATAATATATTGAAATCTGTGTAGGCTGATCCGTTAGAACTAGATGCACTGGGTCCTGGTACTACAATAACAACAAACATGGCAAGTATTCTGCCTCCTCCTGATGCTCCTGCAGAAGAACCTGAGCCAATTACAGAGTCTGAGCAGCCTGATGCAGCTATTGTTGAAGGACCTGTAGCAGCTGCAGCAGTTGCTGGAGTCACTGAAGAAGAAATTGACAAGACATATGTTCCTGGAAAACCTTTCAATGCTAATGCTCCACCTGGGGAAAGACCATACAAGTAAGCACAGATTCTTTCTGGATACACAATTATTGGTACCCACCATACAAAGGAGAATTATTTCCCCTGTTTCTTTATTTATCATTTCCATGTTATAGTAGGTTAGAAGAAGTATTGTTTTCAACCCAAAAATTCTATCTCATGATTCACAGAATTCAGGAAATACACATTTTGGGATCCACTGGACCAAAGAAATGCATTTTTAGAAAAATGTCCATGTATTTGTATGTATCTTCTCTGAACAGCATGTCATCCTCCATGGTCTAAGGGTAACATGCTAGCCTCTGGTTTTCAAGGTCGCTGGTTCAAATCTGGCAGAGGGCAGTGGATTTTTTTGGGCATAAAAATCCTTAGCATGGCTTCCTTCGGTAGGGAGATAAAACCATTGGTCCCATTTCGTAGATTTGCACCATGTAAAAGAACCTCAAGCCTGATAAAGAGTCTTCTGAGTAAAATTAAGCAGTCTTCTTCAAACCCAATATAAAATGGGATGCTGAGAGCCGTACCCGTTAAAGACATAACACTCAATTTCAATTTTCTGAACAGCATGATGCAAAAATGAAATATCAGTTAAATACCAAACTTAAATAAGTTTAACATCCTCCAAATATGCTGAACCCCATACTACTCTTTAAATGAAAAAAAATGTTTCACTGTTTTCATATATCTTCAATAACAGCCTCTAATTTTTATTAAAAATACAGAAATCCTGTGATAACGCTCCTATTATAATGCCCTCCCATTCATTATGCTCTGATATAAAGTCCCTGAAAATTCATTCATAATTTTCTCTTTCAAATCCAGCTATTAGCGCTTTTTCAGATCAAAAATGAATAAAACCATTTCATATAATTGTATTTTGTATACATTGTGTACTGGTATGAGAATACAAAAGTGCATGTGCATTAAAATTGCAGGTTCAAATCCGCATGACTACAGATGTTTTTGCTTGCTTTCTTTCCTTCCTTCTTTCTTTCTTTCTTTCTTTCTTTCTTTCTTTCTTTCTTTCTTTCTTTCTTTTTTTCTTTCTTTCTTTCTTTCTTTTGTCTTTTAGTTGAATGTGATTCACAGAAAATGCTGTGTTGTGCTGTAATTTTTCATTTAAACTATGCTTAAGTTTTTTATTTCAAATTATTTTAACTTCATTTACATTTTATGACCTAAATAATAGGTACATACTGGAAACATAATATGTACTTAAATGAATTAGTTCAATCTCTGCTAACAGCTTATAAAATGTAAATAATTGATAGGTATTTGAAAGAGCTAAATGTTACTGAGTTATTACAAAAATAAAATGCATTGGTGTTAATATTGGAATACAACAGGTAGATTTCGCATCCAAAAAAAAATCCATCACCCTACGCCAAGTTTGAACCTGCAATCTTGGATTTTACAAGCTAATGTTGTGTGGCTAACGCTACACCACAAAGAGTGAATGTTCAAAACTTGCAAATATGCATAGAAGCTTGTGACAGTGATGTGATTAAATAAAAAATAAAAGAATTTGAGTCGGTTTTTGTAACACAAACATCACTGTTTTTTTACTTACTGGGGACCGGTTTCGGGTAACAGTTGTTCCCATTTTCAACCCTTAATTCCGACTCTTTTATGTTCATTTATACCCTTATATAATTTAAGAATTCTTTAATTAATTCCATAAATATATATACATAAACTGTGTTTATCATCTAATGACAAAACACTTGAGTACTAAGAACTAAATGTTATATTTAGGCTTGGATTACTTATTCAAAAAACATTTATTTATTAATAGATATACTGCTTACAATTTCTTAGACTTTAAAAAAAAGAGTAAAATTATTCAGTTCAGATTTGTTGAGGATATCATCAGATTTTGAATTTAATTTATGAATTCAAATATCACTGACCATGAATATTTGGACATATTGTTAGAATTCCTAATATAAGGTGAATAATAATGAATTTTAGATAACTTTAAGGCTTTGTTATTATTCTTTCTCAATTCAGTGTATTTGCATTTATATTCATGCAAATCAAAGTAAATACTTTAATTATACAGATCTAAAACATCATGCAAGTGTCTATTAAAACTTTTAGTTCATTGTTATACTACTTTTTATTATTACATTTCTTGTCCAATTTATAACTTAGTGATGTAATAGAAAAAGTCATGCTGACAATCTCATAGAAATTATTAAATTAAATTATTAAAAAGATAGTTTGAAATATCATAATTAGCTATAATGTACTAATGGATCCTTGCTGAATAAGTAAACAAAATATTGTATTCATGTTCCTTATGGCAATAGGATAAATGGCATGCTCTATACTGTCTGAATGCTGATTCTTTTCTCCATAGGTGCAAACAGTGCAGCCGAGCATTTAAGAAGTTGTACCATCTGAAGGAACATGCACGAGGCCATATTGGAAAGACCTTGAGTTGCACATTATGTGAAAAAAAATTCACAACATACACAGCTATTAGGGTAAGTTTGAAATATGTACATTAAAATTAAATTATTACACGAGAACCTCATTTATATGGAGACTTGAGGTATTATGGATTAATGAAAATCTGGATAATTTGGAAACAAACTATTAAATAAATATAAACCAGTAATCTATATAAACATTTATGTTGTCTAGTGAGTCAATTTTTGTAACACTACATCATTGCTATTATTTAAATGGAAAACATGCTTCTGAAGCTATTTGCTTCCATTGCCAGCTCCCATTCGACTGCCATCATCATCTATCTATATATGGTTGGCCTTGTCCTTAGTGGTGGTTAGAGGCATTTCAAAATTGAAAATGTGGTTCCTGTTCTTCCAGATATAGATATAGCTGTTAGCTCTGTTTTCTCGAAATATATTTTAGTAGGTAGGTGCGATTACCAAGATATTACCTGTTTATGGTTTCAGTTTCAAATACTTGAACATTTCTCATACAGGAACTTCGCACCATGTTTCATATCTCTTTTGTTTTACTCCTGAACCTTTTTGCAATTAATTTTACATATTTATTCATCCTTTGAAACATAATGTTATTAGACACATCAAGTTTAACAGAATATAAATAAATATATATTTTCTTTTTTTAAATACATGATACAATAAATGCAACCTCATTAATAACGTTAATGGAAAATATTTGCATATGTCACAAAAATACCTTGCAGATCTAGATTTATCAGTCATTTATGCAAAACAAGAGTTTTATACAGCAAAAGTAAAATAGTAAACATAATACATATTTTTAATGAAATACTTAATTAAACAATTTCAAAAATTCTATTAACTGATTAAAACCATAATTTTGGCATTGAGTTTATTAAAATATTCTATTGCTTTCAGTGACTTACTTGTAGGCGCACAATATTGATTAAATCCCTCAACTGAATAAAATTGGTTAGAAAGCAAGAATTTATTTAAGTCAGCTTTAAATTTTTAACAGATCCTATATTCCTCAGATTAGATGGTAAATTATTATTGAGTTTTAAGCTATTATATTAAATGACTTTTCAAATAGTTTAGTTTTATGAGTAGGAATATATAATGTATTTATTTTTATTTCACATGTTATGAGAATGGATCTTAGAATTTTTAATGAGATCATTCGGCTTGGATTTGGCATATATTAAGGTTTCCTTTATGTGAATGCAAGGTAAAGTTATATGTTGAATTTTTTAAAATGTTCCCTGTAACTTACTCTTTTTGAAACACCCACTATAGTTCTCAATGCTTTCTTTTTCAGTTTGAAAATCTGGTCATTATTTACACTATTTCCCCATAATATATAATATTGTAATAATTCCATATAGTAAATGTTAGTGAAAGTAAGCAAAGTAGCAGCAACTTTTAAGCATATCTAATGTAACATGTGACTTTGTGGATAGAGAACAAAACAAGCCCTACTTAATTTTAAAGTTAAATGCTCTATGTGACTCTTCCAGCAGAGATTGAAATATCTTCATAACCCCAAGAATTTGGTTTCAGGTTTACAATTTATAGTCATAGTTCCAAGTTTGATACAGGCTTGATTAATATATTTGCTATTTTTATGTTGAAAGTTGATTGTCACAGTTTTATCCTCATTGAGGATGAATTTATTAGCTCCAAACCAAATAAATATGGAAACAGTTACAATGTTCAAGTTTTCTTTAAGCAACAGATTCTTTTCCACTTATAAAAAAGCTTGTGTCATCTGCGAAAAGGGTAACCTTAACACCAGTTGTATCTTTAAAACATATTGGGAGATCATTTATATATATAACAAAAATAGGAGAGGTCCTAAGATGGATCCTTGTGGGATTCCCAGTGATATACTCCTATCTGAGGTAGCCTTTATTATTGAATTTTTGTTTTCATCTTTAAATTTAAGTTCAACTAATTGTTCCCTTTCATCCAAATAGCTTGCAAACCAATTTAATGCAATGCCCCTTACTCCACATTTGACAGTTTATCTAGCAGTATCAAGTGATTGACCATGTTTTGGAAAGATCTAAAAATATGCCCATTCATAATTCACTATTGTCTAAAATATCATAAATGCTGTCTACAAAGTTCATTATTGCTAAGTCAGTTGACTTGTTTGCTTGAAAGCCATATTGACACTTGTTAATTATATTGCATTTATTCAGAAATGTAATTATTTTACATAAGTTACTTTCTTTGTATTTCAATGACAATCACATAGCGACAGCTTTTAAAAGATTTGCCTATTGCTTTAGTCTAGTGTATTACCTTATTTACCTTATACTTAGAAAGAACTAATTCACTCATTTCTGCTAATGTTTATTTCAATTGCCACAATGTAGATAAGGAAATAATGTTTTGTAACAATAGTTTATAGAGAAAGACATGTGAATGGAACACATCAGATTTTTCTTTTTTTTTATTTAGAATGAGTGTGCTGACCTCTTTTTGGCTCTGTTTATTTTCTCTTATAAAGCTTCTGCTTGGAATCCACTTATTTTCTCTAGCTCATATGTACAGCACATGCAGTAGATAGAGTATTGTATTCCACACAAAATTTTGATACCAAGATTTAATCCAAAGAAAAAGCATTTTTAGAAAAGTTGTCAGTGCCTGCCTACCCACCCCTCACCTGCCAGCGGACAGCATAACTCAAAAACAAAAAGTCTATTAAACACCAAACTTGGTATTTAAGTTTAGTATCTCCATAAGATCCAACATGAAGATTTTTCAAGAAAATACCAGACAAATGACCTGTGTAAACTAAGTAGAATTATGGGCAAATACGATATCAAGACAATACACAAGACATCCAATAAAATACGAAATATGTTAAGACAGGTCAAAGATTCCCTCGGCCTCAAGACTCCCGGGGTGAACTGCATCCCATGTGAATGTGGTAGAGCCTACATCAGATAGACAGGAGGAATGATCGAACAAAGACGCAAAGAGCATTAGAGCTACATCCCCCTGATGTATCCAGAAAAATCTGGTCTTGCAGAGCACTGCATCCAAGAAGGACACAGACCGAAACTGGGCGACCTAACCCCATGTTCAAATCTTCAAGCTATTGGGACCGCTCCATCAAAGAAGCCATAGCTATTAAATATGAAGAAAATAATATCAACAGGGACAGTGGCTTTCAGGTGAATGGCATTTGGAGTTCGGTGCTCAGCAAACATGCACAAAGATTTGCAAAACTGCCAAAAGCTAGCCCTGGTTCTAATACAGGCTCACATCTGGCAGTGGGCCAATCAGAGAAGTCCATTTCGGCAATGGATGCTATTGGTCCCCAATCAACACCTCCCATGCCGAACCCGGGCCAATCACAGAGCGGCATTGGGCCAGTCCCCCCACTGGACTGACTATAAATAAAGATGGACCCGGAGTCTCTACATCATTCCCTGAAGATGAGAGCAACATTAGCTCTTGAAAGCTTGGAAATCCTTCCAGAATTGACCTGGGTGATAGCCCGAGAAAAGTTATTTTCATATCGCCGCCAGGAAAGCTTCAAGTCATGGTTCTATGCTTTACTGTTAATATTGGTTGGAGTAATTGTTAAGCAGACATATTATGCTCTAAGATATCTTCTAAACCAGTTCAAGGCAATTCCCCTTATTCTTGACAGTGTTCATTTTTTTTAGGTGGAGTTCATGATTGACAGTATCAAATACTTTATTTAGATTGATGAAAAGTCCACCTGCAGTTTGCCTGTTATCTAAAGCTTTTTGCAATAGGTTAATTACACCAAGTGCTACTGTTTCCATACTGTAGGTAAGAATCCATATTGAAATTTAAAGAAAAAATGTATCTGTTCCAGAAAGTTTATAAATCTGTCTTTTATTACGGATCCTAGAATTTTTTAAATAATGGACACAATGCTTATGGGTCTATAGTTGTTCTGAGAAGAATAATCACCCTTTTTGTATATTGGTACTATTCTATCAAGTTTCCACTGTACCGCTATTTAGAGAAAGATTAATTACATCTTAAAGTATTGGTGCTAGATGATAGTGACAGTTTTTCAAAATTATATTATTGATTGTATTATTTATGACTTTGTTATTTTTGTTTTAAGACTTTGTTTTATTGCATCTTCCAAGTTTTTTCCTGGGACTATTGCAGAAATATCTTTCAAAAACAGAAATATATTTTGAATTTCCAGGGCTAATGAAGAGGTCTGTTACTAGTGGTGATAGTGGGCTGCCCATAGCCAAGTTACAGGTTTGTTTATAATATGAGGATCATACTAAAAGTCATGAACAACCCATTGTCAAAATTCAAATTCCAACATTGTAACAAAAAGGACTGCAGGATCATAATCTACAGACATATTGCCTTATTGTGACATCATTACCTTCTATCATGTAACCACAAGCAGTATTTCCAAAATGGCAGACATCAATGTTTTGTTTCGTCAGCATGCTGTCACTGAATTCTCTGTTAAAGAGGGAAAATCTGCTACTGAAATTCATCTCAGACTTCTATGGAGATGTATGAAGCATTTCAAAGATGGGAAAGCATATATGAAATGAGCCTCATATCGTTTGCCCGTAACTACCTTCACAGAAACAAAGGAAAAAGTTGAGATAATTAGAATAGTTGGCATATCACTGCATGAAATTACTGCATTTTCTTGATCTTGGACAAACCATAAATGCTACAATAAACAGACATTTTGGAAACTCTGTCGTGCATTGTACAATAAGCATTCTGGAAAGATGATCATCCTGCAACAGGATAACGCATGTCCTCACAATGCCTGTGTCACAATGGAGAAGTTCACAATATTTGAAGATCACATCCTCCCCACAGTCCTGATTTGGCACCCTCTAACTACCATCTTTTTGATTCCATTAACAGACAGATGTGAGGCCAACATTACAAGATGGTGGAGGATATTGAGAAAGCAGTGTGCCAGTATCTTCATGCAGCTGAAATAGAGTTCTATCGTAAGGTTGTTTTCAAACTTGCATAACAATGGGAAAAGTGTGCAAAGAAATGGAGACTATGTTGAAAAGTAAGAGAAAAGATGATATGCTTGGTTTCTCTAAAATATTAAGAGGTTTAAAAATTGTTGCTCAGTACTTTCAGGATGCCCACGTATATTCCATTGAAAGAAAAGAAATGTTGGTCTATGTCAAAGTGATGTATTCTTGGGTGTCTTCTATTGTTTTTCCTATTGCTAGCAGCCAGTCTCTAATAAAAGATTGTAGATTTTCTCTTACCTTACCCTAGCCTAACCTATCCTACCCAAAATAATGTATAAAATTTGTTGATTAAAGATTGCATATAAAGGAGATGAATTACGAAGCAATTCCTTTATTGCTGTGCATGTAACAAAATATTGAGGAGATCTAAAACATTAGTTTACCATTCTTACACTGTGATTTTACAAACGTTACAGTTTTGCATGCTTATAATGTAATTTAAAATTTATGCTGCTGCAGTTATATAATAATTAAGTATTCTTTCTTTCTATATCAATTGCAGGCTCATATGAAAACCCATACTGGTGCTAAGGATTATGCATGTGATATTTGTGGTTGTCGATTTACTACAAATGGTTCACTCAAGCGACATATGGGTGTTCACAGTGAAGAAAGGTAAGTTTTTTTATTATTTAGATCTTCAATATTTCTAATAATTACTGAGTATTTCTTATATGTTTAAAATTTCACTGTGAAATTTTTATGCTTAAAAACTTACTGCACAAGATTTTACAGATTTTATGCAATAATTCAAAAGTTTTTGTATATTTTTTAACAAAGCAAATGATTATTTAAAATTGTATTATTGATAAATAAATGATGGAAGCTAATTCAACAAATTTGTCCTTTTATACCAAATGTTTTCCAAGTTCACTGACTATGAATTATAGAAAATACAGTAAACATCTCATTCATTTTTTGTTTTAATTACCTTAATATGCACATGCATGCACGTACACACACACACCCACGCACGCACGCACACACACACACACACACACACACACACACACACACACACACACACACACACACACATACCTGATGTGTTCCATTCAAATGACTTTCTCTAGTTGTTCTGTAAACAACTTTTATTCAAAAGATACATCATGATAATTAAGATAAACATAAGCAGAAATAGTCATATTACTTGCTTCCTTGTAAGTAGAAGAAAAATAAGGGAATGCAAAGCCTAAAGCGATAATCAGGAGTAAACAACGAGAAAAAAGATTCTTCCCATTTGAGAAAAGTTTAAGTGGCATAAAATTTAAACCAATACTCTGGAATATCTCGAAAATGATTAGCTCTACAATAAAATGTATATAACATAAATTGTATTTTAATGAGAGCTACATTTTTTGTGCAATAAGTTTTTGTCTATCTCCTACAGTTTGCGAGTTATAAAAAAAAATCATCAAGAATGAAGGGATCCTCAGAAGCCATTCCCAGAAAAATTCAAGATATGCATTTCATATGTTATAAAAATATTTTAAACACACGGTATTTTAATCAAAAACATTAGAGTAATTTTTGAGAAAACAAAATTTTAAATAAATTTTCCATCTAAATGGTAGTTTGTTATGGGGGGATTTTCTTGAAAACTTTTGTGTTGCATCCTTGGAAGATGCTAACATAAATACCAAGTTTGGTATTTAACGGTCTTTTCATTTTTTGAGCTATGCTGTCCATAGACACACACACCTTTTTCTAAATTTTTTTAACTCAAGGGACCTCAAAACATATATTTCTGGAGAAATCTCCACATCAAATTTTTGGGTGGATACAATACCTTCTCTATCCACCATGTACATTGTACATACAGGCTAGAGAAAGTAAAAATAAGTAAGAGGAGTGTACAGCTCTCTACACTTGAATGTGTAAGATACAAATTGCATCACTTGTCCTCAGTATTATCTAACTCAGATATAAGCAAACTAGTTAACAATGCAGCAGCTTTGCTACAGTTAAACTCGTACATAATTAATTCAATCAGCTCTTTGCATCTTTTTTGAGCAATGTACAATAAAATTTGAAGCCAAAAGTATTCTTCCAATATAGAAATTGAAGAATTTGTAATAAACATGGTATAAAGTGGCTCTATGATGTAAGGATCAAATGCATCATTTTGTTGGTTTTCTGTTGTATTGGTAAATTGCAGCAGAACCAACAGTGCTTTAAATTTTAGCCCGCCTGGGTAGTGTGGCGGTAGTGTGTCTGCCTCATATTCAAAAGGACATGAGTTCAAATCTCGCTTAGGGTGAGTTACCTGGATAAGGCTTTTTTCGGGGTTTTTCCCTTATCCTGAGAAGACGAATGTCCAGTAACTTTAACTTCTATGTACCCCGAGATCATTTGAGCATCATTTCACCAATTTCATTCATCGTCCAATATGACCAACCTGGTTAAAGGACTTTAAAAAAAAAAAGTGCTTTAAAGGTAAACAAGCTCTTGGTTGGGGCTAAATTTTCCATATGGCATTTGAAGGCATTTGTTCAAACTTGCTTAAGATTTGGTCCAACTTCCTTTTGCTAAACAGAAGATAAAATTGAAGTGCTACACTCAAACTACAGATCTTTAGTTTTCTAAACTCTACTGCTGAAATCTAAGCACCCTGTTGAACATGATTTGAATTTCTTTTGAAGTTCTTAGATTAACATTTAGCAGATAAAATTAACCCTTGATTGGTGAATCAAAAGTCCAAGTTCTCTTTACAGTTTAAAGCTATGTGAAATTTTCCCAGCATTTATGAATCAGGTAAGAGGACCTCAAACACATAAAACTTGTAATGGTTGCTCAGAAGTTCAATGTTGACAAGTAAGGTTGAAAATCTGCTTCATATCCTGGCTGTGACTCTTGAGATTTTCAAATCTATCTCAACTTCCCAACTTTAAAAAAAACTGATGTTTTCCATTCACATGACTTTCTCTACGGCTCTGGAACAAATTATTGTTAAAAAGCATATTCTTATATCTACATAATGTAATCGAGATAAACATTAGTAGAAATTGTCCTTATTGCTCGGTCTCATGTAAGTAGAAGGGAAAAAATCTAATGTGTTCCATTCATATGCTGTCCTGTAGCTGTTCGGCAAACAAACTTTTTATACAAAAGATTAATCTGTTATCTATATCATGCTAATCAAGATAAACATAAGCAGAATTATTCTTATTACTGCCTCCTTGTAAGTAAAAGGGAAATAACAAAATGCCCAGGCTAAAGTGATAGTATCATTCTTTAAAAGACGGCGCTATGTGAAACACTTGAAATTCTAATCTCTTTGATTGTTATGAGTAAACAAACGAGAAACGAGAATAAAGATAAAATTGAAATCAATAATCTGAAATATCTCGAAAATGGTTAACTCTACAAAAAAATCTGATGTGTACCATTCTACATCTCTGCAACAAATCATTCTTAAAAAGCTTATACTTCTATTTACTTCATGCTAATCACAAAAAATTAGCAGAAGTAGTCTTATTACTTGTTTCCTTGTAAGTGGAAGCGAAATAAGGTTAAAATGATGTGATAGTCAAAAGCTGGTTGCTATGCCTCTGAATTTCCTTTGTTTGTATGGACAGCAGTTGACAATTTCCTGTATGAGAAAAGTATAAATTTTTCAAAGCAGAAACCAAAAACAGGGAATGTCTCAAAAACGATGAACTCCATGAAAAAAATGTATAGAAATAAATTGGGTGTTTTAGCGTGCTCTACATTTTTCATGCAGTAAGCTTTTTTCCATCTCTTACGGTTTAGCAGTTATTCAAAATTCCGTAAAATTCATGCAGAACAAAGTACTTTTCAGAGGCCATTCCCAGAAAATTCAAGATATACATTTTATTTGTCAGGTAAATAGCTTTAATATATGATATTTTAATCAAAATCATTAGAGCTATTTTTGAGAAAATCAAAATTTTCGAAAAAAGCTCCATGTAAAGGGTAGTTGGGGGTGGGGGGATTTTTCTCAAAAGCTTTATGTCACATCACTGGAAGATACTAAACTTAAATACCAAGTTTGGTATTTTACCGACTTTTCGTTTTTGAGTTATCGTGTCCACACACACACAGACACACACACAAGGCCCTTTTTCTGAAAATTCTTTTTTTAGATAAAGGGGACCCTAAAACATATATTTCTGGTGAAATCTCGGAATCAAATTTTTAGGTGGAGTGCAATACCTTCTCTAAACACTATGTACATAGTACATATAGAGAAAGTAAAAATGTATATAACATAAAGTGTGTGTTTTAATCAGATCTACATTTTTTGTGTAGTAAGTTCGTGTATATCTCCTACAGTTTGCCAGTTATACAAAAGTTATCCAGAATGCAAAGGTCTTCAGAGTCTATTCCCAGAAAATCCAAGACAAAATTCATTTGTCATAAAAATATCTTAAACATAAGATATTTTAATCTTTTTTTTGTAGTGTTTAACGCCCGTTTTAACTACTTATGGCACCACAGGTGGTGGCACTGATGATACATGAATGATGATGGAGCACTGGAGGAATGCGATGGCGGGGGAAACCGGAGTACTCGGAGAAAACCCGCCCCAGTGCCGCTTTGTCCACCACAAATCTCACATGCGGTCGCTTTGGATCGAACCCTGGCCATCTAGGTGAGAGGCAAGTGGTCTAACCACTCGGCCTCGGCGCAGCCAATATTTTAATCAATACCGTTTGAGCCATTTTTGAGAAAATCAAAAATTTTTTTTGAAAATTGTTCCATGTAAAAGGTAGTTGGGAGTGGGGGAATTGAAATTTTTGTGTCACATCCTTGGAAGATTCCAAACTTAAATACCACGCATGCATGTACGCACATGCACACGCACGTGTGTGCACACACACACACATTTATTCAGGGTGTCTCAAAACAAGTATTTTTGGTGAAATCTCAGTATCAAAATTTTTAGTGCAATACAATACCTTCTCTGTACACTATGTACATAGTAGTGTAGAGAAAGTAAAAAGTCTAAAGTGGGAAAACAAAGAATTTTTATAATTTAAAAATTAATATCTTTAATGTTAATAAACAATATAATATTTTCTGAAATTATATTATTAACAATTAATATAAAAGAATACTTTAATATTATTAAACAATTTAATATTTGATGATCTAATAGTATTCAAATTGTCAAAATAGATCAATAAGTAAGCTGAACCTTTATTGGACCCTTATACAGGGTTACTACAAAAGAAATAGACAACTTCAACTGCCTGTAAAACAAAAACTATTAGAGATAGCAACCTAATTATTTTGGAGCTATGTTGAGAAATTCTCAAAGTTTCGTTTGTTACTATTGGTAACGCTGTAGTGTTTTGTTTGTTGTTACAGAAGCTGAAATGGCGGAAAATCCTGTGGAAAAGGCATATTGCGTGTTGGAATTTGCTAGAACACAATCAGCAACTGTTGTCCAACGACATTTTAGAACACATTACCACAAAACGCCACCGACTAGACAGTCAATCTATGACTGGTATAGAAAATTCGAGACAACGGGATGTTTGTGCAAAGGGAAGAGCTCGGGAAGACCAAGAGTTTCGGAAGAAAACGTTGAACATGTTCGTTCTGCCTACATAAGAAGCCCACAGAAATCGACATCTAGGGCAAGCATGCAATTACAAATTCCACAGCAAACTGTATGGAAAATCTTGCGGAAGCGACTGCACATGATGCCTTACAGATTACAGAGTTGCCGTTTCTGAGTGAAGAAGATAAGGTCATACGGTGTGACTTTTGCATCGACATGTTGCGACATGATGAAGACGATGCTGGTTTTTGTGAGCGCATCATTTCATTTTTGTGGTAACGTGTTCTAAAATGTTAAACAACAGTTGCTGATTGCGTTCTAGCAAATTCCAACACGCAATATGCCTTTTCCACAATATTTTCCACCATTTCAGCTTCTGCAACAACAAACAAAACACTACAGCGTTACCAATAGTAACAAACGAAACTTTGAGAGTTTCTCAACATACCTCCAAAATAATTAAGTTGCTATCTCTAATAGTTTTTGTTTTACAGGCAGTTGAAGTTGTCTATTTCTTTTGTAGTAACCCTGTACTATAAAGGCAACTATCCTTTGTGGATTTTTCCCTCTAGTCAGTATGAAAGAGCAATTAATAAGAAATGAAATAATTTGGTTTCTTATTATAGGCCCCTTAAATGCTGCATTTGTAATGCTACATTTCGAACAGACCACCTTCTGCGACGGCATATAAAACTACATGAACCACGAGAAAGAAAGGGTAAGCTAGTAGCAACAAATCCTGTGCCAGCAAGAGGGCGTAGACGTTCTGCTTTTATTCAACTCACCCCAGAAGAAACGAAAGTATTAGCACAACAACCTCTCGATAATGCTGCAACTGTATCTGAAAAAGTACTCATAGCATCTGCTGCAGAAAAGGATCGCATCAGTGAATTAAAGGTAAACTCTGTTGTAAATTTATCCAAATATTAATATCATCTGTAACCTAAGACCATTGGCTAAAAAGACTGAAAAATAATATCAAACCTTAGTTCATGAAAGTGATATAAAGGATCAGAAAATTATGAGAAATTTTCAAATCATACTTAAAATTCTTCTCCATTTTATATTTTAAAGTTCTGATTTTATTTTATTTGATAAATGGAAGTTTTCAATTTGGATTTAACATACCCACTTATTCAGTTTATGAAATACATATTTAACATATGTGCATAGTATTGTATTTCTTATGCTTTAATGTAAATTATAAAATTGGAAAACTTATTCATTGGAGTCTCAATGATGCCACAAGTTGAACTACCAATTTATTCCCCTTTAACATTATGAATGTTCCTAAAGACAAGCAGGTGTAATAAGATTATAAGACATTAAAATTGTTGTTGAAATCATATTCAATGAAGCAATTCATTAATAATAATAATAAAAAAAAAAATCAACATTTGAAGGAAGGTTGAGCAAACTTAAACACTAAACTATCAGATCATTTTGTTGATAGCTGAACATCCTATAGTGACTTGAGTACATCTAAATAAAAAGTTTTCCGCTTTTGCCAAATCAGAGTTCATGATTAATTTTCAAATTTGTTTATATAAATCTTCCCTTATATTTCTAGTTTTTGGTTTTCCAGGTTGGCTTCAGTAGCTTAATGTTAGTTCCTATTTCATGGTTTTGATCTGTTTAAAGTGGATGCAATGTCAGTGCTCCTTAAAGTGTATGTCAATGTTCCTTTTTGTTTTCACACAATTATTATATTGGCTTCAGCACATTCCTGGCTTTTTTTCATCAGAGTTTCTTGATTTATGAGATTTTTTATGCTTTATTTGTTTTAAGGTGCCAAGGTGAAGTGGTTCTTGAAATTGTTCTGAAATTTGTGAAAGAGAGCCAGATGGTAGTCTTTTCTGCTGCGTTGATAGTGTTGTGATCTGTTTGATGTATTTTTTACTTTTTAAATATCAGTATTATTGTTGTTATTATTATTATTGTTGTTGTTGTTAGTGGCAGTGTTCAGGAATAGGCTACATTGCCCATTCCAACTGAAAGTCATCTTCCCACTTTACCCTATGGTACTCCCTTATTTCACGTCTACTTACAAGGAAGCAATTAATAAGACTATTTCTGCTAATTTTTTCTCAATTAGCATGAAGTAAATAGAAGCATAAGCTTTTTAACAGTAATTTGTTACAGAAATGTAGAGAAAGTCATGTGAATGGAACACATCAGACTTTTATAAAAAAGTTAATGCAACATTGATATTATATATATTTTTTTTATATATTTTATACATTTTTTAAACCAATAGATACTTTATTTTCAATTAACTTGTAGTTACAGTAATAGAAACATATTATAACACTGAAACACAGTCTCACAAGGTATCAACCAACACATGGGAAAAGGCAAGGTGGAAGGGGAACAAAACCAGTTAGAAAAATGCAGTGCATAGCATTGAAACAAAGACTTTGTGGAAATAACTTAACAAGAATATATCACAATCATCAAGATATTCCTGAGTCTGCTTTTAAGCTGTTCAAAGTCCACTTTGTTAAAAAAAAAAAAAAAAAGCAAGACATTTCTTAAGGAACATTATATCCTTCATTAGCAGTTTTTCAAAAGAGATACTCACATTGTGTGGGTTTCCAACAAGTCTTTTGATGCAGAATTTTATCATAAAAGGCAGAATGTTCCTCAATGGGTTTTTTCTTGATATAAGTTTTCTCCCTTATAAGATAAGATAAACTAAGGTAAGATGCTTTATTCTCACATACGCTTGCAAGTTGAGTAAAAGCTCCACAAACAGGTGACTTGTCGGATATAAAAGTACAATTAAAAGAATTACAATAAATATAAGTTTGCAATGTACAAATAAATATATATAAATAAAAGCAGTAGTTGTACTAACCTAGGAACAATAAGTATAAGTAACTAGCATAATGACTAAAATGTTACAAAAATTTATCATATGTATTCAGCAACTGAGTGGTATGTTTTGTCAATTTGAACTGTTTGTCTACCCCTTTCCACAAGTTGTGCACCACATATGATTATCTTCATTGACGTCATGCATTTATAGGATAAACAAATCTCCCCAACATCTTCATAGTGGCATATGTGACAAGAATCAGTTACAACCTGGTGGAAAAGTTTGAAATACTTATTCATTCTGCTCTTCAGTGAGCCACCATGGGAGATAGACCTTGAGTCTAGCTGGGAATTCGTCGAGGGACAGATCGTCTTTAAGAGCACAGCAAAGTTTGACTGTATAGCTGTTAAGGGTAGGTAGGGCTCTCTTTCAACATGGGCAAAATTGTGGGGTTTAACATATTTTGGTAAGTCTAAATTCTTATTGTTTTGAAAAACCCGCTTTGCCAGTCGGGACAATAAGGCATTTTTTTGATTGCAAGATTTAGTTTTCAAATTGTTAAGTCAAGCCCCTGTAACTTACAAATGTAACAAATGTGAAACTTATTCCAAGTAAAATGCATTAGTACTAAAATCAGTTATGTCTTTAATGGCTACTTGTTAAAAGATTTCAAGTTAATAAATAATGAAACTCTGCTAGTGTTTCTCTGCAGTTTCCTAAAATGTTTCTCCCAAAGCCTTTAAGGAAACTTGTTTTTTTTTTTTGATGATTTGTTTTGGCTTTTGTACCTTAGTTATTTGCCTAAGACAACAATACAAATTAATAGATTTTCCAATGCTTTGTTGAAACAGTTCTTATTTTTTATTTCCCTGATTTAAGCGGGTAAAGTTGTTATAGACTTTTATTCCAGTATACAATGGACATTTTTCATATAATGCTAACCTATGTATGGGTAGTTTCAGCTTATTTTAGTTCTTGTTTTGTTTGAAATGTTTGCAAATTTGTATGTTGTGTATAGAAATTAGGATGGTAAGGTTAAAATTTTCAATTTTTTGAACATCTGCATGATTCTTTTGCTCCTGTTTGGGTTGTTATACGAATTATGTGTTTTGTTTTGTTTGGTTTTATTGTTTTTTTTTTTAAAGATTGATTCCCATTATGTTGAGTTTCCCCATAGTATAATATGTCATTATCTAATGAAAGTAACTGAAGTAGACAATTTTTCTTGTTACGAGATTAGTTATCTTAGCAAGGCAGCCCATAGTAAAACTTGCACTATTTAGTTTTTTAGACAAACAATGGATATGTGTCCCATTTTAATTGCCTGTTTAAAAAGATACCTAAGATTTTAGCACTTACTTTATGATTTACCAAATTGGTCATATTGTTCTCACAATTTTTTTTCTTGAGTGTGGAGCTTCATAATGGTTGTTTTGGAAGTATTTAGTTTTATGCCATTGCTCATAAACCAACCCTTTATCTAAGTGATAGTCTCTTTTGTATTATTTAGTATGACTTCTTAAGGTTACACACATTTAGCAAGATGGATGTGACAGCTGCATACATAATTGTATTCCCCTTTATGCAGTTATAAAGGTCATTAGTCTATATTATATACAGTAGGGGACCCAAGACACTACCTTTTAGGACTCCTGTTGTTATTTGTTTCCAGTTTGATTGGACAGTTCCCATTTAGTTATTTATAGTTATCTTTTGTTTCCTATCTTTGGGATAAGTTTCAAACCACCTTAATTCGGTGTTCCTCATACCATAGAATTCCAGTTTTCTTAATATATCATGACATATGCAGTCAAAAGCTTTTAAAATTAGTATGAGTGTTATTTTTTCATCAATCATTTTAGAAGCTTCATTACCAATTTTATTAGGGCAGATATTGTTGAGTAGCTTGATATCCATGTTAGGAGCAGTTTAACTTGGTGTAATTTTCTAAATAGGAGATGAGTTAGAATGGACAGAAAGAATGGAGATAGGTTGATAATCTTTAAATTCAGTTTTCCCTCCTTTGTGTATAGATTTCATTCTAGCATATTTTAAACTCCATGGAAAAATACCAATAGCCAGGAAATGATTAATTAGTGAACTAATTGGCTTAGTAATTTCATGTTTTATTTCCTTAGAAATGGAGCCAGTCATCCTATCCATAAGATGATTTTGATTTGAGTTTTGATATTATATCAGTAGTTTCTTCAGGGGTAGCGATTGAGAATTCAAAGGAGTCAGCATAAGACAGTGATTATTATACAGTTCTTTTATAGAGGCTTGTACAGATGGGGGAAATTTTTGGATTTCATTCATAGTGTTTGTGAAATATTTATTTAATAATTCTACTGTTTTTGTATGCATATTATCTAAACTGTTTCTGCTAGTTGAGTTGTTTAATTCCAATTCACTCTTTATTATCCTCCAAGTTGCTTTGCTTTTATTATCCACATTTTTAATGAATTTTTCAATTGCCATTTGTTTTGCTACATAGTAGTTTGTTTATTTTGTGTAGTAATCTCTTGCAGACATTATTCAAATTCCCTTTGTACACCAATCTAGTGAATAATTTTTCATGAGTTGTGTTCCTATGATTTTAGGAAAGCATTCATTATGACAGTTTAGAAGCTCTCTAAGAAAGTTGTTATAATTTGCATCAACCAAATCCTGTGTTCAAAGTCCAGGTTAAATTCCCTACTTTATCTTTAAATTCTGAAATGTTTTCTAAGTTGTATAAATGTCTTGCAGTTTTCAGTTTTTGTTTTATTTTAGTTTTATGGATCACTGATAGTTTAGAGCGGACTGCTCTGTGATCCGCTAACACAATGTCCTCATTATCTCCATAGATTTTATTTGTTAATATGTGATCGATGCATGTTGTAGATGACTTAGTGACAAGTGTGGGGAGAATATGCTCGAATTCTAGTCCACGGAATGCAACTATATCCCTGTACATGCCATTTAATTTGCAATTATTTTGTTTCTCTCCAAGGGAATTGATTTTTAAGTTTTCATCTACAGTTAATTTTGTTTTAAAAATACTAATATTACAGTCCATGGCTATTATTAGCTTTTTCTTTTTTCATTCTGTAACTTATGGAATAAATGTTTTAACGTGTGTTAATGTATAAAATAACTCAGATGTTTGAAACAAGTGAAGAAGTTTAAGTATATTAACACTGAGTCGGAATAGTGACACTTATCTCCCTTAAAATGGAGAAATTACCCAAAACATATATTTCAACTACTTCCACCCTCTTCTTCATTTGAAGTACAACTAATGACTGGAAGTTATGTTCTCTGGTCCATTATCGTTGACACATCTAGTGTCCTCAATAAAAATTCTTACTTGCGCAATGGTATTTCAAAATACGTGAACTGGTCTTTGTTTTTTGTGATGAAAATACTCTCCCAAACTGTGAGTCCTGCTGGGCTGTTTATGGGGTTTAAAAGGTTTATATCATTTTCTATTTCATGATGTGAGATCCAAAATTGGTGTGCAACTGCCAATTTATCTGTTTGATTTTGCTTGATGTGTCTGAAATGTTCTTTTAATCTTGTTTCCAGTCTTGTTTTTGTTGTTTCCAATGTAAACCAAATTGTAATCCCTACAATCAGTTTTGTAGATGCCTGATCTCTGGTTCACGGGTATAGGTCTTTGATGTCTGTTATAAAAGCAAACCATTTTTGGACCTCATATTATGAAGTAGAAAATGACATAGAGCTTTTAAAACCCATAAACAACCCGGCAGCACTCACAGTGTGCTAGAGTATTTTTAACACTGAACAAACAGCAGGTCATAAATTTCAAAATACTACCATGAACTTTAACTGAGAACACCATACCGGATCACAGAACACAATTTCTAGCCATTAGTCAGATTTCAATGGAAGAAGACAGCAAACGTCCTTGAAATATATGTTTTGGCGACGATGGTGGTGTATTACTTGTGGAGGCATCTGTTGCTGGATCTATGAACTTCCAGAGGTTGCTGTAAGGTGGCAAATCAAAATTCATGATATGGCTCTTTTTCTTCATGATGTAGATCTTCTCCCAGACATCCAATTCTGTGGGTTTATAAGCTGGTTTTAATAGTTTTATATTTGGTGTGATTTCGTGTCCTGATGTCCAAAAATGATAGGCAACTGCTGATTTTTCTATTTGTTTATTTGTTTGTATTTTAGGTTTCTCGTGTGTTCCTTTAATCTGGTCTCCAAACTTCCCTTTGTCCTTCTGATATACACCAGATTACAGTCTGAGCATTTAATTTCATAAATTCCCGGTTTTTTACCTGCAGGAATAGGATCTTTTAAATTTCTGCACAGCGGTTTCTGAATGCTGTAGTTGTTGTTGTTGGTTTTTTTTTTTTTTTTTTTTTTTTTAAAGCAGATACTCCAAACAGCTACCAACAACGGTTTCCAAAAAAGTGCAGTAGACAAGAGAATACATAAATACAAAAAACTGAATCGCATAACACACACAACCACCTTACAGAACCCCAGTGACCAACCTCAATTCTGAAAATTCACCTATCATCCTTGGGCACACAACAAACTTCAGAAAATATTCAGGATTTATAACATCACCTTAGCTCCAAAAAACAGCTACAGCATTCAGAAACTGCTGTGCAGAAATTTAAAAGATCCTATTCCTGCAGACAAAAAACCGGGAATTTATGAAATTAAATGCTCAGACTGTAATCTGGTGTATATTGGAAGGACAAAGAGAAGTTTGGAGACCAGATTAAAGGAACACATGAGAAACCTGAAATACAAACAAATAGAAAAATCAGCAGTTGCCTATCATTTTTGGACATCAGGACACGAAATCACACCAAATATAAAACTATTAAAACCAGCTTATAAACCCACAGAATTAGATGTCTGGGAGAAGAAAAAGAGCCATATCATGAATTTTGATTTGCCACCCTACAGCAACCTCTGGAAGTTCATATATCCAGCAACAGATGCCTCCACAAGTAATACACCACCACCCCCATCGTTGTCGCCAACGAAGAAAGATTTAGTCGGAATTAAGGGTTGAAAATGGGAACAACTGTTACCCGAAACCGGTCCCCAGTAAGTAAAAATAAGTGATGTTTGTGTTACAAAAACCAACTCAAATTCTTTTATTATTTTTATTTAATCACATCACTGTCACAAGCTTCTATGCATATGTGCAAGTTTTGAATATCATTAAAGTTTCACTGTTTTAACACCTCTGCTCCATTTTAAATTTACTTTGCTGTAGGACATTACATATTATAGCAACTTACTTGATGGCCTGGCAGTTGATAGAAACTCCTCAGAAAATGTAAATTCGGCAAACAAATAAATAAATGTAAAAATAAACAAATGTAAATTTTGTGTGAAAAGAGTTGTGTAAAGTGTGCAAACATCGATGATATAAATGATGAAGATAAATGAATGTGCAACATGTGCTTGCAATCGGGAGTGCAAACACGTAATAAAGTAAAAACTATTCCAGTCGTCAGTAGTATATCACTAGAAAAAGCAAGAAATAATGAAGCTATAAGTACACGTATAGCTCAGGAAAGTGAAGGTAAAGCTCCAGAAAATTCAAAAAATTGAAATGTGGTGAAAACCAAGCATCACGTTATGCAGAAGTTATTGCCTTGCTACAAACCAATGTTTGATATACTAACAAAGACCTGAAAAGTGCTCATGAAGAAATAAAAACATTAAGAAAAGATAACAAGGAGCTAAAATCAAAACTGACCAAGATAGGGAATACCAATGGACACAAAAGAAATAACAAGTAGACAAAAGTGACCAAAAAATCAGTCAATGAACTGAAGCAGTTAGCGAAACCAGGAAAGCATGCACCAAATTCCACAGCTCCCTTTCCCACAAGAAATAGGTTTGAAGCATTGGAGCAAATATCTCAGGAGAAAGAAGAGGAATCAAACGCCGATATGGGCAATACCAGACTCGTATGGAGACAACCCAACTTGCATCTTAAATAGAGTAAAAGAATGCATCTTGGCAGACTATTATTCAAGAGAATCAGCCATGCATGATGGATCATGTATTTTAATAAACAAACTTTAAATACTAAAGTCAAAATTCGAGATGATCTCAAAGTCTTTAAAGAGAACTATTTCTTTGAAGAATCAGTTATTGAGCTAATCAATCTCAATACTATTGTGATTTCTCTGTATAGGGTACCATACTATTATACTTTGGTAACATTCTCACAGAAATTAGAGTATCTAATGAATAAACTAGGTAAGGAAAAAAATTAAAAAGATTATAATAGCCACAGATTGGAACATAGATATACTTAGGGAATATAATAGTGAAACATTAGATTAATTGGATTACTTAAACAACATGGTTTCACCCATAACATAAAAGAACCAACACAAGTAACAGTACATCTTCCACATGCATTGATAATTTAATCACTAATACTTTTGTGGGTAACAAAGAATGCTTTTCAGAAATTAGTTCAAAACAATTATAAAACAGTGCAAATTTTTGGCAAACAAAATATCTCCGAATTTAAGGAAAAACTAGCTAACACAAATTGGCCCCTTAGTAATGAAAAAACTGTAAATGAAAGTTATAATAATTTCCTAAGAGAATTTCTATTAGCATACAACCATTGCTTCCCAAAGACTACATGTAAATGCATCCTAAAAACCTTAGATTTAAGATGGTGTACTCATGGAATCCAGTTTCAAGTAAGCAAAAGAGGATGCTATACAGAGAGCTAAAAATATCCAACAATGAAATATATAAAATAAGAATAAGAAGAAGAAGAAGAAGAAGAAGAAGAAGAAGAATGGCTAAACATATGGCAATAGAAAGATACATAAAAAACTTTGAAAACAAAATAAAAGCAACATGGACTGTAATAAAAAAGGAACTAGGAACAGGTATGAATTCAAACCAAATTAAACCAAGTAGTCACTTAATGATCAGCAACAGTAAGAATAGACTATAAGAGTCGAATAAATGTTTTACAGAAGTTGCAAATACAGTTCAAGAAGCTCCCCCCTCAGTCCGAAAGGCAATACAAAGATTAGGTCCTAATAATTTTCAAACGGTGCAAGAATTTCATTTAGGCATAGTCACACCATTCCAGGCCAAAAAGATAATATCCAAATCTAAGTCAAAAATATCAAAAGGTTGGGATGAATACCACCAAAGTTAATAAAGGAAGTGAAAAATGAATTGTGTGTGCCACTTACAAAGATATACAGCCAGTCATTGTCCATGGGAGTCTTTCCAGAAAAAATGAAATATGCTATAATACATCCCATTCACAAAGGGGATGAAGATGAAAATTATTGTCCAATCTCTGTTCTTCCATCTTTCTCAATTATTTTAGAAAAAATTGTTCAAGCACGATTATTATCCCACTTCGAAAATACAAACATTCTTAGTAATAGACAGCATGGATTTAGGAAACATTTTTCAGCTAGTTCTGCTCTTACAGACTTTGTTAACAAAGTGTCAAAAAATCTGGATGAAGAAGACAAACTACTGTCCTAATCTGTGATATATCAAAAGCATTCAATTGTGTAAATCATGAAATATTAATAGGTAAACTGCATCACTATAACTCCATGGCACGACAGCTCAAGGGAACCTTGACCTTGCTGCTGCATCCCCCATCTCGATCCACTACAAACGTCATGGATGGGGTGCAGTATTGAAGGGTGAGACGTGGTCAGCACCTCAAGTCCCCCTTGGCCGGTTAATGTGGTCCTCATGACCTGGAGCCACTACTTCTCCATCAAGTAGCTCCTCAATTGGCCTCCCAGGGACCTTACGAGGCTGAGTGCACCCCAGGCCAGGTCTTCCAGTGGGGGAAAAATCCCATGCCGGTACTGGGGATCGAACCCAGGTCTCCCGCTTGGTAAGCAGCTGCGCTATAGCGTAAAAAATGTAAACTTGGAACAGTTCAAATATATTTAGCTGGCCGTAAACAGAAAATAATACTTGATGGTAGGGAGGGTCCTAATCATACAAGATGGAAAGATGTTAAAAATGGGGTTCTGCAAGGTCCACTTGGTCCACTACTTTATGTCATATATACTAATGATCTCCCACTCATAGTTAATGGACATCCAATGTTTTATGCTGATGACACCTCAAAATGTAAATGGCGTGTTATTTATGGACGCTCTTTAACTACTGTGGTTCTCAGCATCCCATTCTAAATTAGGTGTGAAAGACCGCTTAAATTTGCTCAGAAGCCTCTCTATCAGGCTTGAGGTTCTTTTACGTGCCATTATTCTACGACACGGCTCCAACGACTTTACTTCCCTACCGAAGGAAGCCATGCTAAGGATTTTTACACCCGAAAAAATCCATTGTCCTCCGTGGGGTTTGAACCTGCAACCTTGGGCATATGAAGTCAGCATGGTAACCATTACACCACGGAGGGCGACAGATGATGACACCTCAATCATTATAAGTGGTTCAAATATTGAAAATTTAAAAGAAAATCTTAATCCAACTGTTAAACAATTGGAAATGTGGTTCAGCTCAATGGTTTGAAATTAAACAAAAGTAAAATGAGAATAATAACATTTAAAACCTCAGTTGAAAATAACACTCAAATATCATCCTCAGATACAAAAGAGGTAAAACTTCTGGGTGTACTTATATTGTCTGATCAGCTATAGTTCAGCAGTAATGTAAATAAAAGCAACAGGTTGCAAAGGTTCTAATTGGTTGCTGAACGTTTCACCGCTTTTCTCTGTAAAAAATAGTTCCTCTTAATTTGCCAAAAGAAGTACACAAATATCATATAAAACTATGCAATGTTGTCAAAATAACATAGTAAGAGTTATTAATAAACAGAAATTGCTGAATTCCCTTATGCAACAATGTACATGTGTTGTGCCTTTCACATATTGTAACAGACGATTTTCAGTTAGCATGTGGAGAGTGTAGTGTACGTATGTAAGCAATGGCGGAGGCGTGTGATACCAGTGTAGTGAAACATAAGGAAAACTTCTCAAATGTGGCGAATTTTAATTTTCATGTTGAATAACGACTCGCCTACCTATTTTACTGTGTTTTATTTATTATATATTTCATAGAGTTAATCATTATCTATCAGTAGTGAAAGTAGGTAGCCATTTCTTTTCCTACCAAACGTAGGTACACGGTTTTACAATTGTACAGCAGACGATTGCAGCCTAGCACCACGAGGTGTGTACATGTGCGTTCGCAGAAGAATATATTCAGGTTTGTTTACATCGCTGGTGAAATAAGGCTGGACAGATAATAGATGAGCATTTAAAATGGACTAGCTAACTAAATTATGTAGAAAAAAGTTGAAAACTGCCTGTTTCTACATGGCCTCTTTATCAAAAATTATGAACCTGCAAACAAGAAAAATTATATATTATAATTACTTCCACTCAGTACTTTCATATGGAATAACTATTTGGGGAAATGCAATAGGATGTGTAAGAATTTTTCGAAACCAAAAGAAAATAATACATATATATTGTCACTCAAGTAACAGAGTTTCTTGCAGACCACTCTTTAAAACTTTAAAAATCTTGGCCCAACCATGTCTATATATGTATAATCTAGCTCTATGTGTCCACAATAGATATGATAGTATGCTAAACATCAACACAAAGATAATTACAACACAAGAGGTAAAAGGGACATAAAATATCCCACACATAGGCTTTCAATGCTAGAAAAAAGTCCATATTATATTGGGATTAAAATATATAATAAACTACCACAAAATCTAACACAAAATCTTAGGGAAATACATAACCAAAATCACTTTTGAAAATCTTTAATAAATTTGTTAACAAAGCATATTACTCAATTAAGGAGTACATGGAAGATGAACTGTGATCTTGTAAATATTGTACATAATTTTTATTCACAATTTTACTATATCTGACGAGTCACCAATTTATGAGCATTAGCTCAGTAAGTGTCATGTGATGAATAAAGTGTTCATTCAAAATCTTCTCGGGCTTCTAACCAGGTAAAAACTTGGCTTGACACCAACGTTTCGAAGAAGTGCATCTTCCTCGTCTTCAGGGTGAACTGATGGATTGAGCTTGCGGAGACTGGTATTTATAAGAGCTGGAATGAAGCTAACATCTGATTGGTTCGCGTGATATTATGGCCTGGTATTTAAGATGACTGAGACCTAGGCACGGACTTCGTAGCAAAACTATTTATAGCAGTTATATGGCTAATCGCGATTCTGGCCTACAATTAAGTTCAGCATGGACACCAAGAGCCTTAAAGAGCCTTAATACCTAATCCTCTACTTGCAGTCTTCCAAGGCTTATTTTCTAGCAGGTGCGTGCTCAAACACAAAACATTAGCCATATAACTGCTATAAATAGTTTTCTATGAAGTCCGTGCCCAGGTCTCAGTCATCTTAAGTACCAGGCCATAATATCACGCGAATCAGTCAGATGTTAGCTTCATTCCAGCTCTTATAAATACCAGTCTCCGCAAGCTCAATCCATCAGTTCACCCTGAAGACGAAGATGCACTTCTTTGAAACGTTGGTGTCAAGCCAAGTTTTTACCTGGTTAGAAGCCCGAGAAGATTTTGAATTAATACGTCGCCAGGAAAGCTTCAATTCTTATTTTGAATAAAGTGTTATTATTATTAATTTTTTGTTTCTCTTGGTTCAAAATAGGACCCAGAAGCCCAGTATCAAATGGAACCCTTGCATCCCAATCAATGCAAATACTGCCCAAAAAGCTTCCGTAAGCCGTCAGACTTGGTTCGACATATAAGGATACATACAGGAGAACGGCCCTATCAATGTTCCTGCTGCAATAAGTGCTTCACTGTCAAATCAACTTTGGACAGCCATGTTAAGACACATGGAGGACAGAAACTCTTTGCTTGTCATGTATGTGGTTGTCTTTTCTCTACTAAAGGCAGCTTAAAGGTGCACATGCGTCTTCATACAGGTTAGTTAAAAACAATCACTTTTAAAATTCCTGACATGTAACAGGATTGTCTTTGCTGTATATCATTTAAATATTCTTTTAGATTTTCATTTCAATAGCTTTTAAAAAGTAGCAATTAAATAATGATTTTAGAATTTAAAGGATCTGTTAAAGTTGAATAACTAAAAAAACAATACTTTCGCCTATAAAATAAACATCCAAAATTTGATGACAATCATTATTCATAACTTCCTCAACCCATTATTCTTTCATAGCTGTTATAAATATTCTTCCTCCAAAATTTTTCTTTTCATCTGCTTACTTTGAAGCAAGAAGCTGCTTCTGTGGGACAGTACTAAATAGTTCATAAAAGACAATATGATGAAAAATTTTATTTGTTCTATTCATAAGACTTTCTCTTCTATTATTTTACAAATTATTTTTACACAAGCTTACTGTCCTCTGCTTCAGTTAAGATAAATTTTCATTGCATATTTCATTGTAGGTATAAGAAACAATGAGTGATTTATTTCCATCTTTTGTTTCTAGAATATTACAAGTTTAACTTACATTCAAATAACAATTTTTTAAAATCTAGAGTGTCTACTGCTAGCTCCCCCATACTTTAACCCCTGGGTCATACAATGTGTGTTCAACAAGAAAGCAAACTTTTGAAATAGCACTCCAACCAGCAGAGACAGCAGCTGCAGCTATTAAGTGCACTTAGTGACAGATTTAGATAACAAATTGCCATTTGCCACATTTCGCTGACAGTGAACTGTAGCCACTGGAGTGAGCAATTGTACAAATTGCTTGTCAGATTAGTGCTAAAGAGACAGTGAAAAAGCATGAAGAACACGTATGTATAACATTTTGCTAAAAGCTTTGCAAAACTTTCACAGAAACATTGCAATTGCTTAGCCAAGCGTATAAGGAGGACTGTATGAGAGACTATAAAATCAAGGTGATGTTGGTTGTGTTTTTTGACTACAAAGACATTGTTCATTATGAATTTATATCATGTGGTCAGATGGCAAACAAGTCTACCAGGGAATCATAGTGCACATGAGGGACACTGTGCATAGGAAAAGGTCTGAAATGAGAAAACCAGAATTGGAAGCTACATCATAGTCTGCTCACTCGTCACCCATTGCCTGCAACTATCCAGCAAAACATCACATTCCTGTTACCCAAATTGAAAAACACGTTGAAAGAACATTGTTACCAAACCATAGAGGAGATTCAGGACAGAGCAACAAGGGACTCATGTGCCATCCCAGAAAATGCATTCAAGGTGGGGCTCCAAAAATGGAAGAAACAATGGGAACAGTGAATTGCCAATAAAGAGGAATTTGGGGGGGGGGGGGGGGGGAGTTCATAAAATGTTACAAAATAAGCAATAAAGGTGTTATAGCTTAAGTTTGGTTTCTTGTTGAACACACCTCATATGCATGAGGTAGAGCTACTATACTGACTCTTCAGTTTCTGAGTTGTCCTCTCTTTAGGATCTTTGTCCACTTCTCTCTTGCATTTCCTAAAACTTTCCCAATCATTTTAATTGTTTTCCACCTTTGCACTCGCCAGAATTTTAGTTGAAATTATTTCTTTGTTTAAATTATCCAGTTTTTGTTTCATACATCATATTTCCATCTTTTATTTTTCTCGCATTCTATTAAAAATATAAAATCACCTAATTTCTCACACATAATAAATTTTCCCCAACAATTGTTTCCTATCCCTTTTAACAATAATACTCCTTTACGCATCCATGCGAGATCTATTCTTTCAGATGTCTCCCATATATCCCCCCAATTTGTTTTAATTATCCTATATAACCCAGAGAAGTTTTATCCTCAAAATTTGCCCATATCTCTTGTTTCTCTATGTTTTCTAACTTCAACCTCGCTTCCTTCTAAAGTCTGCTGTAAGCATAAGAAATATTACAATAGGTTAAAGTCATAGATTTTTAAAAATGTGGGTGACTTTGGCATAGCTTTAAAATTCCATGCTCTTTGCTTAATCCAAGAAAAAAAATAGCAGCTTATCACTAATCTGATGTGTTACATTCACATTATTTTCTCTATCCACTGTTCTACAAAATATTCTTATACCAGCATACACTTCTATCTGTTTCACATTAAGATAAACATTTGCAGAAATGGTTTTATTACTGATTTCCTTAAAGGTTCAAGGCTAATACGCTAGACTTAAACTATAATCAAATATTTTCAAAATGAGTAACTATTTAATGATTTTGGAATCTTTTCTCTTTGAAAAAAAAATAGAGACTGAAGGTTGTCATAGTCAGTGCTTATTTCAAGAAAGTCCTTAGCAGCAATTTTGTAATTCAGAGACTTTCAGATACCGAAGGAAATACTTATTCCTATAAGGAAGATAAGCACTCTACTTAAATTCAATGAGGAGAGCTGATGCCATTGTTCATCAATTGCCTACAATGGAGGTTAATGATAAAATTTTGCGGAGTATATGGGGTTTCATAACAAAATTGTACTGCTCAATAATAAATGATATTTGCATGATTTGTAGAATCCCCTTAAATGTACAGTGATGCTGAATTAAGAAGTGATGTTGCTTTACCAAAGCTACTGTTGTAAAAATTGCATTGTCTCTACTAAACAATGTAACCAGAAAAAAATGTAATGTTATTTATGGATGCTCTTTAACTACTGTGGTTCTCAGCGTCCCATTCTAAATTGGGTGTGAAAGACTGCTTAATTTTGCACACCACGGAGGGCGACATGTACCAGAAGTTTACCATTTTCACCACTGCTCAGAATTCTAATAGCACTGAGATTCTATACATTATATTTTCTGTTAGACCTGTGTCATATTAGCAAGTTCATAACCCAAAGTGTGTTTGCGAATTAATGATATAGAAGTGAGACTTCCATTTGTGGTTTACTTCCATGCATGCATATGAATAGTAACATAAAGTGTAGGGGGTTCTTATATGTGACTGGGCCACAGGGAAACCAATAATATTCAGACTCTCTTGTCTATTTCTGTATATAAATAATTATAAGAATGAAAATGTTAAGAAATAAAGAAGGTTTTGACCTTCATAAAGCAGAATTGAAGGTCTGTCTCTATTAAAGTTTTAGCATAGCATTCACAATGTAACTTATTAATAAATTTACTATTCAAAATTTGCTAACTTTTACTGCTTTCTTAACAGCTGTGAACAAAGCAACAAATATGGAAATAGCAGCTGGTTATTTGATCACCTGCATGCTCATTTACACATTCCTTCATACATATTAGTGACTGCACCATATTGCCACATGTACGAGTACTTTGGAAATAAGAAGAAGCTTAATATTCACAGCCATAAGTATCAAATAGTAATAAGCATCTCTTTGCAAATAAGTGATTGTGAATTTGACCCTAACAATTAAAAAAAGTATTTGATAATTCAAAATTTATGATTAATATAAATATATAAATATAAATAATATTTATAAATGTAAAAAGAAGCTAGTAACAGTGAAGAATAACACAAATATTAATATAAAAATAATAGTTCCAAAAGATAAGTGAAGATTTGTTGCAACTATTATTTTTATATTAATATAAATAATATTTGTTAATTAAATCTCAGCATGGCTCTCGAAGAGGTTACTCTACTACCACAGTAATTGAGAGTTTGTAAACCAAGTACTAAGTAATCAAGATAACACCAAAATAGGAGGGATTTTCCTTGACCTGTCTAAGACATTTGACAATGTTTCTCATAATCTGCCTTTGTCAACATTAGAAAACTATGGAATTAGGAGGAAAATGAGAAAATCACGTATAACACACTTAAAAAATCAAACTCAATTCACAGAAATATTTTGGAAAAGTGATAACATAATTAGCTTATCTCTCTAAATCTGGAATTGTTCGAGTATCCCAAGGGGTCAGTTTTGGGTCCTCTGCTATTTTTACTACACATAAATAATGTACCTCTCTGTGGGATAAGTTTGTAGCCTCTGCTGATGGTATATCTTTAGTCTGTTGCAGTCCAAATTTAATGAATTACAGCAACACACGATCAGTTCATTAACTTGATTGTTAATCACTTTGGGAGTATTATGCTTAATTTAAACACAGACAAAACTAAATATATTTAGTTTTCTCACTCAAGAAACAACTCTCTTTATGACATAAAACTAAATCTGAAAATCAGTGAAATACAGGAGGTGCCACAGTTTAAACTTTTGGGAGTTTACATTGACAAATATCTTGTCATATGATGCTCATGTTGAAGCTCTTAACAACAAATTAAGTTCAAGCATAATTTTACTATGTCAACTAACAAACTATTTATACAGGGATATTTTGAAATTAATTTATTATGGTCATATCAATGCACATTTAGAATATGGAATAGAAATTTAGGGGGTACTAGTTTGAAAAAAAGGAGTCTAAGAACCATATATCGTCTGAACAACAGACAATTTTGTAAAGAAATATTCATCAACCAGCAAATCCTCACTATTTACTCATATATTTATAAATTAATTCTTTTCATTAAAAAAAAAATCTGATGTGTACCATTCACATGACTTTCTCTATATCCCTGCAACAAATTATTCTTAAAAAGCTTATACTTATATTTACTTTATGCTAATCAGAAAAAATTAGCAGAAATAGTCTTATGACTTGCTTCCTTGTAAGTAGAAGCAAAATACGAGACTACCATAGGTTAAAACGATAGTCAAAAGCTGGTTTCTATGTCAATGAAGTTCCTTTGTTTATATGCATAGGAGTTGACAAGTTCCTACATGAGAAAAGTATAAGTTTTCATAGCAGAAACCAAAAATAAGGAATGTCTCAAAAACGACGAACTCACAAAAAAAAATGCATATAACATAAATTGTGTGTTTTAACGTGCTCTACATTTTTTGTGTAGTAAGTTTTTGTCCATCTTTTACGGTTTAGCAGTTATTCAAAATTCAGTAAAATTCATCCAGAATAAACTACTCTTCAGAAGCTATTCCCAGAAAATTCAAGATATACATTTTATTTGTCAGGTAAATATCTTTAATATACAAAATTTTAATCAAAATCGTTAGAGCCATTTTTGAGAAAATCAAAATTTTTTAAAAAAGTTCCATGTAAAGGGTAGTTGGGGGTAGGAGGATTTTTCTCAAAATCTTTGTGTCGCATCCCTGGAAGATACTAAACTTAAATACCAAGTTTGGTATTTTGCAGACTTTTTGTTTTTGAGTTATCGTGTTCACAGACCCATGGACACACACACACACACACACACACACACACACACACACACACACACACACACACACACACGCACACTCACACACACATGGACCTTTTTGTGAAAATGCTTTTTTTGGATATTGGGGACCCTAAAACACATATTTCCGGTGAAATCTCGGTATCAAATTTTTGGGTGGAATGCAATACCTTCTCTATACACTATGTACATAGTGCGTATAGAGAAAGTAAAATACATTAACTCCTTAAATAAAGACAATTGTGTATTTAGGACTAGAGGGTCAAATAACTATTACAAAATTTCATCAACAAATCATCAGCTAACAAAGATCCATATAATTGTGGAATAATATTTTACAATAAACTACCAGAAAATATAAAATCCACAAATGGTCGAACCTTTGCTAATTATTATGAAATTAATAAGTAAACAAGTGCCTTTATAGAGTTGAGGATATTTAAAACATGATCCTATATTAATTTCTAGGTAAAATACTTTATATTCACATAATCATTTCCATAGATGTACATGTTGATATTTTGATCTGTTATACTTAGCAATATTTTAAACATATGTGAACTTGTCTTTATTTTATTGTATTGACCTTGTACATGCTCATAATGTTTAAAATTATTGCCTAGTAACTTTTAATTTGTTTATGTGTTATGATACTCTTAATTTGAAATACATATTCTGTATTTAAAATAGGTAAAATTGTTAAACTTTTGTAATATAATATTTAGCCTCTACTGACCATATTCAAAGATTTGTTATAAAGTCTATGGACAATAAATAACATTGTTATTTATTGTCCATTTATTTATTGTTAATATTAGTATTATTGTTAAAAATAAAATCTTGAAAAATGGTTAATGTCACAAAAATTTATTTGAAATAAATTTTGTGATTTAACATCTGCATTTTTGTGTTGTAAATTTTTGTCTATCAGCTATGATTGATTGACAACTTGTACAAAATTCATTCAGAATGAAGAAGACTTACAAGCAGAAAATGGTAGTTTAATTAAAATTGTTAAAAGAAATTTTTCACAAAATCAAAATTAACAAACTTTTTCCACATAAAGAATAATTTGGAGTAGGGCAATGTTCTTGAAAACCTTTGTTGCATCCTAGGGTGATACTGAACTTAAATTGGCAAATTCAGTAATTTAATTGGCTTTTCATATTTCATTCACTTGGTTTTTTTTCATAGTTATGCTGTTCACACACATGCACACGCCCACGCCCCCACCCACCCCCCACACCCACTCACACACAGAATTTTGACAAAAAGATCCCCCCTCCCAGAAGCCTCCAGTGAAATCTCGGCATCAATTTAAGGTTGAATGCAATACTTCCTCTACTTAGTAAAGGTAGTGTATAAGGTCAAAAAGAATAAGCAACTCTCAAGGATAGAAATTGAGGTAGATGAAGGTGTTTAAGGAAAAAGAAAGGAAGATAGGTGTTGTTATTGTATAAAATGTAACAAATGATTTATAATAATAAATTCATTCATTTATGCATACTAAAGGCAAGCAGCAGAGAAAGTAAAAATGAAAGCTGAATATAAAAAAATTAGCTCTATCTGGTTACATGTAGAGATTTAAATAGTCCAAAAACATTGCATAAAACTAAGATATTTCATATAATTCTAAAAGTAGCCCTTGTAGTAGCAGTAGTAGCATTTATTAATATCATTATTATTATTATTATTATTAATATAATTTTGATACAATATTGTATAATACTTTAATTAACGTTACTTTCAAATTCTGACAGGGCCTCATGCATGGCATATGGATGTGTTGTCATGCCAACCAGGGTTAGCCTTGAAGTAGCCAATTGCTTTTTAAGTCCTCTCCACATGCTTTGCCCAAGCTCAGAGGCAGTGTTGATACAGCACAGACAGCCACATGATGTTGCTTGTTTGCTTTAATTTTAATTTTATTTAACCATCTGCCCTATTTAGGGTTTGCCAAAAGATGCAGAATACTTTAAAACCTGAATTAATCACATACATATAATATAGTGTTTGAAAGCAAACTTGACAAAACAATAACAACAATAATAATAAATAAAAGATAAGTTAATAAATAATAATAATATAGAAATGCAAATTCTAATAGCAATAATACAGGCCATTATATCATATGGTAACCCATTCAAGCCTTTCTCTCCTTTGCTACTCCTGCACCATCTGCTGGTACTTCGGACTGCCAATTCCAGTTCAAAAATGCATTGTCACCATTTCTATGTTGCTGAGTAAGTGATATGTGCAGTCAATTATTGTCAGTTAGATGCTTCTGTCGCTGCAGTAAACATGGTGTATCACTTAACTGTGGAAGAACACGTGTTTATTTGTAAAGTTTACTTTAAGCATGCATCTGCTCACTGTATTTGCAGGAAATGTGCTGAAAAGTTTGCAAACTCTGTACTACTACAACAAAAATTATACATGCGGTCGTCAATAAATTTGAAGCTTCAGGTTCAATAATGGACAAGAAATATTCTAGAAGAAGGTCAGTGTTAACAGAAAATAAACTGGATGAAATCGGTGCCACTTTGGAGCATTTGCCTCAAAAATCACTAAACAAATTAGTGCAGCAAACAGGTGTATCGCCATCTTCTGCTAGAAATGCTACATGTCTGTTGAAACTAAAACCTTATTGCTACATATGAGTGAAAGCATTAAAAGCAAATGACCTCAGTAAATGTGAAAATAATTGCAATTGGTTTTTTCCAATCTGTAGGAAGAGGTTTCTTTGACCCACCGCTTTTGTTTTTCTCAGGCAAATCTTGGTTTCACTTAAATGGGTGTGTGATTACTCACAACATCGATACTGGGCTTCAGAAAAACCTGTGCTATTGGATGAAATGCCTCACTATGAACAGAAAATTAGAATTTGGTGTGTGATGGGTGCTAGAAAAATAATAGGCCCCATTTTCTTTGATGAAATAAATGCAGAGCAATATCAGAGGCTAATTCTTAAACCATTTTTCGATTGCATGATAGAAGAAGAGAAACCATATGGTTGGATCTAGCAAGATTCTGCAACAGCACACATGACTGCCAAATTGTTAAATACAGTAAGAGAGGTGTTTGATGACAGAATTGTTGATTTATGGCTCCCTCATTCTCCTGACCTAACAAGTTATTTTTATTTATGGTGTTCTTTAAAAAACAAAGTGTATTGTTCCAATCCTTGCACACTAGAGGAACATAGACATAAATATCATACAAGAAATTACAACAATTCATGCTGTACCCCTTAAAAAGGAGTGCAGCCTTGCAATGGGTATGCATGATACTTCTTCTGTTTCTATCAACATTTTCCCAAAAGCTTTGTAGCTCCTGCGAGCCAAAACTTCTCAGAGGATAAAATGTGCTGGGCTGTTTCAGTCTCCTTCCTGCATAATCTGCATTCTAAGCTGCCCTGAAGCACTCCATTTGTGTTAAGATGTTTTTATTCTGTGTTTATCATGACAGAATTTAGATTGATGACGTCTCTGTTATCTTTATCATAGTTCTGAGGATCTGCTAAAGAGAGCAGGAGAGTCTGGTGTGAATAAATCAGTGCCTTTTGTGTTTTGAACATGAGTTATTCTACAAATGGATGCTGTTATAGATGTGCCAAGGCTGCTATTAGTCCCATACTACTTTTTCTTTTCTCTGTCTTTTTGTTTGTATTGGTAGGTAATTATTATAAACCTGTTTTATAAGGTGTTGTTACAAAAACGCTAAAATTTAGGGAAAGGCAAAGAAAGCAGCATTATATGGAACCTTTCAATACCAGATTGAAAATAGCTTTTGATCATGAAAATACAATGCTTAGTCATGCATTCTATTCCACTGCAATGAAATCTATAGTTTCCAGGCACTACTTCTATGGTATATCAAATCTGCCAATCATGGTATGTACTTTAATATCTTCTAGGTAAAGCTCTGGCATGCATTAGTTTAGTGTTGACCACTAGATCAAGTCCTAGAAGGGCTCAAATGTCTAGCGCCTATGTCATTATTTCAAATTCTGTTGTGGTAAAAGCCAAATAAATTTGTCACTCAATAGAAAATAAGCTTTTGTATGAATAATTTATGGAATACTTATGAAAATGAATGCTGATATTAGAGGAAGCTCTATGGTTTCTTTTCTGAATTGTTGCAGGTGCAAAACCATTCAAATGTCCCCTGTGTGAATTGCGATTTAGGACATCAGGGCACAGGAAAGCTCATTTGATGTCACATATGAAACAGGCTGCTGGAGGAGAAAAAAGAGAAAATAGAGGAGGACATATAGTCCGTTCCTCACGTCGTAGCAAACGAGTGCAAATGGTTGTGACAACAGAATCTCAGCAGGAGCAACAACAGCAGCAGGATCAGCAGGCCAAGAACAACAATGATGTACCAGAGCAGCTCATATCGCACATAACGATTGATCAGGCCACATTCAATAGCCTGATTCAGCCCACTTCTGTAGCAGAGGGAGAGGCATTTAGTGCTGCGCTGCTTACAACTGCCGGCACTACCAATGGAACTGCAACCACATCCAGTGCAGATAGCCAGATTGTGGGTAACTTCCAGCTTCAATTGGGAGACAGCCTGCAGATTGCTGGTGTAGACTCTACAGGAACTCTTCAGCTGGCTACTGCTCAAACCCTGCAGCTAGATGATGCATTACTACAGCAATTCCAGGTGGGTGTGTAGAGTGGTAGTTGTGTACCAGAAGAAAAATCATTTACCATGTTTCCATGGGAATTGAAATCAATTTGAATCCAATTCTATCTGAAAGCAATCCATATTTCACATATTAAATTCAGTAAGAATTGATATTGCTTTGAATACTCAGGGTTAAAGCATAAATAATTCAAAATTTTATGTTGGTTGACTTGTATTTACATTGGCAAACTTGTTAAACATAGAAGTAATGAGTTGGAATTGTCACACTAACATTGTTTAACTACAGTTGGATAGGTGCTGAAGATGAAAACAAACTGTTTCTGAAACATGTTCAAGTAAGAAATACAGTTGAGCGATGTTAGTGTTAACAAGGCCAACTCATTACTTCTAGTGATAAACACTCACTGTTATTAATCTTCTATTTAATAACATTATTATTAATATTAAATATGGTTCTGTGTATTTTAACAAAAATGTCTTTATTACTTTATTAGCTGAAATACTCCACTTGCCTGTGTATTGACGTTTTATCCTTTTAACATTTGCTTGTCCATTGGTCGTAGTTAGAAATCATTAAACAGCGCTCACATTCCACTGGTGCTCCATTTTCAGTCCATGTATCATCAGTGTTATCTCCTGCAGTGCCATATGTAGTTAAAGCAGGCATTAAAAAATATAAAAAAAAAAAAAACAACCTAAATAATTAACAACCACAAATATACTTCCTCTAGTGGTACTTCCTCTAGTTTGATGGTATTACTGTTATCCATGCCCACTTTATCATTTTTATGTGTCATCAATTGTTTTTTGCCTGTAAAACATCACAAAATTCCCATAGAGAAAGAAACCCACTGGTTACAAAAATTGAAGAAGGAAAAAAAACAATTATAATAAGTACATATCCAAACATCAGAATATGCTCAAAGGAAATTGAATGTTAATACCAACTTATCTATTACTTTATGTGATAATGTTTGAGAGCCACAGAACTTTTTAACCAATGTGACTATATGAGTTCTTTTGTGTTATTTTATAGTCAATTAAAGAATAATCATATGAAGATAAATAAGATGATAATGATAAAGAAGAAGTATTTTGTCTACTTTGATGTTTTTGCTGTTATTACAGTTTAATATAATTCAGGTTAAAATTTGTTGATCTTTCAACCACTTTTTTCGCCTTTGCCTTTGTTTAAGCATAATAGCTGAGGTAATTATTTGACTGTTTTATTACTCCATGATCAATTTCAGATATTAGATTAACGAATAATATGTGAACAGGCAGCTAATTTGTTATTTTGTAATGTTGTGAAAACCTAAGTAGGTAATTAGTTTTCTTATACTGGCAATGTTCCAGCTATTACGATAATCACTGAGAAAGATATAGATGGTCTTGCAAGCTTTTGTAGATGTAAAATAAAATAATTAATCTTGTGAAATGGGATGGAAATTTGAATTCTATGCTAGACAGTAATTTTTGCCTTGTGCCAAAGGTTATCTGTACCAAGTGTGGTCGAAATCGGTGCAACAGTATAGAAGCCTTCAAAAAACATATTATACATACATTGATTTTTATGTATTAAAATATTCAGTGCACAATTAAAGACTGTATTTCAATGTTGTAGCACATTTTTATCTCTTGTCACAACACTCACTCAATTCTTCAGCCGTCTCTCTACTGCATGTGAATGTTCCAAACTCACTGTCAAAACTGAATTGTGCGACCCTGCCATCTTCACTTATGTACCACTTGATGACATGGCAAGAAATTTACAGAAGTAAAGTCATCATTCCATGTGTAAATTAAGTATAGGTATGCCTGTTATATCCAGGTGTAACAAAATGGGACTTCAATGTAAAACACCTGCTTGTGCAATGTTATTTTTATGTACACTTGCAACAATAAGTTATGAATGATGTAAAGCAAGCCATTTGCACAAGCGCAGCAGTTCAGGGCAGCAAAGTATAGGCACATGCATTTTGCACATAGTCATATAGTTCTGCAGGTTTTGACATTAGTGAATTATTTTAGAACAAAGTGTGAGATATGGAAATGATAAAAATGGTTCTGTTGCATGTTATACCAGTTCTTGGCAGAATGTTTCAGAAATACAATAGAATGTAGCGGCTTTGGTGAATTTGATACAATTTTAATACACAGGTATTTCTGTGCAACATATTTCAATCTGATCTAATTTACTAAGTTACCCAATATGAAGCTGAGGTGTTAAAATAAAAAATAAAAAAAATTAATAAGTTAGTCTTTGGGGTGCAAACCTTCGGCTGTATCAGTATATTCAACTCTCGAGGATACATGATAAATGTAACTCCATGGCACAACAGTCCACAAGGGACCTTGGCCTACTGCCCAGCCGCTGCAAGCAGTATTGGAGGGTGAGACGTGGTCAGCACCTGAAGTCCCTCCCAGCTGGTTGATGCGGTTTTCTTGATCTGGAGCTGCTACTTCTCAATCAAGTAGCTCCTCAGTTGGCCCCCAAGGGACCTCACGAGGCTGAGTGCACCCCGGACCAGATCTCCCAGCGGGGGAAAATTCCCCACACCGGTACTGGGTATCGAACCCAGGTCTCCCGCTTGACAGACGACCAGAATACATGATAGCTGCAGTATTATCTGATCTTATATTTTTATAATGCAGCATAACTGTGTGAGTGATTTTTATTTTTTTACATTATAAAATGCTAAAATATATTTATCTGTATTAGTCAAAACCTGTCAGCATCCAACCATGCCAACACACCAATTACTTTAGTTAGACACCCCCCCCCCCATCCTTACCACAGTTTCTCTTGAATACAGAGTATAACTTTTGAGTGGATTTGATCCCACTATCCTTGGTTAGATTGATTAGTCACTTCTATTGTACCCTAGAGCATGGCCATAAATCCGGATGTCAAAGTTTGTATTATTAGTTGATTTATCCAATGTTATCCATTGGTAAATTCGGTTAATTAACTATCATGCAGAGGAAATCATATTACCTCCATATCACTGAAGGGGTCAAATAGAGAACAGTAGTAATATTTAAGCAATATTTTTAGTTATTTTTCTAACTATTGTTGCTATGGTTTTGTAATAATATCAAATTACTTTTGTAATTAGGCAATGACCTAAAAGAATTTGAACATTATGTCTCTAAAGCTGTATAATAACCTACCAACAAGTAATTGACATTGCTATGATAATAGTTTTACTGTCATGAGTTGTAAAGCAATTAATGTCAAGAAATTAATTATAGAAATCCTATTTAAAAAAAAAAATATACAGGGTGTTAATGAACTATACCAAAATATTTTCACAGAATATGTAGATTACTTAAATAAGTAATTTGAGATAGGAGACTTATGGCCTGTTTATTGAAATTTCAAAGTAACGGCTATAAGTTTCTGAAGCGCCAGTATGCCACTGGCTAATTTATCAACCATTTGAGAGCATAACACGAAAAACAAAGGGACATATTACAGCATAGTGGTTATGATACTGGCTTGCAAGTGAAAGATAGTTTCCGAGTTCAGGTTTCGTTCATGTATCGTGGCATTTCGTCTGGAATGAAAAAAATAATAATAAAAAACTTTTACTCTATGACAGGTATTGAACTCATGACCTTTGGGATAGTAGCTTCCCGCATTAAGCCACTAGAGCAGTTGAAAAAATGCCTCCAGAGTAGGCTACATAACTCAAGAACATAGTTAATGAATGCTCAGTGTCGCACTGTTAAGTGATTGGTTCAAGATTTACAGATTTTTGTGACATTAAAACTTGAGCACGCTAGTAACAAGCTGCTAAAAATCGATATTTCTATAATCTGGCAGCAATTTTAAAGACATTCTAAGACTTTTTTTCAACCTGAGCAATCTCCAGCAGAGATCCATCACCAAGTGTGTCATGTGTATGGATACAACATTATGTGCGACAGTTTAGTAAGACAATGGTGCAGGCAATTCACTGAAAGATAAACCAATACTCACAACAAAGCCCACAGGGGTCAACCATTCCTGGTAATGTCAGAAATGTTGAAAAGTGTGCAGCAAGCAATTGTGCAGAACCAGTGTTTTACAATTTCAGAACTCTCTTATCAATTCCCCCAGATGTCTCACTCATTTTTGCACAAAATTGTCTCCCGGTGATGAACACAAAACCAAATGACTAGCCACAGCATTGACATTCCTACAGCGGTATGCAGAGAACAGTGACCAGTTTCTAAACAATATTGTCACTGAGAATGAATGGTCTGTGAAGACCAAATTCAAGCAGACAATCTCTGTCAAAAAAATCAGGTGCCTGTCTTCTGGGATCGACATAGTGTCCTCTTGTGCGAGTTTTTACCGTGAGGGGAGGCTGTAAATGCTGATCTGTATTGTCAGATGTGGTATAAACTGATGAGTAATCCAGAACAAGAGATGTGGGCTGTTAACAAGAGGCATTGCCTATTGCTTAATAATGCAAGACTCCATACAGCCAATGCCACACAAAAAGTACTGAGTAAGTTTGGGTGAGAGATATTTGACCATCCACCCTACAGCCCCAACCTCACCCCAAGTGATTTTTATTTCCTCCATCTCATGAAGCATTTTCTGGCAGAAAAATGTTTCCATAATGATGCTGAGGTGCGGAATGAAATGACTTTGTGCTCTGTACAGTGGCGTACATGTCTTGGGCATACAATACCGTTACAATAAATGCCTCAACAATGGTGGTTACTATGCTGAAAAGTATCAAGTCAATAGGTGTAATTATTCTAAAAAATATTGCTTACTTAGTAATGTTTTTATTTGTTTTATCAGCCATTGGGTCTTACTTTCTGGATGCACCTTATATATTAGCCAGACTGCCCTCAATAGACTATAAAAACATTTTAGACTTTGTTTGTTGGTTTGTTTATTTATTTAAACACTTGTAGCGTAACAAACCAATTTTTAATTTTATGTGAACCTGTGTCAATTGTAGCCAAAAAGACTTTATTGTTTACAGTAAAAAGCTCACACACCATTATTCTTGCTTCTGTCAGGCATCAAACATCATCATTCAAGCAGCAACTGCAGATGATGCATTACAGCAGGAAGAAGCACAAGTAATCACAGATGAAGCTCATCCATCAGCTGGTGAGATGACAGCAGTTCATTTTGAGATTCATACTGATGAACAGGGCCAAATAATTGGTATGACACCCTTGTCTGATAACGACCCGACACAAACAGGTAGGTATTAAATTTATCTTATATGGAATAGAGATTTTGTTCAGAAAATGTGTGGCATATACAGTAAAACCTGAAATTTATGGACTCCTTGTTAAACAGAAATCTGCCTTAAACTGAAATATGTCATAGTTCTGTGAATTTATGGGCAAAAAATATGCTAAATTTCGTTACTAAATGGAAAATGTCTAACATGGACAATGGAAATGAAAGTATGCCTTTTAACAGAAATTTCCAGTTCCAGAATGTAGTGTTTAGAAAATTTTCAGGCACCCTGTGAAAGTCTGCCTTGCGTGTTGTACAGATGTGATGTTTTTGTCGAAACATGACTATTTTGCTACTACATGACCAGTCTATGAGAAGGGTGCACTAATGAATACTGAGAAATCCTGTCATAACTATTCTTCACTGCATAGTTTAGTTAACCACTGATGTTAGATAAGCACAGCTTTTTATAGTTGAATTGGATTGCATTCAGTAGGTTCACCAGTAGCCATAAAGGCTTATGAATATTGAATATGTCAAGGAAATGTACAATTCAGTTACATATGTACATAAAGATTATACACTGATATTGAACATAAAAAGACATTGTATACAAGTAGTATGAAACAAAGCAGGTATAATTTTATATACTTCCCTGTAATATGTATAAACAAATTCAGTTTGATTGCATGTGTATTACATTACTTATGTTTTAAACTTTCTTAACATTTAGCATTGGTGGTTAGTTTGATACACATAAGTTTAAATAGGTTTCATTAATTCTAGATCAGGCATCAAATGAAGCTTACAGTGATTTGTCATTAAAACGGTTATATAAGTTTTATCATCCAGATAATTTGTCATTCAGATAATCTTGTACAGAATAAAATGATTTTGAGCAATTTTAAAAGCATTGCAATTTAAAACTTTTCCCTTTAGATCATTTAGAAGAGCATTGAATATTTTTCATAATATAAGCCTTTCTGAAATGGATGTCACCTTTTTGTGTAGTATTTATAAATGTGGCTCGATTACATACAAGAATTTTAAGATAGGTAGCAAATATACACAAGTAAGGTAGGTTTAATATCTTCAGCATTCTGAAAAGATCTTTGCAAGAATGTCTGCTATGGGTGTTAGAAATGATTCTTATAACTTCTTTTGCATGAGGGGCATTTGTTTACTTTCTACTAGTTTCCCCAGAATAATATTCCATATTCCATGATTGAATGAAATATGCATAGTATAGTAGTTTAAGATATCAATTGCCCGCCTGGACAGTGTGGTGGTAGCGTGTCTACTTCACATTCAACAGGTCACAAGTTTGAATCTCGCTTAGGGTGAGTTACCCAGGTAAGGTTTTTTTTTGGATTTTCCCTTATCCTGAGAAGACTAATGTTGAGTAACTTTAAGCTCTATGGACCCCGAGATCATTTGAGCATCATTTCACTAATTTCATTTATCGTCCAATATGACCAACCAGGTTAAAGGATGTTACGCAACAGCAACAAAAAATATCAATAGAACTTACAGTTACTAGTGCTCAGATAGCATAGCAGGCAAAGCTGAGTTTAGGTAAGATATACTTAATGTGAGCTTTCCAATCTAAATATCTGTCCACTTGAAGGCTCAGAAATTTAATGCTATCTATTTATTCCAATAACATGTCATTAATACCAATTTCTATTGGAGCGTGTGACGTTTGATGACTTATAAATATTTTTGTTTTTTCTAGATTTACAGGTAATTTGTTAGCTTTAAACCAATATGATATCAGTTCAAAACATAGTTCAATTTAATTACACACCCAGTTAAGTTTTTACTGGTCACCAGCATACTAGTGTCATCAACGAACAGAATGATATTTGCAATATCCTTTAAATAAAATGATTGCTCATTTATGTAGATCAGAAATAGTAAAGGCCCTAATTCTGAACCTTGGGGTATTCCATGTGTTACTGTTTTCCAATTTGATGTTTGTTTACGATAACCTGTATTAGTGTTAACTTCAACACTCATTTTCTTTCATTTAGGTACGATGCAAACCAACTTAGATTTTCATTTTTTAGTCCATAGAATTTTAGTTTTGCTGTAAGAATATCATGATTAACACAGTCAAATTTCTTTGCCAAGTCACAGAAAATTCCATCTATGTGCATTTTTAAGTTGCATTACTTGTTGATATTCCTTTTCTGAATCCAAACTGATTCCTGACAGGTATGTTGTTATTTTCAAGGTATTTGTACAGTCTGTTGAATATCACCTTTTCAAGAACTTTTGAAACAATTGGCAGAAGAGTTATTGCTCTATAATTTGAAACATTGTATTCACCTTTTTTGAAAAGGTTTTTTTACAATTGAAAATTCCATTCTGTCAGGGAAAATACCAGTCTTTAGTGACTTAATGCCTAAGTACCTAAGGGGAATACTAATTTGAGATGAACATGATTTTAAGATTGATGAGCATGATTTGTTATTTCATCATAACCAGAAGAATTCCTTGTTTTAAAAAAGCCAATGATTTTATTTATTTCGGAAGGTATTGTCAGACTGACTTTAAATTCAGGTACTACATTTGTGAAACTTGATCTTGGAAATTCTAATGCTGCCTCTTTATTTCCATAATTAATATTTGGTTTGTTACATCCAAAAAGAATTTGTTAAAATTTTTTGCAACTTCATGAGTTTTGCTTTCTCTTGATTCACAAGGTTGAGTATTATTGAATCATTTTGCAATGAGTGTTTACCTGATTCTCTTTTTATTATGTTCCAAGTAGTTTTTATTTTATTGTCAGAGTGTATTATCAGGTTGTTATAATGCAATATTCTAGCTGTTTTTATTACTTTTTTTTTTTTTGGAGCTTGCAATACTTTTTGAAATGTTTTAAATCTAAGTTGCTACGAATTCTTACTTGCTGATATAGTTTTCTCTTTTGTGCCTGCACAAGGTCCTAATTCCTAAAGTGATCCAGGCATTGACTCTTTTGAAGTTAGATATTTTGTTAAACTTGATTGGGAAGCAAGATTCAAAGTGAGTTTTTAAACATTGAAGAAAGCTATTATATATATTGTTGGTCCAATTTGTTTGGTAGGTTTTATTCCATGATTCGAGTTCCAGTTTTTTGCTAAAGTCGTTCAGAGTGTTTTCATTTATTTCCCTAGATTTATGGTATGTATATTTAGATCTGAGTTTTAAATTATTTTTTTTAATGCATAGAACTTGTGCATCATGATGTAACAAGCCATTAGTTTTTGATGAGACACTGAAAAACTTAATTCTATCTGAATTTACAAATACAGTAAAACCTCATTAATCTGGACTAACTGGGGCTCAATGTTGTCCGGATTATCAAAAGTCTGGATTAAGTGAAATAAATACCACAGGGGAAAATTGTGAATGTAATAATTAGAGTACTGTATAATTTTATTAGAACATAAGATACAATAGGCCCAACTAATTTTAATTACACATTCTTTATTTGTTTCATTTGAAGAAACTATCTTTTTTTTTTTTTTTTTTTTTTTTTTGTCTATCACACATCTCTTTCAGAATGAAGATCACGAAGACTCATATGATGGTAGTATGCAGAAATCTGATTATTATCAGTTTTCTCAACAAATTCTATTACACAATTCAGATGCTGTTTAACCTCACTTAATTTCACTTTTGACTTTCCAAAATCCACATCCTCAGCTTCAGATTCGCTACTAGTGTCCCTTTCATTGCTTACACTTTTCACAATTTCTTCGTCAGTCATGATGTGATAGCCTAACTTTTCTTCTTGAATGATAGATTTTAGTTTTTTTCTAAATGGATCAACAGCTGATGTATCAGCTCTCTCCTCACATTTTTTTGTTCACTATGTTAAGATGCTTGCGAATCTGTATAACCAGTCCAAACTAGCCAAATATCCATTGATTTGGCACCAGCTTGAATTTCAACACCTCTCACTGCAATTACACTTGCATTAAATTGTTCATACTTATAACTTTTGTTCAGCCGGCTGCCGCATTCGTTTGACCTGACAATTTTCCTCATTTACATCATATTTAATCAAAAATGATATGAGTTCACCCTTTTTCTTTTTTACGTCCAAAACTGTTTGTTTTGCAATTCCATAATCAGCACATACACATGCAACATTGGCACCATTTACAAGCCTTTCGATAATTTTCAGTTTCTCGTGTATTGTAAGCGATTTATGCTTAGATTTGTAGATTTACTAAATGAGATTATGCACTTGATTTGTTTCTGTAGCTTAATGACTGGGAAAGGTGAGTGTTAAATTAACCCTTTTGACAAGAGTTGCAAGCCCTGTCGCATGTACAGCAAGGGTGTGGGAAGGAGGGCAGCCTACTGTACCATTTTCACTAATGTATTCCTAGTATTCCTAAGAAATTCCTGTTGTACAGTCTGTACTGTGTTGTACAGTTTCCTTAAGTTTGTCTTAGTGCAGTACTATCATTTAAGTTAGCAATTTGCAGATTTCTTTTTTAAGGATGCTTGTCCAGATTGAGCAGAATCTGGTATAAAGAGGTCTGGATTAACAAGGTTTTACTATACATGTATTGTCTATAGCTGTGGAAGAGCTATTTTGGATTTCTTACTGGAAAGTTTACTGTGTGTTTCAAATGGTATGTTGTCTGGCCCGATGCAATTTGCACCATAATGGCCTGTCAAGCAGCACTTTAAGGTTCACCTCTAAATTTACATAGCTGACAATTTAGTTCAGGAGCAGTCATCATGGCTTTGAAAACAAAAAAATAAACAATTCCGTGTACAGCTATTGTTTGTTCATTAAAAGCTTTGGTGTGTATTGTGTTGTAGCATAAATACAGAAATGTACAACTGAATAATTTGTATCCCAATATGTGTATCTATGCTCATGGTTTAATTTTGTTAATCTTCATTAAATGGAAACCTGTCCATAACAGAAATGCTTGAGAATCCCTTCAGTTCTGCTGAAGAAGGTTTTACTGTATATGTTTAGTTGCCAAACTCCAAAAAATATCACTTGGCTATATTGCTGCTGTGCAGTTAGGTGCTGTTAGCAGCTGTCAAGTATGTCATAGCCATTGCATTAAGCATAGCTACACTGTGATCAGTAAATGGATGCTTTGACTTGCTTCTAATTTGGACATTTATATATTAATTAAGTTTTATAAAATTCAAAAAGATCACTTTCAGGAGGTCATTAGTTTTTTCAATTACTATGGTTGTAAATCCCTGATTTGCTCCATGTGAGAAGAAATAGCCATTACGACTGAACAGTAAGAATCTAGTATATGTATGTTTGGTAGCATGTAGATATATAACAAGGCCAAAAATGCTGCAGAAAAAGCAAGATATTCATTATAATTTTAAAAGCATCTTTTTTAAATGTTGAATGTTCTATTCACATGCCTTTCTCTATATCTCTGTAATAAATTATTGTTAAAAATTTATTCTTTTATCTACTTCATGCTAATTGAGATAAACATTAGCAGAAATGGTCTTATTACTTGATTCATTGTAAAATCTTTTAATGGTTGTTGCCATGTCATTGAAATTAATTTCTTTGCATGGTCAGGAGTTGACAAATTCCTGAATGAGAAAATTTAAAACTTGATTTCAATAACAAGGAATATCTTGGAAATGGTTAACTCCACAAAAAAAAAAATGTATATGACCAAAATTGTGTGTTTTAACAAGATCTACATTTTTTGTGAAGTAAGTTTTTGTCCATCTCATGTGGTTTACCACTTATTCAAGCCATCCAGAATGGAAAGATCTTCAAAGACTATTCCCAGAAAATTCAAGATGTACATTTTATTTGTCATATAAATATCATTAAAATACAGTATTTTAATCATCATTAGCGCCATTTTTGAGAAAGTCAGAATTTTTTAATATTTTTTCATGTAGTGGGGGGATTTTCATGAAAGTCTTTGTGTCACATCCTTGGAAGATACCAAACTTAAATACCAAAGTTGGTATTTTAACTTCGTTTTTAAATTATCGTCTTCACACACTCACGCATGCACGCATATAGACATTTTTCTAAAAATGCTTTATTTGGCTACAGAGAACCCTAAAACATGTATTTCTCATGAAATCTCAGTATCAAATTTTTGGATGAAGTGCAATATCTTCTCTACGTATGTACTACATACTAAAAAGAGAAAGTAAAACTGATTTGTATACATTGAATGCAAAAAGTGTTTGTATGCTTTTTAGTATGTATGTAAATACTTGCATTATATATGGGCCATAAGGAAAATGTGGAGTCTAACCAATATCATTTTGCACAAAATATGAATATTAACATGCAAATCATACTAATACATGTACCTACAATGTACATGGTAGCTAGAGAAGGTATTGTATTCCATACAAAAATTCAATGTCAAGATTTCATCAGAAATCTATGTATTGAGGTTCCCTGAGTGCAAAAAAAGAACCTTTTAGAAAAAATATCTGCTATAAAAGTCATTTACATAAGGTATTTACATGACAAATAAAATGTATATCTTGAATTTTCTGGGAATAGCCTCTGAACACCTCTTCATTCTGGATGATTTTTGTTGAATTTTGCATAACTGGCAAACCATGAGAGATAGACAAAAAATGTAGAACTTTTTAAAACATGTAATTTATGTAATATACACTTTTTTAGTAGATCTGACTATTTTTGAGATATTCCCTGTTATTGGTTTCAGCTTTAAAATAATTATACTTTTCTCATATAGGAATTTGTCAACTCTTGGGCATACAAACAAAGGAATTTTAATTACATAGCAACCAGCTATTGAATCTGCTGGGTGATTAACTGCTGTTGGGTTCTTGACAGGCGTATGAACCTTTGCATCCAAGTGTAAGCTCTGCATATGGGGAGGGTACACTAACATACGCAAGACTCTGGGGCTCTTTGGTGAGTAAGTGTTGGACTCACACAATACCTGTTTATCTGCTTGTTGACACCATCTACAAGTAGGATTCACTTGCTGCTCCATTCTGTGCAGGTGCCCTCTAAGGGAACTGTCGCCTTCCTGGTGTGATGGTTACCATGCTAAATCCATCTACCCAAGGTTGCAGGTTCAATCCCAATGGAGGACAATGGATTTTCTCGGGCGTAAAAATCTTTAGCATGGCTTCCTTCAGAAGGGAAGTAAAACCGTCGGACTTGTATCATAGATTTACAGCATATAAAAGAACCTCAAGTGTGATAAAGAGGTCTCTGAGCAAAATTAAGCAATCTTTCATGCCCAGTATAGAATGGGATGCTGAGAACCACAGTAGTTAAAGAGCATCCATAAATAAAACTCAATTTCTTTTTAAGGGAACTCTGATAAATACTATGTGCACACATATTCTTATTTGCTAGTTTTACGTGAAAGCAACTGCCAGTGTCTTGATGTCAACCAAAGAAGTTTCTTTCTTTGAGGCCCTCAACCATTATGGTGAATAGGTTATCTAATTTAGTGTGAACTATCTGAAAATTAAACAAAACATAGCACCATGTATGTGCATATCTGGTCTCTACAGACAGAATGAACCCGTAGCATGTCACAATGTATAGTGTACATCATATCTAGGCTTGTCAGACATCCCATATTGCACAGTATTTCCCATATTTGAGGAAAAAAATCCCAGTCCTTTATTACTGGCATATGAGACAGCAAAAATCCTGTATTCCATTCTATGCTTAAAGTTTGCATTCTGAAATGCAAGCATTTCACTCGATACTGTTGCTTTGTTGCTGGTAAAGGGGAAAGAGGAAAGGGAAGTCATTTATGAAATTGTGGATGTGTATTTGGTTGCCTTGTATAGATAGTCTTGCACTGGTTCTTAAACGTTAAACTTGATCCAGAAACCAGTTTGTGCGCCTGGATCTGTCCTCTCTCTGGATTCCGTGAACTTTAAGTAAGCAGGGAGAATCATCTGCCCCAAATACAGTTGAGTGCAAAGTATTATCATTAGTGTGGTTTTATATGTGTTTTTTTTCACAGAGTGTTCTTATTGTAAATCATCTAGTTTCACGAACTGTCTCATTCACTTGTCACAATCAAACCATCAGTGACAACAGGTCACTTTGAACCAAAAAAAAGAAATGGAGTAAATATTTGAATTTAATAATAAAGTATAACATTAAATTCATGCTGAATTATTGTGTGGCTTGTCAGTGTTTTATAGCAGCAAGAATGTGAACTTTTTCAATGCAAGGGAAAGTTGCAAGGATGATACTCCATCAGAATTGACAGTCAACTGATAGTATTTTATAGGTAATTTTCTTTTATCAAAGTAAGTAACTGTAGTGCAAAAATATTGTTTTGAATGTTATACTTCACCAAACATTTAAATTTTGACATAATAGTTTTTTTTTTTGTTTTTTTTTAGGGGGAGGGGGTTGGAATGAGTATCCCATATTGTCATTCTAAAATCTGGTAATTCTAGACATATCTCAACATATCTCAGTTTCCAAAATAAGCAAAACCTACAGTATGAAGAGTAGGTAGCCGAGCACCAAAGAATGTGCATAGTATGTATGGTTGTCATTTTGGCACCCAGGTAGCAATTTCTTTTCTCCTTTGCTTTTGCAGTGTTTCAATGCCACTATCATACATCAGCGCTTGTATTTATTTAAGCGTGTTTCCAGATTTCCCCCTCCCCCCCATTTATATGCTACTTTTAATATTTTAAAGTCATATCTGTTCCTCTGCAACAATTGCTCTTGTCAATGATGTTCACTCATGTACTGTTAGTATTAATCTTTGGTAAGCTATCTTCAGCTAAAACACTCTCGTTCATACCTCCAGACCTTGAAGAGGATGTGGAGTAATCTTGGCTAGAAAAACAAAATTCCCACCCCCAGCTGGGACTCTTACCCAGGACTCCTCACACAGCAGCCAGGCACTCTACTGACTGAACTATGGGGCCAATCTATACATATGTTTAGTTTCTCTAGTACATATGTATAATGTGCATAGTAGGTAGAAAAGGTATTGTATTTCACCAATACACACATACATGTTTTGAGGAGTCCTGAATAAAAAAAGCATTTTTAGAAAAAGGACTGTGGTGTGTATGTGTGCACGTGCATGCAAGGATAACATAACTCAAAAATGAAAAGTCAGTTAAATGCCACATTTGGTATTTAAGTTTAGTATCTTCTAAGGATCTAACATGAAGATTTTCAGGAAAATCCCCCACCCCAAACTACTGTTTACATAGAACATCTTTCAACATTTTTTTTATTTCTAAAAATGACTCTAAGAATTTTGATGAAAATGCCATATATTAAAGATGTTTACTGGCAAATAAAATGTATATCCTGAATTTCTGGGAATGACCCCTTAAGTCCTCTTCATTTGGAATGATGTTTGCATAACTGTAAACTGTGAGAGAAAAAACTTAGTATGCAAAAAATGTAGAGCTCGTTAAAACACACAAGTTATGTAATATACGTTTTTGTGAAGCTAGCCTTTTCAGAGATATTGCCTGTTATTGGTTTTAATTTTAAAATACAAGTCCTCGTCCATTTTCACATCTCTTTTGTTTGTCTCCTGGCCATGCCAATCACATAGCATCAGTTTTTAAAAGATTTATATGTTGCTTTAGCCTAGTGTATTCTTTTATTTCCCTTCTATAATGAGGAACTAAATAATAAGACCATTTCTGGTAATGTTTCTCTTGACTAGCTTTATATAGATAAAAGAATAACCTTTTGTAAGAATAGTTTGCTTGTACTCTTACACAAGATTCTTATATATCTCACATTGCTGTATCTTTCCAACAAGTTTTAGTGAGATAAATTTGTTTTAATTTACAGAAGAAATAACATTTGATCTGACTGGAGGATTGGATATGGAAGTTACTGAGAGTGAACCACCACAGAGACTGCCATCAAGGTTTCGTGTCACAGATAGTAGGAAAGGTGGGCCAACCTTAGTAGCAGTTGAGAGCCTTCAGCCCCGGAAGCGAATTCAACATGATGATGTAGATGACTTTATAGTGACTCATGATTGCACAACATGTGGTAAACGCTTCTCCAAGCCTAGTCAATTGGAGAGACACAATCGAATACATACTGGTGAGCGTCCCTACGCCTGCCCTGTTTGCTCTAAAACGTTTAATCAGAACAACACCCTCAACACTCACGTGAAAAGTCATACAGGAGAACGACCTTACCCGTGCCCCCACTGTTCCTACTCTTCCACACAAAAGGGCAATTTGAAGACGCATATGCGACGTGCTCATCAGTTTAGCTCCCTGGAATTGGGTACATCTTCTAGCGCTTCTGCCACACGTTCCATTCTGAAGCGTAAACAACAACAACAGCAGCAGCAACAGGCCATGCTTGTCAGTACGCCAGAACCTTCAGAAAAGTCACTGGATCTAGAAAAAGTTGTGGGTGACCTATTTCCACAGATGAGAAACACAATAATTGCCGACCCTTAGACTATTATCTGTTTTGTACTCATAACACTGCCATATATGAGTGATATTTTAGTAATATTTAGTGCATAGTGCTACACAGAAAAACATTCCCTTCTACACAACTGATCTCAGTAAAACAATCAGTATTTATGGAACTAAGAAAAAAAAAAAAAACTTTTCCTTCTTATGACCATTTTTGTGAAGATTCACCCAAATAATCGCAGATAAGACATGATAACATACTTTGTTGTATATGTTTTTAAAACACTGTGAATTGTAGGTATATAGAAGAAATTATACTCTTAAAAGTATAAAATATTACTTTATATAAAATCATAGGTGAAGTAAATACAATAAACCTCAAGCCTCAATGATATTCAAGTACAAAGATTACATTCAAGCATGGAATGTAAACTGCCTTTAAAATAGTGCATGTATTTATGCATCAGTTTTAATATATAATTGTAAAAATGTATGTATATTTTCAAATGTTGTCAATTTTGTGAATATTTTCAATCATTTTGCACCTCTAAACAGAATTAAAAAGAGAGAAAAAACATATGAAAAGCAAATGCAAAATGTACATAAACTATTGTCTTTCAAACTAATTTGCTTATTGATTATTCATTACCTTCATATTTTCCTCTCCCTCAGAGCTACAGCTTGAGCAGTATTTAAAAGGATATTTCAGCACTAAGCCTTCCATTTTTTTCATATTTTTATTTTTAATATATTTTTCTGACTTAAATAAAACACAGAATGATAAAGCAAAATACCATAAAATTACAATATGAATAAGGGAAAGTCCTGCATCAGAGACATGTAGATTTAATGTCCTGCCCTCCCCTTGTACACCCAATGAGGAAGGATTAAAACGGTGCATATATACATCAGCTCAAACAGTATCTACTTGTATGCCATTTTCCCCATTTTTGGTTTACGTCTCTCCCCCTCTCCCTCCCCCCTCCTCCCCGCTCCCCCCTCTCTCTCCCTCTCTCTCTATCTCTATCGCTCTCTCTCCCTCCCCCATTGGAATAAATTCCATCTCCCATCCAGCATGAACAACAATAAGCTGTTCGGCATTATCTTGTGACCTATACCTTACCCCTGGAATGTTGTCATTCTGCCAACACTTAGAAACTGTGTAGTCATTGTGAATCCAGGTTGTATTATGTATATCACTGGTTTATTTTTTGCCATGTTCAATTCTTTTAAGAGTTCTAAGAAATTATGTTCTTTGAGCCACAACATCAGAACATTATCTCGGTAAACTCCTTTTATTTTTGCACTTTTAAATCAACATCTAATACAGTACCTTATTTTTGACTTGTGGCCAGCCGGTGGGATGTAGATGCTGCAGGACACATGTTGCTGCTGACCGAAATGAATATTCACAGACCCTGAACTCAAGCACATAGCATGCAGACAATTCAAGTGCATAGATTTACATGCATACATACATAAATAACCATATACCTCTATCGCAGAAAGTGTTGAAAATGATGGTTCTTCTGCTGCCACGCATCTCTCACGCCTTTTAAGAAAATTTCCATTAACATACATTTAATACTTCTTCTGAAATTGCAGTAATTTCTCTTCTGATATTGTCTTTCAGTTCTTCCAACATATGGTCCCTCATAAATAAAAGTTGCATACTGTAAGATCTGGGGAGCGCAGTCACCATAGTCCTTTACTGGTGACTCTATCTTCAAAAATTTCCTCAATTAATTTCAACAAGAGATCGGCTGTATGTATTGTAGCAGAGTCTTGTTGAAAATATGCCTGTGTGAAGTCAATGTCGCACAAACGGTTTGATTCTTGTATTCCTGCACTTCTGTCCAGTAACTGTATCCTCAAGGAATATAGGCCCTATAATTCGGCACACATTCACTGCACACCAAACACCAATTTTCTGGTCACGCAATTTCATGTACAATACCAGGTTTTTCTGCAATCCAATAGCTGTTGTTTTGTGTCGATATATGGCAATTTAAATGAAACCATGCTTCATCTGTGAAAAAAATTAGCTTTGGTTACATAGAGCCATTATTAACTTTACCCGACACCCAATTGCTGAAATTTACTCTACTCACACTATAATGTGATTGCAGTTCCTGAACTACAATTAATTATCTTAAGAGGCTTTAACTTCAAAAGTGTAGTGATCCAAGCTGAAAATTGTGAAACTCCCATTTCCTATGATAACTCAGAGATTTTCTTAGGCTATGCTCTAACTTTTGTTCTATCTCATTGAGTTTTTCCTCTGTAGGCACAGTGACATGGAGAAAAGTGGGAGCCAGGACCGCTTAGAAGCAATGTGCACACGGAGTAACCTCCCACCGGTTCACGAGTATAAAATAAGGCACTGTAGATTTCACTATTTTATACCTCCGTGAAATAAATCTTTCTTGGAAAATTATAATGATAATTTTCCCAGAGTAGGTATTTCTTTTTACTTTCTCTACCACATATAAACATAGTAGAGATGCTGAGATTTCATGGAAAATACTTGTTTTGAGGACCTCTAAGCAAATAGCGCAACCTTTTCAGGAAAAGTTCTGCATGTGTGCCTATGTACTGTGAACAGCATAACTCAAAAATAAAAATTTCTTTAAGTACAAAGCTGAATAAGCATCTTCCAAGGATGCAACATGAAGATTTTCTAGAAAATCTCCCCACCCAAACTATGCCTTACATGAAAAGTCATATAAATGTAACATCAGATTTTTGTAACCTCATAATACTGCTGAAATGTTCTAATAATGCATGTGTCCATATTATGCAATCTTTCGAGATGATTTAGTTTTGCCCACTGCACTTTCTTCAAGCTGGTATTCCTTCCTGTCTTATTAAAGCCAGTAGAAGCAACAGCCATGCTTAATGGTATTTGTAACAGGTATTTTCCAACCTTCTTTCTTCTCTTCATCACAAAACGTAATAACATTGTAAATAACATCTTCAGCTTGCTAGTGAACAACCCTACTTTCTTTATGTTCCATCACTTATGATCTGAATAGTAGACAGGCTGAAGAGTATATCAGATTGTATTGTATCATTGCTATAGTTCATGGACTCTCTGCTCCCAGTAAGGACTTCACATTGGTCAGATTATATACTTTGCTGTTACTGAATTACACACTTATTTTCTATTTTATCTTATACTTTATAATATCTGCATTTTTAAGTATCATAAACTACATTTTTAATTTTATCAACATTGCATGAAACAAAGAGCAGGATTATTTGGATTTTATAGGTTGAAAGATTTTGGAGCAACATGTTGTTGGTAAGAAATAGTAGCAGGTAAGTGATATTTTAATTGTTTCCACATTTTGTTGCATTTGTATCATTGAAATTGTAAATACAACTTACAATAACAATGTACCAGATTTTCAGTAAAATTAATAAAATACCACCTAGTACAACACTTGTATACATCAATCACACAATTCCTGTGTTATCTGTGTTAATCACAATAAAGACTAATGTAGAATCATTTACAGTTTTGGGCCATAAATTCCCCCTAAGTGCAATATAAATTAAATGAAATGTATATTTCTTGTCCAAAATTGGAAAATATTCCCTTTGTGTTTTACTTTCTCTACCAAATACAATGTACACAATAGTCAGAGAAAGTATTACACTCCATCCAAAAAGCTCGTACCAAGATTTCACAGAAAATACATGTTTTGAGAACCCCTAAATCCAAAAAAGAAAAAAGGTCCATGTGTCTATCTATGAACAGCATAACTCAAAAATTAAAAGTTTCTTAAATACCAATAGTATTTAAGTTCAGCATCTTTCAAGTATGCAACACAAAGATTCTTTATTATTATCTCCCATCCCAAACTAGCTTTTAACATAGAAGAGTTTTTGAAAGTTTCAATTTTCCAATAACTGCCTCTAATGATTTTAATTAAAATACCGTGTATTAAAGATATTTACATCACAAATAAAGTGTACACCTTGAGTTTTCTGGAATAGCCTGTGAAGTCGTCTTCATTCTGTTATTGGTTTTAGTTTAATTTTTCAGTACATATATTTTTCTTAAATAAGAAGTCATTAATGGTCGAGTTGTCAGCAAACTGACTTCTTCACCCAGACATCCCAGGTTCAATTCCCAGTTAGGGTGGGGAATTTTTCATTAACCAGCATCATTCCCTATCCCCCACAGAGTCTGGAAGTATGTATGTAAGAGTGAATGTATGTGTGTATGTGTTTGAAGGAAAGAAAATGATTAAAAACCTACAATCAGCAAGTTGTTTCTAAAGCAAAGCCCTTGATATGACCTTTGATGTTAATAAAATGAAACAATAAAATTAAGAACAAAAAAAAAATGTTTTATATCAACAGAATTTCACTGTTATAACATAGCCATCATCTCTTAAAAGATTTGACTATTGCTTTAGCATAATGTACCCTTATTTCATTATACTTGCAAGAAAATATGCAGTAAAACTATTTCTGGTAATGCTTATCTCAATTAGCATGAAGTGTAAAAATAGTTTGGTGCTAAGAAGGTAAAGAACACATATTTTTAAAATTAATGTTTATGTTTTGACAACCATTGTATGACTTGAACATAGTTTTAAGTTTCTTGCTTCTCCTGTTTAATTCATAGTTCATCCATCTCTCAATATTGCTTTGTCATTGATTAAATATTGCAGTACTGATAAATAAACAAAATGGATAATTTCTTTGTAAATTTCCCCCTGCAGAAAATTGCCTCTAACTCGTTTGAGAGGCATATTGTCTCCATCTTCAGATACAGGGCATACACAGAGGGAGTCAGCTCCCAGATTCATCTAATAGAATCCTCAACACATTAAATAATTGGTTTGAAAGTAACAAAATTCACATAAATTTTGAAAAAACTAACTACATTAATTTTTGCACAAAGCATAAAAAGACCTAAGGATAGAATATGAAAATAATCAGATTGCAGAAGCTTGTAATACAAAATTCCTAGGTCTTATGATCGATCTAACATGAATTGGAAACACCATATTGATTACATCTTACCAAACTGATCTCTGCATATTTTGCAATCTGATCTTTAATTCACCTCATGTTTAAATAAGAACATACTAAAAACAGCTTATTATGCATACTTCATTCATTGATGACCTATGGAATAATATTTTGGGGAAATTCAGTAAATGCTAAAAAAGTGTTCGTTATGCAAAAAATAGGTATTAAGAATAATGGCAGGGATAAGACGATCAACTTACAAACCACTTTTCAAAATGTATGGAATTTTACCATTATCCTGTGAATATATTCTAGTCATATTGTTATTTGTAATAAGTAACTCAGAAAAGTTTACAAAAATGCAGATATTCATAACTAAGAGACCAGATATAGACAAGACCAACAAATAGTTTACAGTCATTCCAAAAAGGATAATACTACAAAGGAATAGTTTTGTTAATCCACTTCCCTCCCATATAAAAGATTGCACATGAACAAAAACAATTTGGAATTAAAAAGATACCTTATTACTCACACCTTCTATAAGGACAAGGATTTCACTCAATCAAAAAATACTGGTAATAATGTAACATTGTAAATATAATAAACATTAATATTCTAAGAATGCATGCAAAGGAGTAGGTTTTTGGAAACAGACATGTAATTGTAAATTATGTACAACTGACACCTCTGAAAATTCATTATCAAGTTATTTGTAAATAAATATATTAATAAGTATCAATAAATGTAATTCTTGACATGATCTACATCCCAGAGTTTGGCATAGTCTAATCTCAAAATAGGATCTACATGCATACATACATTACATTATGTATGAAATGTATGTGGTACTGAAACAGCAATAACTGAAGCACATAAAGTGAGGATCATTCATTCTATTGTCACTTTTATAGATTTACACGTAGAGGCATATCAACTGAACAGGGAATATTGGCTGAATTTGATAAATAAGTATGAACAGCAACCAAATTTCTAAGTATTTATAGGATCAAAAGGCAAACAGAAGTATGAGGGCTGATCAACAAAGACAGACTGATTTTTTTTCACAAATGTTTAATAATCTAGCTCATTGTTTATGTAATATTTTTCAAAGCAATCTCCTTATTCAATGCTGTTTTTATAGCATCTCTACCAGTCTTCAAACACAAGATGCAGGCCTTTTTTTTGTCAGGTCCTTCAGAATTGGCTCATTTTTCTTGAGCACTGCTTCAGAGTTCTCAAATTGAATGCCCTGAACCTTTGTCTTTATGATGGGGATAAAAAGATCACAGAATGCAAAATCAGAGCTATAAGGCGGATACAGGTAATGTTGAATTGAGCCAGAAACTGCATGACTTGATTTGTGATGTTAGGCCATACATTGGAGTGATGAAGTTGCCACCCAGTCCAAGAAAGTTCTGGTCGTTTATTCAGTTTAGCCAATATGAAATTCTAATACTTCACTGAGATTACTTAATATTATCTGCCGATCCTCACAGACAATCACAGCAGCTTTGTTGATGTACTTTAGACACAGCAGAAGCTGAAACCTCAGTCCCACCTTGCTTAAATCAGATAAGTCTGCCTTCTTTGAAATCCATGAACCACCTAAATACTGCTGCATTGGTTTTGTAACTTCATTGCAGCTTGTTGCAGCTTTTCTTAAGTTTCAATGGCTATATGGTTTAAACAAAAGTAGAATTTTAGTGCACCATATTGCTCCTCTCACATCACCTCTATTTTGTTGTATGCAAAATGCAAGTAGGGTCTGCAAAATAGAGTATTAGTACCAACCGACTCATACGAGAGTGCTGCTGCCTATGAACATTATACATAAAAATCCAATCTTTTCAAATATTAATGGTACAGATAGGAAACTACATTCTTCTACTACTACTTCCATTCACATACTTTCTCTAGCTGTTCCAAATACAAACTATTCTTACTAAAGAGTATTATTTTATCTACATAATGATAATCAAGATAAACATTAGCATAAATGGTCTTATTACTTGCTCCCTCATTAGCAGAAGGGAATATATTAGGCTAAAGCAATAGTAAAATCTTGTAAAAGCTGGTCATTATGTGAAACAATCGAGGTTCGGTTTGCTTTGCATGGTCCCGTTTAAATAAAGTTAGGTAGTATAAAAGTGAAACCTATTACAAGAAATATCTCAAAAATGGTCAACTCTTCAAGAAAAATGTATATGGCATAAATTATGTGTTTTAAGAGATGTATATTTTTTTGTGTGATACGTTTTTTCTATCTCTTACAGTTTAACCACCTATGTAAAATTCTGCAAAACTCAATCAGAATAAACAGGTCTTCAAAGGCTATTCCCAGAAAATTCAAAACATATACTTTATATAATGTGTTATTTTAACCAAATCGTTAAGAGTCATTTTTGAGAAAAATAAAATTTTCAAAAATTTTTCCATGTAGATAGTTTGCAGTGGGGGAGTTTTTGAAAATCATCATGTCGCATCCTTCTAAGTTACAAAGCATAATTATCAAGTTTGGTATTTAACAGTCCTAGTTTTTTAACTATGCCGTCCACAGACACACACACACACACACACAGACTTTTTTCTAAAAATCTGATATGTTCTCCATTCTCATGACTTTATGTAGCTGTTCCACAAACAAAAATTTCTTAAAAAAGATTATTCTTTTATCTAAATTATGATAAACATTAACAAAATTATCTTATTGCTTGCTTCTTTGTAAATAGAAGGTAAATAGGGAAATTCATGGGCTGAAGTGATAATGAAATATTTTAAAAAACTGTTTGGGTGTGAAACAATTGAAATTCAGTTTCTTAGTTCATATAAGCAAAAGCGAGACAAAAAGAACAGTAGTTCCCATTTGAGAGAAACTTAAAACTGAACCCAATAATTCGGAATATCTCAAAAACGTTCACTCTACAAAAAAAAAGTATATGACAAATTGTGTTTTAATGACATCTACATTTTTTGTGTAGTAAGTTTATCTATCTCTTACAGTTTACCAGTAAAACAGAAGTTATATAGAAGTCATCCAGAATGAAGAGATCTGCAGAGGCTATTCCCAGAAAATTCAAGATATACATTTTGTTTGTCATGAAAAGATCTTAAACATATGGCATTTTAAACAAAATCATGAGAGCCATTTTTGAGAAACTCAAAATTTTTGAAAATAGTTCCATGTAAAGGGTAGCTGGGAATGGAGTATTTTCTTGAAAATCTTTGTGTTGCATCCTTGGAAGATACTGAACTTAAACACTACATTTGGTTAAATACCAATTTTTGAGCTATGCTGTCCACAAATATACACATGGACATGTTTCTAAATTATTTTTTAATTCAAGGGGTCTCAAAACAAGTATATCCAGTGAAATCTCGGTATAGAATTCTTGGATGGAATACAATATCTTCTCTATCCACTGATTATATTGCACATGTGTGCTAGCGAAAGTAAAAACAGCCTCAGTCTTTGTTGATGAGCCCTTGTAGGACATAGACTCCCAGCCAGGACTTATACTCTGGTTAGGTTAATACCTACAAATATTAAGAAGAATTATGTTTTAAGACAATTGATAAGGTATGCTGTTATATAATTGGGAGCCCACTCATATTCCCTTTGCTGCAACTACAAGTGGTGCTCTGTAACATACGTAAATGCATCATTAAATCAATGAATATTTACAAATACTCTGAAAAAGGTAATTGTTAGGCCATTATTTAAACAAAAAGGAAGCAAAATGGATGTCAAAAATTATAGTAGCAGAAAAATTAAAATCAGATTTTCAGATGGTTAGGCAAGGAGTACCACAAGGTTCAAAATTGGGTCCATTTTTTGTTTTTCTTATATGTGAATGATATTTTCAAAACAGTCCAAAAAATGGGGGTTCAACAATAGGATATGCAGATGATATGACTATTATAATTAAAGTAAAGTTTTATTCATCCGTTAAAGTGGTTTGGTACAATGTACAATCACTATTGGACACGTCAAGCTATAAACATAAATAATCATAAGTTTTTGCAATATATACATTATGTTTTTACAATATATACAATAGTCTTTACATGCTATATACTAATAATTCATGACATACATTCATGTTCAAGATAATCATTGATAGAGTAAAAGGAGTGGTTAATTAGATGTGCCTTGAGACTGGATTTTAGCTGGTTTACATTTTTAATTGCCTTGATATGACTTGGTAAATTATTGTAAAGTTTAATGCCAGAGTATAAAATACTTTTTTGGTAGAGTGAGGTGTTGCAGCTGGTCATATGTATTTGTGTATTATCCCTGGTGTTGTGTTTATGCACCATATTATTAGTTACAAAAAGTGAATCGGAAGCATTAATGTTCTTGAGTATAAATGTAATAACTGTATATATGTAAATGCAGGGAATTGGGAGGATTCCGAGTTTTTTAAAAAGAGGTTTACATGACGACTTTGGGCTAACTCCTTCAATAGCTCTGATAACTTTTTTCTGTGCAATAAAAGTTGATTTGCATGCTGGAGACTCACCCCAAAAGACTACTCCATAACTTAAGAGTGAGTGCACATGTGCAAAGTATGCTGCTCTAACTGTTTCTTTACTTGTGCATGTTGACAATATTCTTAGCATATAACATAGAGAGCTGAGCTTATTATTGATGAGGTTAATGTGTGCATCCCATTTCAAATTACTGTGTACACAGACCTCAAGGAATTTTATGGATTCTACTTTTTTGAGTGACTGATTAGAGAGTTGTATTTGAGGGGCAATATAATTTTTGTTGTTATTTGTGTGTATATCCATTGCTACAGTTTTATTTGCATTTATAATAAGGTTATTCAATGTAAAATAGTTTGTGATTTTCTCTGAGACTTGATGAATAGAGGTTAAAAAGGTTTCTTTTTGAGTTGCCGTAATCAGAATATTTGTATCAACAGCATATAAAATGGTTTTAGTAGAGGGATCATTTATGTGGAAATCATTTACAAAGAGAAGAAATAGGATGGGACCTAGTATAGAGCCTTGTGGCACACCAAGGCTTACTTGGAGTGGACTGGAATGATAATAATTGATCTGGTTCTTTGCTTTACCTTTTATTTCCACTATTTGCATACGACCACAGAGATATGATTCCAACCATTTATTGGCTAATCCTCTTATGCCTAGGGCCTCTAGTTTAGTTAATAATAGCTGATGATCTGTGGTGTCGAATGCCTTTGATAAGTCTAAAAATATAGCCGAGGCATGCTGCTTTTGATCAACGGCTTTAAGGGATGCGGTTATAAATGAAAAGATTCCTGTTTCAGTTGAATAATTTTTCCTGAAGCCATGCTGAAAATCAGATAGTAATTTATGTTTTTCAAAGAAGTTTGAAAGACACTTAAGAAACAGTTTTTCTAATATTTTAGAGAAGACTGAAAGTAGTGCTATGGGCCGATAATTAGACATCATTGCTTTTCCCTTTTTTATGTAATGGTTTGATTATTGCAGTTTTTAAGCAAGTGGGAAAAATACCTGAGCTTAGAGATTCATTACAGAATGCTATTGGATTCACAATTACATGTGCACATTTTTTAATAAGAAAGTCTGGTGTCCCATCAACTCCAGCACACCTTTTTGGCTTAAGATCTTTTATGATTTGTAAAATTTCTTTCTCATTTGTCGGTGTAAGGTATATTGATTCATGTATTGAGCTGTGAATATTTAAAGTAAGAGTGGGATTATTTATCGAGGCCTGTTTTATGAGATTATCAGCTATATTACTAAAATATGTATTAAAGTTTTCTGCTACTTCAATTGGATCCACAACTTTTTTAGAGTTTATGAGCAGGTTTATATTATTCTCTGTTTTTTTATTAGTGCTCGTTTCCTTTTTAATTACATTCCATATTGCTTTTGTTTTGTTACTTGCTAGGTTGATAAGTATGTCATTTGTCATTGTTTTCGCCTCTCTTACTACTTTATTCAAAATCAGTTTATACTTCTTGATGTAGTTTTGAAATTCTACAGTTAATGGGTACATTTTTGATAATTTATGTAGATAGCATTTAGTTTCACAGGATTTTTTTATTCCTGTGGTTATCCAGGATGTAGCATTTTTTTCTGGAACATTTTTTACAGTTCTGAAGGGAAAAGCTAGGTTTAAGTACTGCTGTAGTGTTTGGAGGAACAATTCAAATTTTTCTGATACACTGTTAGCTTTATATATTTCTACCCATGCTTCGCTACTAAGTAAGTAAATAAAATATTGGATATTCTCATCATTGAAGATTCTTTTTTTAGTGGATTCCATTGATTGGGAGTGTTTATTAGCTAAGGGAAGATTTAGTATTTGTGCATTATGGTCACTAAAACCCATATTAAAGATTTGACTTTTGCACAGGAAAGTATTGCTATTAACAAATATTTGATCGATGAGTGTCGAAGAGTTTTCTGTGATTCGAGTTGGATCATGGATTGTGGGTTCCAGATTATAAGATGTTAACATATTTAGCAAGTCAGAGGTAGCTTTTGATTCTTTACAAAGGTCAATATTGAAATCCCCACATACTATTACAGTATTTTTAAAGTGTTTGATATTACTTAGAGCCATTTCCAGTCCTCTCAGGAATGAATTTACATTGGTGTTGGGAGCTCTATATATACAAAGTGTTGTTATTTGCAAATCAGGGAGATACACACCTAATATTTCTAAGTTCTGTTCTTTTACAATAGGATTGATGGTTTCTATATTTTTAAAGTTGATGCCTTTTCTCACAAGAATACATGTACCCCCACCTTTTTTACTATCCCTACATGACCATGCTGCTGGCGTGAAATCTTTGAAATTATTAAGCACAAATAGGTTACTTTCCTGAAGCCAGTGTTCGCTAAAACACAGGACATTGACATGTTGTAGATAAGTTGCAAGTAGAATCTCTATGTCACTGATTTTGTTGTTTAATGATTGAACGTTAATTAAAACTAAAACTGAGTCAGAAGTGGAAAAGAAAACAAATGCTATATTAACAATCGTAAAACTATACTACTCCAGTTTACACATGATATTAAATGTAAAAAATCAGCATGGATAAATTTTGAACGTAGAAGCTGTTTTATAAACAGTACTAAATTAGAAATAGATGGAGTAAGTATCCCAGAAACTGAGTATGCAAATTTTCTGGGTTTAATCATCGATAAACTCCTAAATTGTGTACTTAAGGCATATCAAGAGAAAAACTAAATAAAGGCATCTATATTATGAGGCAGGTTAGGAAAACAATGGACGGTATAGTACAACAGATTTATTATGCATTTATATTCTCGCACATTAAATACGGTATAACACTGTGGGGAAATATTACAGCAGCGGAAATGAAAAAATCTTTAAACTCCAAAAAAAGGCAGTCAAAATATTAGGAAATGTGATGATACAATATTTCATGAGGTGTAAGCATCTGGATAATCAGAATATCATCAGGGTATACCAGCTAATCCTAAAAAATTTAAATTGTTTAGTTTTTTCACTATTATATATGAATGATTTTATAGATTTAATTTTTTTTAAACTACTTAAGTAAATTTAAAATCAAACTAATACAAAATCTATTTTTAAAATTAATAAATTTAGATAAAAGACACAGTTATAGGAATATTTTTAAAAGTTCAAATATCTTAACTGTCCCATGCATATATATTTATGAGAGTGTAAAGCAAATTTTACAAGATCTAGATGTATCCAAAAATAGTGATATACATACATATATTTTGAGAAACAATGACGACTATTACAGCACTTAGAGTTACATTAAATAATAGAGACTTGGATAGCATGGGAAAAGAATTATATAACAGATTACCAAAAGAAATAAAAGAAATTTGTAACACTAAAGTGACTGTAAGCACAATAAAAAATATTTAATTGAGAATGCATATTATTGCATGGAAGAGTACAAATGTAAATTGTAAAAACATATTGTAATCATATACTACACAGACTTAAATATTGACATGTCCGTTTTTGTACATTTTAAAGGATGAATAAAATCACTAATGACTTAAATGTAGACAGAGCAGTAACTGACATTTTCTCATAGAATTGAAATCTCATTCATAGAGTTAGGTTTCCATAACTGGAAAAAAGGAGTGTGAAAATACTTGAAAAGTCAGCCTGTCACAGGGAAACAATAGTTACATTTTGTGCTGTAAAATAAAGCATAAACATTAGTTCTCAGCTTACAAGTGACAAAAAATTGTGTTTGTCTACCAAAATTAATCCCTACATTACATTTTCAAGCATTACAAGGAATTTCAATCCCTGGCCACACAGATGATAAAAGTAATTTTAAAAGTTAGCTACAACTTAGGTATGAAAATAGTCATAAACTAGAGAAATGCATGCAATGTGATTTCTATAATTTATTTCTCACAACATACAAAATCAATTGCTATCCATTTTGCACTACAATTTCCAAAACTAATCAATTAAAGTCACAAAATCCTTTGCTATGATAGGAAATGAAATTACAGATGTCTCAACTCAAGAATTATTCAGTATTTGTTTTAAGATTTGTTCTGGACTCCTTAGAAATAAAGGAAAATTTGTTAGGAATTTACTCTGCAGGAAACACCAGCTAAGAGCTTGTTTAATATCATTATAGACATTGTATTTATATCTGACTGTAGAGAACAGTGTTATAATGGGGCAGCTAATTTGTCCAGCATCCATAATGGAATGCAGGCTAAATTCACAGCAGTTGAGAGTAAAGCTGTATTTATGCATTGTTTGGCACATTCTTTGAAACTTGTATTAGGGGATACCCTGAAAGGAGTATCGGAATGTCAGAATGTATTAGGAGTAATGAAAGATTTAATTAGCTTCGTTAAGGAATCTCCCAAAAGGTAATCCCTCTTCACTCATTTAAAACTTGATGATGCAGTTAACCTTAGACCATTCTCTCCTACTAGATGAACAGTCTAGTATTTTGTCTTCTGTTTTAGCCAACTATTGTGAACTAAAGAAATTTTTCATACAGTTTGTAAGGATAATAAATCTGATTTGGGTTCTAAAGCAAATAGTTTCTTAATGCAGTGGCAATCTATTGATTTCTTTTTCACGTTGGTACTTTTGGTTAAACTGTTTGGACATACTGAAACTGTAAATACTGCCATTCATTTTTTAATGGTCATTAAAATGATTGCTACGCTTTCAACATCAGTTCAGTACTTAAGAGATAACTTTGAAACAATTGTAATTTGATCATGGAGAATACTGGCAAAATGGATGTTGAGTCACCAAAATTATCACAAAAAAGATAAGTGTCCTTGAGGTATCATGAACCTAATGGCTCTGCCATTCATCAGTTTTCAATATTCATGAACAATACCAAAAGCTTTATTGTGAGATAGTGGACAAAACACTGAGCTGCTTGCCATGCCATTTTGATACAATTACACATAAACTTTTACAGTAAATAAGAGGAATTACTTTCTCTATACGTACTATGTACATAGTGTATAAAGAAGGTATTGTATGCACCCAAAAATTTGATACCAAGATTTCACCGGAAATATGTGTTTTGAGACCTGAATCCAAAAAAAGCATTTTTAGAAAAATGTCCCTGTGTGTGTCTGTCTGTCTGTGTATGCGTATGTGTGTGTCTGTGGGCATCGTAGCTCAAAAATGAAATGGCCGTTAAAAACCAAACATGATATTTAAGTTTGGTAACTTCCAAGGATGTGACACAAAGATTTTCAAGAAAATCCCCCCACCCCCAACTACCCTTTACATGGGAAAAATTTTGACAATTTTGATTTTTTTAAAAATGGCTCTAACGATTTTGATTAAAATCCCTTATATTCAAGATATACTTGCCAAATAAAATGTATATCTTGAATTTTCTGGGAATAGCCTTAAAAGACCTCTTTATTCTGGATGATTTTTACTGAGTTTTACATAACTGGTAAACTGTAACAGATAGACAAAAACGTCCTATGCAAAAAAATGTAAATCACAATAAAACACCCAATATATGTCATATACATTTTTTCATGGAGTTGATCGCTTCTGAGATATTCCTTGTTATTGATTTCAGCTTTAAAAAACTTACACTTTTCTCATACAGGAATTTGTCAACTCCTGTACATATAAACAAAGGAACTTCAGTCACATAGCAACCAGCTTTGGACTATCACTTTAACCTAGGGTACTCCCTTATTTCGCTTCTACTTACAAGGAAGCAAGTAATAAGACTATTTCTGCTAATTTTTTCTCGATTAGCATGAAGTAAACAGAAGCATAAGCTTTTTAACAATAATTTGTTGCAGAGATGTAGAGAAAGTTATGTGAATGGTACACATCAGATTTTTTTTTCTAGGTGTTGGCAACCATAGTGATGAAATTTGGTACTTCAATGAATGGGATGTTGATAAGGACCACTTGCTTCTATGTCAAGGCATGTTACTTAAAATCCAACAGGAAAAGAAGGAGGGAGTGATCAGTTCTTTTGATGATTTGGTAGAATATTTAAAAACTGAAGAGTATCTCCAAGATCTGTTACCTGAAGTTTTGAAATTCATAAAAATAGTGTTGATTGTTTCAGTAGCAGTAGCAACATCATTGAACCATCATTGTCGGGGTAGCGGAGGTTAAAGACATTCAGTCTGTTATGAGGTAAAATCGCCTAACACGTTGCTGTCATTCATTATCACCATGAAGAAGCCATGATTTTAGATCTTAATTCAGTTGCAGATGAGTTAATTAGCAGGAATGAGCTGAGGCACAACACTTTTGCCAACAAACAGTAAGGTAAGAGTAGACTTAACAGACCTAGCAGTTTTTTTTTTGTTTTTTTTTTCAAACTTTAAGTTCATCAAGCTCATTTATGTGCTTTTCAACAATTTAAAATATCTGTTATACTATCATAAATTCCTTTGAAGTTTCTCCATACTTATGAGATGTGGATGATTGGGATTTTAGATGGACAGATCCCTCGATTATGCTTAACAGCTTAATATTGGTCTATGCTTAAGTTTGGGTCAAAAAGTGCAATAAGTATCGGAAAATTACCCTTTCCTTTCCCTATAGTAATTGTACCATATACCTATTTTATTAATACCCAATTTAATTTCTCACTCCTGCTCTCCCAAAATGTACAAGAAGTCGGCGACTATGTTTCTAGTTAATAAATGGGTAGATTGAGGTTGCACCGAAACAACAAAAAAACATAGTAAGCCTTGCCTTATTTGAAGTTGAATTAAGTTACCATGAAAGAACCTTTTTTTTTGTCCCCTCCCCTACTGTAATAAGTGCTCAAGAAACACTCAACCCCTGCTTGCTTTATAACAGGGCTGGGACCTCATCTCAATACTGTTGATACTCGATTGTATCAACATATGTCCAATACTTTGAGATAAATCTTCAATACTTTTAATTTTTAAGTTTTGCATTATTGAAAGTTGTTGCCTTTCATGTGGCCTATACTTCTTCTTTGGGTGAACAACATTCCATAGACTTCTGTGACTTAAAGAAAACATGCAAAACAAATGGGAAAGAAGGGAGGTACTCATGTAACATGCAACATTAACTGAGTTGTGATTGAAGCTGATTTAGCTGAGACACTAAATCATGTTTCTGCAGCAGTCTAGCCTGGAGACTCACATTCAGCCATCACATTTATCTACTCCTGCGACCAAAACCTGTGAATCCAGCAGAAACAAATAGTGCTTAAGACCTGATAATGTTTGTTCTTTCCTTCCATAAGTTAGTGATTAGATAAGTCAAACTGGGTCTCAAGCATAGTTTATTATATACTGCACAACTAATCCAATAAATGTTTTGCTTAACCAATGTACAACAGTGATATTGAATAAAACATCAGTGAACTGTGGAAATATTTTGAATTATACAGTGCTAACAGCAACAGAGTACTGTATAAAATATGTAGAAAAAATCTAATGTGTTCCATTCAGATGACTTCCTCTACATCTCTGTAACAAATTATTGTTAAAAAACTTATTCTTCTATCTACTTTATGATAATCGAGATAAACATTAGCAGAAATTGTCTTAATGACTTGTCTACTTGTAAGTAGAAGGAAAATAAGGGAATGCACTAGGTTAAAACAATAGTCAAATATTTTAAAAGCAGGTTGCCATGAGGATGGAATATTTACAACTTTCTGTGTGAGAAAAGTTTAAGCATTTCAAACGTGAAACAAATAACAAGGAATATCTCAGAAATGGCCGATTCCGCAAAAAAAATGTATATGACATAAATTGTGTGTTTTAACTTGATCTACATTTTTTGTGTAGTAAGTTTTTGTCTATCTCTTACGGTTTACCAGTTAAGCCTTGCTTTCCTCCAATCTGAAAACTGAACTGAACTAGAACTTAAAACTAAAAAGTTATATTCAGTTCAGTTCAGTTGTGCTTTCCTAGAAAACTGAACTGAAAACTGAACATCATTAAAATGGCTGAAGAATGGTTGAGAAGGTTGCATGGCAGTGAAGAAAGTGAGTTGGAATTGGATACTTTGATGTTTTTTTTTTTTGGTCGATGAATTAACAGATAGTACTGATAATGAGCAAGGTTGTAGGAAACGCTGTGAGGTGCATCCCATGTTTGCTAATCGTAGTTCAGAGGGTGCCTATGAAGTTTTGGTTAGGAGGCAAATGAAGGACAATGACACTAAGTTTATGGAGTACTTCAGGTTAACACTCATGCTATTTAATTACATTTTGGAGAGAATCAAACTAGACATCGAAGCTACACCATACAACAGGAATAAGAAACCTATTACAGCCGAAGAAAAACTGTGTGTTACCCTGAGGTAAGTGAAATAACAATTAAAATGTTTTATATTAACTTTTTATTAAATTGAATACAATAAATATTTGTTCCTTATACAATAGCCTACTGCTTTGCAGTCTGAAGTTCCTCTTCTACTAAGAGAACTTCATAAGCCTGGGAGAGGTCTGCTGGTTTGTTTGCCTCTCTCTCAGCTTCTTCTTTGGTCAACCAGCATTCAATTTCCCCAACAAGTTGGGATATTTTAAGTTTTAAGTTTGCTATTTCCAATTTAGGAAACGATTTCACCGTGTCACAAATGGAAGCAAAGATATATCTAGATTGTCCAGCTTTGGTAGGGGCTGCTCATACAGACCTTCCGAAGCAATTCCAGCTTTTCTACTGCATCGCCCTCTGTTTGGGAGGACAAACGTCTTCTTTTTGATAAATGTGTTTTACTCAACACTGAAGTATTTTCTTTCACAGAGGCAGTGGATGTTGATGCTGCCTGGAGGGAAGAAAACTCAAGGTGTGAGTTTTCATCTGATTCAAATTCTGTTTCCCCTGCCTGCTGAAACATATTTTCCGGCAAGGAAGTGCTTGAAGTTGTGCTGTAATATAAAATACACTTAATAAATAAAATCATAAGTATATCAAAGCACAAGCATTCATTCTGAATATAGTCTGATGTATTAAAATATTACATACTCTCTTTGTACATGAGATTTATTGTCCAGGAAATTTAATCTCTGGTCTTTAATACTCATGTGTCCTCCTGGTGCTCCAGAACTGTACTTGTTCCTTTTTGATATATAATTATCCCGATATTCTGCCACTTCTTATAAAACTCATCACCTGAAAAAATTATATACAATTACTGCAAAGAATGTTACCCACTTAGGATACCCTAAACTGAAATTTAGCAAAAAATAGGAAAAAATGTTATTTTTTTCACCCTGAAAAATTCCTTAAATTTTTAGCTTCAGTTGCCCATTATACTTTCTACCATACAAGCCTTTTGGATGGGTCACATGTATATGCAAAAACTTTCTTTTGGTTTTTATGAAGATGTCTGTATATGATGAAGTTAAAATTGAAAAGGAAAATTGCCTGAAGCATGTGGTAAGGATGCTAAATAAAGGGTTGACGATAATGGTGCAAGACTGGAAAAAGAAAAATTTTACATTAAGTGGAAAGAAAAATTAAGTTTGACTGAATGAATGATTCCTTGCCTACAGAATTAGTGTAGATAACCAATTCTATAAAATATTCCCAATGTAGGTGAAATGAAGACAGCAACACTCAGCCATGGCATGTCCAATTACACAAATATACAATATTCAAAATGCCCTGGTGATCAAAGCTTGTGCTTTTACAACAGAGCAAATGCGAAGACAAGAATATACCAAAGCACCATACTAAAAGCATGCAACTGAGAAAAGAGGTAGTAACAAACATATTACCAGTATACCAACACCTAGCTTCTGAAGAATGGCTGAAAAGATGCACCATGGAAAGGACTTAGAATACAAATAGTCTGCACAACAGTGTAATATGGAAGAAATACCCAAGGGAAATATCTGTGTCAAAGAAAAGGTTAGAAATAATTGTATCAGGAGGTATGGAGTGTCAGATGGCCTGCATTGCAAGCATCAGCATAATAGAACTAATTACACAAACGTAAACTTCATCTGCTATCTGGAAGACTGCAGTAGAGAGAGACCAACATCACTTGAAATAAGCTGTATCGATAACCCATCCATCACAACAATCAACAAAAGAAGCACCCAGAGGGTGGAAACAGAGCAAAAGAGAATAATTAGAAGCAGAAGGGACCCACATTTGATACAGGAGCATTTTAAGCAGCTAAGCAGCAGCTTATCTTGAAAAAAAAATAAATAAATAAAGTTTAAATTGCATTTTTCTCAACTTTAAATTTTCTGACACTTTTGGGTATCAAATATTTTGCACATGATGCAGTTTTTGTCCAATCTTCTTGAAATTTTTAGCACAGACTCAGATGGAATGAGTATAAAAAATTGGCAAATGATTTTTATTACAATTGTAAATTATCCAACTTATGGCATAATTAATATGAAAATATTAGGATAATTGTGGAAATTATAAGATTTAAAAGTATAATGCTCTTCTGAATTAGCCAGAACAGTATCAAGCATTCTATGTGTCAATTTTATTTATTGGTATGTAACTAATATAGTATAAATAAATTAATATTCTCAAAATATTCATTTATGTAATGTGCCCAATTTTTAATTGATTAGCATAATAAATTGAAGCCCTGTTTATAATTACAACAGATAAGTATGCAGAAAAATTTTGAAAACATTTGTTTGGAAACTCCAAGATTTAGAAATTTCAGTTTAGGGTACCCTTGGATACCAAAATTGAGTGCAGTATAAACTACATATTTCAGATTATATGTGTATACTTAGGCAAAAGCTGTGATCAGTATTCTGATTATTCTATTTGTTTATTTTAGGTATTTGGCAACTGGTGAATCTTTTAGATCCTTGGCATTTCAATTTAGAATACACAATTCTTGGGTGTCAAAAATTGTTTTTAAATGCTTGGAGAGCATTAAGAATAATTTCTTGAAAACAGAGATTCCAGAACCAACTGAAGCACAATTCAAGGTGACTGCTGAGGATTACTTTGTGCGCTGGCATTACCCTCTATGCTGTGGCGCTATTGATGGAAAACATATAACAATTAAGTGCAGTGGATCTTTATTTCACAATTACATAGACTATTCTCAACAGTGCTGCTTGCTCTTGTTGATGCTCAATATAAATTCATAGCAGTTGACATTGGGTCCTATGGTCAAGAAGGTGATGCTGGAATATTTTTGAAGAGCAATGTAGGAAAAAGATTTTTGTCTGAGCAACTTAATATTCCTGGCCCAGCAATGATACCAGAAACTGACCTAGTACAACAGCATGTTATTCTTGGTGATGAAGCCTTTGCTGTACACAGAAATTTAATGAAGCCATACAGTAAAACTCTGTCACTGCATGATAAGAAATATGCTATATATAAATTACAGGCACAGCTGAGCACGCAGGACCAGTGAAAATGCATTTGGATTAAGGCATCATATTTCAGAATTTTCTTCTCACTTATTGCAGTGAAACCAGAAATTACTGACTTAATTGTAACAGCAGCATATACACTGCATAACATGATGAGGGATTCAAAACTCAAAGCGCCTCATCAAATTCACTTTAGTGATGTGGATATTCCATTTCCAAGTGAAAACCTTATTCCTCTGGCAACTGCAAACTATGGGCGTAATAATGAAAGTTTTGTGTGTACACTTTCTTTGATTAACTATCATAGTATAAAGTTTATTCATGAACCTCTACTATATATTGGTAATCTCATATTGCTCAAAATCTGCAGAATGCAAAATTTTCATCATGTAATGCTTTAGATGACCGGTCATGTTTTAACTATAAAACTTCCTGTGATAATGTAAAAGGCGCACAAGGTTACCTATGTATCTACATTTAAATTTGGCCTACTTCTGCTCCTTTTCAGAGGTGCTTGTGTAAGAAACATGTTTAGGGACTACTTCAACAGAGTTGGTGCTGTTTCCTGGCAAAAGCAGTGGCTGGGATTTGAGTAAATTATTAATTACGGATATATATAACACTTGGATCAATTCCATAATCCATTAATATAACCTCGTGTGGCTGTGGTGAAATAAACATTTCATGACCTCTGTGTAATTTACCTGTGTGTGCTATGTGATAAACAGTGTGAAGGATATCAGTTGTCTATTTGCAATGAGCACCTGTCTTGTACCAATATGTAAAAGAGAACTATTAAGTAATGTATACATGTTTGTGCGCCTTTTACTATTATTATTAATAACTACTTATAAAAGAATAGCACCCCATCCATGACGTCTGTAGTGGACCGAGATGGGGGACGCAGCGGCCGGGCGGTAGGCCAAGGTTCCCTGTGAGCTGTCATGACATGGAGTTAATATAAAAGAATAAAGTTACTACATCATGAGGTAACCCGCCATAGTGCCAGTCTGTTGTACTACACTTTATTCCAGAATCTTAGAACTTATTTCAGAGCTAAAACTGACTGAAAATTATTAAACATTATACAATAAATCTTATTTACTTACTTGATTTGCCCAATTCCTTTCCCAACTCCTTCCAAAGCCTCTGTTTCTTTTCTATATTTCTATACTCAGCATGTTGTACGTTGTATAAAAGTTTGTTATGCCGAACAAAGTCAATTATCCTCTCTTCCTCAATTTGTGAAAACTTTCGTTTTCCACTCATTATGCACAAATATTTAAACCAAATTACCAAAAATTACCAAATTACAAAACAAATACCGCAACTATAACCTCACTCTGCTATCTCGGTGTCCAAAGCTTGACTAAACTGAAACTGAAAAAACGACTTCCACCATAATTTTCGCCGCCTGATTTCTAGTGGAAAACTTAAAATTTCTAGTGACAATGAGAAAGGAGAGATTCAGTTGTCAGTTCAGTTCAGTTTCGTTAAGTTCTCGGTCGGAGGAAAGCACTTCCATAATAAACTATGACACAGTTAGTGATCACATGATCCGAACTAAAAAATATTAAGTTCAGTTTTCAGTTCAGTTCAGTTTTCAGATTGGAGGAAAGCAAGGCTATACAAAACTGAGCAAAATTCATTCAGAATAAAGAGGTCTTTAGAGACTATTCCCAGAAAATTCAAGATTTACATTTTATTTGCCATATAAATATCTTTAATATACAGTATTTTAATCAAAATCGTTAGTCATTTTTTTAGAAAATCCAAATTTTCAAATTTTTTTACATGTAAAGTGTAGTTTGGGGTAAGGGGATTCCTCTTAAAATCTTTGTGTCGTATCCTTGGAAGATATTGAACTTAAATATCAAGTTTGGTATTTTACCGAGTTTTTGTTTTTGAGTTATTGTGTTCACACATACACACATACACACAGACATTTTTCTTAAAATACATATTTTTGGATACAGGGGACCCTAAAACATTTATTTCTGGTGAAATCTCAGTACCAAATTTTTGGGTGGAATGCAATACCTTCTCTATACACTATGTACATAGTACATATAGAGAGTAAAACTTGTTACATGGTGGTAAGTCAAACAATACAACCAATGACTGCCCCCATGGTCTAGTGGAGCTGACTTCCCTCCTAGAGGTCCCAGGTTCAATTTCCAGGCAAGGTGGAGGATTTTTCTTTAAGCAGAATTATTACCTGTCCCCCACAGAGTCTGGAAGTGTGCTTGTAAGAGTGAATATGTTTAATGATATAAACGATTAACATAATGTCACTAATCTACTGTTAATATGAATTGTATTACTAGCAAGGCCCCAAATATGTCCATAGAAGTTAAAGGAGGCTACATAAATGAAACAATGAAACTAAATCAACAAATTTAAAGAAACCTGTTACATTTGTACACTTAAGTAATTACAGAATCTGAATGAAAAAAATAATATACCAGTTTCCTGTCATTGTCAGAAATTAGATTAAGATATTGCATAATTTGAAAACGATGAGCAAAATGACAGTCTATGTGCAGTTATGTAGCTTCAACATCAGCCACATCAATTAAAATAGGGGAAGGTGCTCAACAAAATTGATGACATCTGCTATATACAGAAGCATAATAATTCAGTGAACAAGCTATCATTTTTATAGTTTTTGTAAAGTAAGAATCGACCATGTTGCATCCAATCTAAATAATGTAAGGATTAGTGCATGTCATTAACACATACTGTACCTGGCCATATTATTAGAGCACCTAGGCTATTTCATAGTTCACTGAATTCTGAGGACTAGCATAACAACAATGCTCATCTATCACCATAAGCCTCGCTGGACAATGTTAGGGGACTAATGTTGTCTACAATGAATGTGTGTTATGCTGTTTCTGTGTTGTAAAAGTTGAAATTGTTGCTTCACAAGCATTAGTTGTAGTCAGGGGGGTCTCTTCCCGCATCTGTCTTGCTTGCTTTGCTTTCGACTGGCCTGGTGCATGACGTCATCGATAGTGAACTCACAGCAATTCAGTACTTTGCCCATTCGTTTGAACATGCATTTTCAGATAAAATCACATTATGATATAATTTGTCACACCCGCAATTGAAACCAGATCGCATCTATAATAATTCACCTCATCTTAGAAACAAGAAATGTAAATCTGTCACTTTTTATGGCTAAATAGCCTAAATATCAAACTGGAGACAATTACGTTTTTCTCTTCAAATATTCACTAAAATGCTGTAGATATATGGAAATGAAACCTGAGATGTGGCTTACAGGATATTACGGGTTTTATTTGGCATAGGGTAGGCGGATTTTGGTATTCACAGAAAGAGAAAGAGAGTCAGGAAGCAAATATATGTCCTTAAATGTATTCCGAAGTTCTTCGCTGTAAACTTTAAAACTGATTTTGTTAGTTTATGTTGTTGCTTGACTTTAATTGTATTATATTAAAAAATAAAAAAATAAAACAAATTTTAACAAGAAAATTATCTTCACCTTTTTGTGCTCTCAAATTGTGAACTTTGCTTCAAAATTATAATTGTATGCACTATTCCTTTAGTATTGGGAAGACAAGCTTAATAAAGGAAACTGTATGTAGATCATGTTATCAGGACAAAGCATATTTAATAACCAGAATATTTGAAAGCTTTATATGTATTTTTACTTTTTCTACACTTACTATGTGCATAGTGCATAGAGAAGGTATTGTATTGTACCCAAAAATTCAATATGAGATTTCACCGGAAATACATGTTTTGGGTCCCCCTGAATCCAAAAAATAGCATTTTTGGAAAAAGGTCTGTATGTGTGTGTGTGGGGGGGTGGACTCCCCAAATAATCTTTTTCATGGAAAACATTCAGAAATATTGATTATCTCAAAAATAGCTGTAACAATTTTGACTAAAATCTCTTATATTTAAGATATTTACATGACAAATAAAATGTATATCTTCAATTTTCTGGGAATAACCTCTGAAGACATGTTTATTCTAGATTAAATTTGTGGAATTTTACATAACTGGTAAACCGTAAGAGATCAACAAAAACTTACCACAAAAAAATGTAGGGCTCCTTTAAACACTAATTTAGATTATATACATTTTTCTCCTGAGATTGACGTTTTTGAGATACTCCTTGTTATTAGTTTCAGCTTTAAAAAATCTGATGTGTTCCATTCACATGACTTTCTCTATACCACCATAACACATTATTGTTAAAAAGCACATTCTTCTTTCTACTTTATGATAATCAAGATAAACGACAGAACTTGTCTTAACTACTTGCTTCTTTCTAAGTAGAAGGAAAGTAAGGGAATACACTAGGCTAAAACGATAGTCAAATCTTGTAAAAACTGGTTGCTATGTGGTTGAAATCTGTTTCTATGCAGGACTAGGAGTTTACAACTTTTCATGTAAGAAAAGTGTAATAAATATTTTGAATCTGAAACAAATAACGAGGAATATCCAAGAAATAATCCATTAAACGGAAAAAAATACATACATGACATAAATTGTGTGTTTTAACGTGATCTACATTTGTTGTGTTGTAAGTTTTTGACTGTCTCTAATGGTTTACCAGTTACGCAAAAGGCATCCAGAATAAAGAGGTCTTTAGAGGCTTTTCTCAGAAAATTCAAGATTTACATTTTATTTGCCATATAAATATCTTTAATATACAGTATTTCAATCAAAATCGTTAGTCATTTTTGAGAAAAACAAAATTTTCAAAATTGTTTCCATGTAAAGGGTATTTTGGGGTGGGGGGATTTTTTTCAAAATCTTTGTGTCACATACCTGGAAGATACTAAACTTAAATACCAAGTTTGGTATTTTACCGATTTTTCATTTTTGAGTTGTGTTCACAGATACAGGGACATACACACGTGCATGGACCTTTTTCTAAAAATACTTTTTTTGGATTCAGGAGACTCTAAAACGTGTATTTCCGGTGAAATCTCTGTATCAAATGTTTGGGTGAAATGTAATACCTTCTCTCTACACTTAGTACATAGTACTTGTATAGAAAATAAAAACTTTCATTTTCTCTTACGGGAATTTGTCAACTCCTGTCCATACAAACAAAGGTACTTCAATCATATAACAACCAGCTTTTAAAATATTTGACTATCGCTTTAGCCTAGTGTATTCCATTATTTCCCTTCTACTTACAAGGAAGATAATTGCATATAATTCCCATATATTTCTCTGTAATTGCACAAGTAAGAACAGGAGTAGAACAAAAGAAAAATGGACACTTCCTCTCTGAAAAAGGTATGAGTATTTTAAAATTGAAGCCAATAACAAGGAATATCTCAGAAACGGTCAGTTCTACAACAAAAATGCATTTAACGAGACACACTGTCAGAAATGGATGGAAACAATTTGCCAATTTGAAATAGTGTTTTGTGCATTTCACGGGCACACCATTTCAAAAGTCAGATGTGTGTTGAAAGCTTTACTAGTTTTACTAAAAGAAAAGTTTCCAGATGTCCAGGAAAAAATTATTACTCTCTATGTTCAAACTAGAACGTTTATTAGAATTAGATATTTCAATTCCAAAAATAGGCAACAAGTGTTAAATAAATATGCAGAAATGAAGAATAAGCAGTGGGCCACATCATCTTCCAAAACACCATAAATCAACACTGGTGGTATTAAGTTTTAATTGTTTATGGTCAAAATATGTAGCAGCATTTAATGAATTCTTTGAACATTTGTAAATTATTCTTTATCACTCTTAAAGAAATGCATGTATTAAATCTCTTGTAGCACCTACAGTTTGCACTCCTGTACTTCTTATTCCTGTAGTTAGACATTATTAATGTAATACAGTTTTCACGTACTTTGGTATGCGGTATGTCCACAATGTACGTGAATTAATATGCCTTTTAAAATACTGGTAACATGTGTTTTAATAATTGATAATTAGTGAAGAAATAGTGCTTTCGCTGCACTGAATATGTATTCTGCACATTCGACTTCGCTCTCAGCTACGCCATAGGCAGAGAGCCAATAGCAGCTTCTCAACCTGGAGTGGCTCACCTTTAGTATTCTAGCCACATTGAGTTGTAGTGGTGCTAACAAAAGGACAAGGTGTATAATAAGCTTGTGCTTATTAATACCTAAATTTGTCAGTTACCAAATTACCAAATGAAGCAATAAGAATAATATCTCACAAATTCTAGGGATTCATACAGGCAGTATTTTAGGGAAAAATTAATTCCTACAATATTTTCACTGTAGTATACAAAGAAATAATATATCCACTGCAAAAATTTAGCTTAACCCTTAACAGGAAAGGCTACTTTTAATCTCTTACTGGAAATGTGTATCTGTGTGACATATAAGCAGTAAGTCACATATTCATAAAAATATACATTCTATTGAGCAATAAGCAATAAATAACTTGTCAAAATTAATTAATATGTTATAGAATGTTACATATCAGTATAGTTAAGTCAATTATTAATACAAATTTCTGCTGTGGGTGTAAAATCTCAAAAGTTCTTAGTTTTTAAGTGAAACACAGAAGTCTCATTATTCTAAGCATTTTACACACACTTCCTTTGAACACTCTAAAGATACTGGCTTCTCACACATCACACATTTCTATCCTGTATTCCTGTTTTTCTAATAAGGGCAAATACACTTCCTCTTCCAATCAAGTTTATCACTCAGAGCATCAGGTACATTGGTTGCTTCTAGTCTTCTTCCCTTCCAAAATCTCTTAGATTGTTGTTTTCAATTCAATATGCAAACTTGACACAATAATCCATCTCTGAAGATGAGGTTTTATTAATTCTAAAGCCAAATGTTTTATGAAATTCTATGTTGATAACAATGGGGTGTTCTTGTAAAATAGATACAGAATGCAACTGTTGACCATGCTGATGTTCACCTTCTAGATCTTCTGTTGCAAGAATAAATTGCACATTTTTGGTCAAGGATGTCAACATCTCCTTGGTGCTGTTGTAGAAAGATACTATTTCTGGTTTCCCAGTAATTTCATCGTCACTCTTAGAATGATGCATGCTTGATACAAACGCACACATTTATTTCTCTTTGGGGTACATGACAAGAGTTATATTTTCTTGGAATCCATAAATGGCAGAGTCAATTTGTCGCTCTTTACAAGGTAGAAATTCAGTGGGTATTTCTCTTTTATTTTGTCGCAATGTTCCTACATATGTCAGATTTCTCTTTTGTAGTTCATTCACAAGTTGGATGGACGAAAACCAATTATCAGCAGTAATGTTCCTATTTGTATTTGATATTGGCTGTGTCAGTCCCAAGACTGATTGTGTAGGAAAATTAGCTTCTTTCTTCAGAGCCAAATCCTATACCATCGGATTCTTTCCCACAGTATAGATATCCATTATAGAAATGAGGTTCATGCATCTGTGAGACACATAAATTTAAGACCATATTTTGCTGGCTTCTTTAAAACTGCATTTACCTCAAAATGGTACCAGCATTTCATCTACACATGTATACTCATTTAAGGAATATGATTCTTGAAAATGTTGTACAAATTTAAGAAATATACCTACCTGAAATTGCAGCTGCTTTGTCTTCTTTCTTTCTTATTTCCCTGGTATGTGGATTGTTGAAACAAAGACAAAGGAGAAGTCCCAAGAAGCGTTTCACATACATAGTAGCCCTGAATAAAGGTCGTCCTTAACTGGCCATTGAGAAAAGTGAATACATATCTTCATGGTGGATTTAGAAATATAACACAGCATCAGAAGAGCAATGAAAGCTTTCATTTCACAGATGTCTGTAGCATTGTAATTGCACTTTTGTTCTGTATGGACTCTGCTTCTGACTTCTTCTAATTTCATATCTGTCCATGTAGTAATATCTTCAATTAACTCATCTTCAAATAATTTAGACCAAACATCAACTTTATTAGGATTTTCCCCTAAGTTACTAGCTTTTCTCATCAAGCCAGGCATCCCTATCATTATGTTATGCTGAAGAACACGTTGATTTCTTGGTGGTTCTTTTGAATTGCAAACACAACCAGTTTTTCCTGAGTACGTAAGGGATTGAGCAAAATCTGAAGAGAGAAGTGAGGGGTGAATTAAGGAAAAATTAAAAATTAAACAAAGGCCCTTCTTTCCAAAAAAGAATTTTTGCATTTACATTCACATTTTCAGCCTCACCTGAACTCATCTCTTCATCAATATCAGATCTATATACAGTATCATTAGATGAATCTTCTTGGTTAGGATGAAAAGAAGGATCAGCATCAGAATCATCAGAAGAAAATAAGCTGAAGTCCTCCTCTACTTGCACTTCATCCCACACTCTTGTTATCTTTGCTTCAAAATTAGAATCAGCTGGACTTACATGTTCCACCCCTATGTCTTTGTAGTCCTGATATACTAGGCTTATCCATTACTTCAATTATTTTAGAAAGAAAAACCCTAATAAATACTATATACTGAATGTAAATATTCTCTGCAAAATCAGTAACTGAAGGTGAGAAAAATACACTGACCAATATAAAATAACATTCCTGGAAATACATGCCTGTGATACACTTACTTATATAGTACAATATCGGCAATGCATGTCTGTCAGACACCGTAGATTTTCAGAAAACCGTTATAAATGGTCATAAATAAGAGACCACCAACAATGAACCACACCATCACATAGCAAAAGAAATAATAATAAGCTACTGATACGTTTAGGTTGTTACTGGAATCAGTATTGCCAACACAGCATAATGAAATAAAATACCTGTCTGATAGACATGCATTTCCTGTTAAGGGTTAAGAAACAACAATGTCCATCATTATAACATACTGCATAATTGTGCCTTTAACAGTTAAGGTTTTAAAATCAATTTTAGTTACAAAGATCCCAGTGTAATGGGATATTGTAATTGTAATTTATTAGCAGCCTATAGACTCTTTTCGAGTATCAGACATTGTCAGTTTACATTACACAAAATTAGCATTAAGTAAACTTAGTCTACATAAATTATAAAAATACATTAATATATACAAGATGTTTGGTTTAACAAAGTATTAATATAGTCTACATAAATTATTTTAAAAATTCATTGATATACACAGGATTGTTCAGTAAATATGTCTTAAGACATTGTTTAAATTTAACAGCATTTTCATTTTTTACATATGCAGGTAGTCGATTATACATGTGTAATCCTATTATATAGGGATCTTTATTTACAGATTTTACATTGTAGTTGGTATAATGTAAGTCAAGTTTGCATCTAGTATCATGGTTATGTATTTCACTAATTAAGTAAGTTACTTTGTATATGTATAGAGATACTACAGTAAACATCTTTTCTCTTTTAAAAACTTCCCTGCATGATTCTCGACTCCCCATTTTAAACATAGTTCTGATGCATTTCTTTTGTAGCACTAGAACCCTTTGCATATGCATTTTATTACAACCCCCCCATAATTCAATACCATATTGGATATGTGAATAAATTAACCCATAGTATATAAGTTTTAGAACCTCAACATTACAACTTTTTGCAAATTCCTTCATTAAATACAAACCTTTACTTATTTTTTTACAAAGGTCATCGATATGATTAGTCCAGGGCATGAGTTTATCTACTTACATTCCTAAAAATTTATGAGAATCAGATTCCTGTATTGCAACATTTTCAAAGTTAATATGAAATAATATATCTTTTTTCTTCTTGCTTAACTCAAATTTAATTATATTTGTCTTGTCAGGGTTATTAGTGAAGTTGAGAGATTTAAAAAATGTGTTTATTCTTAGCGATTCATTGGTGGCTAATGATTTCAAGCCAAGATCATTGTTTGCTTTACATATAATAGTGGTGTCATCTGCATAGCTTATGATTTTACAATTAGGTGTCGAATACATATCATTTAAATATAAAATAAAGAATAATGGTCCAAGTACTGAGCCTTAGGGTACACCGTATTTAACTATTTCAGCACTTGATTTAAATTTTGTTCTTTAATAAACTATCAAATTCTCTAAAGCAATCTTTATAACACAAATTTTTAAATATAGGTTTAAGAACTATTTAATAAATATAGCATTCTATACTCTGGAGAAATTGTAAATTTGTAATTGTAAATACATAATTATAACTGCAAATGTATGTAATTGTAATTGTGACATCAGAAACTGTATTGCAGTCTATTGGCAATAAATGTTGTTGTTGTTATTATTATTATTATCATCATCATCATTCATCATCGTCATAATCAACATCATCATCATCATTATTATTATTGTTATTGTTGTTATTATTATTATTATTATTATTATTATTATTATTATTATTATTATTATTATTATGTTGCCAAAAATTAATATTGGTGTCGATTATTTCGAGAATTAAGAAATAGTGGTATCACCCCTTCACTGTTTTATAGCTTTTCTGTGTTGTATTATAATTTTTCATTCACCTCCACACATGGATTTTCTTACTAAGAAGGTGACATCTATATTAATATACATGTGTCAATTGCTGCTTTATTTCTGGTCTATTTAGCTTACATCCAAACAATTTGCATGTTTCCAACTTTTGTACCAGTCAAATACCATTGTTGGATATCTCTTTTGTAGAGTAATCTATGTGGTATACATGACTGATGTATATATTCTCGTTAGTTTATTTTTATTTTATTTATGCTAAGCTGTACACAGGTGAATATGACTAGTGTTCAGCCCTGGCTCTTTCCCTGTCATACTCATATTTTACAATAGTTTATTAATTCTAGTTTATTACACCATTTTGTCTATTTACTGTCCATACCCATTTATTTTTCACTTTGTATAAGAATTGTTCAACCTTCATGCTGTCTTGAAACATTTCAACTACCGCTACATTTCTATCTATTTTAAACCTTTCTTATTAATATACTCTTTTCTCCAAACTTCAGTCCCTTTACAATTAAATAAAATGTGTTGCATATCTTCATTTCCACTACATATAGGACATTGGTTTTGTGGAATACCTTTCCTTAAACCTTTTAATCTCCTGCTTTCAGCCATGCAATACCTTCTTGCTCCTCTTTATTTGTCACATCTATATACTTTTCCCTTCCCCATGAGTCTTTCATTGGTATATAGAAAACTAAACATCTCTTTTCAGCTATCTCACTAAATATTTTTTGTGTTTCTATAACTTCAAATCTTTTCCTTGCCACTTCCAGAAATTATTCACATTATTTTCTCTTCTTCTCCACGTTTCCCCTTACCCACTACTTTCCAAGTTATTTCTGAGACAGTTTGCCCATCCCTTGTTCTTTAAACTTTTCTCTTGATGTACTAAACGCTGTTTTAACAAATTCCTTTCTTCCAACTTCAATAATCTATACCAAAATTTCAATGCCCTTTCCATAATCTTTCCCTTGCTTGCCACTCTACCGAGCTCTATTTGTGCTACCTGCCTAACAGTTGCATTTGGTAACCCAAGTATTTCTTTGCAAAATTAAACACACTCTATCTCCATCTTCGCCCATATTCTTCCTTTTTGCCTCCTTAACCATTTCAACTTCCTTTCTTGTTTCGTACACCTCAACTCTTACATCTTCTTTGATTTCTATTGCTATCTTTTCGAATTGTTTACCTATTCATTTTGTTCATTTTCTCAGTTAGGTTTTCCAGCATTATTATTAAATCAGCAGGGCCAGGGTTTACCTCAATTCCTCCAATCACTAACAAGAAAGCTATAGCACTTGCTAAAACCAATATGTCTTCTCTCCAAAATTGTTTTTACTGTTCACCAATTTTACTTTTCTAAACCGTTCAATTCTTGCTCTATACACTGTAATGTCCACTTCCATTGTGACTTAGATCCTTCTTCCTTCACCATAGGAGCAGCTCTCAAAACACAACCTTCCTCTATCACTACTGGCTTAGCACTGTCTTCTTGTTGGTTGCCTACCCCAGATCTGCCTTTTTTTATGAAACCCAAGCCTTCTTTGTATAAGCAAAACACTTGCTAGTCATTTAGGGTTAAATTAGTTAGAAGAATGGGTTTTCTCATTTTGTGGCCTTAGCAGGAGTTTAGCATTGAGAAGGTGTCTCTTTAGTGAGGATTGCCTGTGAAATTGGCAGTGATTACTGTCTCATCAAATAAGGCAAGGTACCTAATCAATTTGTACTAAGCTCTTTACAGTATTTATATAATCTGGAGGTAACCCAGGTTCTATTCCAGGCCATACAAAATAGTAAATAACACTACTTTCTACAACATTTATTGATAGCTCATACATTGATGTTACCAAATTATGATTGTACTACCCATTTTTGTTAGCAGCATGTTGGCTGCCATATGGGTTTGGGGTAGTTCCTATTTGATAGCATCTTGTGTCTCTCTGGTTATATCCAGATGAGTAGAAGATATGTCATAAACTTCTGAAATTCAAATTCAACAGGAATGGTACAAATCTTTGTATGTAAAACCTTCTCCCAAACTTCCATTCTTCTTCTTCTTCTTCTTCTTCTACTCCCCCACCTTCTTAACCTCCTTATATGGAAGACTTATACTCCTAGGGCTTACAAGCTGATGCCTGTGAGGAGCAACAGACTGTGATCTGATAGATTAACCAGGGATGGAGGATTAACACAATGCCTGGTATGTAAGCAAGGAAGTATGACATGAAATAAAGGTGAAATGGATGACAGGAAAGGTGATAATGGAACAATTGATGAAATTAATGGCAGGAGAAAATGGAGGACCCAGAGAAAACCGATCCAAATACTGCTTTGTCTACCATAAATCCCTCAAGCAGTTGCATGGGATTGAAGCCGGGACTCTTAGGTGAGATTCAAGAGTCTAACCACTCTGCCACAATGCTGTCTTTATTGTTTATCACCAGATACTAATAGCTCTAGGCAATATTAATTTTTTGTTTATCATAGTTACTATTGCAAAAATTGTAATTCATATTTGTTAAGTATTTTTTACTTTCTCTAGCCCTGTAGGTACAATGTACATAGGGATAGAGAAGGTATTGTAATGCACCCAAAAATTTGATACCGAGATTTCACCAGAAATACATGTTTTGGGACCCCCTGAATAAAAAAAACATTTTTGGAAAAAGGTTCTTTGTGCATGGGTGTGGGTGGATGGGTGTGCAGGTGGGGGTGTGTGGGTGAGTGGGGGTGGGTGTGTGGATGAGTGAGGGTGGGTGTGGGTCTGGGGGTAGGGGTGTGTGTGTGCAGCATAGCTCAAAAAATTAAAAGACTGTTAAATACCAAACTTGGTATGTAAGTTTGGTATTCAATTCAATTTTATTAATCCTTTAAAATCAATTCTGTACATTGTACTCTGATACAGGATACGTCAATGATTAGATTTATATTATAACAGTTACAGCAAGTTAGATATATACATATTTACAATATATAATGAGTTTAGAAGGATATGATGCAAGATAGTTAATACAATGATATAGTATGTGGATATTTATTAAATTGTAAGTATTGCTTTACAGTGTAGAAGCAGTGCTCCTGCAAGAAATCCTTTGCTCTGGTTTTAAATGCATTATAGTTTCCAGTATTTTTTATAGCACTGGGAAGAGAATTATATAGTGATATACTGGAGTGCATCACTCCATTTTTACACATCATGGTTCTTGCAGAGGTTAAGTGAATATCCTTTTGATTTCTAGTATAATGTGCATGTGCATTTTCATTATTTTGGAAAGTAAATCTATTTTTTTTACAAATAACATTGCCTCTAATATATAAGTACATGCCAAAGTAAGTATCCCAAGTTTATTGAACATAACTTCTTTTCACCACATATAATGCGAACAACTTATTTTTGCTTAATAAATGCATCTTTAGCTTCTGGTGAGTTTCCCCAAAATATTATTCCTTACCTCATTCTAGAATGTATGTGAGCATAATACACCATTAAAAGTATATGAAGGTTTACATGATTTAAAATTCTTAAAGCATATATATTCCTGTTTAATTTATTTACAAGGTGTTTAATATGAGATTTCCATTTTAAATTACTTTGTATCCACAAGCCTAAAAAGTTTGTTTCAGTTTTGTATGAGATCAATTGATTGTTTAATTTTACTTCAAGGATATCATTATTATTATTATTATTATTATTATTATTATTATTATTATTATTATTATTATTGTTGTTGTTGTTGTTGTTAATATTTATGTTATCGGTGATATGAAATTTAAGACAAACTGTGTTATCAGTGTTTAAAATCAAGTTGTTATTGGCTAGCCATGAAACCAAATCTTTACTTGCTTGGCTTAATGTGTTATTTAACATTTCATTACTCCTTTCAGTTATTAGTAAATTGGTATCATCTGCAAATAGTACTATGTTCTGAGCTTGTATGCTGTTTGTTAAGTCATTTATATATAAAATAAATAGAAATGGACCTAAAATTGAGCCTTGCGGTACTCCATAAGCTACATCAAGTATGCAGAAAGAACTGCAGAAAGAGTATTAGTTTTAGTGTTTGTATATGTAACCTTTGTTATTTGTTTCCGATTTGTGAGATAAGATTGAAACCAAGTGTAAGCTGGCCATTTTATGCCAAGATCAAACAGTTTCGTTAGCAACATTTGGTGGTTAACAGTATCAAAAGCTTTACTTAAATCTAAGAATATGCCAATGGCTTTATCTTTATTATCTAAGGCAGTTATAACACTGTTTATGAATGAATATATTGCAGTCTCAGTTGATTTTTTGTGTCAAAATCCATGATGTGAGTTATTAATTATATTATTTTTGCAATAAATGAAAGGAGACTCCTATACATTACTTTTTCCAGTATCTTTGAGAATATGGAAGTAATAGAAATTGGATGATAATTTGAAGCCTTAGTTTTTTCCCCTTTTTTGTGCAGTGGTATGACCTTAGATGTTTTTAATATGCCAAGAAAGGTTCCACTAGTAATGGATGCATTACACAGATGAACAAGAGGTTCAACTAAATGCTCACTACATTTTTTAATGATGATATCCGGTATGTCATCAATACCTGATGAATACGTGTTACTTAGTCTGTTTATTATGCTAAGCATTTCTTCAGTTGTGACCTGATAAAGGTAAATAGAGTTTACATTGTTGGTACTACTAGTCCTCATTGGGATATCAAAGTGCCCATTGTTATTTTGAACCAAATTTTTATTTATTTCCATAAGATAAAAGTTAAAACACATGGCAACTTGACCTGCATTTGTAATCTTTCTATCATTATGGTTAAGTTCTATATTGTCTTTTGTATAACTCATTCTGTTAGTTGTCTGATTTACTATTTGCCATATAGTTTTAGTTGTATTATTATAATTTTTAATATGTTTATCATTGTTTATTTTTGCTTGTCTTATTACTTTATTTAGTATGTGTTCATAATTCTTAAAATAATTATCAAATTCTAATGTTTTAATAACCTTAATTAATTCATATAATCATTTTTTTTCGTTCACATGATTTCTTTATACCCTGAGTTATCCAACTTTTACTTGTTTTCCCATTGCATGTTCTTACCATTTTGTGAGGAAAAGCCGTGTTAAAGTAGTACATAAAATTACTTACAAACAATCTAAATTTCTCATTAGTATCTAATGCATCATACACATCATGCCAGTCTTCTTTGCTCAAAAGATAATTCATATACAGAATATTATCTGTACTAAATATTTGTTTTTTAATCTGTATTGATTTAAATGCTACAGCTTTGTTAGTTTAGATTCAAATTATTTGTGCCTCATGATCACTAAATCCTGTGTTTAGTACCTGCACTTTGTACTTACAGTTTTCATTAATTATAATTTGATCTAGTGCTGTTTCTGAGTGGTTAGTTATTCTTGTTGGGGATTTTACAATATGGATTAAATTATGGCTTTTTAGAAGGTGTAGAAGATCTTGTTTCTCTTTACGGTTGTTAAGAAAGTCAATATTGAAATCACCGCATAGTATAACTTTTTTATTAGTTTTTACGAGCATATTCAATATTTTCTCTAGGTTATTTAGAAAATTAGTAATATTACTATTTGGAGCACAGTATAAAGCAATCACAGTAATTCCTAGTTCTATCAAATCCACTGCTGCGATTTCAAAGTCACCTTCTTGACATAATATTTGGCATGTACTTAAATTTATGAAGTGATTACCCGTTTTAACAAATATGCATACTACCCCTCCAATTTTATTAGTTCTGCAATAAGCACTAGCTAATGTATAATTTTGTAACTGTATGCAATATATTTCATAATTTTTAACCAGTGTTCCGAGATACACATTATACTAACCTCTTTCAGATCTGTATCTAGTAAAGTTTCAATATAGTGTAATTCATTTTGAATAGACTGTACATTTTGATGAAAGATTGTTAGATAGGGCGATCCTTTAGCCTTCATTGCAGTAACACATACCTCCAACCGTTTTGCTTGTTCTACACCATCCATACAATTGATGTGTGTCGTCATTGGAGCTGTCAAAATAACATCTTCATCTCTCTTCAGTAGATGGTCTGATTCCAGCTCTTCATTGTGTTGATCTTCAGAAGATTTCACTCTTATAACACTAGTGTGTGGTCTATTAAACACTTGTATACTTTTATTAACAGCCACTGAAGTATCATCTACCACCTTGTTTATCAGTTTCCCTTTATCACAGAATTAATGACGTCACACAGCAGCATTCCAAATGTCTGAGATCCTCTGTGGTTGAAATGAACCCCATCTCTTCCAAACTCATTATCATCTAGCCAAAAGTTTCCGTTGACAAATGTGCACATTTTTGTGGAACACAATCAGTTTAGTTCTTTATTTATCCTCATTACCTTTCTTTTAGTGGTATCACGTCGTCTTTTTAAAATACCACTGATAATTATCTTGGTTCTAGGTACCTTGGACTGTATATAGTTGGCAATATCCATGGTATCTCCCATGATTTCTTCAGCACATACACTTGGTCTTAATATTGTTAGATCCTGCAGCACAACCATGACGTCGGGCTTGCATTCCTTTAGATTAAGTCCTTCAATTTGATGTTTAAGGTATCATCCAAGGATGCGACACAAAGATTTTCAAGAAAATCTCCCCACCCTCAACTATGCTTTACATAGAACATTTTTCGAAAATTTTGATTTTCTCAAAAATAGCTCTAACAATTTTGATTAAAATATTTTATAGTAAAGATATTTACCTGACAAATAAAATGTATATCTTGAATTTTCTGGGAATAGCCTCTGAAGACTACTTTATTCTGGATGAATTTTATGCAGTTTTGCATAACTGCTAAACCATAGGAGATGGACAGTAACTTACCACACAAAAAATGTACAGCACATTAAAACACACAATTTATGTTATATACATTTTTTTCATGGAGTTGATCGTTTTTTAGATATGCCTTGTTTTTGGCTTTAGCTTTAAAAAACGTGTACTTTTCTCATACAGGAATTTGTCAACTCCTGTCCATACAAACAAAGGAACTTCAGTCACATATCAACCAGCTTTTGATTATCACTTTAACCTATGGTACTCCCTTATTTCACTTCTACTTACAAGGAAGCAAGTAAATAAGACTATTTCTGCTATTTTTTTCTCAATTAGCATGAAGTAAATAGAAGTGTAAACTTTTTAACAATAATTTGTTACAGAGATATAGAGAAAGTCATGTGAATGGAACACATCAGATTTTTAAATCTGGTACCCAACCTACTTTGGTTTTTCACATAGATTTTACTGTAGTTTGCATATTTTATCCTGTAGATGCCTGATTTCTTTCCTGCTGACATTTTACCAGAATTGGTGGATCTGCTAAGACAAATATTTGTTGTGTGCTAAGCACCTAATGCCAGAGTGCTTGAAAATATTTTGAAGTCTATGCCCTGCCAGATGTCCATGGATGAAAAGTAAACTTCTTTATTGAAGTATCCTATTAGTGAAGCCATTGAGTTTTGCTGTTCTGGTTATTTGCTCATATTCTGTCAAGAAGATTTAGAATTTAAAAAATCTGATGTGTTACACTCACATGACTTTCTCTAGCCATTCTACAAACTTCTTACATAAGATTATTCTTTTTTCTATACCTTGTTAATCAAGGTATTCAGCACAATGTTCTTATTACTTAGTTCCTTATAAGTAGGAAGAAAATAAGGGATTACACTAGGCTAAACCAATAGTCAAATGTTTTAAAAGCTGTCATTATGCGATTGTCATTAAAAATCGCTTCTTTTCTTGGCTAGGAGTAGAACAAAAGAAAAACAGACACTCCCGTCTGAGAAAAGTATAAGTACTTCACAACTGAAACTAATAACAATGAATACCTCGAAAACAGTAAGCTCCATGAAAAAATGTATATGACGTAAATTGTGTATTTTAACAAGCCTACATTTATTGTATAGTAAGTTTTTGTCTATCTCTTACAGTTTATTAGTTATGCCAAATTAAGCAAAATTCATCCAGAATAAACAGGTCTTCAGAAGCTATTCCCAGAAAATTCAAGATATACATTTTATTTGTCAGGTAAATATCTTTAATATACGATATTTTAATCAAAATTGTTAGAGCCACTTTTAAGAAAATCAAAATTTTCGAAAAAATTTCCATGTAAAGGGTAGTTTGGGGTGAGGGGATTTTTCTCAAAATCTTCGTGTCGCATCCCTGGAAGATACTAAACTTAAATACCAAGTTTGGTATTTTAGCTACTTTTCGTTTTTGACGGACACACGGACACACGGACACACACACACACACACACACACACCCACCCACCTGTTTCTGAAAATACTTTTTTTGGATACAGGGGACCCTAAAACATATATTTCCAGTGAGATCTCGGTATCGAATTTTTTGGTGGAGTGCAATACATTCTCTATACACTATGTACATAGTGCGTATAGAGAAAGTAAAAAAATTAGAAACATTGCTGATGAATATCAATATTCCAGAAGTTGATGACAACTCTTAAATTCATCCATAGATCACCAGAGTGACAACAGATGTCATGAAATAGGAACTGGATACAACACTGGACCAGCAGTCAACAAATCTGAAAATGAGGGCAAATTTGTGTTAAGTGAATCTTAGGCAGCAAAGTTTGACTTAGATGAATTAATTGTTGATTCAAGTGTTTTTGTATATTGATTTATTGATAATAAATACTTAAGTTTAAGTTAAATTTCTTTTAAATTGTTTTCTAAATAAGAACTTAAGCTCTTCAATTGCTATAAATTTATTGTTAGATTGAATGGCATTATTATTTATGAGTTTTGTTATATTAATTTTTTTTAGTAATTTTATATAGTGAGATTTGGGGATGTTACACATAATGAATTTATATTTTAGTTTTAATATTTGTATTATCAATAGTTTTAATGCTTTTTTTTTTTTTCATTTATATAGCCCCCTTTAACATCTAAGGTCATATCCAGGGCTTTGCATTTGAAACAACTCGTCTGTAGGTTCTTTACATTGGTTTAAATCATTTTATTTTTCTCAAATACACACACATTCACTCTCACATACATACTTCCAGACTCTGTGGGGGATAGGGAATAAATCTGGCAAAAGAAAAATTCCCTGCCCCAGCTGGGAATCAAACCCGGGATCTCCAGGTGAGAAGTCAGCTCGCTGACCACTTGACCACGGAGGCAGTGAGTGCTATTCTTGTGTTAAACTAAAAGAAGCAATAGCATTAACATTTTTGTATTGTTTGTCCAGCTAATTTATAAGGTAAGCTGGTTTGTTTTCATCAGAGAATATATTTCACTATGATTATATTTGCAGACTATAGAAATTCATGTTTATTTTCTCTTGAGTATTCATATTATTACACTGTGCATAGAGAGTGAAATGACACAAATGATTATCAGTGAATATAGTGAATCCTGTTGATGCATTGAGGGTATTTACTTATTTATTTATTCTTTGTAAATAAAAAAGGTATTCCAAACTCAAGAGTTATTGCTAATTCATTTGCAAGAATTCTTCATAATAGCTTGAATAACTAAGCAAATGCTCATCTTTGTGTTCAGTCTTCATTTTGTTATACATGGAGACCCTGGCTAGTTTTTGTTATTAACAACCTCTGCAAAGTTTTTGTTTGACCACTTCTAAAATTATGTTTTGCATCTAACTGGCCTAGATATGCACTAATACCAAGTTATAAAATGAACAGCTTTTGTATATAAATAACAAAATATACATCACAATTTGGATCTTTTCCAGCATAATATTACTTGATAATGCACAAAATTTGATTTAGCTCTGCAAACATAGACAGCACCACTCTCTTGAAGAGAACCATGTGTTGTGTAGAGATGGCAGCATAATGTTATATTGCATATTTTAACTAAAAATTTAATGTGTTCCATTCATATGATTTTCTCTATATCTCTGTAACAAATTACTGTTAAAAATCTTATTCTGCTACCCACTTCATGCTAATCAAAATAAATATAACCAGAAATGGTCTTATTACTTACTTCCTTGTAAGTAGAAGAGAAATAAGGGAATACACTAGGCTAAAGCAATAATCAAATCTTTTTGTGTTGCTATGTGATTGAAATTATTTTCTTTTTTGCATGGTTCCTAGCCTTCTGAGGTCAAGATGAAGAACTGCTAGGGACCATTTACAGTGGCTCTTTCACGGTGGTACAGTTTCGGTCACTTATCGATAATACTCTGATATCATCCTATCCTCCTGGAATTTGATGCATAATAAGCCCAGGTGGTTGTAGTATGGAACCCCCTCTGGACTAACACACGCGTGCACACATATGCACACATACTCACACACACACACACACACATACATGCACCCACACACACACAGATGCACCCATGCACGCACGCTCATACGTACGCACCCACCTACACACACACCCACACACACAGACACAGCTTTTCACCAATTTAATGTGACTGTATGAGTTACTTATTGTGTGCATTTATGAATTAAAATGGAAAAGTCGAAGATGATGACAGCCTTCCAAAGCTGAAGAAGTCTTTTAAATTTTTAACAAATATGAATGAACACCCAAATAGTGCACTGTTGAATCAGCATAGACTGTTGTAAAGAGCAAGCATAAAAGGCTCAAATTTTCCATTATATTTATGCAATTTCAGTTGCTGAACAATATCACAGGAAATTTAACTAATACTATTATTATTACTGCTAACGTTGTTGCTATCTGAAAATTTTTGTCATGAAATAATCTCTGCATTTTCTGCATTTTAAGCCCATTTCCATGGATTGAAACTCACAGAATAAAACATATAATGCTTATTATAGTTAAAATAAATGAAAAACTGAATTGTGTATTCCAGTATTTCTCAAACATCCCCTTTGGGCCTAAAATTAGTTACACTTGCTCTCTGTAGCCTCTTTTCCAAGGAAAGAGAGAAAGGAAAAGAAAAATCTGTGTTCCATTCACATGAGTTTCTCTACTCGTTCTTGTTCAAGCTATTCCCTACAATTGCTTATTCTGCTGTCTACATCTGCTACATTTGCAGAAATTGTCTTGTTGCAATTTTCCTTATAGGTGCAATTGGATTAAGAGAATATAGTATGATTTAGGCAATAATTAAATTTTAAGAACTGATACAACACTCAAAAGCACTAATATTTTAGAATGTTGTGAAATAATACAATAATTAACCCATTTACATAAAAGAGTGGTAATTCAATGGATTGCAGCCCATTGTGGAATAATAAGTAATGAAATGGCTGATTTTTGGCCAAAAAGGGAAGTAAAATTATCACTAAATCAACACCTAATTTAATCCCTTTTTGCTCTATTAAAAGAATAATATCAAATAACTAAAAAAAACAAAATCAGTGAAGAATACATAAACAAAACATTGGAAAACAATGGAAAAATTTACAAGATTATAATTTTTCTACATTACCAAGAAAATCAGCAATAGCAATCTTCAGACTACTAACGGGACATGACTGTTTAAAAAAATACTTATACAGATTTGGTATAGCAGAGACTCCTATATGTCTTTTCTGTAACTTAAATGAAGAAATGTATCGTGATCATCTTCTATATTGTCGACTTTTACAGAAGATTACAACCTCCCAGCTAAATATTGGAGTGCAAGAAACGAATGATTAACATTAGATACCAACCAACTATATACTGATATGAATATTTGTAGAAATAATTGGATTACAAACTTCCTTATAGATTCATGGAAATACAGGTATACACAAGGCTAAAGTGATAGTCAAATCTTACAAGAGCTGTTGGTTATGTGATGCATTGACATTCCGTCCTCTTTGCTTAACCAGGAGAAAGAAAAATGAATAAATAATAAATTTAAAACGAGATCTACATTTTCTGTATTTGCAATGCTTCCTTACATAACCATGAATGATGTCAGAGAAGTTTCTAGAAGCTAGTGGAAGCAGAAGATTCTGGCATTGTCAGTTGCATCAATGACTTGCATTCCAAGGCTTAGGGTACCAGCATGACACTTCCTTTGTTTACCGCATTCCAAGTTCTCCAGCTCCACCACCACACATACCAAAGTGAATGTAAGAATGGCCACACATTACTGTTACAATATTTTAATCAGAGTAGTAAAGAGTCATTTTTGAGGAATCCAATTTTTTTTTTAATGTTCCATGTAAAAAGTAGTTTGGTTCAGGATGATTTTCTTGAAAATCTTCATGTCGCATCCTTGGAAAATGCTGAACTTGAACTATTTTTTTTTAGCTATGTTGTTCACACAGACCTTTCTGTAATTTTTTTTATTCAGGGAACTTCAAAACACATATTTCCAATCAAATCTAAGTAGTAATTTTTGGATGAAATACAGTATCTTCTCTACCTACTACATTGTATGTACATGGTAAAGAAAGTAAACAGAATAACTTCCATTTGATAAAAACATTAAGTATTTCAAAATGCAAACCAATAACAAGAAATATCTCAGAAATGGTTAAATCTACATAAAAAATGCATTTAACACAAATTGTGTGCTTTAATATAATGCATTGATATTAATAGAGCATTGATATTAATAGTGCATTGAGATTTTTTCTATCTCTTACGGTTTAGCAGATATGCAAAAATTATTCAGAATGAAAAGAACTTCCGAGTTCATTTGTCATATAAATATCATAAACATAATGTATTTTAAACAAAATTGCCAGATTCGTTTTTCAGAAAATTAAAATTTGCGAAAAATATTCCATATAAAGTTAATTTAGCGTAAGAGAAGATGCTAGGAAAGCTTTGTGTCACATCCCTCTCCCTCCCATGTACTGCAATGCTAAGAATAGTACAATAGAGTACTCTGTTAAAACACTTTTGTTAGAAGTTGCCCTCCATGGTGTTATGGTTGCCACACTAGCTTCATATACCCAAGGTCAAGGGTTCAAACCTGCAGAGGACGATGGAATTTTTCAGGTGGTAAAATCCGTAGCATGACTTGCTTTGGAAGGGAAGTAAAGCCATCCATCCTGTATCATAGATTTACGGCATGTAAAAGAACCTCAAGCCTGACTAAGAGGCCTCTGAGCAAAATTAATCAGTGTTTCATGCCCAATATAGAATGGAACACTGAGAACTACAGGATCAACTAGAGCATCCATAAATAAAAACTTCATTTTATTTCAATCTTCTTAGAAAGAATATTTTAAATGTATTGTTTTTGCACACTATAATTTAGTTGTTTAAAGTGTACCCAGATTAATACAATTGTGTATTTTACACTGTTTAGTTAAACAGGAAAGGCATTGGGTCAAAGTATCCAGTTCTCAGACTCATGGCTGGAGGAGATCATTTCATGCAACATCGATTGGTAGTTAGCATACTTAGCAAACTCATACATTGTCACCTGTTCTGCTAGCAGATGATTTTATCCTCATGACATAAATGCAATAATAATGTGTTATGAAAAAAAATATTTAAATAAGAGCACTGAATAGAATAGAGTAAATATAAGTACTTAGTGAGCTGCATCCATTAATAGAATATTATGAGATTTTTATGATTATTTTATACTTTGTATTTTCTTAACACTTGAAGTTATATATTGTTGCATTTTCACGTCAGTTCATTAGTCAAGTATACAAATCTAAATGTGTGTATTTAGAGTAGATAACTTGAAGTTTTGGTATTAAAAAGTTTCAGTCCACAACTACACACTGGAGAATTTCTATACGGAGGGGAGAACTGTTTTACAAACAAATGTGACCACCATTGTGGTTACAATGAAGTACCAATAACCCTCTCACAGAACCTTGAGAATGATTTGGAAACTTTCTTCTTGGACTTAGCTTTTAAAACCATTGTTAATGCTCAAATTTAATTGCTTTTGAACTTGACAAATGCAATTCTAAAGGAAGAGACTCTTTGAATTTACAGGCTGCTACTGTTGGTTTTAATGTTCAAATTGCTCTATTAAATGACTTGTACATCACATTGAACTTTATCCTGGATGTTTTAAAATGATGTTCAAGTTTGTTAAAGCCCCTTAATTACTGCTTCATTTTTAATGTCCTTTGGAAGTTCTTCTACAGTTAAATTATTATTTTTATTATGTTATGTATCACTGGGATCTGGAAGAACATGACAGTATGCCTGAGTTCTCAAATATTAAACTTTATGGCAGAATCAGGGCAATTACAGATGTAAGCATGAATGCAAGTTGCAACCACATTGTAATTGAATGTCTGCTCACTTCAAAAACGTCACCACTACTCAATGACTGTATTTTCCATATGTTCTGGTCATTCAAAATGTTTTTAATTCAGACCTTTAGTGATTTCCTAAGTTGCTAATGAACGGCACACTTTTACTACATAATTTACATCTGTTCAGGTAATTAAACTCTCATACATATATCCCTTATAAAGCTCAATAGTTCACTCAATCAAATCATTTTAGATTCTTTCCATTATATAAATATGCTTTATTATACTAGTGCATATTCTCCATGTGCATATTATTATTAAGGCCTGAATGATAATGACAAGATTATGCCCAGCTTTTTCAAAATATAACTACAATTACAATGGGCACTTCCAAAGTAATATTCATTTCCCTGTCTAAAATATGTAAAGATTTGGCACGAAACACTCATTGCAAACACAGGCTTTTCCAACTTTCATTGTTGTCGGTCAATGGCTCTATTGCACAAAATCCAAAGCCAAACATAATTTCATGAGTATGTCATAGAAAAAGTTTCCTGAGAGGAAGATGAAGTAGTTAAGCCCTATTTTCATTTTAATATGTACCTATTGCCTGTAATAATTTATTTATACTTTTTCCTGTGCATATCTGTTAAATTTTTTGTGACAATCTATTACTGTTGGTCTCCCCTGAAAAATATCACTACACTTCATTGAATGCTGTAGTACCTTTTCAAAAACTTCTACAGAAATAAACAACTTCTGGCATCTCAGATCTATTAAGTAATTGCTAATTCAGAAAAAATATGACATGGAGTGAACTTGGAAATTAATTACACTCTTTAGTCCTATACAACCACTATTTTTAGCAAAGTTGCCTTAAATTGTTCTTTTTCAGTCAGATTTCATGAGATAATTCCATAAAGAATTTCTGTGGTCTTTATACAAGAGCCTGACTCTTACATTCAAGCAGAGTCCCAAAGAAGAATAGGAGATCATTGATGTTCAGGAAATGTGACAATATGAAAATAAAAGCATCTGAATTCTCTTCCCTTTGTACATGTAAATAGTTTACTTTATGGGTGTGAATTAGTATAAATTAAAGTCAGAGTTTGAATTAACAGGAGGGACAGAGGAAATATCCCCCTCTCATTAAATAATTTCCCCGGCTCGTTAGTAAAGAATTATTTCCCTGCCAGGGAAGTATTTTTTTTTTATTATATATAAGTATTTTCAAACAGAGCAGTGCTTATAATAAAAATAATGATGTCATATCAAAACAAAATGTGTATGTAAATTTGGTGAGTGGAGTTTTCTTAATATTTTATATTATAGGTTATTTATATTATAAGTATTAAAAAAATAAAAAAAGCAGCAATAGTACTTATAACAAAAATAATTTTATCACCTCAAAGAAAATGTTTATATAAATTTAGTGAGTGAATTTTCTTAATATTTACATCTAGTAGAATTGATACTTATTCCTTGGTTCCTGTGAGTTGATCTGAATGTATAACACCAATAGTGCTACTAGTGGCATTACTACTACTATTACTGGTATAAATATATCACAAATACTGAGTCTTAAGCTACCATCCCCACCCCCCTGCCAGGAAGTTTGATTCAAACACAGATTAAGGCAGATAATATTATCTTCTGTGCATTTGAAAGGGGTATAAGCTATTGCTGGCTTATCTATGTTGGATCTACTGTTTTAGAGGGTTATTTATTACTGAGTATGTCATGAGCATATGAAATACTTTTAATATAGTCAAGCAGGAAGTTAATTGAAGGATAAACATGTTCCCATTTTCGAAGTACCTAATATATATAAATAAATTTGAGATGCTATACATACATTTATTCAGTGCTTATTTCTGTTGTGTTTTAAATTGGTATAATAAAACGTTCACATGATAAATTTATAACATTATTGTAAGTATATAAAAAAAAGTTGGGCCTGTCCGGGATTTGAACCCGGGACCTCTCGCACCCGAAGCGAGAATCATACCCCTAGACCAACAGGCCAACGTCAGTGAGGTAGCGAATAGCATAATAAAACTTGCAAGTTAATTTCCATGTTGCATTAACGTTAATTTATCTTTGAATATTTTATAGGTTTTGGCATTCCTTGTTCCATAAAGAAAGAGCTAAAAATCGATAATGCCCATGTTTTTCAAGGCCATAACTGCAGAACTCACAAATTCCTGATATTGAAATTTAACCGCACGTTTATTTCAGTTGTATCTGCGGCTATTAATTTTTGTGTGTGGAAACTGTTTCACCGAATACAGCATAGTTATTAAGAACATTCTGTTCTACTTTTCTCGATCATGCATACGTATATCTGATTTTGATAGTGCAGATGTAAAGTTCCTTCTTACTGCATACCTTATTGCTTTATTTATTTGTTTATTTACTTATTTGAGTATACTTAGGCTCCTTTTGGAAACATTACATTATAGTGTTACAATGTTTTAAACATTGCACGTTATAATCAACTAAATATAAACAAACAATGTGGCTCTCTGCCTATGACGTAGCTGAGAGCGAAGTCGAGCGCGCGGAATACAATTCAGTGCAGCGAAAGCACTATTTCTTCATTAATTATCAACTATTAAAACACATTTGGTCAGTTTTTTAAAATGCACATTAATTCACGTACATTGTGGACATACTGCAAACCAAAGTACGTGAAAAACTACATTACATTAGTAATGTCAAATTACAGGAATAAGGAGTTTGGGTAAGATATGCATTTCTTTAAGAGAGATAAAGAATACTTTACAACTACTCAAATAATACGTTAAATAGACATGCTGCTACATATTTTGACTGTTTCTATATGGGCCCAGTATTCGGCCATCTGAAATGTCATAGCAAATACGAGAATCTGTGTTCATCTCGTCGAAGCTTACAACGGCTAGCTAAATTAATTGCTCAAGACTTTAAGAAGTATTATTTGGCCAATTATTTGGTTATCAGTTTGCATTTATATTCACTACGTAAACATTTGTGTAATTACTTTCTCTACACGTACTATGCACATATTGTATTGCACTCAAAAATTCGATAACGAGGTTTCACCGGAAATATGTTTTGAGACCACCTAAGTCCAAAAAAGCAAAGCGACACGATGATTTTCAAAAAAAAAAAAAAAAAAAATCTCCACACTCTAAACTACCCTTTACATGGAAATTTTTTTTGAAATTTTTGTTTGTCTCAAAAATGTTTCTAACGATTTTGATTAAAATGCCATATGTCATAGATATTTACATGACAAATAAAATGTTTATCTTGAATTTTCTGGGAATAATTAAGACAAGTTCTGTTGTTTATCTCGATTATCATAAAGTAGATAGAAGAATGTGCTTTTTAACAATAATGTGTTACGGTGATGTAGAGAAAGTCATCTGAATGGAACACATAAGATTTTTTAGAGCTAAAACTAATAACCAGGAATATCTCAAAAACGGTTAACCTCACGAAAAAAAAAAAAGTATATAACATAAACTATGTGTTTAAACGTGCTCTACATTTTTTGTGGTAAGTTTTTGTCGATCTTTTACGGTTTACCAGTTATGCAAAATTCAGCAAATGTAATCCTGAATAAAGTAGTCTTCAGATGCTATTTCCAGAAAATTGGAGATATGCATTTTGTCATGTAAATATCTAAAATGTAAGAGATTTTAATCAAAATCGTTTAGTGATTTTTGAGAAAATCATTTTTTTTTTCATTTAAAGGGTAGTTGGGGGTGGGGGGATTTTCTTGAAAATCTTTGTGTCGCATCTTTTGAAGATACCAAATTTAGTATTTAACGGTCTTTTCGTTTTGGAGCTATTCTATCCACAGACACACACAGACCTTTTTCTAAAAATGCTTGTTTTTTTATTCAGAGGGACCCAAAACATATATTTCCGGTGACATCTCGGTATCGAATTTTTGGGAACAAACCTTCTCTATACACTATGCACATAGTACGTGTAGATAAAGTAAAAATACATATCAAGTTTTCAATTACCCTGGCTATTAAATATGCTTTGTTGAGATCATATTTACTCTATCTTCATACAGTTTCCTTTATTAAGCTTGTTCTTCCCAATACTAAAGGAATGATACATGCGATTATAATTTTGAAGCAAGGTTCACGACTCGAGAGCATAAAGCGTTGAAGACAATTTCCTTGTTAAAATTCGTCTCCTAATGCCATCCTTTACTGTTCTTTTTTTTTTTTTTTTTTCTTATATAACATAATTAAAGTCGAGCAACAATATAAACTAACAAAAACAGTTTTAAAGTTTACAGCGTAGAACTTTGGAATAAATTTAAGGACATATGTTTGCTTCCTGACTCTCTTTCTCCTTCTGTGAATACCAAAAACCACCTACCGCATGCCAATAAAACCCGTAATATGCTGTTAGCCATATCTCAGGCTTTTTAGCGAATATTTGAAGAAAAAAGCGTAATTGTCGCCAGTTTTATATTTAGGCTATTTAGCCGTAAAAAATTAGAGATTTTTATTTCTTGTTTCTAGGATGAGGTGAATTATTATAAATGCGATTTGGTTTCAATTGTGGGTGTGATCAAATTATACCATAACGCGAATTTTATCTGAAAATGTGTACTCAAACGAACGGGCAAGGTACTGAATAGCTGCGACTTCGCTCTCGATGACGTCACGCACCAGGCCAGTCGAAAGCAAAGCAAGCTCGAAAGATGCGGGAAGAGACCCCCCCTGACAAACAAAACTTCTGCAATTGAACGATCCATCATCACCATCATCAATAATAATAATAATAATAATAATAATAAGTTAGTATTAAGAACACCTTTATCTGAATTCACGTTATCTACAATTACAATTCACATCTGCTGTCTAGGTGTTTTGACGTCTTGCAGACTAAATAGTGTGTCGACAAATTATCAGATATTGAAACTTTTAAAATTGTTCCTTTCTTTTTCTTTCTTTCCTTATTTTATTTTGATTCCTGTTTTACATTTCCCTTTTCCTGCTTTTTAAAAACAACAACATTTTTAGAAAAGGTTGGTGCGCGCGCGCATGTGTGTGTGTGTGCGCGCGCGGTGGGCCCCGCCCCCCGTACAGCATAACTCAAGACCGAAAAAACTGTTAAATACCAAACTTAATATTTAATTTCAGTATGCGACACGATGATTTTCAAAACAATCTCTTCATACCAAATGGAAAAATGTTCATCAATTTTGATTTTCTCTAAAATGGTTAAAACAATTTTGTTAAAATGCCGTAATGTAAAGATATTTACATGACATAAAATATATATGTCAAAACACGATTTATGTCCTTTCCAGTTTTGTTGTGGAGGTAACCGTTTCCGAGATATTATTTGTATTGGTTTCAATACTTTACCTTTTTTTCAGACAGGAAGTCGAAGTATTTTTCTTCTTCTTCTTTTAACTCCCGGCAAGCAAAGAAATTCAATGACAATTGCATTGCGACAGCTTTTATAATAATGATAATCGCTTTAACATAGTACATTCCTTTAAAATAAGAACTGAAGCTTTCCTGGCGACGTGTTAATTCAAAATCTTCTCGGGCTTCTAGCCAGGTAAAAACTTGGCTTGACACCAACGTTTCGAAGAAGTGCATCTTCCTCGTCTTCAGGGTGAACTGATGGTTTGAGCTTGCGGAGACTGGTATTTATAAGAGCTGGGATGAAGCTAACATCTGATTGGCCACTCTACAGGCCTCCACCGCTGAGCTGTCCAACCGGATAGCCAGCGTCCAAAATTATCAACATCAGGTAGCTGAAGGACCATTCCCTCAGCAGCCTAAGACTCCGCAGCAATTGCTCAGAGAATACCAATGAGAACAAGGGTACACCCGGAAGAATCACCTTAAACTTAACAAACATCACCACTAACTACCCATCACTTACACCAATTACTTCTCCAGCGGGGCACTCAGGGCGTAAGTCATGTGTGTCCACTGGCTAATATCTCCATCCCTCGCTGTTACTGCCACTGGCAGGCAGCATTCAGTATCACCAAAAATACGCAGGTGCTTAATGCGGTACTGCAACAGAGAGGCATGGGCCTCCTACTTCCGGTGGGGGTTTCTTGTGAGTAGTGCCACCCTGGTTCGAGTCCAAGGTGGGGAGTCTCACACTCCCAGGCTTGCCTGGGGTTAGGGCGTTAGTTGCCTTTTCCCCCATCATCAATAAAAAAAAAAAAAAACATAATATCTTTTTTTTTTTATTGAAATGGGGGAAAAGGCAACTAACGCCCTAACCCCAGGCAAGCCTGGGAGTGTGAGACTCCCCACCCTGGACTCGAACCAGGGTGGCACTACTCACAAAAAAACCCCACCGGAAGTAGGAGGCCCATGCCTCTCTGTTGCAGTACCGCATTAAGCACCTGCGTATTATTGGTGATACTGAATGCTGCCTGCCAGTGGCAGTAACAGCGAGTGATGGAGATATTAGCCAGTGGACACACATGACTTACGCCCTGAGTGCCCCGCTGGAGAAGTAATTGATGTAAGTGATGGGTAGTTAGTGGTGATGTCTGCCAAGTTTAAGGTGACTCTTCCGGGTGTACCCTTGCTCTGATTGGTATTCTCTGAGCAATTGCTGCGGAGTCTTAGGCTGCTGAGGGAATGTTCCTTCAGCTACCTGCTGTTGATAATTTTGGTCGCTGGCTATCCGGTTGGACAGCTCAGCGGTGGCGGCCTGTAGAGTGGAGATGGCGGCGGTGTTGGCAGCTTGCAGGGCGTAATCCTGGTTGACAGGTCGGCGGCTGTAGTCTGCTGGCTGGTGGCTGCTACGGCGTTGGAAGCTTGCAGTTCCTGCAGCTTCTGTGTGAGGAGGCTGCATGTCTCTTCCAGAGCAGCTAGTCGAGCGCCGACGTTCAGGATCTCCGCGTGGAGGTCCTGAATGGCTTCTCGTGTCGCTGCGTCTTTTGAGAGTGCAGGTGGTGAGGCCTCGGTGGTTGATGTCTGCGGTGGAGTGGTGCGGCGCGCAGGAGGTGGTGATGAAGTGGTGCTCCTTGGGTAGAGAGGGCACTGCGCTTGCCCTGTGAAATGTCCTGTGCCACGGCAGGTGGCACAGAACCGAGGGCGACGGCGTAGATTGTGCTCAGTGCACTCAGCGGTGGTGTTGACGGAGCCACAGTAGTGGCACCGCGGCGACGAGGAGCAGGTGTCGGCTGTATGCCCGAAGGCGCAACAGCGACGGCAGGGCCGGTGACGTTTCATCTTGCTAGCCTCGACGACCAGGAGTTGCCCTAACAAGGGCAACCCTGACGCCAAGGCAGCGTCGAGGTCCGAGCGATCCTGAAGCTCCAGCCTCACAAGTGGTGTAGGTCCCCGGTTGCAAATTATCCTTGTGGCCCTCAAACAAGAAGGCCACTTGGATTTCGCTGCGGCGAGGAGGTGCCGGGTGGAAAGGTCCCTAGGGACCCCCCGTACCACGGCACTGAACCGGGGCGGCGGTGACGTGGAGCTGGGCGGCGGCGGTTGCGGTGATGGCGGCAACTGCGGCAGCAGTTGCGGCGAGGGTGTGGTGGCGGCCGGCGGCGAAGCAGGGCTTGCCGGGACCGGTAGCAACGCAGAGTCTGCCTCCTCGGCGGCTGCCGAGGAAGAGGCGACGGGTGCTGCCTCAGCAGCGGCGAGTCTGCGCAGTCTCTTCTTGGCCATCTTGATGGTCTGGTATTTAAGATGACTGAGACATGGGCACGGACTTCGTAGAAAACTATTTATAGCATTTTTTTTTTATTGATGATGGGGGAAAAGGCAACTAACGCCCTAACCCCAGGCAAGCCTGGGAGTGTGAGACTCCCCACCCTGGACTCGGACCAGGATGGCACTACTCACAAAAAACCCCCACCGGAAGTAGGAGGCCCATGCCTCTCTGTTGCAGTACCGCATTAAGCACCTGCGTATTTTTGGTGATACTGAATGCTGCCTGCCAGTGGCAGTAACAGCGAGTGTTGGTGATATTAGCCAGTGGACACACATGACTTGCGCCCTGAGTGCCCCGCTGGAGAAGTAATTGGTGTAAGTGACGGAAAGTTAGTGGTGATGTTTGTTAAGGTTAAGGTGATTCTTCCGGGTGTACCCTTGTTCTGAGTGGTATTCCCTGAGCAATTGTTGCGCTGTCTTAGGCGGCTGTGAGAATGGTCCTTCAGCTACCTGAACCAGAGGTTCAGGGTCGCTGTGGTGGTTTGGTGGCCATCCTGGCGTCGTCTTCGGGGCCTTCATCTCCTCCCTGATGATGAGCCGGATGTCGCTGAGGAGTCGGTGGTTCGTGTGTGGAGAAGATTGTTGCTGCTGATAATTTTGGACGCTGGCTATCCGGTTGGACAGTTCAGCGGTGGAGGCCTGTAGAGTGGAGATGGCGGCGGTGTTGGCAGCTTGTAGGTCCAGCATTAGGGCGTCGATCCTGGTGGACAGGTCGGCGGCTGTAGTCTGCTGGCTTGTGGCTGCTACGGCGTTGGAAACTTGCAGTTCCTGCAGCTTCTGTGTGAGGAGGCTGCATGTCTCTTCCAGAGCAGCTAGTCGAGCGCCGACGTTCAGGATCTCCGCGTTGAGGTCCTGAATGGCTTCTCGCGTCGCTGCGTCTGTTGAGAGTGCAGGTGGTGAGGCCTCGGTGGTTGATGTCTGCGGTGGAGTGGTGCGGCGCGCAGGAGGTGGTGTTGAAGTGGTGCTCCTTGGGTAGAGAGGGCACTGCGCTTGCCCTGTGAAATGTCCTGTGCCACGGCAGGTGGCACAGAACCGGCGGCGACGGCGTAGATTGTGCTCAGTGCACTCAGCGGTGGTGTTGGCGGAGCCACAGTAGTGGCACCGCGGCGACGAGGAGCAGGTGTCGGCTGTATGCCCGAAGGCACAACAGCGACGGCAGGGCCGGTGACGTTCCATCTTGCTGGCCTCGACGACCAGGAGTTGCCCTAACAAGGGCAACCCTGACGCCAAGGCAGCGTCGAGGTCCGAAAGATCCTGAAGCTCCAGCCGCACAAGTGGTGTCGGTCCCCGTTTGCAAATTATCCTTGTGGCCCTCAAACAAGAAGGCCACTTGGATTTCGCAGCGGCGAGGAGGTGCCGGGTGGAAAGGTCCCTAGGGACCCCCCGTATCACGGCACTGAACCGGGGCGGCGGCGACGTGGAGCTGGGCGGCGGCGGTGTTGGAGATGGCGGCAACTGCGGCAGCAGTTGCGGCGAGGGTGCAGTGGCGGCCGGCGGCGAAGCAGGGCTTGCCGGGACCGGTAGCAACGGAGGAGCTGCCTCCTCGGCGGCTGCCGAGGAAGAGGCGTCGGGTGCTGCCTTAGCAGCGGCGAGTCTGCGCTGTCTCTTTTTTTTTTTTTTTTTTTTTTTTTTCGAGTGGAGTGGAAAAACCCAATCTACAGGCGACAGAGGGGATAGCTCTGCCAAGTGTGGGGGTCGCCCTAAACTGGCAATACCCACTAAAAAACCACTCCACCGGAGAGAATTCGGGTGTAGGAATGCTGCAGTACCGCTTGTTGCACCTGCGGATTCAAGGAGCGGGTGTTATGGCTAGCCAAAGGCCATAGCCAGGAGAGAGTGAGGGCCAGGACGCAAACATGGCCGGAGCCCTGATTGCGCCCTTGGAAGATTTGTGGTGAGGAATGAGTACATATTGTGTGTGCATATATCTGCAGCCCTGTAACAAAAGGACGTAGTCAGTATAGCATTTTCTGCCCTGTCGGGAAAAGTCGTTGGTACATTTCGTATGTCTGCAGCCCTGTAACATAAGGACATAGTCATTTAGATATTCCAATTTGGTATAAATTCTAAGCTAGTTATATTTTTACAACTACTGCTGCCCTGTCTGGCGAAGTCATTGGTTATTAGTTGTGTTTAACCCTCTAACTAGAGAGGGCGTTGTCATTTAGAAGAGACATCATTGGTTTCTCATGGACTTAGTGGTCACCCATCCAAGTGTTGGCCATGCCCAATGCTGCTTTACCTGTAATAAAACACTTATTCTTAATACTTACATTCTATCTTATCTAAATACCAGAGAATGTCCGTTAGTGGTCTGCCAGGTCGTTGTAGAGTGGGGGTCCCTCAAACCCCCGGATCCGCCTTGACTCAGAAAGTAAGGACTTCAAGGGCCACCAAACTAATGTCGTAGACACATTCATGGGTAATTTTATTATGGAATTCTTACTAGCGATTCTAGATATTCTTGTATATTTAAATCGGGTTCCCCCAGGCCGAGTGTTCTGTCAAATAGCGAGAGCGGTCTCTTGTGTTTGTTATTTTCTGCTTCATAGGTGCCTAGTTCTTGTATTAGTTCATTGTTGTTTCTTGCTTTACGCTTATACAGGTTGTAACTTTGGCTTTTTATGAACTGCTCAATTGAATGCAGTTTTAGCTCCTCATGAAGGAGATAAGCCGGCGCTACTGGGGGTTGTTTGGCAATTATTCTAATTATTCTATTCTGGAGTGTTTGTAATTTACGTATGTGCGTTTTTGCAGCGTAGCCCCATACAGGGGATGCGTACGTAATGATCGTTCTTATTAGCGTTTTATATAGGGTAATTCCCATGTTTAATTTTAATTGACTGTTGAGATTGATGATGGGATATAGTCTGTTTAGTTGACCATTAGCCTTGGCTCTGACCTTAGCTATATGCCTACTCCAGGTTAGGCCTTGGTCCATGACAAGACCTAAGTAGGTCACTTGGTCTTTCCACTCGATAATTTCGCCTTGGTAGTTAAGTGGTTGTAGCAAGTTTCTGCCTTTACGGTGCTGTATTCTTTTAGTGAAGACTATAGCCTGTGTCTTCCTCGCATTTACTTTAATTCTCCACTTCTTGAACCATGGTTCAAGTGAGTATAAAGCATTTTGTAGGCGTAAGTGTATTATTCGTGGCTGAGTGGATTGTGTGGTTATAGCAGTGTCATCTGCGTATATGAACTTGTTGGTTCTTACCAATTCTGGCATGTCGTTTATGTATAAATTGAACAATGTTGGTCCCACTATACTTCCTTGTGGAACTCCTGCTCGGATTTGTTTGGAGCTTGAGACTGCGTCCTCTACTGAGGTGTGAAATCGCCGTTCATAGAGGTAGTCCCTAATTAGGGCTATAGCAGTGTCAGGAAATTCGTAGACTTTCAGTTTTCTGAGTAGCCCTGCATGCCATACTTTATCGAAGGCACGTTCAATATCTAAATAGAGGGCACCTGTCGATTTGTTTGTGTTGAACCCTTTGGTGATTTGCTCCGTCATTCTTAACAGTTGTAGTGTAGTAGAATGGTGAGCTCGAAATCCGAACTGTTCGGGTATAAGTATATTTTGTTTGTGCAGGTGTGAATTTATTCGCTTCAGTATCACTTTCTCTAATACCTTGCTCATCGTATTTAATAGGCTGATCGGCCTGTAGTTGATTGGTAGTGCTAGATTTTTGTTTACTTTTGGGAAAAGTAGGATTTTTGCCTCTTTCCATGCAGGTGGAAACCTGCCATGTTGGAGCGTGTAGTTGAATATTTTGGCAAGCAATGTTACTGCCCTTTTGGGTAAATTCTTTAGTACCACATTTGGTATTTTGTCTGGGCCTGGTGCTTTTCTTGCTGGCAGGTGTTTTATAATCCAGCTTATTTCTCCCGCATTTGTTTTTCGCAATTTGTTGTGTGTTCTTCTCTGACCTAAGATTTGGGCTTCATCTTCGACTTCTTGAATGAAATCGTCTTGCCCGTTCGTGGGATTGGGGGAGAATACCTCCTCTAAAGTGACCGCAAACGCTTCGGCCTTAGCCTGGGGGGTCTCTGCTATGGTGTTATTAATTTGAAGTGGCGGTATATTTGTGCGTGTGCGCGTTAAGCATTTCGCAATCCGCCATACTGTGTTTTGTTGGGGGTTGAGATTTTCGAGTGTATCGTTCCATTGATTTCTAATGTAATTCCTGGCCTTGTTAATTGCTAGTTCGCGCGCATGATGATATTCTGTTCGATGTATTAGATTTCTAGTTCTCTGCCATTTACGCCTGGCTTTATTTTGAGCTTTTTGCATCTCTTTTACATCTTGGGGATATCTGGCATTAATCGTGAATTGTCTTTTTAAGGGTACGCATGTATTAATAGTTGTGTTTATGGCCAGTTCTAGTTTTTGGATCGCTTCGTCCTGTTCTTCGTTCGTGTTAATTTGGAGTTCTGGTAGGCAGAGATCTACCGTAACCTTGAACTCTTCCCAGTCCACCTTATTGTAGTTGTATCTTAAGGGTTCTGGTTTTGGCCTGAAGGGAGCATTGACTGTCAAGAGTACCGGTAGATGGTCTGATGTCAGCTCCTGCAATACGTTTACATCCAGGTCAAAGGGGATGTTATTTAATAGGGCAATGTCCAGAATGTCTGGTGTATGATTGGGCATATGTGGTACGAATGTTGGCTCGTCTGGGCCTGTGATTAGATAATTTGTGTTATTTATGTGGTTAAGTAGCTTAGTTCCTTGTGCATTAGTATTTGTGCAGTTCCAAATTTGGTGTTTACAATTGTAATCTCCTGCTGCAATTACTCTATGCCCTAGTTGCATGATTTTGTCAATGTCATCTGTGTCTACCTCCCCTGGGGGATTGTATACTGACACTATGACAATTTCAGTGTTTCGAATAAAAATTTTTATTGCTGTTGCTTCAGCGTGAGTCAATATTGGGGAATTAATCTGGTTGTGTTCTACGCTTGTGTGAATGGCTACCGCAGTCCCCCCTCCCCTGCGGTCTCTATCATTTCTGTATACACGGTATCCGGGGATGTTCAGACGGTCTTTGTGATTTATATGGGTTTCCGTTAATAATGCAATGTGAATTGAGTGTGTTTGTAGTATATCCGTTAAATCCTTAACCTTTTTGCGTATGCCGTTGCAATTCCATGTGATTATTCTCAATGTGTCTAAATTAGCCATGAACGTGTTTATCGAGCAACTCTACCAGGTGTAACAGGACGTGGGTAAGGTTTAGTGCTGTGATGCTATTCGCCATACCTCTAACCGCAGAGCTCTGCCTTACCAGTAGTGTTTGTGTTATGTGCATTGATGTTTTATTTACTGGCACGCCCAATGTGCTTATGAGTTGTGCCGATACCACGCTGAAGGCTTCAGCTTCCTCTACTGGATTTACCGATTTGGTGAGCGACTTTGCTGCTGGGGGAGGCCCAGCAGCCTGTTTTGAGGGACCTGCTTTCTGTTTTTGTGGTTGTTTACGAGGGGGTCGCTCTTCCCTAATTGGTTCCACCTCAGCGCGTGGCTGAGGTTTCCCAACTGCAGAGTGGTTCTCTATGGGGGCTGCGCGTTTTCGGCCTTTACTATTCCTGGTGAACCACTCTGAGCTTGTATTTGGAGCAGCCTCGGGGGGAGCTGGCGTTCTTCCTACCTTTGGGGGTCTAGGAGGCTGCTCTCGCGTGGATTTTCCACATGCTGCGTTATATGTGGAGCAACCGCGCCAAGTTGCTCCATGGCCCTTAGCGCCACATAGAGCGCATGTACGTTCCATAGGTGGAACTGTGCATGTACCTGAGTAGTGGGGTCCTGTACACTTAGCGCAAATGGGGGTTGGGGATCTACATTCTAGCTTCACGTGCCAGAGCTGCTGGCATCGTGAGCATTGTTTGGGCTCTGCGATCGACCTATAAGCTTCTACCCTGACTCTAAGGTATGCCAAATATCTGAGGTCCAGAATTTTCCTGTTCTCTAGTGTATCCTGCAATTCTATCAAGAACATGGGCAGGGGGGTCCTATCTCTGTTGCGCCTTCGCATCTGTACGGCCCTAATGGCCTTGAAACCGCACATAGCCAGGTCTTCTATTACCTCTTCCCCGGTGAGCTCGGCGTACAGCCCCTTAATCACAAAACGTGCAGTCCTTTCTTCTGGGTGTGCTATTAGATAATGCTGTACGCCGTTGTCTTTCAGATATTTCACCATCAATTGGTAATCACTGAGACAGAACGACTTTATGGCAAAGTCACCGGAGAGACGCGTCTGTTCAGCAAGAAGTTTGTGATTTAGTGGGAGTTTGTTAAGTTGTTTCATTAGTTGGTGGAATTTGGACGCCTGGTTTCTGCTAATAAATATTGGCGCCAAGTTAGACCTCTCTACCTGCATAGCGGAGGGTGGTGTCGTGTGTGCTGAGGTTGAGGGGGGTGATGGGTTGGGTCCGGCTGGGGAGGGAGTCACAGGAGAGGTTTCTTTAGGTTTGTCGTGGGGTGTTGGGCTAGAAGGAGTGATGGTGTCAGGTTCAGAGGTTGGAGGGGGTGCGTTAGGAGGTAAGGTTTTTGGGTTCGAAGCGGTTTTTGGAGGAGAAGAAGAAGGAGTAGTGGTTTTAGGCTTAGAAGCCGGTGGAGAAGCACGGGAAGGAGCAGAGGATTTGGACTTGGTCCTAGTCGTCATGGTGGGAGATAGAGGTTTGGTGGTCGAAGTAGTCCTACCTGTCTTTGCCATAGCTAGAAGAAAATAGCAAATATTAATAGGCTTTAAGGTGATGAAGAGAGAAGTTTAAAGATTATAAAGAGGAAAGTATACAGTAGAAGAGAAAGAACAGTTAGCGAGCGCTAAAAAGCACGGGGAAATAGAGGGTTGGACCTCGGAGAGGCGCTTAAGCTAGTCTTGCGACTGCTTGCTGTAACCTTATTCCCCTACCCGTCTAAGCTGCGGTAGTGCACTGCTCTGAGAGCTCTAGGCTTTGGTTGCTAGAACCGCGGCAATGCCGAGCCGAAGGCTTTGGTTAAAAACCACGGCAATGCCGAGCCGTTCCAGCGGTGGCTACTTCTTTGTAGCGGACTTCTTCTTCAACTGGAGCTTCCCTGGTAGTTGTCGCCTCGTTGAGATCTCGAAGCGAACTCGCATAAGCCTTATTGAAAACGCGAAAAATCTGGACTGGCTGAACACTGTATAGAACAGAGCCACAGAGCTAACTTTACTAACACCAAGATAGTGGCAAAGTGTTCGAACTACTGGGAAAGGAGAGTAAAAGAAGCTTTAGCCATCTCATCTGAAACAGATAATCTAAATCGCGATTCTGGCCTACAATTAAGTTCAGCATGGACACCGATGTTAAAGAGCCTTAACACCTAATCCTGTACCTGCAGTCTTCCAAGACTTATTTTCTAGCAGGTGCGTGCTCAAACACAAAACATTAGCCGAATAACTATTGGACAGAGGACGGAGCTTCTTCTTCGACTCGTCAAGATGCCAAAGAAGAAACAGCGCAGACTCGCCGCTGCTAAGGCAGCACCCGAAGCCTCCTCCTCGGCAGCCGCCGAGAAGGCAGGTCATCCGTTGCTACCGGTCCCGGCAAGCCCTGCTTCGCCGCCGGCCGCCACCGCATCCTCGCCGCAACTGCTGCCGCAGTTGCCGCCATCTCCAACACCGCCGCCGCCCAGCTCCACGTCACCGCCGCCCCGGTTTAGTGCAGTGGTACGGGGGGTCCCTAGGGACCTTTCCACCAGGCACCTTCTCGCCGCAGCGAAATCTAAGTGGCCTTCTTGTTTGAGGGCCACAAGGATAATTTGCAACCGGGGACCTACACCACTTGTGAGGCTGGAGTCAGGATCGTTGGGACCTCGACGCTGCCTTGGCGTCAGGGTTGCCCATGTTAGGGCAACTCCTGGTCGTCGAGGCCAGCAAGATGGAACGTCACCGGCCCTGCCGTCGCTGTTGTGCCGTCGGGCATACAGCCGACACCTGCTCCTCGTCGTCGCGGTGCCACTACTGTGGCTCCGCCCACACCACCGCCGAGTGCACTGAGCACAATCTACGCCGTCGCCGCCGGTTCTGTGCCACCTGCCGTGGCACAGGACATTTCACAGGGCAAGCGCAGTGCCCTCTCTACCCAAGGAGCAGCACTTCATCACCACCTCCTGCGCGCCGCACCACTCCACCGCAGACATCAACCACCGAGGCCTCACCACCTGCACTCTCAAAAGACGCAGCGACACGAGAAGCCATTCAGGACCTCCACGCGGAGATCCTGAACGTCGGCGCTCGACTAGCTGCTCTGGAAGAGACATGCAGCCTCCTCACACAAAAGCTGCAGGAACTCCAAGCTTGCAACGCCGTAGCAGCCACCAGCCAGCAGACTACAGCCGCCGACCTGTCCACCAGGATCGACGCCCTACAAGCTGCCAACACCGCCGCCATCTCCACTCTACAGGCCTCCACCGCTGAGCTGTCCAACCGGATAGCCAGCGTCCAAAATTACCAACAGCAGGTAGCTGAAGGACCATTCCGTCAGCAGCCTAATACAGCGCAGCAATTGCTCAGAGAATACCACTCCGAACAAGGGTACACACGGAAGAATCACCTCATACTTAACAAGCATCACCACTAACTACCCAACACATACATCAATTACTTCTCCAGCGGGGCACTCAGGGCGTAAGTCATGTGTGTCCACTGGCTAACATCTCCATCACTCGCTGTTACTGCCACTGGCAGGCAGCATTCAGTATCACCAAAAATACGCAGGTGCTTAATGCGGTACTGCAACAGAGAGGCATGGGCCTCCTACTTCCGGTGGGGGTTTTTTGTGAGTAGTGCCACCCTGATTCAAGTCCAGGGTGGGGAGTCTCACACTCCCAGGCTTGCCTGGGGTTAGGGCGTTAGTTGCCTTTTCCCCCATCATCAATAAAAAAAAAAAATATTGGACATTGGAAGATGGCCAAGAAGAGACAGCGCAGACTCGCCGCTGCTAAGGCAGCACCCGACGCCTCTTCCTCGGCAGCCGCCGAGGAGGCAGCTCATCCGTTGCTACCGGTCCCGGCAAGCCCTGCTTCGCCGCCGGCCGCCACCACAGCCTCGCCGCAACTGCTGCCGCAGTTGCCGCCATCTCCAACACCGCCGCCGCCCAGCTCCACGTCGCCGCCGTCCCGGTTCAGTGCCGTGGTACGGGGGGTCCCTAGGGACCTTTCCACCTGGCACCTCCTCGCCGCAGCGAAATCCAAGTGGCCTTCTTGTTTGAGGGCCACAAGGATAATTTGCAACCGGGGACCTACACTACTTGTGAGGCTGGAAATTCAGGATCGTTCGGACCTCGACGCTGCCTTGGCCTCAGGGTTGCCCTTGTTAGGGCAACTCCTGTTCGTCGAGGCCAGCAAGATGGAACGTTACCGGCCCTGCCGTCGCTGTTGTGCCTTCGGGCATACAACCGACTCCTGCTCCTCGACGCCGCGGTGCCACTACTGTGGCTCCGCCAACACCACCGCTGAGTGCACTGAGCACAATCTACGCCGTCGCCGCCGGTTCTGTGCCACCTGCCGTGGCACAGAACATTTCACAGGGCAAGCGCAGTGCCCTCTCTCACCAAGGAGCAACACTTCATCACCACCTCCTGCGCGCCGCACTACTCCACCGCAGACATCAACCACCGAGGCCTCACCACCTGCACTCTCAACAGACGCAGCGACGCGAGAAGCCATTCAGGACCTCCACGCGGAGATCCTGAACGTCGGCGCTCGACTAGCTGCTCTGGAAGACACATGCAGCCTCCTCACACAGAAGCTGCAGGAATTGCAAGCTTTTAACGCCGCAGCAGCCACCAGCCAGCAGACTACAGCCGCCGACCTGTCCACCAGGATCGACGCCCTAATGCAGCCTCTGAGGCAGGTTCTCCTGCAGCAAGCTGCATACTCTGCTGAGCTGTTCCAATCTAAACGACAGCAAACCAACACTGCTCCTCCTCCTGTACAGGCTGAGGGGCACGCACAACGGCCACCCACACAGTGGAAGACTACCGGGAGCTTCGTGGAGCATTTCCGAAGCAGGTATAATCCATAAGATCTACGTCCTATTCTCTCCTCTATTTCCACCCTTTATTTCCTTACCAATATCACCTCTATTCCCTAGGCTGCAGTCAGGTTCCATGGCTGTCAGCCTAGAAATAACCTTTCACCCGCTCCCGCACATTGTGCGGCAGCTTCCTACCTCTCGACTACTAACGCGGGTGCATCAGCGGGACCGCGCAAAGCCACGTGATTCTCAAGAAACTACTGTTATAACGTGGAGGGGTTTTTTAGTGGGTATGCCGCATGAGGAAGCGGAGAGTCCCACATATCCTCCCAGCCATTGCACCTCGGCTGGGGGTTGAATGCGTAATGCATTTTTCCCCTCCACGGTAAAAAAAAAAAATTGGGCATTGAACGCGCCTTCGACAAAGTTTGGCATGCAGGCCTACTAAGAAAATTAATCTCCATAGGCGTGCAAGACTCAATGATATCCCTAGTCAAAGACTACCTCAGCGGAAGGAGCTTTCGCATCTCCGTAGGTGAAGCTAAATCTACTGCTCGCCCAATCAGCGCTGGAGTACCCCAAGGAAGTTTACTGGGACCCACGCTGTTTAACATCTACATCAACGACCTTCCCCAATTAGTCAGAGTAGATAAATACATATACGCTGATGACACGACCTTAGCTACACAATCAACCCAGCCGCGCATTATACATCTAAGGCTACAGAACGCTCTTAATGCCATGGAACCATGGTTCACCAAATGGCGGGTTAAACTAAATTCAAGAAAATGCCAAGCCCATCATTTTTAGCAGAAGAAATCTGCACAGACACAGGAGGCGAACTCTCCCACCCCTCACCTATAGACAGGAACCAATCGGGTGGGAAACTAATGTTACATACTTAGGTGTTAAGATGGATGAATACCTCAGTTGGAAACACCACATAAACACAGTTAGAGCAAAGGCCAATGGCCAACTTAACAGACTCTACCCGCTCATAAATCTTAACAGCAGCCTTAAACTTCAGATGGGACTTACGTTATATAAGACGCTGATCCGTCCCATATTAACTTACGCTGCCCCCGTATGGGGATACGCGGCACAAACGCACATGAAGCGCCTCCAAACGATGCAAAACAGAATACTGCGAATAATTGCCAAACTACCCGAAGAAGCTCCCGCGTTTGAAATGCACGAAAAGCTGAAAATGCTGACAATTGAGCAATTTATCAAGCACCTAAGCTACAACCTGTATGCGAAAAAGAACAAAAACTACAACGATCACATTAGAATGCTAGGAAAATACGATACGGCACACGACAAGCACCTCCGCCCTCTGTCACTATTTGATCACACTATTGGCATTGGCGAACCAGAAATTAACATAGAAGAGTATCTAAACACCTTAATTCACTAGCTATGATGCAGGTCGCGTGAACTCACACACACATACCAAAATTACGCTGCCCTCAAGTCCTTGTGTTACACAACCAAGGCGGCCCCGGGGGTTGAGGGTCCCCCCGCAAGTGGCACAGGCTCGCTCCTGCACTAAGGCAGACAGCCCGCCATGTGTGCACTTTATACAACCTTGCTACACACTGGTTAACGAGATACAATTGACAGAGCCGACAGGCGGTAATAATTTCACTATATATACAAATAAGATACTAGCAGTAAGCATATATATATATAATCAAGATGAAGCCGACAGGCGGAAATACACTTCAACTATTTAGAGATAAGCACGCATAAAAAGAAATAATTAACCATAGAAATTAAGGCACATGGATGAAGCCCTCGGCGGATCATTCTATACAAGTAAATACTAGAAAATAAGTACACCAAGAATCCAACTGTTAAGATAAGTCATGAATCAAGAATACATGTAAGTAAAAACACTTGATAAAGCCACTAGGCGAACTTATACACCTTCTTTTAGGTAACCCGTTCCGGACGAGGCCAGAAGGCTGATATGTATACAACACAAATACACCTCCAATTACAACTTATGTCACCTCCAACCCCCCCCCCCCCAGGGAGCACTCAGGGCGCAAGTCATGTGTGTCCCCTGGCACTTAAGTCTTCACTCGCTGTTACTGCCACTGGCACGCAGCTTCCATTTTCTCCAGAAATGCGCAGGTGCTTAATGCGGTACTGCACAAGCGAGGCATGGGCCTCCTACTTCCGGTGGGGGTTTTTCGTGGGTAGTGCCGCACTGGTTCGAGTCCAGGGTGGGGAGTCTCACACTCCCAGGCTTGCCTGGGGTTAGGGCGTCAGTAGCCTTTTCCCCCACCACTAACAAAAAACAAAAAAAAAAAAAAACAAAAAAAAAAAGCCATAATATCTCGCGAACCAATCAGATGTTAGCTTCATCCCAGCTCTTATAAATACCAGTCTCCGCAAGCTCAAGCCATCAGTTCACCCTGAAGACGAGGAAGATGCACTTCTTCGAAACGTTGGTGTCAAGCCAAGTTTTTACCTGGCTAGAAGCCCGAGAAGATTTTGAATTACATTCCTTTAGTTCCCTTCAACTAATAAGGAACATAAGAACATTCTGCTAATCTTACTTCAATTAGTATGATGAAGAAAGAAAAATAATCTTTTGTAAGAGGTGTATGTAGAAAAGCTAGAGAAAGTCATGTGAGTGTAACACATAAGATTTTTTAAAACACCTCCAAGTGACAGCAATGAAGTAGTAAGACAATAAATTTAGAAATAGTGAGTATTATGGACAATAGAATCGGCATGGTTTTATTTATTGCAGGGATCCGTGACGTGCCAGAACAATATTAATTATTATATATAGGAATGTATTTTTAAAACAATCTGTATAAATGCAAATAATAAATATAAATTAACCTCTATCAAAACTTTTTTAGACATCTATTTTATATTTACAGGTTAAAATATCTTATTATTATGTTGTTGTTATTATTATTATTATTATTATTATTATTATTATTATTATTATTATTAGTATTAGTATTATTTGCCTTATCTAGACGTACTATATACATAGTATATAGAGAAGTTATTGCATTTCACCCAAAAACTCGATACCGGAAATACACGTTTTAGGTTCCCTGTAACCAAAAGAAAAGTATTTTTAGAAAACGTCCGTGTGAGTGTGTATCCGTGTGTCTATGAACACGATAACCAAAAACGAAATGTCGGTAAAATACCAAACTCGTATTTAAGTTTAGTGTCTTCCAAGAATGCAACACGAAGATTTTGAGGAAAATCCCTCACCCCAAACTACCCTTTACGTGGAAAAAATTCCGAACATTTTGATTTTCTCAAAAACGACTCTAACGAATAAAATGCCGTATATTAAAGACATTCAAATGACAAATAAAATGCATATCTTGAATTTTCTGGAAATAGCATATTAAGACCTATTTATTCTGGATGAATTTTGCTGGATTTTACATAACTAGTAAATCGCAAGACATAAACATAGCAAACATAGACCACGCAAAAAAAAAAAAAAATGTAGATCTCGTTAAAACACAGAATTTATTTCATGCCTATACATTTTGTACGTAGAGTTGACCATTTTTGAGATATTCCTTTTTATTCGTTTCCGTTTTAAAATACCTTTCACATATTGGAATTTGTCAATTCCTGGCAATGCAGAGAAACGATTTCATCCACGAGGCAACCAGCTTTTAAAAGATTTGACTATCGTTTTAGCCTAGAACATACCTTTATTTCCCTTCTTACAGTAAATAATTTCCGCTAATGCTAGTCTCGATTCGTATGAAGTAGAAGCACAGCTTTTAAACAATAATTTGTTATAGAGATGTAGAGAAAGGCATGTGAATGGTACACATCAGACTTTTTTAATGTTGTAGTTCGGTGATTTATGCTTCTCACATTTCTAATCGAAATTAATTTCTTACGTGGAATTTAATACTGCTATATCAATTCTTAATATGTGCTGTTCTGTTGAACTACATCATTATTGTTGCTGCTGTTGTCATTATTATTATTTTTTATTATTAATATTATTATTTTTTATTATTATATGTTTATCATTATTATTAAACCTTCTTGAAAAGAATAATCTGTTTAGTTATTCATTTATTTTTTTATTGTAACTTAATCTAACTGGTCATATTGGACGATGAATGAAATCGGTGAAATTATGCTCAATTGATCTCGGAGTCCCTGGAGCTTAGTTACTGGACATTTGTCTCAAACACACTACCTCCTCACTATCCAGGTGGTCAAGTATTTACGGGGGGGACGAATGGGACCGGACCCCCCCCCCCAGAAGCCCTCCTCCCCAAAAAATACATACAAGTTCTTCCATTTGTTTAACTTAAAAGTGACGCATTCATTGAAATTTTCCGTCATAAATAGCTCTCTGCTTTACCACAGAAATAAAGGAATATGTTTAACTTTAGTATATAAACAAGATTATAAAATAAGATTGTTTGTGGCTTTTGTGCGGGTTAGTCGCTTTCCAACCAGCAAGACTCTGCAACTAGGGACTGCCGGCACGGCGTGCATTCCTACTACTACCTAGAGCTTCTGTTGGTTCAGTGCTACTTAGTATTAGTGTAATGTGTATCATTGGATACGATACTTGTGCTCTTTTTCTCCGGTTCGTTGATCCGTTACGCTAATTCATTTACATTTTGTTTGTTCATTATTCAATTTAATTGACATGGAAAAAAAGCGTAAAGCTGACAATATCGATATAAACCTGCCATTCATCCCGTAAAAATGGGACAGTCCCCTTTTTTACTTCTCGCATCCAGAGAATTTTTATTGGAGCGCGAATAGGTCAGGTATTTTCTTAACACTGCCTTCCTAACTTAAAAACCTAACTAAAAGTCTGTTTCGGCCTGCTTCTTAGCCCCTGCTCTCTGCAGGTGAGGGTAAACCAAGGTGTGTTTTTGTGCACTGCACCCTAGGGTGCAGGGCAAGTATCCCTGTCCTCGTCCTCTTCCACCATGACCAGGAGCAAATCCAAACCATCCAAAGGCAAAGCCCCAAGCGGGCCTGCCTATGATGAAGCAACGGCCGTTGCCAGCACCAGCACTGGTGCAGCCACCCTACCCTCCAGTGGCCCTGCTACTGTAGAGGGCAAAAAGAGATCTAGCCAGGAACGCCAAGGCGGTAAGGGCAAGATCATCTGTTTGGACTCATCCAAGCAAGACACCAATGAGGGCCTCCCGCGCGAACCAGTTTCACGTGCAGACCAAATTCCGGAGCACGACTCCGACGACGACTGTGCCAGTGTGTGCAGTAATATTTCACACCGCAGCGGCAGGACCTCGGTCCTGTCGTACCACTCATCCTCCATGATGGTAGATCATGAGGAGTCCTCTTCCGGCCTCTCCACAGACGGAGAGGACGATTTTCGTGTAGTGGCCTCGAGGAAGGAGAAGAGGCAAACCCGATTGGCTGCAGAGGGCGTGCCCTCTGGCCAATCCCAGACAACATCCCGCCCCGGAGATTCTGGACCCGCCCAGAATCCTGGGTCGAGGAGGCACGTTCCACCGATTATCGTGGACGACTTTAAGGGGGTGGTAGGCTTCCTCAAGGAGGTAATGCCATCCCTATCGAGTCAGTGCACGGTTCGGAAGAACAAGCACCGCTACGTCTTCCAGGCGAAGATTATAGAGGATTATAACCTCATATTGCAAGCCCTCAAGAGGAAAAGTGTTCCTCATTACCTTTGGACTGGATAAGTCCCGTGACCTCCGCAGGGTCATTCGTGGCCTACCAGTCGACACCTCGGTGGAGGATATCTCGACAGACCTCATCCGCCAGGGCATCACCCCAAGACTGGTGAAGCAGCTCACCAGGTCCGCTCCAGATGGGCAAGGCCCCAAATCTCCCCTCCCCCTCTTCCTCGTAGTAGTGGAGGGGGCCAATGACCCTGAGGCCAAGATAGATGGCGTCACCGCCATCTGTTACCTCAGGGTCAAAATTGAACCTTCCAAGGGCTCTGGCGGGCCCCCTCAATGTCACCGGTGCCTGGGGTTTAACCACTCCAGTCACTTTTGCTTCCGTAACCTGCGCTGCTTAAGGTGCGGAGGCGCCCACCCTAAAGAGGTCTGCGAGATATCTCCCACCGCGAAGCCGATTTGCGCAAACTGTGGTGGCGAACATATTGCTTGTTATGGTGGCTGTCCTAAGAGGATCGCTGTCATAGCGGCCAGGAGACCGCCGCCAGAACTACAATAGGTCACAAGAACAGCACCTGTAGCCAACCAGCGCCCAGAGGCGCCAACAACTGCACCTGCCCCTCCTGCAAGACAGCCGGCGCAACAAAGGATAGCCACCAACACCACTACGGCGCAAAGGGCTGAGCGTGGCCCTGCGAAGCCACGGGATGGTAACAACACCAACCAACCCCCACGCAACAAAGAAGCTCCAGCCAAACCCAAACAAAAGCCCCCCACCCAAGCTAAGGTGCGCTAGCCGGCCAGGCAGCCTAACTTCTCCCCCAGGGCTGCGCAAGGGAACGGTTCTCCCGTACCTGAGCGACAGTAGGGGCAGGAGGCGGCTGGCGGCGTGCCAGCGCTCCGAAGCACTCCTCCTACACCCTCACCCAGAAACATAACCCCCACCACTCCTCCTGTCCTGCAGATGTCGGATGTGATGGCGTGGATACAGCAGCTTCTGCTGAACCACGGCCGGAGCATCTGTGATCTGCTGGTCAGATTCCTATATGCCACAGACCCAGCCGCAAAGATGGCTGTCGCCATGGAGGGACTTGCCCTCCTGACCGTGATCGTCCAGACCGCCCAGAATGGCGAGTCGAAATAGGTCTCGTACCTCTTTCCGATTCGCGTTCTGGAACGCGTGTGGCCTGAGCGGTCAGGGGAGTGAGCTCCAGCATTTTGCCGGCTCATTTGCCCTAGACCTCGTGCTAGTCAGCGAAACACATCTCCGTCCAGATACCTCATTCCGACTTCCGGGCTACAACTGCCTCAGAGTGGATCGTGTGGGCCGCCGAGGAGGTGGCACAGCGATCTTCGTGAGAAACAGGGTAGTCCACAAACCCATCCAGCTCCCACCTCTTCAAACCATGGAAGCCACGGCTGTCTGCGTTGACCTAGGCGGTACGGAAGTTTTACTGGTGTCTGTATACCATCCACCCCATAGGCAGTTCGTACTAAACGATTACCTTTCCATCCTAGCCCTTCATCCAAATGTCATCCTGGCCGGGGACTTCAATGCCAAACATCCGCGTTGGCATTGCGGCCCCCGGGCGGACTCCCGAGGCAATGATATCATACGCATGATAGATGCGGACCCTCAACTCAGAGTAGAGGGCCCCTGGCAACCCACACACCATCCACGAGGTCAAGGACGGGCATCCGTTATTGACTTCGCGATCATCAAACAATTCCCTTTTCATACATCTCTCACATCGATCAACGCACTTCATTCCGATCATAATCCCGTGTTAGCTGAGGTTAACACACGGGTTGCCAGTCACGACGTCTCGGTTCAAAACCGCGACGTTGACTGGGAATGCGTCAGGGTTTGCCTCAACGACTCCATCCCGCCGAACCCTAGGATCACAGACATCCCATCCCTAGAGGCTGCGGTCCAATCCTTTACCTCCATCGTGGTGCGAACTGCCCATAACCTAACTGTTCACACCCCAGCTCCTCTACACCCAGATGTCCTACCCCTAGAACTCCATCTGCTTGTACGCCGTTCCTGGGCTGCCCGCAGACTATACCAGCGTCACCGCACGCCACATAACCGAGCACTCCTGAGGCGTTTACGCCGAGAGGTCCGGACCCGACTACGCGAGCACAGGGTGCGAGCGTGGGAGGAGACTATGACCCGCTTGAGGCTCGAGGATGGCGACGTGTGGAGGATTGCCAAAGCTCTCCGGCACCGCGGAGGTCAAATCACCTCCCCAATCCAAGGCACCCAAGGCCTGGCTTATGAACCCCGAGCCAAAGCCGATGTGTTCGCTGACTACCTCGAAAGGTCTATGAGGCCACGAAAAGACCCCCAGGACGAAGACTTCTCGGACCGTGCTCGGCGGGAGGTGCGTCGATACCTTCGGCGCCCCCCCCCCCCCCCCGACGAGGCGGACCGACTTCCCGTCATCCGACCCAGTGAACTCCAGGGCGCACTCCGGCGCCTCAACCCCAAAAAGGCAGCGGGTCCTGACGGACTAACCCCCGCCATGCTCCGATGCCTTCCCATCAAGGCGGTACTCTTTCTAACCAAGGTTTTCAACATGTGCCTCACCTTGTGCCACTTTCCACGTGAGTGGAGGGAGGCCCGGGTGATATGCATCTTGAAGCCGGGGAAAGACCCGTTACACCCATCCAACTACCGATCCATCAGTCTCCTATCAGTTCTCTCGAAGGTTTTCGAGAGGCTAATACTAGCCCGCTTGTCCCCTCTCTTGGGCGACATTCATGCCATCCCAGATCACCAATTTGGTTTTCATCCTGGGCATTCTACACCCCAGCAACTACTGAGAGTGTTGGAGGCCGCTGCCCTGGGCTTCCAGGACAGAGCCTACACTGCGGCGGTGTCGCTGGACGTGGAGAAAGCCTTCTGTACGACCTGGCATGCGGGTCTGCTCCTCAAACTCATCCGACTGGAGCTCCCGACACACATCATACACCTACTACACTCATATCTTAAACACAGATTTTTTGTAGTTTCAGTTGCGGGACACAAATCAACACCTAGGCCAGCAAGAGGCGGAGTCCCCGAAGGCTCTGTACTTTCCCCTACGCTCTTTAGCGTCTACATGGCCGACCTACCAACAGTGCAGCAAGTCAACATAGCTCAGTATGCTGATGACGTGCTGTTATACTGTACAAACAAACACCCACGCAGAGCCTTCAACCCTATCCAGAGACACCTCTGCCTCATCCAAGAGTGGTGCGAGCGTTGGCGATTGTCCATAAATCCGGAGAAAAGCCACGCTATTGTCTTCACCAAGCACCGCTTTCCCGCAAACTTCCCCACATTCACGTACCTCAGACGAAGGATACAATGGACCAACACCATCACCTACTTGGGGGTGAAGCTTGACAGGGGCGTCACTTTTAGGGAGCACGTCCGGGGGCTGTGGTGCCGGGGCAATGGGGCTGCGGCCTCACTGTACCCGATGCTGAGGTCCTCGATGACGTTTCCCCTTAAGTTGCGCCTTTTGAGGGCTCTCATTATCCCCTTATTAATCTACGTCTGTGAGATCTGGGGCATGGCGGCAGACTCCAGTCTGCTGTTGCTTCAGCGGGTACAGAATATGTGTCTCCGGGCTATCTATTCTGTGCCTCGAGGCTTTCCAACGAGACTCCTGCACGAAGCCTCTGGTCTACCATACCTGGAGGACGAGATTAGGCGTCGGGCAACAAAATTCAACGAAGGGTTACCATTCCATCGGAGTGCCCTCGTTAGGTCTCTTGGGGATTACGATCCCACAAACCGCCGCTTCAGGCGATACCGGCTTCCCCGCATGGCTTGCGGGCATCCCCGGTAACGAAGGAGCACCACCAACAGCTGCTACGGCTAAGCTCCTTATTATCCTTCAAGAGTTGCTTGGATTCAAAATTAAATCTCAAGAAACATTTTGATAAACACACACCAGCGGTGCACAAGGGCCGTTGCACCATCAAGGCAACCGTCGAGGAGCAATATTCGCCTCCTCCTGTCACTCCACAACCCCAAAACACACCCGCCATCCTACAAAACCCACAATCCCGTCAGAACGTGGTTAAGTTCTCTCTGAGAACAGGGACACGTCTAACACACCTCGGTCTGCCCTCAGCCTGCCAATCACACTGGACTGGACTGGAAGTATTGCCATTTCTTGTTGTGAGAAATGCTGAGTCGGCGCCTATCTCGCTTATTTTTGTTATTGTTTAGCACGTTCTGTGAGCATCTTGGCCAGTGTTGGCAGTTGATGTGCTGTGATATTTGCAAGAACTTAAGCTATTATGCCTAAACGAAAATGCATCTTTTTATCCAATTTACAGGATAGATATCCTTTCTTCGAAGCGACAAGGCTTGATTATAGAGTTCACTGTAAAATTTGCAATCGACGTTTTCTGTTGCACATGGTGGGAACACTGTTATGTAAAGTGCATTTATTCAATATCATGTTTCCTTCATTCTAATGTTATGTTAATACCATATTCAGAAAGTATTGATCAGTTAATCCTAGGCTTAAACCGGTATCAGCACTATTTATTCCTTTCTAAAAGGAAAACAACTGGATCGACTTCAGAAAGTGACAAAGGACGTTAAAGCTAACCAATCCAATATCAGACAAATAATGCACTGCTGAGTTTTCAAGTAGTAAAGCTTCCTTCGCCTTAAGTTCCTTCTCAGCCAAAACACACATTTCACGTCATCAATCCTAACGACATTGGGCTGTGTACCTATATAGATAGAATCCTTCATTAGTTACTTTAAGATTTGCATAGCTGCTTCGTATTCTTAAATTATTTTATTAAAAAAGAATTTGATCGTTTTTCCGTAAAGGGTAGTGCATAAAAACCGGCTCCGCGTACAGACTGCTCCCCAGTCAATTGCATACGAATTGTTGCTCGCCTCGAGCAGACAACAAATAGTTAAACATGTATTAATTACATAATAAAGAAATAACAAATAATATAATGCAAAGCTATATGTTTACAAAACCAGTCGAAACAGCTTCGCAGCAATAGATAACAATAGACGGACGACGATGAGCAGTCTGGTACTTGCGGCCGGTTTTTTGTGCACTATTCTGTAGAACCTTATTTTCTCGTGTTTATTCGATTTGTTTCAATCAATTGACCATTTGCGTAAAATTGCGTACAGTGTAACTTATTTAGGCAAATCAAACCCAAGTACCACACATTAATCATAATCCAAATAAGTCTACAAATCTGATAAACCAAATCGCATTTTGAGAGATTTGGGAGATTTAAGTAAGGAAAATAAAAATGAAGTATTATTGTATCAAAACATTAATAAAAGCACTACAAGTTAAAAAAACATGGTAAACAACTGAATGCATTTAAACTAATAAAGAAACGTTTAGGCTTTGCGGTATATCTGAAATAGTTGATACATGTCCAGTTTCTCAAAACAATTTTTAAAATTGCCCAAAATATAGTCTTCTCTTTTTTAAGTGATAAGTCATTCCATGGTTGGCTCTATATCCGCCGAGGAACTAGGAAAGCCGATTTATAACAAGTGCATTATAATCACAAACTTTCGGCCGATTTTCACACAATTTTTACGAATAATAATCATTAGTTATTTTATTTTATTAATATTTATTTATAGTCGCTTTGACTCGTAAGAGTCTAATCGCGACCGAAACACTGATACATTGTGATAATAATACAAATTGTGCTAACTAATAAGTAAAAATGAATACAAAATTACTTCTTACGAAGTTAATATAGAGTAATACGAGGTACGTCCAGAAAGTAAGTTCCGTTTGGTAATAAAATTAAATTGTGTACAGATACAGAATAATTGTTTATTGCACAAAATTCCACAACTCTTAAACTACTTTTCTACATAACTGCCGAAATTTTGCAGGCATTTGTCATAGCGTAGCACAAGTTTTTGTATACCTTCTTCATAGAAGTTTGCCGCCTGTGTCTTCAAAAAGTTGGAAACATTTTCTTTCAGCTCTTCGTCATTGTTGAAGTGTTGACCGCCAAGGAAAGACTTGAGACGTAAAAACAGATGAAAGTCGCTAGGAGCTAGGGCTGTACGGAGGATGGTCAAACACGTCCCAGCCAAATCCCTGTAGGAGGTTTTTCGCCACATTTGCAGTGTGTGGTCGTGCGTTATCGTGAAGAAAAACAACACCTTTTGACAGCAATCCTCGGCGTTTATTCTGTATTGCGCGGCGCAATTTCCTAAGTGTCTCGCAACAAACATCTGCTTTGATTGCCGATAAATAATGAGAACTTAATGAGAATATTGTCTTAGTCTCCAAACCACAGAACACAGCTTCTGAAATGTCTTACTTAATGCGGAAATGTGCCTTTTATAAACCTTGAGGTTTGATATTTTGCCCTGAGATTTATTATGTTTATTTTTATAATAATATTTGAAAATGTGCACAGTGAAGTACTTCTGCATTTTCATGTAAGGCATAAAAACGACTAAATCAATTTCAATTTTCATTACTGTTTTACAAGGTAGTATGGTACTACCAGGGGCGGCTCGTCCTTACGTGCTGAAGAGCTGCAGCACGCTACTTTTTTTTTCTTCTAAATTACATAACAGACATGCTGAAGGACCATGTAATAAACATAACACATTATGGTAGTAATAAGAAAGGCAGCACTGCCAATGACGAACTCTCGAAGCAAGGTAAACACGCAAGTTTAGCTAATGGAATGCATCCACGTGCTCAAAGCGATCAAGCACGGTAGGTGAATATTGCGCTTGCGTAGAACCTTCCCCTCTTACCCCCCCTGACGGTCGCTGTCCCATCGTTTTCGCACTGCTACGTGCTGCGTTTGGCTAAAGCACGGAATCAATGAAATCGCTACGAGTGTTAGTTCTTTTCCTTATAATCGTTTTGGCAGCAGACGAAACAGCCCTGCCACACTCACCTAAGTGCCACACTAAACATCAGAATTTAGTGAAATTAATTAAAGCGTATTACAACGTTTTATTTTAGTTATAATAACTAATTATATCTTTGTGATACAAACTGAGCCATAAAAGGACTATTATCTCCATACCTTATTCACATTGGAACGTACAGAACATTGTTTGTTATATTGTTTGTTAACATTGGTAACCATAAGTTCATATTGGCGCAATGTGTTACTTCCGCAAATGTGAAATCTAACAGGCCCCCGTGTATCACATTGAAACAAAGTGTTCTGTTGTGTAAATGTTATTCAGTGTCAGTTTTCAGTTTATTTCCAACTGTGATCGCACTTTATTATATTTCAGTATCATTCAGTGTAGGTTTGTGTTACTTTCATAGGTAAGAAAACTTTAGTCATACATAATGAATATAGTTGATGAGCTGTTAAAAACTCCCTTTTCAAGGCGATCGTTAGATGAAAAGATCAGGATAAAAAATTTAGGGCGACCTACTCCTGATCTAAAAATTGAACAGAAAGCAAAAGGAAGTAAAAATTCTATTTACACAAGAAAGTTTAACACAAATATATATGACAACAGTGACTGGATCTGTGGTTGTGAAATCAGAAACGCGCTCTTTTGCTTTCCTTGCCTCTTGTTTGGAAGTACAGATTCGTGGTCTACGACTGGTGTTAAAGATCTAGGTCATGTTAATGAATATATAAAAAAACATTCAAATAGCAAGAAGCATATGACTTCTCAATGCTTGGAGGTGTAAATATTGCAACGCAGCTAAGCAGGGCATATCAAGATGCTACACAAAAACATAATGAACAGGTTGAGAAAAATAGATACATATTATCCAGGATAATAGACTGCATCAAATTTTGTGGGGCCTTTGAGCTTGCTTTGCGTGGACATGATGAGACGGAAACGTCAGATAATCCCGGCGTGTTTTTAGGCCTTATAAATCTATTGGGCAGTATAGACAGTGCGATGAAAGAGCATACCGAAAGCAATAAGGTGTTCAAAGGATTATCTAAGACCATCCAGAATGAACTACTTGATTGCATGTTGGAAGTGTGCCACGAAGAAATTGAAAGAGAAATGAAGGAGGCAGCCTATGTTGCTATCATGGCAGACGAAACCACTGATATCACTGAAAAAATTCAGTTGGCATTAATTTTTAGATATGAAAGGAACGGCTTTATTTATGAACGGTTTTGGGGATGATCGCCATAAAATCATCACCCAGACTTATGACGGTGCGTCTGTAATGAGCGGCAACACAGGAGGCGTGCAGATCAAGGTGAAAGAACACTATCCTCTCGCACAGTATGTACATTGTTACGCCCATCAATTAAATCTGGTTATGGAGAAAACAGCTTCTCAAAATCAGTCCGCCAGAATATTCTTCTGCAGTCTCTCAGCTTTTCCAGCATTTTTTTCAAGATCTCCACAGCGTTTAGCAGCATTGGAAGCAACTGTTGCTCGAAGAGTTCCTCGAGGATCTGCAACAAGATGGAATTTCAAGTCTAGGACTGTTAACACCGTATATGAACACAGAGAATCTCTGATCGATTGTTTTGACGAATTAGAACAATCTTTATCAGATAGGACAGTGCAAGAAGCTCGTGGCCTGCGGCATAATTTGGAGGATGGAGAATTTAATTTCTGGCTTGCTTTTTTTCAGAAAATAATGCCACATGTAGACATTTTGTATAATCAGCTACAAGCAAGACAGATGGATGCAGTGAAGGCAAAAAATGCAGTCCAATCTTTTGCCAAAGCAATTGATGCCGTGCGAAGTAGAACGGATGATATAGCACACCAGATTCAGACATCTAACGTCCACGTTACAAAAAGACGTCGTAGGGAAACTAACTTAGGAGTAGATGCCAAGGAAGTATGTGACCGAATAATATCGGAGGTACACAGCCGCTTTGAGTCCACAGAACATCTTGATGCTGCAAAACTATTGGATGCAAAAAACTTTGAATTATTTTCTCAAGTTTTTCCTGAAACAGAACTCGGCATTGTCTGTGATCGATACAAAGATCTCGACAAAAACAAGCTCCGAACCGAACTTAGCATTTTATATGAGCATCCGGAATTCAGGAAAGTAGAAGGCGCTCTTCCACTCTTGCAGTTGACACTAAAAAATAATCTACAAAAAACTTTTAATGAAGTGACAAAGGTTTTAAGAATTGTTGTGACTATTCCCATGTCAACTGCAGAACCAGAACGATGTTTCTCCTCTTTGAAGAGGATAAAAACCTTTCTGAGGAACACCATGTGTCAGGATCGCCTTACCTCTCTGGCCATGCTATCCATAGAGAAGAAATTCGTTACAAATATCAGGGATTTCAACGTCAGAGTGATGGACAAATTCTGCATGAAGAAACATCGGCGTATGGACTTCATTTTTCGAAACTAGGTGAGTTGCATGCATTTTTTTCCCCCCGTGCAGCACGCTACTTGTTTTAGGCACGAGCCGCCACTGGGTGCTACTTAAAAAAATGGAAATGGCGTGTTATTTATGGATGCTCTTTAACTGCTGTGGTTCTCAGCGTCCCATTCTAAATTGGGCATGAAATACCGCTTAATTTTGCTCAGAGGCCTCTCTATCAGGCTTGGGGTTCTTTTACGTGTCGTAAATCTACGTCTCGGGACTACGGCTTGGTAACACCATGGATGGCGACTGGTACTACTTAAGCATTTCACTTGTACCATGCTCTATTAAAGTCCTCCTGATAACAAAAAGTTTTGTTTTTAACAACCTCTAGCCATTCGTAAGACCATACTAATCTTCACAAAAAGTAACTTATGTGTATCTTCTGTCTTCTAGCATAGCAGTTCACCATGTGGTATTTTCTGGAACCTCATAGCCAGTTCTATATCTTAAACAAGTATAATACATTGATTAGTACATATATAATAATAATAATAATAATAATAATAATAATAATAATAATAATAATAATAATAACAGCTGTTGTTGCTGTTATTGTCAGGTGTAAACACTGCCAACCAGACTGCTAGAAAGACTGACTGAAATACTTTAGAAAATTTGTGAGAAATTCAGTTTTAGAATGTGAAAACAAGAATAAACTTTTTTAAATATTAATAATTAGAATGTAGTCATCCGTGGCTTCCGGGGTAATTCTTACCTTTACAAAGAAGAGGCAAACTTGTGAAATGGAAATAGAGTAATATGCATAGCAGAAAGGATTTAGGTCATGCCATCCCATCATCATCATCATCATCATCATCATCATCATCATCATCATCATCATCATCATCATCATCATCATCATCATCATCACCACCATCATCATGAATTGGGAATTCACAAGCGTCTTTTAAATATAGGGATTATTATATTAAAAGGTTTATATTTGTATTATAAAGATATACAATTTTTTTTTCTCTACCATCTGCGCTTGAGAAAAATATTTAGTTTACCAGATGCTGTGTGGTAGGTACTTAAATTCGGTTAACATGAAAAATATTACATTAAAAAATTCTCTTTTCCCAGGCTCTTGATTTCAGTCTTAGTTTTTTGCACATTATTTTAATCAGTTTGCAATGTAAAGGAAGGCACTGATATAGGTTGTGTTTGTTCATCTGAAATATCACTTTCAGCATTTTTTGCCATTAATTAATGCGTGAACTTTTAAAATATGTAATGATAATAGGCATTGATTATTGAACTGTATTCAAAAGATGATTCAGCTTATAAACACTTAAATTGTCTGACTTTATTTACATTGTTATAACAGCAGCAAAGGTACTCAATTTTGATGTAGCTTATACATAATGGTAAACAAAGCAGGTAGTGTCAGCATCAATCTATACTGGATGAACACATTGCGGCTTATACTTTTAATATAAATACGGTTTCACGTGAACTTTAACATGTTTAGATATTGACAGTAATCGTGATTTGTGTGGATATATGCACATGTACATTTACTTTACAATATGTACTTGCACTGTCACTTTTGGTTTCAAATATGTATTAATGTGCAATTAATGTAAGATTATATTGGTAGTCACTTATCTTAGGGCTAATCTTGATAATATTCCCATATTTCTTTGGTGCTTACAAGACATTTCTCCCATTTTGTGATAGTTGCATTCTCGTCATTAATTGCCATTTTTGCGATCATTCTTATAGTTTATGAACTTTGGAGAACTTAAAACTACTACAATTAAGTAAAATTAATTGAGATCTAATAAAAAAGGATTAGAAATTAACAGAAATGTGAAGAATAAAACGAAGCAGTTCAACAATGAAATTGTATATCACATATAATTTCAAATATGGCGCAGCATCCATAGAATAACAAACAACAATGACGAAGAATGATGAGAATGCACACGAGTAGTTATGGGACGTTCTCTCAGGCACACTAGCGCCTCCAACTGTTTTCACACGGCAGCCAGCGGAAACGTATACGAGTCCAATTAGGTCAATGGAGTTGGACGGGGATGCTGAAAACACTCACAATTGGTATATTTATAGAGAGTAAATTACTCGTAAAACATTACCCAACCCGTTTTTCTTTCAATAATATTAAGTGGTATAATACTGGAATATACTCGACTAGATCACAAATAAGTCTACTACTGAAACTCTTTCATTCCTTTAAGTTGCTCTTGGTAATCTGCAGGGGCGGCGCGTCCTATGTGTTCAGTGGTTCAGTGAACCCCCGGAAAAAAGTTCCATTTTAAAATACATAAATTTATAGTTTACAGATTTTTTTTTTCTCGTATTATTCAATTTATTTGCATTTTCAAACTATTTTATCGCATGAAAAGCCTTCAAGTCTTTGCAATAGCCGCATACGTTCCAACGCGCTGCCTAGGTTCAATCTCTCTACTGAACCTCCGAGAATAAGTTTGTTGGTGCTTCGGTGGAGAGGGTAAGGGGAAACGTCGCTAACACTACGTGGATTTGAGCTGGAGTGATGACCAGTTCTGCTGCGATTCGGCTTTGGCGGAAACGCACGAACTAATCCGAAATGAAAAAAAAAAAGGGCTGCAACAAATAGTACGTGTGTTTTCATTGTAATCGAGTGATTCAGTAAACATATACATATGTAACAGTGCATTCGGTTATACACTTGTTCTTTGGTGTTCATATGCAAATACATCTGTTCGAGTTTGTTTTCAAAGAAGAATGAACAGCGTTCAATACCTTTTAAAAACAAACTTCACATCTTTAAGCTTGGAAGAGAAGTGTAAAGTTAAGAAGCTTGGCAGGCCAATACCTCAGCTCGAATTAAAACAAGCTCAAACCAGCCGAGGTAAGAAATTTTGCAGGTCTTTCAATGTAAATATATACAAAAGAAATAGTTTGATTTGCGGTTGTATTACTACAAATAAGCAATTTTGTTTTCCATGCTTACTGTTTGCTAAGGGCTAGGATACAAACTGGACATGCCATGGAGTGTCAGATCTAAGTCATCTAACACAGGAAATTAAAAAGCACGAGGAATCTGTTGCACATAAGAATGTTTATTTAGATTTACCAGTCCTTGGAAAAGGGGAAATTAGGCGGCAACTTAGCTCGGCTTTCAGACAGAACATAGAAAGACACAATGACAACGTAAGGAAAAATCTCTATATTCTTTCCAACATAACTGATTGTATTAAGTTCTGCGGTGAGTTTGAACTTGCCTTACGTGGACATAATGAAACAGCAGAATCTAACAATCCTAGAATATTCAGAGGGCTAATAAATTCTACTTCAGCTTAAGATGCAGTTGTAAAAGAGCACATGAGCAATGCTATAGTCTTCAAGGGCACATCCAAGGATATACAAAATGATTTACTTGAATGTATGTTACATGTGTGTCGTGAGGTAATTAATGCTGAAATAGCCAAGGCAGATTTCGTGTCTGTGATAACAGATGAAATATCTTATGTATCTTCTCAATTTCAATTGGTTATAGTATTTCGTTATCTGTAATCTACTGGGGAGCCTGTTGAAAGATTTTGGACCTGGTAATGACCTTAATCCTTAGCAGCTTGAATTAAAAATGTCCTCTTTGACGTTGTACAAGAACAGAAAGAAAAAGTAATATCTCAAAGTTATGATGGTACTAGCGTCATGCGCGTCCAACATGCAAGGGTGCAAACAATCGTACGAGAAGAGTATCATTTCGCGTATTATGTGCATTGTTATGCTCAGCAATTGAACTTAATTCTTGCCCAAGCTACCAGTCAAAATAAACATGTAAAACTGTTTTTCAATGCTAATGCAGACGTGCCAATGTTCTTCTCTCATTCACCTCAAAGAGTGGCAGTTCTAGATGCAATTGTGAAGCGAAGAGTCCCTCAGGGATCAGCCACAAGATGCAACTTTAAATCCAGAACAGTTCTTACAATTCATGAAAATAAAAGAGGACATTCTGGAATGTCTCCAACAAATTGAAGACACCAGCAACCAAACGACAACTGTGAATCAAGCCTATGGTCTAAAGTTGAAACTGCAACAGCCAAAATTTTCCTTTTGGTTAAAGGTATTTTATAAAATAATGTCCCACGTGGGTATCTTGTACATCCAGTTACAAAAGCGCACCGCTGATCCTGTATCAATAAAGCAAGCAATAGCAGCATTCGAATATGAAATTTCGAAAATTAGAGACAATGTTGATAATATCATAATCAAGGAAGAACCAAATGTAGCAAAACTAAGATGCGAGGACGTGTACATAGCAAGGAATGTAGCAGCTAAAGAAGTGTGTGACATAAAAATTCAGCAGAGCAAACAAAGGTTTGAATTCTCCAGCCTCTAATTTACTTGACCAGCACTTCTTCCCTACACTGAAGAATAAATTTCCTGAGAAAATGCTTTATGCTGTTGTACAGTCTTATCCATGTTTAAATAAACCTAAGTTAAAAACAGAACTATGGGTAATTTATTCTCGAGATTATTTTCAGGAAATGAAAAGCTCAGTAGCACTTCTGAAGTTTTTAATTGAAAATAGCCTTCAAGAACCCTTTGGAGACGTTATGAAATTGCTGAAATTGGTAGCTACTGACCCAATAACAACGTGTGAAGCAGAAAGCTGTTTCTCCACTTTGAAGCGGATCAAAACGTTTCTTAGAAGCACCATGGTTGAAGATAGGTTGTCTGTTCTTGCCATGTTATCCATTGAAAGGGAAATGATCCAAAAGCTTCCACATTTCAACGACAGAGTCATAGACAGATTCGCCACGAAAAAGGAAAGGAGGATGGATTTTCTCTATAAACATACCTCTACAGGAGATTAAAACCCATCAACGTCTTCAGGACCATTTTAAGGTAATTTTAGAACTATAGATATATTTTAAATAATTTAGAAAGTCAAATTATTTGGAAGGTAAACTTCATTAAGCAGTAAAAGAGGTGAACCCCCTGTTACCAGCCGCCACTGGTAATCTGTAATATAATCTAAAATGTAATATTAAGTCCAAAAATAAGTTTGTATTGATTATGTAAAAAAGGAGAGTAAGTTTCATTTATGGAGTTCTTTAATGTTACAGTTCTCAGCATTCCATTTAGACATGAAAGACCACTTAATTTTCCTCAGTTCCTTAATTTATCAGTTGTGAGGTTTTATGTGCCATAAATCTACAACACAGGATCGATGTCTTTACTTACCCTCCGAAGGAAATTATGCTAGATTTGTATCCCAAATAAAATCAACCCCCCCCCAGATTTGAACCCGCGATCTTGGAAGCTAAACTCTAGCAAATTACCCCTCTACCACAGAGGACTATTGATATTGTAGTGTTTTTTTCCCCAAACTCCTGGAAACTTCAACTATGAAAAATATTCTTGACCCCCCCCCCCCCCGAGCCAAATTCTAGATACGCCACTGGGTCTAAGCTATGATTTATCCTATAAAAATCACACATTGTATTTTCCTTTTTTAAAAAAATTAATATAGTAATATAAATATACTTAATGTTATATACTTATTTATGTTTCATGTTTCTCAGAGTCCGGTATTTACATCACCACTTCACAGAAGTATTACAGCAGAAAAAACCTAAGTTGCTTTATCAGAGCAAACTTTATGTAAATACTGACATATTTGCTGCATTAATTTTCCGGCCCACACTTCATCTGGAAACTAGTGACGCATCCTTAGTGTAGGCGTGCACTATTTCGCATTACTTCTGTTTGTTCCTAGAATGCATGGTAAGAGAGAACCATTTTCCAGTCTAAACTCCTTCACACGAATATTATCATTATTTTGGAACACATACAACTCCGATTCCTAAGGGAAGTAAAGCCGTTGGTCCCGTGTCGTAGATTTACGGCACGTAAAAGAATCTCAAGCCTGATAGAGAGGCCTCTGAGCAAAATTAAGCTGTCTTTCACGCCCAATTTAGAATAGGACGCTGAGAACCACGGTAGTAGTGTTCATAAATAACACGCCATTTACATTTTTTTTTTCAACTCTGATTCCTTCTGATTCTGGTTCGCATTGATGTCTAACTCGCATCACATATGGAAATAAAAACACCTGAAACAGGATTGCCAGATCCGAAAAAAGTAAACCGGAAGTTTAGTAGGAACAAGTCGAAAGATTACGCGAAAAAATCCCTATCGTATAATTATTATGTAAAATGCTTTAAATTGCTTCAGTATTAATAATAGTAAATAAATAAAACTTATGAAATTACCCCCATTGAACTTATTACTAGTATCTCTAAAGGTATCATCGTTCATCAGAAGCCACTATTTAACACATTGTTTATGACGTCACACTATAAGACGACATTTTTATCCATATTTAATTATAAATAACGCGTTGAAAATTCAATTCTGTCCACTTTAATTTTTCTGCAACGTTTGAATGTATTTAATGTCTTCTTCGTGTGCATTTTTGTTTATTTTACTGATTTCCTAATATCCTTGTGTTAATTCAAATTATGTACTTGATCACGACCACGAGTGTTACAAAATCCGAATTTTGTCATATTATAACTCCTAAAACAGTCATTAGATTTCATTTGAATAAAACATTTCCTCTAAATTTAAAAATTGATTTACATTCAATTAAATTAAAAACTAATTTAAAAATAAAAATTACAAATCGGAAGGTTTCCACAAAAATCCTATTTCTGACAGGCATCAAAACTCGGAAGATAAATCATCGTTCAACAGACTATTCATTTCTTTATACCGTGACTGATTTTTAACGGTTATCTGGAGAAGAATTAGGGTGCGGACCGGTTGGAGGAGATTCAGCATCGAACCAATGCTGGTTATTGTGCCAATGCTCTAAAATGGACCGCCCCCGTGAGAGAGAGGGATGAGGGGGAATGAGGTGGGAGCAGGAGCGATGGCAAAGCAATAATAGGATACCTACAGATCCTGATTGAAGCACCACGACAGGTGTACAGGCAGACCGGGGGTCCCCCGTACACAGGGTCCAACGCCCCCGCCAGGGAACAATAGTCTCGGGAGTTTCACAATTCGGGAATAATACCGGGTCTTATTGTAGAAATCAGAGTACAGTGCCTATTACGGAAGGGATGAGTGTAGCGAACGCTAAGCATACAGATCGAAATGAACAATAATATTTCTACTTATCTTATAGTTGTCTCCAAAACATAATGGCCTCCAAGCGGGACCGCTCCCCCAGCCACTGGGCAATAACCATTAGCAAACAAAAGACGACCCAGTACTAGGGGGGAGAGGCAGCCTAAAATCTTTGTTTCCCGGAGACTCGAAAAATCTACTTGCAAGTCGAGATTCGCGCCTCAGTTAAGCGACCAGTAAGTGGAAGACTTGTCAACTGAGAGGGTTGGTTTCCAACCGCAATCTACTGACCTCAAACTTTAAAGTCTTTGACAGAAGGTTATTAACTTCTGAAAAATATTGTACTCTAAGTTTCCTATTAATAGATTCTACATATATTTTCTGGAAAAAATGAAATGGCGTTTTAATTATGGACACTCTTTAACTGCTGTGCTCCTCAGCGTCCCATTCTATACTGGGCGTGAAAGACGGCTTAATTTTGCTCAGTGGCCTCTCTATCAGGCTTGAGGTTATTTTACGTATCGTAAATCTACGACACGATACCAACGGCTTTACTTCTCTTCTGAAGGAGGTCATGCTAAGGATTTTACGCCCGAAAAAATCCATCATCATCCGCCAGGTTTGAACCCACGAACTTGGGTACATGAAATTAGCATGGTAACCATTACACCACGGAGGGCGATTAATTTCTGAAATTTGTCAGAAACAGTGATGGGCCATTTTTTAATCCCAACTTTAAAACGGCGACTATAAATTAAGTAGTGTTTTGAAAGTTTCCTTCAGCTCCCATGCAAAATAGTAGATAAATAAATCTGTAAAACAGAGAGACTGGCATATGCTGCTATTTTCATTTTTTTAGTATGACATTTCTATGTGTATAAATATGTTTTTATACAAATATATTAGCAGTCATTCGTTTCTTTGCTCCAATTTGTCTTTTGACCCTTTCATTCATTACAGTGCCAAATTTAGGGACGAAACACACTTATCGTGAGAAAAACGCTCTTGGTCAACCTCAACTGTTCTAAATATGGTGGATCTACCCAAATAAATTAAAACTATTGTATTACAGTACATTACACTAAAAAGCTTTAATTATATTGGAGGCTTCCATTAACTTACACCAGGTATCAGAGTGGTTTAGAAAAAGGGTTTGGCCACATCCATGGGAAGAACTAGCTGTGACGTCACACTTACGGAATCCATTTGTCGCTGTTGTCTCGTGCGCCAATATGTCTCTGGTGTGTTTGTCTACCTCGGAGTCGGTCAAGGATTAGCACCCTTGAAATACTCTATAAGTAAACCTGTGAAAGTCCTTTGCAGCGCCGGCTATGCTTGTCCCTGTAGAACACCAGTTGACTCTCCTCAGGAGGGAAAAGAATAACTAAGGTATGTAACAAGGGGTAGACTCAAGAATAGAGATATTTCACTTGATTTCACAAAAAGAAGTACTTTTATTTTTTTTTGTTGCTAGTTGTTGAGGCACTAATCCTACGAGCAACTCCCGACATAAGAATTCTTGAAAAGTTGACATAATAATATTTTGTGCTATTTTCTGCGGTTGCTAAGTTCTTGTTGTCGACGGCCATATCACACAGAATACATTGCAACAGCAACAATAATCCCAATCACATTTAGAATCGCAGTAAGAGTAACATTCACAGTCGCAGTAACAGTAACATTAAGCTTTGCAGTCAGAGTAACATTCGCGATAAGAATTGCAGTCAAAGTAACATTCGCGATCAGAATTGCAGTCAAAGTAACATTCGCGATAAGAATTGCAGTCAAAGTAACATTCGCGATAAGAATTGCAGTCAGAGTAACATTCACGATAGCCTGATTCCTTGTACACGCACCCCTTAAATATCTAAAATTTCCAATATTGCACTCCTTCCTGACAGGCTAAAAAGAAGCGCGAAAAATAGCGTTGTCACGTGACTAACTTGGTAAGTTCTTTGTATTCAGCCCATGTGACATCTCTTTATAATGAAAAGATCCCGAGTTCCTGGTTTTTGGGAAAACATTAACCTTTCTCTAAAAATTCACCCTGTTACTTGTGTCTCTGATGCTTTAAAAATCTTGCTACACAAAGGCAATTGTGTTACTAGCATTAACAAAGCAAATAACTTTAGCGAGCATAATAGAAACTTCTTCGCCCTAAGGTTCTGCTTTCTACACTCTTCTGAATCTTTGCTACTGAAGCAAATATTTTCTATATAAAAGCTATACAAAAATATTAATTAAACTAATAAGATACACAGTATCCAATATACTGTCGCACATTGTAGAATAAACAACCTGTATTTTAAATGAACGTAGTTCTGTTTATATAATAATTAGCATTTAATGGTAAATGTCATTCTAATAAATTCAATTTGACTTCTCGTGTTTCAAAGTCTACTTTTTACTAGCATATATACTGCATGTATCATCAAGTATTGTGACCAGATCGAGATCAGAATAAAATCAATAATTTCGCGTCTGCGCACATACCACAACCCTACAAGTTGTTTCACTGCGTTAAGGTAAGGTCAATGCACTTATTGACTCGGGTTAGTGTAGAATATTAAAAACAAAATATCAATATTTTAAACTTAAACAAATGGTCGAGTATAAATAGTCGAATGTAAACCTGACTATAATAGCAATTAAGATGTTCGTACGAAAATCATGAAATTTGCTCCGCTCGTTTCATAAACATCGTATCTTAATTACTATCATTATACTCTCGATGCATAATATACTATAATAATTGAAACAAACTTATTATCCACTGTGGAGTGTCTAGAAGCCGCGAAATTGCACGCAGTGAATCAGAAAATTAAGCTTATATAATAGGGTCTTCAGATTTATTCGGCCTTTGCCGCCAGTTATTTGTCCGCGCATGGTGTCAATATACGAGCCGCGCACGGTCGAGTCGGCCGTGTAGACAGCGAATTTATCACACATTGCCTCTTGCAGAAGACTGGTGAACGATTAACAGAAGGGGTGGATGTCAACAGTTTTGACTTAATCCACCTTTCCAAAATTTACATTTGTAATATTCGTTTGCATCTCGTAAACTCGCAGTCGCAGTATTTATATTGATAGGTAACTCAGTAATTGGAGACGATTATGGTAACGTAGAGGGCTTTAATGGCGCATAAATAAAGACAACACACAAATTCTGTGATCGGTGGTCACTTTCATCCCGTGTGCAAAGAGTGCCAAAATGTCCTGGTGAAAACAGTAATGCATCGTCCAGTACAACCTTTTACGAAGTTGGCAATGCATGCAACCCAAGGGTCAATTTTGCACCTCCCTTTTGAGACAAGGGGCTCGCTGAACTAATGATGTCATGGATTTAAACCCACTGGCGCTAAAGACCGAATAAATCTGAAGAACCAGTATAAAATCTGATGAGTTTCATTCACACGACTTTCTCTACATTTTATTGTTAATACGAATAATCTTTTGTCTACTTCATTCTATCGAGAAGAAATGGTATTCCTTTCTTGTAAGTAGAAGGAAAATAAGAAACTACACATGCTAAAGCAATAGTCAAATCTTTTAAAAGCTGGTTGTCATATGGTTGAAATCCGTTTCTTTGCGTTTCCAGGAGTTGACAAATTTCATATGAGAAAAGTTATAAGTACGAAGGCGTTCAATAAGGCCTTAGAAAGAAATAGAAAACAAATTACTTTTGGTAATTTTTTCATACATAATCTCCTTTTAGCTCAGTACACTTTTGCCGCGTTTCTCCAACTTTTTAAGCCTTCCAAACAGTCGGATTTCGGAAGGTCCACAATATAGGTACCTATCTGTTTGGAAGATGACCTCTTCGTTAGACGTGAATGGTTTTCCACCGGGTCACTTTTTCAAGTTTGAAAAAAAAAAAAAAAAGTCACTGGGGGTGAAATCTGGTGAATACGGTGGATGTTATAGTAATTCGTACCCTAATTTTACAATTTACGCCGTCAGAACTGCACAGGTGTGTACCGTTGCATTGTCCTGATGGAAGAGAATCTTTTTCCTTGCCAGATGAGGGCGTTTTTTCTTGATTTCTGCGTTTAACCGGAGCAATAACGATGCATAATGCTCTCCAGTTATCGTTCTTCCTTTCTGCGAGTAATCAATGTAGCTGATTCCGCGTGCATCCCAAAAAAACCGAAGCCGTCATCTTGTCTGTAGATTGCCTTCTTCTGAGCCTTCTTTTAAAACCCAGTTTCGACTGTACTTTTGTCTCTGGAGTGTAGTAGTGTATCCATGTTTCATCCACAGTTATGTATCGACGCAGAAACTCGTCAGGATTGCGACGTAAAAGTGCCAAACCAGCTTCCGAATCGATCACAAGTTTGCGATTATTCTCCATTAAGAGCAAACGCGGAATCCATCTTGCGAAGATTTGTCAGACCTAAATTTTTTGTGGAAAATTGAGAACCTTGTGGCCTCTACTATTTCGCGAACTTGATTCGTCGATCCCTCAAAACCATATCCTGGATTTTTTCAATCGTTTCGGAGGAAGCTACCTCACTGAATGTCCGGAACGATGTTCATCATTTGTGGATGTACGGCCACGTTTAAATTAATTATTTATCCAATTGTTACAAACGCAGGAGCAGATGTACCATGAACTTCATCCAAGTCTACTTTTATCTCTTTCGGTATTTTTAAACAGAAGTGTTTTATTACCGCACGTAATTCTTTTTATTTTACATCTTTCTAAATAAGCATAAGATTGTTGATTTAATCGCCTATGGCAACGAAATCACGTGATGGATATAGCTGAAACTTTAACTGCCAGAGACGACGGTTACTAAAAACAAACTTTTTTTCCATTCACGAATGTAATTTATTGGATTTTATAATTACTTATTGAATGCCCCTAATATTTTCAAACTTAAACCAATAACAAGGGATATCTATAAAAAAAAAAAAAAAAAAAAAAAGTCAACTCCACGAAAACCTGCATGCGCATAAACTGTGTGTTTTAACGAGATCTACATTTCGGTGTCATAAGTTTTTATCTATTTACATGGGGAAATGTACAATATTTTGTCCCCCATTCATTTTTTCGCAATTGTTAAATACATGTTGAGGTTACGAACACAAAACAATAAATTGCCGCTACTATAACTCTTCCATGAACCACAACAGAAATAAATTAAGTATCTCTAGAATAAATATAAAAAATTTGAGAAAGATAAAACTCAACACTTTTAACATTTTCATAAACACGCTCCTAATTTCATTCCCCTATGAAGAAGTATGTTTTACGAGGAAAATTGACGAATAATACAACCGAAATGTTTAAAACCTGATATTATTACAGTGTTTTTGTTCCTTCTTCAATAAGAATCTTCATAAATGTACTACTCCAAACAAATATCACAAGAAAATTTCTTTATATTTGGTGACACATTTTCAAGACATTTCACACAAGTGACCCATTTTTCCCATTGTCTGTCCGTTGAAAATGAATTGTTGTATAGGGTACACTCAATATCTATATCAACGTCATCGCCAGCAGACACATATGGTATGTTCTCATCGTTGTCACTGTCAGTTGAAGATTCCACCAGACATTTTAAGAGCTTTCTCTGTTTACCGAAAAATTCTTGCTTTTTGGAGGAAAGAATAATAGGTTTGTGTGCATCTTCGTCTACCTGAAGTTTTATTTTTTCGCTTCGCCCTTCACTCTGTTGTTTCCGGAAGGAGATTCCTTTTCTTTCTTCTCTTTTCTCTCCTCGGCTTCCATTACTTAGCATTTGTGTGATGTACCTGTTATCAACTTTGCCGAACCGTTTGCTATTTGAAGGTCAAATCACAGGTATCTGTCTAATTTCTTAGGGAGAAATTACTTCATTAGGAGATTCAGCTTCCAGCAGGGAGGCAAGGAAATTATCACCAACAATTGCAGATGTTCCTTGTTCTGCTTCGCTGCCGACCATGAGGAAGGTCAGCTTCTCCGAATATTTCACGATCGAAAGGGGCAATCCCAGTTTTCCTGAAGCCGCTGACTGCCGTTTGCAAAGTTGCTGCATGCAAATAGGCTTCCCCAAAAAGTGATGCTATCTGGAGCTTCCTAACAACTCGATTTGGATGGTTAATTAGCCAGTTTTCAATTGCTTTGGTGTAATATGTTTTCAATGGAGACATGAACGAAGCGTCCAACGGTTGCAGCTTGTTTGTGGAGTGGGACGGAAGGCAAACAATCTCTATGCCCGTTTCTCGTGCTAATAGAGCATGCACATTTCTGATATGGGAATAGTGGCCGTCCAAAATTAAAATCACCGGTTTTTCCTTAGTTGGTTTCACAGCTAAGATAAAATGTTCAAACCACTTCAGTAAAAGAGGACCAGTTATCCAGCCAGATTCTGAACATGCTCCGATTACACTATCCAGCAATTCATCTTGCCAGCTTTTCTGTGGAAATGTCAGCATTGTTAAAACATATTGGCCAGCTGCTGACATACAGGTAACTGCAGTGATCGTTGCTCCACGCTCTGCAGAAGAAAGCTTCTAGACTTGCTATTTTCCCTTTGCAGAGACTATCTTTGTTGATTCATGCTGAACAATGGAAATGCCAGTTTCAGCAGCATAGAAAACTCTTGTTTGATTCAATTTGCTTTTGCTAAGTTGTGGCCCAAAAAATGGGGGAAAAAAGTTTCACGTTTTCTTTGATAAAACCTTGAATTCTGGCCAGCGAAAAATTTTCCGGTTTTCTCATGCTCAAAGATGGATTTCTTTTGAAAAACAGACGTTGCCATTTTCGTCCTGCTTTTTTCTTTTCATCACTAAATGGGTGAAGTAGATTATTACGTATAGCTAATTGGTAAGCCATCCTAGCTGTAAGTTCGTAGAAACGATTCTCCATTTTTAAGCAATAACTGAGGAAGAGCTTTTCAATGTTTGTTGTCAAGACTTGCTGTTTTCTTTTCAATCTTGTCTTCAGGAGCAAGGCGAGATTTAACGTAATCCTTTAATGTAGCTCGAGGAACATCAAATGTTTAGATATTGTATTGTACGCCATATTTCCCTCACTTACCAGCTTCACCGCTTCTATCATACCTTCTTGACTCCATGCTTTAAGTTTTACCATTTGAAAACCAAAAGAAAAACGAAAGGTGAAACGCCAATATTATTTCTGTTTGTGACATACACAACAGAAAATCACATTTCTAATTTCATCCCGGTATTTGATGCAAGGCATAGGAACGAAATTCGGACCAGTGACGCTTTCAAACATGGCTGGTATTTTTTTCAAAAAGCGCACGATTGAACTGATTTTATACACATTTTTCCTTAAAATAGAGACTATAAAGAACCCCTGATACAAAAACAATACAGCGAATACTCATCTTAGATTATAAAGTAGAGAAATGAAACTCTGCAAATATTTGTTTTTACTTGAACAGAACACTAAAGTGCGAACCACAGCAAACTAGCAATCACAACAACCCTGCTTTGCTTTCACGTTGCTACTGAAGTGTAAATTATCTTGTCCAGTAGCCGCCTCTGTGAAATGGCTGAGAAACTAGAAGCGATGAAATTAGATGAGGGGGCGAAATATGGGTTACTACCCCTGCGGTTTACCAGTTATGCAAATTTCATCCAAAATTATCCAGGATGAAGAGCTCTTCAGAGGCTATTCCTAGAAAATTCAATATGTAGATATTTGTCATGTAAATGCATTTAATATACAGCATTTTAATCAAAATGTTAGAGCTATTTTTGAGAAAATGTTCCATGTAAGGGGTAGTTTTGTTGGGGAGAGGGAAAAAGCATGCTTTATAAAAAATCTATTTCTGCCCACGTTTATCTCGATTAGTAGATAGAATGAAGTAGACAGGAGAATACTAGAATAAGCTTTGTCAGAGAATGTTATGTGACTGGAATACTTAGATTTTTATAGCCGCTTGTGCCAAAATTTTAAGATTTCGTAGAAAGGAGCTGTTTGATTTTAAAAAAAAATGAGTAATAATTGCACTTAGGCTGTTATGTTATGGATATTAAAAGATTAAATTGCATAGATATTATTGGTTAGAAAAATAAACGATAAAATTATTTCCAATCTGAGTCGTCTGGAGCGTTTTAATCAGCGTTATACGTGTACACAATAAAAGATGTTTGATTAACCATGAGAGCCAAATGAATGAAAATTGCAATGCATTAATATATTGCGTGGACTACAATATTCCAGGTTTTCTAAGTTTTGCATGTCTTTTATTCTAAATTGTACATTGTTAATAAAATTGCTTAGGTAAGTAATTCAATAGGTCGTCTCCTTAGCGCGGTGGTAGCGCAGCTGCCTACCAAGCGGGAGACCTGGGTTCGATCCCCAGTACCGGCGTGGGGATATTTCCCCCGCTGGGAGACCTGGACCGGGGTGCACTCAGCCTCGTGAGGTCCCTGGGGGGCCAATTGAGAAGCTACTTGATGGAGAAGTAGCGGCTCCAGGTCGTGAGGACCGCATTAACCGGCCGGGAGGGGCTCGAGGCGCTGACCACGTCTCACCCTCCAATACTGCACCCCATCCATGACGTCTGTAGTGGACCGAGATGGGGGACGCAGCGGCCGGGCGGTAGGCCAAGGCTCCCCGTGAGCTGTCGTGCCATGGAGTTATAAGTAATTCAATGCTATCAAAATATTGTGATATGGTCATTCACGTGATGCTCCAGAACTTTGGTTTTAATGGGTACTCTTAAGTTTGCTGTCAATATTTTATACAGGGAGAGAGTCAAATTTGTAATTACCAGTGCTACGCCCGGGATTCAAACTAAATTTGTCAAACTTAACTCGACTTATGTACAATTATTTTGTGGATAGAGATCTTTCATAATTGTTAATATGTAACTACAAAATGCGTTTTATGTACCTACAACCGCTACGATTCGGTATTAGTTTCTTCTCTAAGAATACGCGTATGACGTCACGGGAAAACTAAACTGGCGGACCAGAGCCAGTCTATCTCGTCAGCCACGTAATGTACACACACACACACACACACACACATACACCCACACACCTATACTAGGCGGAATCTAGTTCATTATGTACGCCAGCTTTCATTTCAGTCGCTTCTTGTCATTTTAGAGTGAATACCAGAAAAGTCCAGACAGTTTTTAGCGTCTGAAAACATAATTGGGAAACAATTAATTAAGGAATCAATAAGGTAGTCGTCTTGGAATAGTAGAGTTCAGCTAACACTCCGGGGAGTGTGAGCTTGAATTACTGCAGTACTTTCTCTGCTTTTACGTTCACATATCTAATAAGTTGGTTGCCGGCTTGTGTGTTAGGTCATGCAGTGCTGAGCTATCGTCTTCTGCATACAAATTGGCAGTAAACGCTGCAATTGTACAAGTTGGACGCTGGCTGTCGGCAAAAATTGAGTATTCTTTTCACTTTCTCTAGTTAGTACATTGTGCATATGATGAGGATGATATTGTACTCCACGCAAAAACTCGATAATCGAAATTTATCAGGAATACGCGTTTTAGAGTCCCCTGTATCAAAAAAGAAGCATTAAAAAAAAAGATCTTTGTGTGTAATCTGTGAACACGATAACTCAAAAACGAAAACTAGAAAAAATACCAAACTTAAGTATCTTCCAAGAATACGACATGAAGATTTTAATGAAAATCCCCGCACCCCAAACTATTCTTTACATGGATAAAAGTCAAACATTTTAATTTTCTAATAAATGGCTGTAACGATTTTGATTTAAATACCACACATTAAAGATATTTACATGACAAACAAAATGCGTATCTTGAATTTTCTGGGAATAGTCTTTGAAGACCTCATCATTCTGAATGACTTTTGCATAACTGATAAACCGTAAGAAATGGATAAAAAAAAATTAACACATCAAAATGTAGATCTCGTAAAACACACAATTTATGTCCTATACAATTTTTTCGTGGAGTTAACCATTTCCGAGATTTTTCTTTTTCAGTTTTAAAATAATTATACTTTCCCATACAAACAGAACGAATTTCAATCACATAGGAACCAGCCTTTAAAATATTTGACTATCGCATTAGCCTAATGCGTTCACTTATTTCCCTTCAACTTACAAGGAAGCAAGTAATAACATCATTTCTGTATATGTTTATCTCAATTAGCATGAAGTAGATAAAAGAATAAGCGTTTTACTTTCTCTACACGTACTATGTACAGAGTGTATAGAGAAGGTATTGTATTGCACCCAAAGACTCGATACCGAGATTTCACCGGAAGTACACATTTTGAGTCCCCCTGAATAAAAAAATTGGAAAAAGGACCGTTTGTGCGTGTGTGTGTCTTTGATCAGCATAGCTCAAAAACGAAAAGATGGTATTTAAGTATTTAAGTTTGGTATCTTCCAAAAATGCGACGTGAAGATTTTCAAGAAAATTCCCCCACCCCAAACTACCCTTTACTTGAAAAAAAAAAACAAAATAACGAAAATTTTGATTCTCATAAATGGCTCTAACGATTTTGATTAAAATCTCTTATATTTAAGATATTTACATGCCAAATAAAATGTACATCTTGAATTTTCTGGGAATAGCTTCTGAAGACCTCTTTAACTTTTCTTTTACGGGAACTTGTCAACATTTGGCACGCAAAGAAACGGATTTCAATTCCAGAGCAACCACATTTTAAAACATTTGACTATCGGTTTAGCCTAGTGTATTCACTTATTTCCCTTCTACTTATAAAGGAACTAGTATCAGGCTTTAATGTTGAATATGGAAGAGGTGGTTTCGCCTTAATTTTTTTTTCTTTTTAGGAAACTTTATATTCATTGGTATATATCTTATGATTATTTATGATTTTTTTTTTTAAGGTAGACTTCAGTAAAAATTGTAATAAGACCGTTTCTGCTACTGTTTTAGTATTAAATAGATAGAAGAATAAGCTTATTACCAATAATTTGTTACAGATGTAGAGAAAGTCATGCAAATGGAAACCATAAGATTTTGTTAGTAGTTTAGCGCCGTTCTTACCAGGTGCGGTATCACAGGTGGTGAACATGATGATAATGATCGTGATACCGATGGTGATAAAAGCAATGAAATGATAACTGGGAAAGAAATTTTTGGGAAGGGAACGTTACAGGCCTAAGTTTAGCGGTATGTGCCTCTAATGAAGTCTAAACGAAAGAAAGAAAAAAGAAAGAAAGAAAATACGACAAAAAGGCTTAGTCAGGGAGGACGGTTCTGGCGGAATTTGAATCGTGAACTCATATTTTACTTTCTATAGCACGTATGTACATACAATGTACATAGTAGCTAGAGAAGGTATTATAGTCCACACAAAAATTCGATGCTGAGGTTTCATCTGAAACATATTTTTTGAGGTCCTCTGAGTCCAAAAATAATTTTTACTTTATCTACACCTACTATGTACACAGTGTATAGAGAAGGTTTTGTATTGCATCAAAAATTTCGACACCGAGATTTCGCCGTAAATACATTCTGTGGGACCCCTGAATCCAAAAGAAGCATTTTTAGTAAAATGTTCGTGTGTGTGTATGTGTGGGGGGGGGGCAGCATAGCTCAAAAACGAAAATGTGTTTGTTATTTAAGTTCAATATCTTCTAAGGAAGCGACACGAAGATCTTCAAGAAAAGCTCCCCACCCCCAACTATCCTTTAAATGGAAAACATTTCGAAAATATTGGTTTTCTCAAAAATGACTCTAACAATTTTGATTAAAATCTCTTACGTCTAAGATATTTATATGACAAATAAAATGTATATCTTGAATTTTCTGGAAATAGTCTCTGAAGACCTCCTTACTCTGGACGAATTTTGCAGAATTTTGTAATACTGTTAAATCGTAAGAGATAGACAAAAACTTACTAGACAAATCCATTTAAACACACAATTTATGCCATGTTCGTTTTTCTTGTAGGGTTGGCCGTTCTTAAGATCTTCCTTGTTATTGGTTTCAATTTTAAACTACCTAACTTTGCTCAAAAAGGAAGCCAGCTTTCGTTTCATCTCTTTTATTGCTGGCCATGCAAAGCGAACCGAACCTCATTTATTTCATATAGTGCCATCTTTTAAAATATATGACTATCGCTTTAGCCTAGTGTATTCCTTTATTTCCCTTCTACTTACAAGGAAGCAAGTAACAACACCAATTCTGCTGTTTATCTCGATTAAAAGAATAATCTTTTGTAAGAAGAGTTTGTATTGGGAGAGAAATTTAAGTTAATGAAATATATCAGATTGTTTAGTTCATGACGTCACTATACCTTTCTTGAAAATTTTAGAAGGGACGTTATCTGCAAAGCGGTAGCGAAATTTTACATTAATTGTAAAGAAAGATTGCTTAAGCATAAGTAATAAAATTGGTAAAACGTAAATGGATTGTTATTTATGGACGCTCTTTAACTGCTGTGGTTCTCAGCGTCCCATTCTATACTATGCGTAAAAGACCGCTTAATTTTGCTCAGAGGCCTCTCTATCAGGCTTGAGGCTCTTTTACGTAAAATTTATAGCAAAACAACTTTGAAGTATGAAACCCATTTCGAGAAAGTATTTTCCTACATTTATGTTTTCATAGTCAGTGCTGGAAATTGAAATATATAAGTGCTGATATAACTTCTTACGATAAAATTAGTTATACAACCTTTTCACTTTCTCTAGTGCATGTGTGCAACGTAAATAGTAGATAAAGAAGGTATTGTATTCCACCCAAAAATTCGATACCAAGATTTCACCGGAAATATATGTTTTGCGACTCCCTGAATCCAAACAAACCGTTTTTAGGAAAATGTCAGTCTGTGTGTGCCTGTAGACAGCATAACTAAAACATCTGACTTACTTGACTTTCTCTAGCTGTTACACAAACAGCTTTCCTTACAAAAGATTATTCTTTTATCTACGGCATGCTAATCAAAGTAAGCATTAGCAGAAATTGCTTTATTAACTTGCATCCTTGTAAGTAGAAGGGACATAAGAGAATACTCTAGGCTAAATCAATAGTCAAATATTTTAAAAGCTGGTGCTATATGAAAGAACTGAATTTGGGCTCGCTTGTATGGCCTGCAGTAAAACAGATGAAAAGTAATGTCATCTTCCGTTTGATAAAAGTTAGTACTTCAAAATTGAAACCAATAACAAGAAATATCCCAGAAACGGCCAACTCTACATAAAAAGCATATATGTCATAAATTATGTGTTTTAAGAGATCCATATTTTTTGTGTAGTAAGTTTTTCTCTATCACTTACGGTTTAACCGTTTTACAAAATTCTGCAAAACTCATCCAGAATAGAGAGGTTTTCAGAGGCTATTCCAAAAAGTTCAAAATAAACAGTTAGTGATGTAAATATCATTAATATACGATATTTTAATCAAAATCATTAGGGCCATTTTTTACAAAAAAATCAAATATTTTTCCATGTAAAGGAAGTTTATGGAGGGAGGATTTCCATGAAAATGTTCATGTCACATCCTTGGAGTATACTAAACTTAAATACCAAGTTTGGCTTTTAACGATCTTTTCGTTTTTGAGCTATCTGAACTCTCGACATCGAATTTTTGGCTGGAATACAATACCTTCTCTATCAACTATGTACATTTTACGTATGGCCTCAGAAAGTGAAAACGAAAAGTCCGTAAAAACTACTCTTGGTATTTAAGTTCAGTATCTCCCAAGGATGTAACACGAAGATTTTCAAGAAAATCCCTTACCCCAAACAATCCTTTACAGGGAACATTTTCCTAAAATTTTGATTATCTCAAAATTGACTCTAACGATTTTGAATAAAATACCTTATATTAAAGATATTTGCATGTCTAATAAAATGTATATCTCGAATTTCCTCGAATTATGCCCTGAGTTCTCTTCATTCGGAATGACTTTTGCACAACTGGTAAACTGTATGAGATAGACAAAAACTGTAGACCTTGTTAGAACACACAATTTATGTCATATCCTCTTCTTTTAGACTTAACCATAACACATTTTAGAATTAACCATTTCCGAAACTTTCCTTGTTAGCGAACAGGATTTGAAGGATTTGACAGTTTCTTTAATCTAGATCTCCTTTTTGAAGGGAAATATTCCCTTATTTCCCTTCTGCTTACAAGGAAGCAAGTAATAAGGTAATTTCTGCTAATGTTTATCTCGATTAACATGGTGTTTATGATGTAGTAAAAAGAATAATATTTTGTAAGAATAGTTTGTTTACAGAACAGATAGAGAAAGTAATGTTGTTTATTTTTTCAATAGGTAAGTCCGTACCTACTAATATTGACCCCAGTATGGCATCTTCCTTTTACAGCCAAGGCTCATAGCATCCTTATGGTCGAAAAAGATAGAGATGGAGTCCATTATTCTGGATAAATATTAAATTTTCGATTGTCTTCAAGAGTAACGAATTTATTTGTTGTGTACACAGGTCATTCATTGCACTGTATATATGCCTTCACACTCTGTTATTGAACTGATCAATGTGCTCACTAAATCAACCAAAGGCTTCGAATCACATTGATCTGAATAGATGCAGAATGGTTCAAAAGATACCTGCAGCAAAACGGAACCCACGAATACGCTGTTATACATCTTCTGGTATCATGTTAGAATTTATTTTTAGACTTCTTGGAAAAATCGGCAAAACAATTAACATCTGGATCAGTAGACCATTTGCTAATATCTAAAACTTCTATTTTTTCATCAATTGTTTGCATTTATTTTCAGTTTCTGTATCCATAGTTGATGTTCGGAACAATGTGCTGCCAGATTTATGCTCAGACTTCTGAAGAACTGCTTTGTTTAATACACTTTACTTTCCCTTCGTGCAAAGGAATATTGTGGAAGATTTCTACAGAAGCAGCTTGTACAACATCTTTAGAAGATTTCGTCTCCCTCTTCTTCTTTTGTACTCTTTGCTCGACATCAAAACCTGTCTGACCATCGTTTTCTTAATCTTCTCGGATGTTTTTTTCCCATTAGCCTATAGCACAACACTCTTCTAAAGATCCTCTCTTTCGGGGTTTTACCTCCATTCATTTTTATAGTTTGTATTTTTCCATCCAAAGGACTTATTTCTAGCTCAAGCTTTATTTTCTCATGAAACTTTATCTAAAAGGATACATCCTTTTACTGTTCTTAAGAATCTCGTTTCGGCAGCTTATATCTTGTCAATGTCCATGTTTCTGATCCATGAAAAAAAGCAGCAGTCGTCCTTCGGGGTCTAGGAGTAACATGCTAGCCTCTATTTCCAAGATCAAACCCGGCGAAGGGCGGTGGACTTTTCGGGAGTAATCCTTAGCATGAATAGGGAAATAAAGCCGTTTGTTCCTTGCCATAGATTTACGACACATGAGAGAAAGCCTTATAAAGCGCCTCTGAGCAAAATTAAGCGGTCTTTTATACCCAATATAAACAGGACACTGAGAACCAGTTAAAGAGCGTCCATTAATAAAACTCAAAATTTTAAAGATTATTTTGTAAAACTTCAGTCCTGTTTTTCGGGTTTTAGTTTTGTATTTATTGTACCGCATATTTATTGCGACATAAGTGATTTATATTTACTTTCTCCATACGTACTATGTACATAGTGTATAGAGAAGGTATTGTATTGCACCCAAAAATTCGATACCGAGATTTCAACGGAAATACATGTTCTGAGACTCCCTGAATCCAAAAAAAAGCATTTTTAGAAACATTTCCGTGTGTGTCTGTCTGTGTGTATGTGTGTGTCTGTGGGCACCATAGCTCAAAAACGAAAAGACCGTTGAATACCAAACTTGGTATTTAAGTTTGGTATCTTCCAAGGATGCGACACGAACATTTTCAAGAAAATCCTCCCACCCCCAACTACCCTTTACGTGGTACTTTTTTTTTAAATTTTCGTTTTCTCAAAAATGGCTCTAACGATATTGATTAAAATATTGTATACTAAAGATATTTAGCTGACAAATAAAATGTATATCTTGAATTTTCTGGGAATAGCCTCTGAAGACCACTTCACTCTGGATGCATTTTACGGAATTTTCATAACTGGTAATCCGTAAGAAATAGACAAAAACTTACTACACAAAAAATGTAGATCAGGATAAAACATACAATTTATGTCATATACATTTGTTTCGTGGAATTGATCTTTTTTTAAATATTCCTTGTTTTTATTTTCAGCTTTGAAAACCTTAAATTTTTCTCATACAGGAATTTGTCAACTCCTGTCCATACTTCAGTCACATAGCAACCAGATTTTGACTATCACTTAAGCCTATGGAACTCCCTTCTTATTTCCATTCTACTTACATGGAAGCAAGCAATAACCCTATTTCTGCTATTTTTTTTTCGATTGGCATGAAGTAAATAGAAGCATAAACTTTTTAACAATAATTTGTTGCAGAGATATAGAGAAAGTCATGTGAATGGAACACTTCAGATTTTTAAAATAATTTTCATATTTATAATGGACATGAGTCCCAAGTAATTAAAACTTGCTCTAATATAATATCATTAATTGGTTTCAACAGTATATTTACCTTGAAGGGTCATTGTTTTTGTTTTATTTGTCGAAATTTTAAAATTAGAATTCCACATAACTTCTGTAGCATATACACTGCTCTTTGTAGCTCGTCTTCAGTTATATTATAATTATCTCATCATTCGCAAATGGCATCGTCTTAAGCATAAAATTTTGTGCAATGTAATTATCTCCGTTAGTTTTAAACATCCATTTTCAAATCAAATCATCTATATAAATTGTAAACAAAATATGAGAGAATCAGCAACCCTACCTTACACCTTGATTTATATGTATGCTTTACTATACCTTCCATTTCCAATATGTACGTTGATTGTTGTATCTTTACACCCTAGTGCTTTAATTAGGTGATTCGAATTCGATTCCTTTTCGAGTCATGATTTCTCATTGTTTTTCCGACTTGTACATTCAAACGCTTCTTCGTAATCGATAAATCCCTTCTTTTATCTATTTTCTGCTTAACAGTAAAAGTAGCATCTGTACAGGATCGTACTTTTCTAAAACAGTTTTTAAAGTGATTAGGCATTCCTCTTCTCAGGACAAGGGAAAAACCCCGAAAAAACCTTATCCGGGTAACTCACCCTAAGCGAGATTCGAACTCACGACCTTTTGAATGTGAGGCACACACGCTACCACCACACTCTTCAGGCTGGCTAAAAACAGTTTTGTTCTTTTAATAATAGGATGCCCGTAATGGTTTGTAAGATTTTTTACTTGTCATTCTTGCAAATATTTTATAATCTGTATTTAAAATACTCACTTATCTACAATTTTCACCTCTGTTTCTAGCACCGTTTTCAAATATAGACAAAACTTGAATGCGACCAGGATCTTGGAATATGATATCCATTCCAACAACTGTTAGGTAATTAAATTTGGAAGTCTCTGATTTCGTATCGCTCCACCATATTTCACAACTCTCCATTTATTTAATGAAGGTAGCGAATGAAACACATGAATGGTGTTCAATAGATAATGTGTGAACATACCAAGCAGTGTGCCTATGTAATACTAGTGATAAATCCTAAAGCTCTATCAAGTATCCAACATCACAAAATATCCAAAATGTTCAGTATAAGGAATTGTCAGTGTTATTTTAAGTCGTTACTAAGTTGTTTCACCTGCTTCTGTTAGGATCATTGCTAGCTACCTCGAAGTGATTCACAACAGCTTCATTAGGCCCGTCTCGGTAATGTGGGGGCAGCGTGTCTGCCTCACATTCAAGAGGTCGTGAGTTCGAATCTCGTTTAGGGTGAGTTACCCGGATAAGGTTTTTTGGGGGGGGATTTTTCCTTTTCTGAACAGACGAATGTCGAATAGCTTTAACCTCCATGGACCCGAGATCTTTGAGCATCATTTCACCCATTTCATTCATCATCCGACGTCACCAAAGGGGTTAAGCTATATACTACTACTACTACTACTACTACTACTACTACTACTACTACTACTACTACTACTACTACTACTAATAATAATAATAATAATAGTAACAACAACAACTTCATAATTATTCCAAACCGTTCGAACAGATCTGGCGCTGGAAACAATCCAGCGCACTCCAAGTACTCGTCGAATAACTTTTAATATTATACTTAATGACTGAATTCACATTCTGCAGTTCATATGCTTTTATTGTTGTTTTTTTTTTTAATGATTGTGATTCTGGAAAAAAAAAGTATATAGTTTATAAATGGTTTACTTCGTTGCGAATATGTTGAAATGTATTTTCGAAGCATATAGGCAAGTAGTTTTTCCTCAGAGTTTATTCGCTTGGAACAGGTTCTCCTGCATATTTTGGTTACAAGCTTTTCATGCACTGATTTTCTCATTTCCAGGAATGCCAGTGTCAATTAATGTTTTACAGATATCTGAAGAAAATTATGATTATTTGCTAATGTGAAAGCTGCAGGAAATAGCGTTATTTTCTTTCTTTCACTCTTTGAGGCAAGTGCAGTCTTGTTTCTCACTCAGACTTTATCTCTCCGTCACACTACGTTGCAATCTCTCGCACTCATTCATTAACTCTTAATCCTGACACATGTCTAATGACTTCTGTCTTCTGGCCCCTAACCATGACTCATTGTTGCCATTCTGACTCCCTCTCGGTTACTCCCACATACTTTCTCACTGTGTGTCACAGTTTGAATCATGAATCCTGGCCACTGATCCACAACTCCGACTCAAGACTAGAAACTCAAGATGCAGGACTCATCGCTCAAGACTCAACACTCAAGACTCAAGACTAAAGACTCACGACTCTCGACTTCCAATTCCCGACTCCCTACTCCTGATTCCCGACAGTCGGTTCTCATCTCCCGAATTTCGACTCCGGATTCCCGACTGCCGACTCACACTCACGGCTCTCGTCTCTTAACTGACGACGACTCACGACTCACGGCTTTTGACTCACGACTAACGACTCTTACTCTCGACACTCGACTCTCTTCTCACGACTCACGATTCTTGAGTCTCAACTCTCGACTATTGACTAGCAACTCCCGACTCTCGACTCAAGACTCATGGTTCAAGACTCACGATTCTAGACTCTCGCCTCTCGGTTCAGTGCTAATGGCTCACTCCTCACGGTTCACGATTTATAGTTCTCGAACTTCGGCTCTCTGCTCTTCGCTTCCACTCTCGACTCGTCTTACGACTCCCGGCTTCGAATTCCGACTTCTGGCTCCCGACTCATGAATGTCGACTCCCGAGGTAGGACTCATTAATCCTGACTCTCAAGACTCGCGTGGCTCATGACCACGGCCCATGACTCCTAGGCTCAGATCCATGACTCAAGACACATGCTTCATGACTAATGAAGATGACACATGACTGCTGACCCCTGACTTTTGACTTCTAACTGATGATTACTGACTCATAACAACTGACTCTAACACTTATTTCTCACTCACATTCTATCTTTCAATCACACTGCATTATAATTTCACACACTCACTCACAAACTCTTATTCCTGACGTATGACTCATGACTTCTGTCTCTTGGCCTCATAACACCTGACCCATGACTCATAATTCTCAATCTGACTCTCTGTCATCACTCTCACATGCTCTCTTCACTCTGAATCATGACTCCTGGCCACTGGCCCACGACTCGCAACACAAGACTATAGACTCAAGACTAGAAACTCAAAATGTAAGACCCAAGACTCAACGCTCAAGACTCAACATTCAAGATTTAAGACTCAAGACTAAAAACTCACGATTCGTGCCTCAAGGCTCATAGTTCACGAATAATAATTCGGACTCTCGGCTCCCAACTCCCGAGTGCCTGCTCCTGACTCCTGACACCCGACTGCCGACTTAAACTCATGGCTCTCGACTATCAACTCACGAAGACTCATGACTCACGACTAACGACTCTTACTTTCGACTCTCGTCTCACGATTCGCCACTCTCGACTCGCGACTATTGACTACCGACTCCCGAAGACTCATGACTCACGACTAACGACTCTTACTTTCGACTCTCGTCTCACGATTCGCCACTCTCGACTCGCGACTATTGACTACCGACTCCCGACTCAAGACCTCAAGACTCACGACTCTTGATTCTCGCTTCTCGCTTGTCAAATCTCGGCTCAGTGCTCAAGGCTCACTCCTCATGGTTCACAACTCCTAGCTCTTTGAACTTCCGCTCTTCGCTCTCCGCATTCCGGTCTTCGCTCGCCGCTTTTCGGTCTTCGCTCTCCACTCTCCTCTCTCGACTCTCGTCTTACGACTCTCGTCTTACGACTCCCGAGTCCAGACTTCGAATTCCGAATTCTGGTTCCCGACTCCGAATGTCTAATCCTGAGGCAGGACTCATTACTCCTGGCTCATATATTGCGTTCGCGGCTCTCGACTCCCGACACACGACTCAGGTTTCCGGACTCCTGACTAATGTCCCGTGACTAATGAATCATGATTCCTGGCTCAGAACTGGAGACACCTCTAGACTAAAGATTCCTGGTCCCTGACTCTTAGACCCATGACCCATGACTAAAGACACAAGACTCATAACTAATGACCCACGACACATGACTTCTGAAACCTAACTCATAATTATTGACTTATGACAACTGACTAACGCTAACTCTATTTCTCAATCTGTCACTGAATCTCCCTCACAAAAACTGGCGTACAATCTCACATACTCACACAAAAACTCTTATTCCTGACGCATGACTTATGACTTCTGAATTCGGCCCCTAACCTCTGATTCATGCCACATAAATCTCAATCTGACTCCCTATCAGTCACTCTCACACACCCATTGTTTCAAGGTGTAAATAATGACTCCTGGTCTCTGGCATACGACTCTCGACTCCCGACTCAATGACTCTCGGTTCTCGACTATCGACCCTCAACGCACGAATTTCGATTCACTTTCGACTCACGACACACTACTGTCGACTCTCCACTCAGCACTCTCGATTTTCGACTACCTAATCCAGACTCAGGACTCCTGGCTTAAAACTCAGAATTCCTGCCTGCTAACAACTGTCTCACAGTTTGAATCATGAATCCTGGCCACTGATCCACAACTCCACTGGAAACTCGACTCTCGGCTCTCGACTCCCACTTTTGGCTCTCGAATCTCTACACTCGCCTCAGTAATCACGACTCACGACAAACGACTCTCGACCCTTGCTTCTTGCTTTTCAACTCTCGACTCAAGGGTCATAGCCCACGACTCACAGCTCACGACTCTCGACCCTTGCTTCTTGCTTTTCAGCTCTCGACTCAAGGGTCATAACCCACGTCTCACAGCTCACGACTCTCGACTCTTCACTTACCACTCACGACTCTCTACTCATGACTTACGACTCATAACTCTCGACCCCTGAGACATGACCTCATAATTGGAGCTCATGACTAATTTCGCATGACCCAATGCACAAGACATATGACAGATGACTAATGAAACATTTTGATGACTAGTGATCCTTGCCTTCTGACTCCTAACTTATGATTAATGACTCATGACAACTAGCTCTAGTTTCTATTCTATTTCTCACTCCGATTCTCAATCACATTGGCTTAAAATCTCACACACTCAATCAAAAACTCTTATTCCTCACGCATGAATCATGACATTGTCGTTCTTGCCCCTTAACGCTTGACCCATGACTATTAATTCTCACTCTGACTTCCTCTCAGTCAATTTCACACAGTCACACAAACTGAATCATGACTCTAGGCCCCTGGACCACGACTCACGGCTCAAACTCACAGATCACCCTCACGACAAACCACCCTGACTCACGACTCACAACTCATGAGTCACGACTGTCGACTCGCAACTGTCGACACTCGACTCTCTTCTCACGTATCACGACCCACGACACTCGACTCTTGAGTCTCAACTTTGACACTGGACTCCCGATTTCCTATTCTCGATTCTCGACTACCTGATCCAAAGTCATAAAAATGGAAAATGTAAATGGCGTGTTCTATACTGGGCGGGAAAGACCACTTAATTTTGCTCAGAGGCCTCTCTACCAGGCTTGAGGTTCTTTTACGTGCCGTAAATCTACGAAACGGAACCAACGGCTTTACTTCCGTTCCTAAGGAAGCCATGCTAAGGATTTTTACACCCGAAAAAATCCGTCGTCCTCCGCCGGGTTTGAACCCACGAACCTGGGTATACGAAGTCAGCATGGTAACCATTACACCACGGAGGGCAACTATCCAGAGTCATGACTCATGACTCCCGGCTCGTAATTCATAATTCCAGGATTATGGCTCATTACTCCTACCTCATGACCCATTACAAGAGACACTAATGAAATTGCCACATGACTGCTGACCCCTGATTTCTGACTCCTAACTCATGATTATTGACTCATAACAACTAACTCTAATTCTATTTCTCACTCTCACTCTCTCTGTCTCTCAATCATACTGGCCTAAAATCTCACACCCTCACTGACAAAATATTATACCTGACGCAAGACTCCATGACTTCTGTCTTCTGGCCCCATAACACCTGACCCATTATTCACAACTCACAATCTGACTCCCTCTCAGTCACTCTCACACACTGTCTCATAGTCTGAACCATGATTCCTGGCCCCTGGTCCACGATACACGATCCACGATACACGATCCACGATCCACGACCCAGGACAAACGACTCTCGACTCTCACTTTCGATTCACAACGCTCGATGCTCGACGCTCGCCTCTTGACTCTCTGCTCGCGACTCTCTGCTCGGTTTTAGGCTTTCGACTAACGACGACTCACAGTTCACAACTGACGATTCTCGACATATGACTCACGATCACGGTCCTTGACCCTCGACTTGCAGTTTTCGACCCTCGGCCCTTGACCCGCGACTATGGATTCACAACGCACGAGTCAAGAACCACGACCAAGGACCCTCGACTCTCGACTCATGATTCAGACTCGAGATCATGACCCAAAACTCTCGACTCACGGCTCTGGACTCACGAATCACGACTGTGGACCCTCGGCTCACGACTAACGACTGAAGATTCTCGACTGAAGACTGAAGACTCACGAATCACGGCCCATGACCCGCTACCCATGGACCTCGATCAACGACCCATGCCTCTCAGCTCTAGATCTCGATTCACGACTCACAACATTTGATCCTCAACTCACGACTAACGACCGACGACATTCGACCAACGACTTAAGACTCTCGACTTTCGACTCATGACTAAACTAACGTCTCTAACGCTCGACTCACGACTCTCAATTCACGAGTCATGGCTCAAGCTCACGGCTCACCACTCTCGATTCTCGTCTCTCGAATCACGACAACTCACGACTCTCGGATCTCGAAATTCGACTCTTGACCTATGACTCCCTATTCTCGACTCTGGACTCTCAACTACTTACTCCAGAAGCACGACTTTGGACTCCTGTCTCAACATATATGTCCTGGCTTATGACTTATAATTCATGGCACATGACTACTGCCCATGACTCTTAAGCCCATTACCCAAGACACATGACCCCTAATTAATGAAACATGACCGCGGACTCCTGACTTCTAATTCCTAATACATGATTGTATACTCCTGACAACTGATTCTAACTCTATTTCTCACTCTGAATCTGTCTCCCAATCACACTAGCTTAAAATCTCACATCTACTCACAAACTCTCATTTCTGACGCATGACGTTTATAACGCTCCCGATTCCCAACTTATGGCCCAAGTTTCACGACTCTCCAAACTCGACTCACGACTCAGGACTTACGAATGACGACTCAGGACTTACGGCTCACGACACTTATTCTTGAAGCATGACTCATGACTTCTGAATTAGATGCCCATAACCTCTGATCCATCAACCATAACTCTCAATGTCTCCCTCTCAGTCACTCTCACATACTGTCTCACACTCTCTCAGTCTGTATGACTCCTAGCCTCTGGCGATTAGCTCTCAACTCAATGACCCACAGTCGAAGGACACGACACGACAACAGACACCAAGACGTCCCGACCCCTGACGCCTTGACGTCCTGATGCATCCAAGTCCCGAAAGCACGACAATCCGACAATCCGACGACACGATGACTCGACAACTCGACGACTCGACTGCTCGATGACTCTCGTCTCTCGACTTTGGGCTCTGGACCTTCGATCTTCGACCCACGATCTACAACTCACAAATATCGTTTCTTGACTCATGACTTTCGACTCTCGACTCACGAGTGTTAACTCACGACTCTAAACTCTCGACCTACAACACACGACTCCTATTCCTGACACATTTCGAGACCATGAATTGATGAATCGATGAATGTCGACTCTCGACCCTCGTCCTTTGACCCTAAGCCCTCGGCCCTCGACCAACGACCCACCACTCACGACTCTTGGCTCACCAATTACAACTCACGTCCTTCGAAGCTCAACTGTCACTCTCAACTCATAACTCACGACTCTTGAGTAACAACTCGCGACTCATAACTCACGACTCTCGACACCCGAATCATCCCACTACTCTCGATACTCGAATTTCGACTCATGATACCCGACTCACGACTCAGAACTCTCAACTATCGACTCGTGACTCCCATCTCCCGACCCCTGACCTCGACTCTTATTGTTGATGCATGACTCATTACTTCTGAAATCGGCCTCTAACCCCTGACTCATGACTCTCAATCAGACTCCCTCTCAATCATTCTCATACACTGTCTCACACTCTCTCACAGTCTGAATAATGACAAGTAGCCCCCGGCATTTGGCTCTCGACTAAACGACCGACGTCGCATGAACCAGACACCCTGCCGTCACGACGTCCCCACGCACCCACGCACCGACGACACGATGACCCGATATTCCGACTCCACTATGTCGCGATGCCTTGCAAACCGTTGAGCGACGCTCTGACGTCCAAACCAGAAGCCCCGAGGCCCCATTAGCTCGACGCCCTGACGACACAACGACCCAAATAAACGACAACCTTACGATACGAGGACTCGACCCAACGACACGACCAGTCGACGAACTCACAACTAAAGACTCGACGACTCAACGATTCCACGTCTTAACGTACCAACGTATCAACGACTCGGCGTCTCAACGACTCGACGTCTCAGCGACTCAAATACTCTCAACTCTCCATTTGCGAGTCTCGACTCTCCACCCGCAACTCACGAATCTTGACTCTAGAATACCGACTCTGGACTCTTGAATCTCTTCTCTTGAATCACGATTCACTACTCTCGTCCGTCGACTTTCGATTCACGTCCCCCAACTTTCGAATCACGACTCTCAAATCACGATTTGTGACGCACGACTCTAGACTCTCCATTCACTATTCACGAATCTCATTCTTGACGCATGAATCATAACTTCTAAATTCGGCCCCTAATACCTCATCCATGTCTCATAACTCAATTTTACTCCCTCTTAGTTACTTTCACAAAGTTTCTCACATTCTCAGTCTGAATAATGACTCGTAGCCCCAGGCGCTTGACTCTCAACTCAACGACCCCCCATGGCACGACCCGACGCCCCGCCCCCACGACTTCTCATCACGGACGCCCCTACACACCGATAACCCAACGTCCCGACGGCTCGACGACTCAAAGACTCAACACTTTGGATCCAATACTCTCGACTCCCGGCTCTAGATTCTCGACTCCCGACCATTGACCCTCTTCTCTCGACTCAAGACTCACGACATACGATTCTCAACTCACAACTCCTTAATTTTGACTCACGACTCTCGAATCTCGACTCTTGACTCTCGTCTCACGACTCTTGACTCTCATCTCTTGACTCTCGACTCACGACTCTCGACTCAAGACTCACAACATACGACTCTTAACTCACGACTTCTAACTTTAGACTCACGACTCAGGGCTTGTGTCTCACGACTCTCAACACTCATATCTCGACTCTCGTCTCTCGAGTCTCGACTGTCGGCCCTCGAACCTCGAATCTCTACTTATGACTCACGGTTTGCGACTTACCACTCTCGACTACCTAATCCAGAGGCTTGATTAAGGACTTCCTGGCTCAAGACTTTTAACTCGTAGCTCCTGACCTTTGACCGAATGTCTTGGCCTCATGACCTAAGACACATGACTCATGACTAATGAAACATTAACCATGTATCCTGCCTCTGTCTTCTCATTCCTAACTCATGATTGGAGACTAGTGACACCTGACCTTATGTCTCACTCCGACTCTCTCAATTTCACTCTGACACACTGTCACACATGCTCTCATATTCTCTCACCCTGTAGCTCCTGACGCCTGACTTATGACTTCTGACTCCACCTCCCAAGCCAAGTTTTCATTTTACATGACCTCTGAGACACGAGTCACAAGTCACCTGTTACTTGTTACTTGCCACCTGTCACTTGTAACTTATCACTTGTTATCTGTCACTTGTCACCTTTCATTTGTCGCTTGTCATACGTGACTAGTCACAAGCCTCGACCCTCGACATTCGATCCTCGACACTCGAACACTGACCCTCAAATATCGACTCCTGACTCCCGAGTCCCGACATTCGACTTTCGATTTCTGAGTCCCGACACTCGACTTCCGACTCCCGACTCACGAATCACGTCACCTGATAGAGGACTCATTACTTCTTACTCATGTGTCGAGTTCGCGAATCTCGACTCCCGATTCACGACACATGTTTGCCAGCTCCCGCCCGACCTTTGACGTATGACCCGTAACTCCTGCTCATGACTAATGATTCCTGGCACAGTATTCATGATATCTCTAGACTATGGACTCCTGTCCCCTGACTCCTATGTCCAAGACCCATGACTCAAGATACATAACTCATGATGCAGGACTGCTGACACCTAACTTCTAACTCCCACCTTATATTATTGACTCATAACAACTGACTCACGCTAACTGTCTCTCTCTCTCTCTCTCTCTCTCTCTCTCCTACACACACTGACTTACAATATGACATTCACTCATTCCTCTTATTCCTGAATCAAGACTTCTAAATCGTTTCTTACCCCTGATTCATGACTCATAACTTTCAACATAACTCCCCTTCAGGCACTCTCCTACGCTGTCTCACACTCTGTCACAGTCTGAATAATGACTCCTAGTCCCTGGCCCTTGGTTCTCGACTCAACGACGCAGCGTCGCACGAACTGACTGACTGGTGCCTTGATGAAAAGACGTCTCAGCGCCCAGACACACCGACACGCCCACACCAAGATGCACCGACACGCCCACACCAAGATGCACCGACACCCCAGCGCCCCGACGAACAATGTCTTGAAGCCCGACGTCCAAAAGCCCAGACGTCCCGACGCCAAGGGATCGACGACCAACGTAGAAGCCCGACGTCCCGACGCCCGAACAACTACGACGACGATGATTCGACAACACGATGACCCGATGATTCGATGACTCAACGACTCAAAGACTCTCGTCTTCTGACTCACGACCCTTGAACCTCACTCCCGAACCTCCAACTCACGGTTCATGACGCTCGACTATCTAATCCAGATGCATGACTCATGACTCAATTCGAGCCTCATTACTCTGATTTCCTGACTCGGGTCTACTGGCCCATGACTCATAACTCAAGAAACATGACTGCTTACCCCTAACTTCTGAGTCCTTACCCATGATTATTGATAATGACAACTGACTCTGACTCTATTTCTCGCTCTGACTCTCTCTCTCTCTCTCTCTCTCTCTCTCTCTCTTTCTCAATCACAGTGACTTAAAAACATAATGCACTCACTCACAAACTCGTATTCCTGACGCATGATTCTAGATTTCTGTCTCCTAATCCCTAACCCCTAATGCATGACTCATAACTCTCAATCTGACTCTCATACAGTCTCACTGTCTAAATCATGACTCCTGGCCCACGGCTCTCGGCTCACAGCTGTCGGCTCTCTACTATCGGCTCATAGCTCACGACTCGGGACTCACGGTCTACGACTCAGGATCCTTGATTCTCAACCCTCGACTACCGTCGGCTGACTCCCGACTTTCAACTACCTAATCCAGATGACTCAGGACTCCTGGTTTACGACTCATAATTCCTGCCTCGTGACTCGTAACTCGTGGCTCAAGACTATTGGCCGATAACTCCTAGACACATGACTCAAGATACATGACTCATGACTAATGATACATGACTGCTGATCCCTGAAGTCTGAATCCTTACTCTGATTATTGATAATTACAACTGACTCTAACTCTGACTCTATTTCTCACGCTGACTCTGACTCTCTCTCAATCAAAGTAGCTTACAATCTCACACACTCACTTACAAACTCTTATTCCTGACGCATTATTCAGTATTTCTATCTTCTGACCCCTAACCTTAACGCATGGCTCCTAACTCTCAATTTGTCTCCCTCTTAGCCACTTTCACATACAGTCTCACGATCTGAATCGTGACTCCTGGCCGCTGGCCTACGACACTCGACTCTCGGCTAACGGATCACGGCTCTCGACTCACGACTCAAGACTTGTGACTCTCGACATTTATTCCTGAAACCATAACTCATGTCTTCTAGAATCGGCCCCTACCTTTTGACCAATGACTCTATCATAAGTCTCTCTCAGTCACTCTCTCACAGTTTGAATATCTTCTGGCCACTGGCGCTGGCTATCGACTCCCCAACGTAATGTCGCACGACCCGAACCACTGACTTCAAGAAGTCCCGACACCTGTGAATCCAGATGCACCGAAAACCCGGCGCCTCAACGAACCGACGTCCCGACGTCCCGAGACCCAGACGCCCCGACGACCAAAGGATCCGAAGTCCGACTCCAGATGGCTAGGCGTCCCAAAGTTCCGATGTAACTATGCTCCGACGCCCGGATGCCCCAACGACCCAATTACCTGGCAACCCACCAACACGACGACTTACCATTCGGCGAACTAGGACCCGACGACTCGATGACTCAACAATTCAAAGACTCTCGACTTCCCAGCCTCAACTCTCGAATTACGACTCTTGGCCCTCCACTCTTGGCCCTCTGGACTCTCGGTTACCTATCCAGATGCATGACTCAGGGCTCCTGGCTCATGAGTCATAATTCATGCCTCATGACTATAAATTTGTGACTCAGGACTACCGGCCCATGACTCCTGGGCCCATGACTAATGACACATAAAATATGACTGTCAACCCCTGACTTTTGACTCCTTACTCAGCATTATTGTTCATGACAACTCTCTCTAACTCTGACTATTTCTTACTCTGACTCTCTCTCTCTCTCAATCACAGTGACTTAAAATCTTACACACTCATTCACAAACTCTTATTCCTGACGCATGATTCTAGATTCTTCTGGCCCCTAACACTTAAACCATGACTCATAAAGTTCAATCTGACTCCCTCTCAGTTACTCTCATGTACAGTCTCACAGTCCGAATCATGACTCCTAGGCCATGATTCTCGACTCTATTCTTACGGCTGTCGGCTCTCGTCTATCGGCTCTCAGTTCTCGACTCACGACATACGACTCACGACTCTGGTCTTTCAATTACCTAATCCAGATGCATGCCTCATGGCTCCTGGCTCATGAATTCCTCGTGTTCGGCAGAACAGGGGTGTGCTCCAAGTACATGGTGCCCCACAACTCGGCTACCTGTGCTATCCCGCCTCCTGATTGAAAATGCGCGCCCTGCCGGGTGACGAGACATCGGGATCGCCACCGGGCCTGCACAGAATATAAGATGCTCGGCACCCAGGGGGGAGGCTGCTGGGCGTGCCGAGGACCGGGCAAATGGTGCTCCAGTGAGACCCTGCGCAGCCGCCAAGGCCTAGAGCTCCGGCTCAATCTGCAGGCCAGAGTCGCTGCGGCTCACTGTTCCTGCCGGGAGAGCCGCGGCTTCTGAGGCAAAACCTGTCGCCCTGAAACTCCGACATGAGGACACCAAGCGCCAGTACCAGCACACCATTTATGAGCAGATCCAACGGTAGGGCGGCACCAGAGGATGTAGTGGACACCTTGTGACACATACTGGGGAGGATCGCCGTCAGCCTGCGGGAAGCTCCGTCGGTCCTTTCGACGTACGCCGATTTTTTTCAGGCACTAGTGAACCCAACTTCTTCAATGGACCTTAGACAGATATACCACTTCATGACAAGAAACACCGAGGCATTAAAAGACGCAGGACCGAACTTGTAGACTTTCTAAATCAATATAAAATACACATTATACTTATCGCAGAAACACATCTCAAAAACGCAAACAGATTAAAACATACAGGAGTAACTAACATATCGAAACGAGAGGCGGCAGACGTATTAATAAAACGGGACTTACTACACGCCCGAGCACTCATCCCATAATTAAACACAATGGGGGCTGTAGGAGCCTATGTACCACTAAACCATGATCGTATGCTTGTTGTGTATCTTAGGCGCGGCAGATTTAGACACCTTGTTGCAACTGGACAGACAAAATAAACAGGCACAGCAGGAGGTTTCACTGCAAAACGCCAAATTTGAAACTGCAACTTAACGATAGCAGGTATTGCAACACGAAAATGACTCAGATATGTCATTACGCACCAAACGAACCAACCTTCGTTCCTTTTAACAGGAATCAACCGCCAGAATCAATTGCCATAACAAGACAATAAACTCAAAGAGTCAATCTCAACGTCCTCGGATCACATCCCTCCTAATAATCACATTGGAAAATGCAATACAACAGGCGCAACTCACAGTACGGCACAAATACAACAAAACTAACTAGGAACTATTCGAACCCATATTGGCGGAAAATCTACCGTCAGTGAACATAAACACACACGACGAACTAGATGATAGTATAGAGCAGCTGGAGCAGGCAATTAAATTTGCCACAAGCACAGCTGTACCACTACACAGCTTGAAACATTCTGCGCCACGCTCCCTGTAGATTTAAAAATCCTTAAATTCTTAAATGAAAACAGTGCAGGCACGCTCTAGCCCACCAGCGATGCCTAAGCTTCAACCGTCAAGTGAGAACAAGAACTGGCCAATTCAAGGCTCATCTGTGGCAAAACACTTAGACAACCTTGACACAGAAACAAACACGGTATGGTGCATCGCACGTTGCCTAATTAAAGACAGAGAAAAAATGCCTCCATTACATCACAATGGCGGAATCTTCACAACAGATCAAGAAAAGCTAATGAATTGATGGATTCATTAGAAGGAACTGTAACTGTAACCCCAAACTTGAACCCCTCGTGTGCACGTTTAACCGAAAACCCAGAACAGGAATCCGAAAACATGTACAAAATAACAACGCATTCCCAGATACGCGAGACATGTCCATCAGAAATCAAATGGCTGCTGAAACACTTGCACAATAGAAAGGCCCTGGGGCCCCACAAAATACCGAACATAATACTTAAAAATCTAACGAATGAAGCACTAACGCTGCTTTCAACGATATACGCATTAACACACGGCTACTTCCCCCCCCCTCCCAAAAAAAGTTGGAAAGATGCATTGCCCTTCACTTCACCAAACAAAACGAAGATCAAACAAGACCGAATAACCACAGGCAATTCAGCTTAGTAAACACACTAGACACGGACCTAGAGAAAGTAACACACAAGAGACCAAACAAATTCCCAATAAAGCACAATCTGCTTATTCCGGAACAGTTCGGGCTTCGAGCAAAACACTCGACTACTTTACAACTACTCAGAGTAACAGAAACATAACGTGTGGCTCCAACATTAACAAATACACAGGAGCGTTAATGCTTCATATGGAATGGGCAACATGGAAACTGCAACCCCTTAAAGTATCGGGCATACTAACAAAATTAATAGCGAATTACTTCAGAGAACGCAAATTTCAGTTGTTAGTAAACACCAGCCTCTCCACGCGACGACCAATAAAAATTGGAGTACCCCGAGGAAGTATAGTGGGGCCGGCGCTTTGTATACAAATGGCATGCCAAGCGCAGCAAATACCTTACACTACATATAGGTGGCCGAAACGACAATTATGATACAATCCGGTAGACCGCATTTAATTCGCAGCAGACACCAGAATGCATTTAACGCACTGGAACAGTGGCTGACCAATTGGAGAATAAAAGTAAACGCTCCCAAGAATCAGTCAATAATCTACATTAAAATAATAATTCCCCGGCACATCCGACACAACTTCAGACTATTGCTGCTCTTCGGGCACGAAATTACCTGGATAGACGTGGCTAGGGGTGAAAATGAGCTAAGGCCTAACATGGATAAAACACATCTACCAAGTCAACAACAAGGCCAATGACCAACTGGGCAGACTAAACCCACTCATAAATCTTAACAATGCGTTAAACATCAACAAAGGACTGACAATGTGCAAAATACTGATCAGACTAATACTCACTTACGCAGCGCCGGTATGTGGTTGCGCCGCAGCGACACACATCAATAAACAACAAACATTTTAAAACAGAATCTGGCATATACTTGCACACATTTCTAGAGTAGCACCTCCAGACATGTTACACGATGAACTCAAAATGCACACGACTGAACAGTCCATTAAAAAGCTAACACACGACACTGCAAAACTAACAAAACATCATAATCCTACTATTCAAAACTTAGGTAATTACGAAACACAAGCAAACACAATAGACTACTCTCAATCCCAGACCGTAACTTAAGCAACGTACAAAATGCAGACGAAAGAATATGTAACCAACCTTTAACACGACTGACGTAACACAGACAGTAGGCAACATAGGACTCAAATAATCACTAATCTCATGATCTTCCCACTGTTCCAGGTATTCCAGTCCTAAATAGTCTTCAAAACCGTGTGTTATTCAACGAAGGAGGACCCGGGAGATGAAGACCTCCCTGAGTGACACACCAGTGCAGCTGTGCCGAGATGGGTTGGCTGCATTTCTGTGAGTCACGATAGCGTACAGCGAGAAATAAGGAAATCGATAGACGAGCAAGATCACCTTGCGATAACAGCACGACGTCCTGAGCATTTCTCCTAGGGCACATAGACGGATGGTCGTGTCTTCCAAGGACCACAACAATTTATACAAACTTTAATCTTAACAATTGTACTAATTGACTGTTTAAAAACTCACTGTAGACCAATGCATGTGTTACTACTAAATAACCGTAGACAACTGCACTATGTCCATGCTTGAAGTAAATGATTTCTTAGACAATTGCTTAAAGTACATGCTTAGACGCATGCCAGTCCTGCAACTTTCAGTGGACTAACCGGGGTGCTATGCGGGACCCAACTAACCTATGCATAACAAAACTATAAAGTAAGAGAAGCGAAACTAACAATTGTAGGGTATTTTAGTGGATATACCGGTTACGGTGAACCCCACATAACCTCCCGGCCATTGAAGATCAGGGGATCGAATGCAATAATTCATTTTGTCCTCCACTCAAAAAAATAAGTACATAAATAAATAAATAATAATAGTAATCCTTGTTATGCCGTTGCACTTCGGCTAGGGTTCGAATGTGCAATGCATTTTCCTCTTCCACGGTATAAAAATAAAGCTACGCTCAAACTCCAGGGCTTGGACTCGACCACAGTGCATTTACTGAAGAAGAGATGAAACACAACTTCCAGTGGTCGGCGACGAGACCCCGGCGCCGCAGCTTCCGACAGCCAGCCTTCGCTGGAGATCATCTCATTTCTTTTTCTTTCAGGGTTTTGCAGTTTCGATAGGTAGAGTATCATAGCCACAGACAAAGTTTACTCATCGGAATACGGTTAACGGCGACAACGTGTTCGCACTCTCTGGTGTTCGCGGTTTTTGGCACCTACAATCTGTCTGTTTAAATCTGTAACTTCTTTCCTCTCTCCTATCTAGCTAGTAAGCTCACTCTCAAATACTATCTGCTACAGGAATATTCACATGAGCAGATAGTCCTGTCTCCTGGAATACCCTTCTTCTTCTTTCTGTTCTAACTTTAATCAGGTTAAAAAAAAGAAGAAGAAACGCCACTAGCTTACCTAATTTGCGATTGCGCCGAAACCACTGTGCTGGAGCCACCGAAGACGGTGTATGAGACTCGCAGCCAAGCACAGCGCGGGATTCGGCTGTCATAACAGCGCAGGCAGCTCTCGGTCTCCTGTCAAGAGCGATGATATATCGCTGCACTTCGTGATTTCCACGCCCTCTGCTTCCTTCTCCACAAATAGTACCTCCCAATGTGGTATCCTGCATTCAATGCCAGTGCGTCCCTCTGCGGTTGCAGCGACTGCGCCCTACTTCCGAAGCAATGGCCAGCACTTCCATTATCCTAGTAGTCGTCAGGCCTAGTCACGGCGCCTAGCCAACCATTTAGCACTACTGACGCTGCTCAAACCGATGCAGCTCGCCGTGCGCTGAGATTAGAACCTCGGCTGCACATCCAAAGGCAACATTCGTCATTAATTAGCGGCCTAATGGTTCAATTTGACAGGGAAAATGCAAACTAGAGCTATCTAATTTCTGGAACCCCCTGTCAGGTTACTTCATGATTCTATCGAGAACCCCAGCACACTACCGTGCCTTATTTCTATTTCTGCAGAGTATGAATATCAATGTTAGCATGACTTGCAATTTCGGCGAGCGATCGCATAGACTGGTGTTGAAGCCTGTGTACGCGGACCACGTTGAGAATGAGATACAAAACGAGCTAGTGTTACAAAGCCTAAACCCGCAAAGGAAAATGCAGTTCAATTGGTTCAACAGTGCTGCCAATTTACACGGTAGAAGTGCGCTCCCTTATGACCGTGACAGACTACGAAACCTTATCGAAATAATACATTTTAAAATACGCGTTGAAGAATACTCCCCTCTTACACAAGGAGACGCAGGGTTTAAACGGTCCCCTGTCTGCTCAAAATGCGCCGGACCGCACGAGTCTGTTTCTCTAGAACGCAGAAAATGTGCGCTCTGCTGCAATACCGGGCATGAGACCATATGGCGCTGCTGACCGGTGTACGATGCATTGACCACAATCAAGCACTATTACCACACCTCATTCGAACTGAAGCCACAGCAGTCCAAGTCACAATTAACCACATCCGTGTACTACTTATTGCTATCTACAGCCCACCAGGGACTTTGAAAAAGGCGACCTTGATGCACTACTCAGCCACCACCTACAGGTTCTCATAGCGGGTGATCTTAATTTAAGTACCCGCTGGAACCGTGTCACATCCAACGTTCCGATAACAAACTGTTCCAATTTGAAAACCGGTCCGATTTTGAGATCTACGCTCCGACTGAATCCACCTTCGTCGCAGAAAAGAAAACCAACACCTAGACGTACTAGACTTTGTCATTGCACGCAACATCACATACAGCATTGACATTAACACTTGTAATGACCTCTTTTTGGACCATTTACCGCTTCTGCTGACTGCCAATGCCTCCCTCGCTCATGTTCCTAACTGCCGCGACACAACTTCAATTCGGCAAACTAGGATATGTTGTCATCCACAAAATTAGGGATTTTCATAACAGACCCCATCACCTCCGAAGCTGAGCTTGAGCACGCCACTCAGCATCTATAGAATATCATAAGCCACACCATGGGTAGCTCCTGATCTAAAGCGCCTAGCAGCACAACGCAACCGAGCCAGACACGCCTGGCAACGATCACGACAAAAAGCAGACCTGGAAGCACTACGCTAATTAAACGCTTATGTGCGTGAACTAATAGCCAAACATACAGCTGACCAATGGAATTCCATAATAGCAGATTTGGACCTTGATAACTAAACATTTGCGTATGGCTAAATGCTTCACCCGCTAAATTACAAGTATCCCATCACTATACCACAATCAGCACATAGCCACCACCAACACTGCAAAGGCTGGGGCTCTTGCTGACGCCCTTCAGGATGTCCTCGTGGCAAACTCACAGCCGATTGACCCCGGCTTCATAAAAAAAACTGTGATGCTGACCGCAGACTTCCGGACACGCCTGACATACAGCCCGTTACGAAAAACATTCTCGTCAGAAATTGCCTGAATCATCAAACACTTACGCTACATGAAAACATCAATCCGGACCGCATCCTCAACATCGCGCTAAATCAATTACCTCCCTCTACCCTTTATGCCTTAACAGCTATATTCAACTTCGCTCTGCAACACGGGACGTTCCCAGAGATAAAGAAATCCACATTTCCCAAAAAAATAAAGGACAAAGACCACAGAAACTACAGGTCAATCGTGAAATTAATCCAGAATAAAGTAGTCTTCAGAGGCTATTCCCAAAAAACTTCCGTAGTTTCAACATCCCTTATATAAAAATATAATGTGCTCCATTCGTATGACTTTATCTATTCTGTAAACTATTCTTACAACATATTTCTTTACTTCATGCTAATCTGAAATAAACATTAGCAGAAATAGTCTAATTACTTAGTTCCCTATAAGTAGGAGAGAACTAAGGGAATGTACTAGGCTAAAGCAATAGTCAACTATTATAAAAGCTGCGCTATGCGATTGACTTTAAAATTCAGTTCTCTTTCCATGACCAAGAGTAAAACAAAAGAGAAATGGAAGACGACTTTGTTTGAAAAAAAAAGATAACTATATTAAAATTGAAATCAATAATAAGCAATATCTCGGAAATCGTTAACTATCCAAACAAATTATAATTAATTGTGTCTTTTAGCGAGTTTTTCATTTTTGTGTCGTTTTATGCCCCTTATCTCTTTATCAGCTATGCAAAAGACATTCAAAATGAAGACTTCAGGGGCTATTTCCAAAGAATTCAAGTTATACGTTTTATTTTCCGTGTAAACATTTGTAATATATGGCATTTTAATCAAAGTCGTCAGAGCAATGTTTTTAAAAAATTGAAAATGTCAAAAAATGGTCCACCTAAAGGGGGAATTTTACTGAAAGTACCAAATTTTATGTTTCGTTTTTAAGTTTTTTATTTATGCCGTCCACAGTCTCTCTCTCTCTCTCTCTCTCTCTCTCTCTCTCTCTCTCTCTCTCTCTCTTTCTCTCTCTCTCTCTCTCTGACAAATACACACACATACACACACTGACGTTTTTTCTGAGAATGTTTTTATTTAGGGGGCCTCAAAAATGTATTTCGGTGAAATCTTAGTTTCGAATTTTTGAGTAGAATGCAAAACCTTCTATAACTACTAAGTACCTTGTACATACGTGTTAGAGAAAGCACAAAACTAATGTGTCATTCGCATGACTTTATCTGTTCTGCAAACAAATTATTCTTACATTAGATTTTTACTTTCTCTAACACGTATGTACAAGGTACATTTTTTTCGTGGAGTTGATCGTTTTTGACATATTTCTTGTTTTTGGTTTCAGCTATGAAAAACTTACACTTTTCTCATATAGGAATTTGTCAACTCCTGTCCATACAAACAAAGGAACTTCAGTCACATAGCAACCAGCTTTTGATTATTAGTTAAGCCTATAGTACTCCCTTATTACTCCAAGTAATAAGACTGTGCTAATTTTTTTCTCGATTAGCATGAAGTAAATAGAAGCATAAGCTTTTTAACAATAATTTGTTGCAGAGAGGTAGAGAAAGTCATGTGAATGGAACACATCAGATTTTTTTATTCAGGGGGTCTCAAAACTTGTATTTCCGGTGAAACCTCGGTATCGAATTTTTGGGTGTAATACAATACCTTCTCTACACACTATGTGCATAGCACGTGTAGAGAAAGTAACCAGTGGAAACTTCATTTGACCTTCTTTCAAAATATCAAACTTCATAATGTACGAAATTCCACTATGCCGTTTTCGTATACTTCCCTTACCAGAAAAGATCAAGTTTTAATTTCAAAAATCCGTATCGGTCATACAAGACACACACGTACACCTCTTCACAAAGGACCAACCCCCGAGTGCTCTTACTGCAACACCACATTAACAGTTGAACACATCATCTGCCACTACGCCCACTACAGGAAAGCCAATAACATCGCCAAAGGACGCCACAGAGCTGTAGAAGATATTCAAGCGTGTCTACATACCAAGAAGTACACCAGACACATAGAACTTCTTGACAAAATCTAATTTAAACTGATTAATGGCTTGTAACTAATTAAACTTGTTAGAATTTCATTGCTAATATTATCTGGTTTACCTTTTTATGGCTGTGTACCGTTACACCTACTTACTATTAAGTTCTGTTAATGTAATTCACTGATCTTTTGTTAATATTATAGGTGCATATTTTTACTTTCTCTATACGTACTATGTACATAGTGTATAGAGAAGGTATTGCACTCCACCAAAAAATTCGATACCAAGATTTCATAGGAAATATATGTTTTAGGGTCCCCTGTATCCAAAAAAAAAGTATTTTCAGAAAAAGGTTCGTGTGTGTGTGTCCTTGTGTCCGTGTGTCAGTGTGTCCATGTGCCTGTGAACACGATAACTCAAAAACGAAATCTCTCTAAAATACCAAACTTGGGATGCGACGCGAAGATTTTGAGAAAAATCCCCCATCCCAAACTACCCTTTACATGGAACTTTTTTCGAAAATTTTGATTTTCTCAAAAATGGCTCTAACGATTTTTACTAAAATGTCGTATATTAAAGATATTTACATGACAAATAAAAATGTATTTATTGAATTTTCTGGGAATAGCTTCTGAAGAATACTTTATTCTGGATGAATTTTACGGAATTTTGAATAACTGCTAAACCGTAAGAGATGAACAAAAACTTACTACACGAAAAATGTTGAGCACGTTAAAACACACAATTTATGTTACATACATTTTTTTTCGTGGAGTTGATCGTTTTTGAGACATTCCTTGTTTTTGGTTTCTGCTTTGAAAAACTTATACTTTTCTCATACAGGAATTTGTCAACTGCTGTCCATACAAACAAAGGAACTTCAGTGAGATAGCAACCAGCTTTTGACTATCACTTTAACCTATGGTACTCTCTTATTTCGCTTCTACTTACAAGGAAGCAAGTAATAAGACTATTTCTGCTAATTTTTTCTGATTAGTATGAAGTAAATAGAACTATAAGCTTTTTAAGAATAATTTGTTGCAGGGATGTAGAGAAAGTCATGTGAATGGCACACGTCAGATTTTTACTTTCTCTATGCGTGCTATGTATAAAGTGTATAGAGAAGGTATTGCACTCCACCAAAAAATTCGATACCGAGATTTTACCGGAAATATATGCTTTAGGGTCTCCTGTATCCAAAAAAAGTATTTTCAGAAAAAGGTTCGTGTGTGTGTGTCTGTATGTGTCCTCTGTGAACACGATAACTCAACAACGAAAAGTCGGTAAAATACCAAACTTGGTATTTAAGTTTAGTATCTTCCAGGGATGCGACACGAAGACTTTGAGAAAAATCCCCCCACCCCAAACTAACCTTTACATGCAACTTTTTTCGAAAATTTTGACTGTCTAAAAATGGCTCTAACGATTTTGATTAAAATATTGTGTATTAAAGATATTTACGTGACAAATAAAATGTATATTTTGAATTTTCTGGGAATAGCCTCTAAAGACTTTATTCTCGGTCAATTTTACGGAATTTGCATAACTGCTAAACCGTAAGAGATGGACAAAAACTTACCACAGCAAATGTAGAGCACATTAAAACACGCAATTTATGTTATATACATATTTTTCGTGGAGTTGATTGTTTTTGAGATATTCCTTTTTTTTTTTTTTTTCCAGCTATAAAGACGTATACTTTTCTCATACGGGACTTTGTGAACTCGTGTCCATATAAACAAAGGAACTTCAGTCGCAGAGCAACCAGCTTTTGACTATCACTTTAACCTATGGTACCCCTATTTCGCCTCTACTAACAAGGAATCAAGTAATAAGACTATTTCTGCTAATTTTTGCTCCATTAGATGAAGTAAATAGAATAATTTGTTGCAGTGATATAGAGAAAGTATGTGAATTGAACACGTCAGATTTTTTCAATTACTAACATGTGCTTGTTTTAAAATGTTAATCGGGTTAGTCTAATGGTGTCGCATATGACCTAGTTGTTGGAGCGACAATAAATAAATAATTATTAAAAATACAAAAATCAATATAATGCATGTCATGTCAGTATTTTAAGAAACTACTCGAGAACTTGCATAATTCACATTTTTAATGACACGTTTAGATGTTCTGATTTTTGCCGCTTTGTTAAGAATTTCACATACTTTAACTTATGTTCTCTTTTCAAAATGTTTACAGGTGCCTTTGCTGGTTACTATGAGAATACAATGACGCATTTACTCCCTTCCTTAGCACAGATTTCACTTATCAACACGTGATCAACATACATCAATTATAAACTAAGAGTGCTAAACTCATTCGATAGCTTGCCAACACTAATCGATACATTTAAACTAAAGCGATTGTGACCAAGTTTCCAATTAAACAGTAATTAGATTAAATTAGTAGATATCAATCGCATTTCAATATGTTGTCTAAGGTGGACATTTCAAATACAGTTCATTTGAAAATTATGTAAAAAGACATAATATCGCAAAATGTAAAATGCTGTAAATCCAAGATTTTTTTAATCCCGCCGGGACATTCTTCCAACCTTCGAATCCAGCACAATCCCGAGTTGATTCTCCGGGACGTATGTATAGTCTATATAGTCTTAGATTACAGGAAAATCCCGAGTTGATTCTCCGGGACGTATGTATAGTCTATATAGTCTTAGATTACAGGAAAATAGATGTCATTTTATCGTCTCTTTATAATCTTGTGAAGGACTATATGGTGGCATCATGGCAGAGCGGTAAGACCGCTCGTTTGCCACCAAGGCGGCCGGGTTCAATCCCAGAGGACCACATATAGTATTTGTGGTGGGCGAAGCGGCGTCTGGGCGGGTTTTTTCCAGGTCTTCGGGTTTCCCACCACTCATTCCATCATTTGCTCCATCATCACAAACTTATTATGCCATGTATTTTAACTTTTCAAAATTAAGAAACGAACTCGAGTTTGTCTACTCCGACGACCAGTTCTTGCCTCGAAGTGTCTACCTATAACTGAAGTTATAAAACGGTTTGTAGAAAGTGATTTTCAAAGTGTGTTGCCGAAACTTACAGACTATTCACCTTAACTGCAACAATTCCTTCATAAGTTGCAGTGTCGAGAAAACCTTCTCTTACTCGAACAGAGGAGCACAGGGAGGACAGGGTTACAGAGTGCCGGCGTCTATATTGAACACGAACTTCATTCGTGGAAAAACAGGAGACATTGTACGATGTCATGAAGCGATATGCCCGTATGCAGGATCAACGCATTGATTACTTTACAAGTAGCGATACGTAAGCAAAACGTTCTGCTAGATTTGTAATTTTCGTATTGCGGATATTTATATACCTTGAAAATATCACTGCGAGCCGCCACTGAAATAAATAAAAGATAAATAATCATAAACAAGTAACTAATGTCAAAATTGTACAATAATACACTATCCAGTTCACAAAAGTGTGAATACTCCAATATACTAGATAGGGAGCTTTCCCCCATTTGTCAACATACTTTGGTGTTACATGTACTGCTGTCACCTATGCAGTGTTTTCTAACAGGCTAAATCATTTATAGCAAATCTTTTGTTATTGACAACCACATGTCATTAAAGTGATTTAAAGATAACTAAAGTCTTTCTAATTGATTCCTCTTCTTGTTTACCGTTGTCTTGGTAAACCACAGGTTTTCATACAGCGTCCGAAATATTGATTGTGACTTTTGTGTGCCTAAGTACTCTTAATGTATTTCTTTTACCAAAGTTTTCATTTTGAATTGTTTGAAGTGTTATAAGACTATTCTAAATATTTTTAGGGGAGGTCGTTAAAAGATTTGTTAATTTAATAGGTCCGAGAAAGCATAATTCATACAGTTTATTAAACAAATAAATGTTCTTATTTCTATTATTTACATCCAAAAATCGTACCCATATTTGGTGGAACCTATGTTCCACAAATAGAGAATTCATTACTTGCTTGCCTATTTTCTTTAGAAACACCGGAAATTTTGCTATATTCAGTCTGATTCTTGAAATGCTGGAAACTGCATTCCTACTTTTTTTTGGATAGTGTTTAACACCCGTTTTTACTACTTGTGGCATCGCAGGAGATGACACTGATGATGCATGGAATGAAGATGGATTTATTTATTTTTTTTTTTTTTGGAAAGGGGAGACAGAGAGAGAGTTGGAAGGTTGAAAGAATGGCTTATCTCGCCATTGGGTGAAGATTCGTGAGGAAATAATGGAAGGAAGAATGAGATAGGAAAGGAAGAGTGAATGGGGTATAATGGAGTTCCGCGATAGCACCTCCGTGATTAGTGGTGAAGTTGATGTTGCTACAGCATGAGGGCTGCAACAAGAATGGCTTGACTAGTCTATAAACATGGCCCGAGGGCCCTGAGTACAGCGCTAGGGAGTCTTGGTGTGTTTTCAGTAGTGATGTCTGGTGTTTCGGGTGTGTGTGTAAGGGCATGAGTTTTTGGTGAAAGGTCCTGAAGAATCTGTTGGTGACTGCCTGCAATTTGCTCTGATACATTGTTGACTGTCAGTTCGTGGCTATCAAGAACTGCAGTGTAGCACTTCTTGATCTCGTTGTGGTTTCCTTTGAGCAGGTCTTCCAGGTGTGTGAGGCGTGTCGGTAATTTCGCTGTTTCAACATAGAGGTCCTGGTTGGCCTCCAAGATCCTGGCGTTGACGTCGTGAATTTCCTGTAGCAGGGTGTAGAGGACGTCCAGCTCCAAGAGGAACTCAGACGTGACCTTTGTTTATTTCTGGGATATGGCATCTGTGTCTTGAAGGTTGGCTGTAGGAGTGGTGTGTGTGTCTGTGATTGCTGCAGTGATGGTAGTCAGCGCTTCTTCCAGCGTATTCAGCCGGCCGCTAATGAGCAGGACCTCTGAGTGCAGGTCCTGCACGGCGTCTTTAACGGAGCTGTCGGATGGCGCTGCTGCCTGTGGAGTGGTAGTGGCGGCAGGCAGGTGATGGATAATGTTGGAGTCTTCAGTCTCCGTCGAGGTGGTGGTTGTTGAGGTTCTCGCACTTTCGTCTAAGGGCGTGGCGGCGGAGGCTGGTGTCAGGTGGCGGCGACTGCGAGGGTAATAAGGGCACTGCGCCTGTCCTGTGAAGTGACCAGGGCCATCACAGGTGGCGCAGTACCGGCGTCGGGACCTTAGGTCATGAGCTGCGCATTCGGCTGTCAATCGCGGCGCCCCACAGTAGTGGCACCGTGGGGGCTCGGCGCAGGTGTCGGCGGTGTGTCCGAATGCGCAGCAGCGTCGGCATGGTGTCGGTCGGGGTTCTCGACTAGCCTCGATGCTTAGGCGCCGCCCAAACATGGGCAGGCCCTCGCGCAAGGCAGCATTGAGATCCCCGGCAACGGCGAATACAATCCATACTAATGGGGACATCCCCCTGGCGGACATTATCCTTGTGGCCCTCATTACTGAGGGCCATCTCTGGCGTGCTGCGGCGGTGATGAGCCTAGTGGATAGGTCTCGCGGGACGCCCCTAATCACAGCACTGTACCTCTCGATGAGAAGCGACGGTGGCGGCAGATGCTGTGGAGGCGTCGGTGCTGCGTTGGAAGGTGCGTCGGTGTTGGCTGGAAGCTCTGGTCCTGAGGTGGTGTCGAGAGTAGAAGCCGGCATTAGTCGGGCAATGAAGATGGAGCACCGGTGGAGTGCGATGCCGGGGAAAACCGAGGACTCCGGAGAAAACCCGCCCCTGCGCCGCTTTGACCATCATAAATCTCATATGCGGTCGATTGGGATCGAACACGGGCGATTGAGAGGCGAGTGGTCTAACATTCCTACTTATTTTCAATTTTTGAGCCATGGAGTATGCTCCTTTTGCACATCCATATTGTTCCACTTCATTAACCATGATTAATTTTAAATACAGATCCTTAGTAACTACGTTGTAGCTATCTGAATTCGTAAGATTAGTTTTATAATTTGGCCCATAATTTCTTGCTAGTAGTGTGAAAAGGGGGATTTCAGGACTCAAAGGATGCCGCCCATGTAAAACATCATGTACATATGTAACACTTAAGATAAACATCAGCCGACAGACCACCCACACAGCGCTGCCTCTTTGCCAAGACAACAGTCTAAAAGCTTCCCCATGTACCTGTCAATCAAAGTATGTGCTGCCGGCTACTACCCCCTCCCCCTTTGCCAAACCACCTGTCTAAAAGATTTTACTTGCAGGGTTCTTAATCACTTGAACAATCGTCTTTCACATTCACAGATCAAATTCAATTTAATCGATTGACCACGCCCACTCGAATTTCTAATTTTTGAGCTACAAGGCTCATCTGCATATCAAATCGATCTAGGAATCTGAATCTCTAATCATAAATACAAAATTCTTTTGATTTCAATTCGATAGTCTCTTTTAATTAAAAACACGTAGGATTTCTCTATCTCTGGCAATTCGAGAGCTACAAGGCTCATTTGCATGACAAATCAGTCTAACTTTTCACAAAGAATCTGAATATACAAACATAGTTCAACTATCATGGCGAAAAAAACTCGATAAAATTACTGAGTGGAATATTTGATATAAATTATTAGATATCAACTGAGCGTGCGTTAGCGGTAATATTTTTGCAAGGAATTATAACACTCACACGATTGAACATGTTAAAAGCTTTATTATTCAATACCAACATATGAAATGAAAAATAGCAAGAGAGAATTGCTTTTATAAAACCTACTAACTTATCACATCAAAACCAATATGGCAGCGAAGTGATTGTGTTTCCAACGAGCAGAGGGCACCCAACAGGGAATTGAACCTGAGACCTTACGAACACTGAGAATGCCAGCACCATTACAATTCCAAACATTATAAATCTTAATATCCGTTCTTACACGAGGACCTACATTCGACTTTCAGCGAGGTAGCAATCACATGACTTTACGACTATGTATAATTAAACAACAGAAAAAATATCGATTGTAGAACACAATTATAACAGTCGATATACATAAAAGCTGTTTTTATTCCCTTATAATCCCCTATCCAGTACAAGAATTAACTTCACGAATAATCAAGAAACTTTAATTACAATTACACTAATTAAAATGACAATAACGCTTAAAGAATTGAGGTTACAATAAAACGCCATAACACTTTTCTTATTCCTTTATCAGTCCATACCCAGCACAAGTACAAGATACACGATTGGTTAATTTTAATAAATTTGAATTACAATTACGCTAATTAAAATGTTAATAGCGGTTAAAGAATTGAGATTACAATAAAATACTATCAGATTTTTCTTGCTCATTTATCACCCTGCATCCAGTACAAGAATGAATTACAGCTATCCTACACTCGAAAAACTTTAATTACTATTACGCCAATTAAAATGCCAATAACGCTTAGAGAATTGAAGTTACAAAAATGCTATTAGACTTTTCTTATTCCTTTATCATCCCATACCCATTCCACCGGTGCTCCATCGTCATTCATGTATCACCAGTATCACAGCCTGCGACGCCAAAAGTAATTAAAGTGCGCGTTAAACACTACCAAAAAATCCCATACCCAGCATAAGTATAAGATTCATGATTGGTTAATTTAAGAAATTTTAATTACAATTACGCCAATTAAAATGCCAGTAACGCTTAGAGAATTGAAGTTACAATAAAAGGCTATTAGACTTTTCTCAACCCTTACCATCTCCTATTCAGTACGAGCATTAGATTCTCGGTTAATTCAATAAATTTTAATTACAATTATGCCTTTACTTCAATTGAAAAATGTAAATAACAACTCCATTTGCAACAATGTAGCGAAATGGGTGATACAAATTCTTCACGAAATTACATCTACATGCTAATTACATACTTGGATTACACGCCTAGTGCATTCAAACATTATTCGTATAACTATCACAAGACATATAAAATGCTTTTATTTACGCAAATGTCTGACCTATACCAAAATATGATGTGTTCCATTCACGTGACCTTCTCTACCTCTCTGAAACAAATTATTGTTAAAAAGCTTGTACGTCTTTTTACTTCATGCTAATCGAGTAAAATCTAGTAGAAATAGTCTTCATACTTGCTTCCTTGTAAGTAGAAGCAAACTAAGGGAGTACCATAGGTTAAAGTGATTGTCATAGTCAAAAGCAGGCTGCTATGTCACTTTCCTGTATGAGAAAAATATACGTTTTTAAAGCAGAAACAAATAACAATGATTATATCGAAAAAAAAAAGGGTTCACTCCACAAAAATCATGTATTTAACATAAATCGTGTGTTTTAACGTGCCCTACATTTTTGTGTGGTAAGCTTTTATCTATCTCTTATGGTTTACTAGTTATAACAATTTTTTCAGAATAAAAAAGGTCTTCAGAGATTATACTCAGAAAATTCAAGTTATACATTTTATTTGTCAGGTAAATATCTTTAATATGCGATATTCTAATCAAAATCGTTAGAACCATTTTTAGAAATAAAATGTTTCCAAAAAACGTTCCATGTAAAGGGTAGTCTGGGGGGGCTCTTCTCAAAAATCTTCGGGTCGCATACCTGGAAGATACTAAACTTAAATACCAAATTTGGTAATTTACCGAATTTGCGTTTTTGAGCTATGCTGCACAGTCACACACATATACACACCAACACACGCAAACACACAGACATGCAGACACACACAAACCTTTTTCTAAAATGGATTTTTTTTATACAGGGGACCCTAAAAACATATACATTCCCAGTGAAAAATCAGCATCCGATTTCGGGTGGAATACAATACCTTCTCTATACACTATGTACATAGTACGTGTAGAGAAAGTAGAAACAACTGCTAACACAATTTGAAATCACTTAGACTGCCTACAACTAACTGAGGGATACCATACTAAAACCAACAGCTAACATGGCTTGAAATCACTTAGACAGCCTACAACTGACTCAGCAGTATTCTCTAATTTCAACACTGTAGTATAAACTATAGCTTGAAGCATCACGTACCTTGACGATTATGCATAAATAAATACCTTCAAATGAAATACCATTCCAAAATAACAGCTAACATTGCTTGAAATCACTTAGACAGACTACAACTGACACAGCAGTATTCTCTAATTTTAACACTGAAGTATAAGCTATAACTTGAAGTACTCTCCACATAACTTGACAATTATGCATAAATAGACATCTTCAAAAAATAAATACCATACCAAAAATAACAGCTAACATTGCTTGAAATCACTTAGACAGCCTACAACTGACACAGCAGTATTCTCTAACTTCAACAGAGAAGTATAATTTATAACTCGAAGCACTCATCACATAACTTGAGGATTGAGCATAAATAAACATTTTCATAAAGGGGGGGGGGGATATTTAGTAGCCACTTATCACAATCGCTATGAAAGAAAGCCGCGCAAGGCTGCTCACCTCTTGGCTAACATATAACACAAGGGAAAACGGAAACATACTACCTATTACAAAAAGCGAAGCATGATCCGACCAGTTTCAGACGATAAAGAAGGCTGGCGACATTTTGAACAAAACATCCTAGCTCTCCCCTTCAGAGCTTTCTGTTAGAAAAACATCCTCACTCGGCCCCTCTAGGCTAAGAACAGGCAGATACACGCATTCCCCTTCCTTAGGTATACACTGAAGAAAACATGTTTTTATGTGAGCAACTTATATAAGCCTGAGGTCTGCAATATAGAGCTACTTATTCGATATAACCGCCGTGAAAAAGCATTCTTTAAAACAATCGTCAAAGCTTTTGATGATATGAACGAATACAGGAGAGAGTGTGCTGAAGATTCGCATCATTATACATACTTTCACAAAGAATCGTGCAATGGACGAATGCATACGATTACATGCATATACCCTGCTTACCATAATCAGATACCTTCAAGGAATCCCTGTACCGAAGACTGCTCTGTCTACAAGATAGATATATTGTAAGTACAATACATTCACGTCTTTCTACTATTATAAGTACTACAAATGTATTCGAGTAATGATGGCTAATTCTAATACATTTTTATATATCAAGGGGTCGGAACACACAAGAGCTTCACGATTCAGATACCATAGATGCAACGGATATGTTTAGATCAGCACATGAGATTGAAGATCACTTAGAATTATGCAACGGTCACACTCATGTGGTGATTTGTTCAAAACCCGCAGTGCATGATAGAATAACATCATACTTCATCTGCAACTTGACCTGTAGCGTGTATTGGTCAAGGCATATGAGACAAAGGTAATTACAAACTAAAAATACGATGAGTGACCAGCACATCACACATTTATTTCTTGAAAAAGTTAATAACCCTCATTGTTCTTTCCAGAGTTCGAGAGTCAATCTCCATACCGCCAGAGCTCATAGACCCTGCTAGGACTGACGTTGACGAGGTGGATGTCTGCATTTCAAACTCATGGAACACCTGCCCTGTACAAGATTATGATGACATTCCGAATACGAGCACGTCGAATCAAGCATCAATGTGAGTATAATATATTGCTATTACGTCAAGAAAGAAACTAACCTTATTTCCATTGCAGCGATCGAGTCAAAGGAAAACTAATAACATTTACTAATTTTCAATAATTCTAATGTTCCAGATCCAAGGAGATATAAGAGGAGAAAGACCCTTTTGCTAGTCATCTCAGGAAGCTGAGATTGCTGGAAGACCGCATGCACAACATTTGTAAACGAGAGGCAAGCATAGAGAAATATGAAACCCAGAGCAGACCAACTGAACGTATCCATCCAATTCTACATATCCAAAACAAATAGTTCTAGTGTAGCGCTTTATTATGAACTACCAGTGCTTCTCAACAGCAGTGATCCTAATGACTTTGTATATACATGACATATATAAAGCGCGCCTATGACTCCCTAAATTCTGCATGTGCACAAAAGACAAAGTGCGCACATTGCGAATATATTGAAAAATATAGTGTTATAATATATAATTGCATTCATGAAAAAAATGAAGCCGCTAGACTCTTTTAATAAAATAAAAGAAAGGATGAATAGGATTTAAAAAGAAATGAAGATGTAAAGAAGCTGGCACATTTATAAGCAAACATTTATTTAATCTAACTCATGAAAATAAAACATTTTGAAGAGGCACGGACATGGAGAAGGAATGTAATGAAAATACTTATAAATAAAACTATTATGTACATATAATCCCACTAATGTTTTTATTCCACAAAAACAAATACAAATGTTCAACATCCTATTCTTTTGCATAATTAGGCATTTAAATTATCGATTACATGACAGGTGATAAGGGCTTGTAGGTAAATACCTCATTGTGTATAATCAGACAATTTAATATTGTAATTTCTGGTGATAGACGTCCTGCATGCTTTAAGGTTGAGAGCGAAAATACCCCTTTACACCAGCAAAACAGGAACACCAGGCTGAGTCGCAAATATCTAGAGGGCACTTCTGTTTACTAGCATTCATACAGGAAATAATCCGTTTCTTCAGCTTTACTTTTATCACACACTTCTCTAACAAGAGTGTAAGTAATACATAGCTCGACCAATGAAAAACAGTTTCAATGCTAAAAACCCAATCAAGTTTACGGTAGAAGCCCATCTATAAAAGTGGAACAGGCAGATATCAGATTACTCAATTTAGAGAAAAGGTCTCAGCGAGCTAATTCGCAAAAAAGAAGATACCTAATCAATCAAGAACCTTGAAACGGCTGGTAGGATTTTTAAAAAATTCGCTCTTCTTGTTCTTAAATGTATAATATACAGCGACAGCTTAATTTACTTATAATTCTTTTTCGGAAACTTTACAGGTGATTGGCTAGCTTCATGAGAAAAAAATTGCATTACATAAGAACTTCATATATTTCTACAAAAGAGAATTTGTACAAGTAAGTTCGATACAAAAGGATTTTCACACTGAATACACGATTTGAGGGCAACCGAACACTTAAAAAGCAAGTTTTAGACAAAGTATAGTATGCGAGTGAGTGCATGTGAAGCAGCGTACCTCTAAAAATACACAAATTCAAAGTGACAATTGAAGTGCTTTGGCACATTAAATTTCTTATTTCTAATGTACAACGGAGTAACATGTAATGAAAACATTCTGCTATTATTTAGAATTATAAGCGTGAATTATACATAAAAGAAAATCTCATCTTAATGATGGGCGATTCGTTCACGTCATGGGTGCAGGAGCACAAGGACACTAATCGGTTGAAAATACCAATTGAGCATTTTCAGAAAAATATTAGTGTTGTATGTACAGTATAACTTAAACACTCAATTTTTATTGACTTCAGATTTATACTACTTCAACTCTCTTAAACCGGAAGTGATGTTTCGTTTCATCTTTATTGGTTTACTCATGTCAATGCAAATCGTGAGGCCGCGCCATGGTCGAGTGGTTAGACTACTCTCCTCTCACCAAGGAGGTCCGGAGTCGACCCCAGGCAACAGCATGTGGGATTTGTTATGGACAAAGCGGCGCAGGGGGCGGGTTTTCTCAGGTTTCCCCCTGCCATCACATTCCACCGGTGCTCCACGTTCATTCCATATATCAGTAGTGTCATCGCCTGCGGTGCCACAAGTAGTAAAAGCATGCGTTAAACACATAAAAAAGTGAACGAATTTCAATGAGAATCGCAGGGCTAAACATTATAAAAAATCCGACTTACCTAGTAATTTCCGCTAATGTCCCTAATTATAAGGGGAACAATTGAATAAGAACATTTTTTTTCTGGAAAATGTTTATCTTGAATAGCATAAAGTAACAGAAGAATATAATTATTTTAATATTGTCTATCATGAAATCTCAACCCTTGTGCACGCTTCTGCTAAAGAATGTTTCCTTACACCTACATCACGCCGAAAAGAATACTACAGGTGAACTCATGGTTTCACTACAGAATTTCATGTCTAGTTCTTTATTACATTAAAACTCTTATAAAGTGAAGGAAATGAAAATCCATTTATGTTGATAGAACTAAACCGAACACGCAGTTTTAAATGGTCACTCCTACAATCACTGCTTCTAATCAGATCTGCAATCAATACAAAAACAAGGTTAAACATTCAATGCACTTAGTTATAATATCAGAAAATAAGACTGTCTCCGTGGTCAAACGGGTAAGTGAGCTGACTTCTCACCTGCAGATACCGGGTTCGATCCACGGCTAGGACGGCGAATTTTTCTTTAACCGCAATTACTCCCTATCCCCACAGAGTCTGGAAGGTATAAATGGGCATGTGTTTAATAATATTAAAAAAATAATTACGATAAAGTTCTAAACCTACACTAATACGAGTTGCTTCATAAGTCAAAGCCCCTATGTGACCATTGTATTGCAACAGGTCCCTAAAGAGATATAATTACACATTCATATATCTCAAGGTTTTTCTCAAGCTCGCTCAACATCCAGGATTCACAAATATTAGTTTCTTATATGCTCTCTTTATAACATGGAAAATATTTTAGCATCTTCAATTTCTTCTTCTTTTATTATTATTATTATTATTATTATTATTATTAATATTATTAGTTTGTCACATTTCTGGGAAAAAACACGACTGTAACTCAAGTACAAAATTAAAAAAATCGGATGCTAGCAGTTTTGGTTTGTATGAGAACTGGTAAAATAACTTAAGGATAAACCCATATGGATTTTATTATATAACGTTACAAACTTATTTGTTGCTTGCCAAGCGGTAGATCTGCGATGGATTCATAGTACAGGCATAGGAATTTTTTTCCCCAGCTAGGATACATGGACCGGGGTGCAATCAGCCTCGCGAGGTCCCTGGAGGGGACCAATTGAGGAGCTACTTGATGGAGAAGTAGCGGCTCCAGGTCATGAGGACAGCATTAACTGGTCAGGGGGGAGGGAGATCAAAGCGCAGTCCACGTCTCACCTCCTCAATAGTGCACCCATCCATGACGTCTGTAACGGAGCGAGATGGGGGACACAGCAGCAGTCCAAGGCTCTTAGCTGTGCAAGGGAGTCACAAGCTTACACTAAAACGCCTGCGATTTTTACAATGCACACAATAATTTTCTTAATAAGTAACATTTAATTAGTTGACCCACCCTAACCTAAATAACCTAAATTAACCTAACCTTCCTAAACTAATCTAACATCATAGCCAATAATAAACATCAGACACACCACATTCATTATAGAAATACATTACAACATCATATGACCTCATTTGTCAATTTTTCGCTCTATTACAGCAGAATCATTCATTTCACGCATATTCAAGAAGATTTCTTTTGACTGCTTCCCTTTGTAAGCTGCTTGCTAGTACATTAGCAATCGCAGCCGATCTACCAGAGAATTTACATCATCATAAGAAGATGTTTTATCTACACCGCTGACTTGGTCCAACCACTTCATTGCTGAGACATGTAGCTTCTCTTTAATCTTGAATAGTAATAATCATTGCTAACACAAGACTCGTGACTTTGAATTATATACATCATTAAATGATGTTGCCATGCATGTTGCATCAGGAAGGCAAATCACAGCACAGGCAAACACAATTGCAATGAGATACTTTCACAGCATTGTGCAAAACATAACATAGAATTCTATCAGAAAATTACAAAAATAGTTGCACAATGCTAATTTAACAAATCAATGTATGATATCCTAAGGACAACCTAACCTCAGTCAGCATATTCAACATAACCCAAGCAATAACATTATACGTTAAATGAAGAAAATCCATTCTGTATATATTAATTATGACAGACAATAGACACATCTTTATCTACCAATACGTTTAATTCTTGGAGAACTCTTCAAATGGGGTATACGCTTTCCAAGAAACACGATACTCTCTTCGAGAAAGAAATGGTCAGATAGTGGTATGTACTTCGGTTCCTTTAAGATTTATAATGTTTGGAATTGTAATGGTGCTGGCATTCTCAGTGTTCGTAAGGTCTCAGGTTCAATTCCCTGTTGGGTGCCCTCTGCTCGTTGGAAACACAATCACTTCGCTGCCATATTGGTTTTGATGTGATAAGTTAGTAGGTTTTATAAAAGCAATTCTCTCTTGCTATTTTTCATTTCATATGTTGGTATTGAATAATAAAGCTTTTAACATGTTCAATCGTGTGAGTGTTATAATTCCTTGCAAAAATATTACCGCTAACGCACGTTCAATTGATATCTAATAATTTATATCAAATATTCCACTCAGTAATTTTATCGAGTTTTTTTCGCCATGATAGTTGAACTATGTTTGTATATTCAGATTCTTTGTGAAAAGTTAGACTGATTTGTCATGCAAATGAGCCTTGTAGCTCTCGAATTGCCAGAGATAGAGAAATCCTACGTGTTTTTAATTAAAAGAGACTATCGAATTGAAATCAAAAGAATTTTGTATTTATGATTAGAGATTCAGATTCCTAGATCGATTTGATATGCAGATGAGCCTTGTAGCTCAAAAATTAGAAATTCGAGTGGGCGTGGTCAATCGATTAAATTGAATTTGATCTGTGAATGTGAAAGACGATTGTTCAAGTGATTAAGAACCCTGCAAGTAAAATCTTTTAGACAGGTGGTTTGGCAAAGGGGGAGGGGGTAGTAGCCGGCAGCACATACTTTGATTGACAGGTACATGGGGAAGCTTTTAGACTGTTGTCTTGGCAAAGAGGCAGCGCTGTGTGGGTGGTCTGTCGGCTGATGTTTATCTTAAGTGTTACATATGTACATGATGTTTTACATGGGCGGCATCCTTTGAGTCCTGAAATCCCCCTTTTCTCACTACTCTTGCTCATTTTGCTAGTTGATTTCCTTTCTTGTCTGTATGACCTGGAAGCCAAACTAATTTCTTAATAATCCTGTGTTGATAGCCATTATAAAGCAGTGTTTTTTTTTTCTTCATTTTCGAGAAAATCGCCATTTTTTTTTTTTTAACCATTTCTGGTTTGTAGATTTTCATTAGAGAGCTTTGGATCAGTCCGGATAAGACTTTCTTTACCTAAATTTATCTTTAATTCTCTATTTAGTACATGCGGATAGGTAGAAAAGATATTGCATTTCACCCGAAATTTCTCTGGAAATACACGTTTTAAAGTCCCATAAAACCATTTTAGAAAATGGTTCGTGTGTATCCGTGAACACAATAACTTAAAAACGAAAAGTTGGTTCAATACCAAACTTGAAATTCAGCATCTTCCAAGAATGCGAAGATTTTCAAGAAATTCTTCCCACCCCAAACACCTCTTTACATGGAAAAAATTTCGAAAATTGGGATCTCTCAAAAATGGTTCTAACAATTTTGGTTAAAACACCGTATATTAAAGATATTTACATGTCAAATAAAATGCATATCTCCAATTTTCTGGGAATAGTCTAAAGTCTCCATCATTCTGAATGACACTATACAAAAATTGTAGAGTTTGTTAAAACACACGCATTATGTTACATACGGTATAGTTGTAGTTATTATTATTGTTGTTGTTGTTGTAGAGACACTCCTTGTTATTGGTTTCAATTTTAAGATTCTCATGCAGCTTTTTCTTATAATATATCAACTTTGTCATAGTTTAACGTGCTTTAACCTACTTGGTCATATCGGATGATGAAGTTGGTGAAATTATACTCAAATGATCATGGGGTCCATGCAGCTTAAAGTTGCTTGTCATTCATCTTCTCAAGATAAACCGTAACCCCGGGGGAAAATAACCGTGTCAGGATAATTCATTCTAAGTGGGATTTCAACATGCGTCCTCTTGAACGCGAGGCAGACGCGTTACCCCCACACTATCGAGGCGGGCTTGTAGGAATTTGTCAACTCCTGGCAATGTAAAGAGAGCGAATTTCAATCGCATAGCAACCAACTTTTACATGATTTGACTATCGCTTTAGGCTAGTGTGTTCCCTTCTTCTTATAACGAAATAAGTAATAAGACCACTTCTACTAATGTTTATCTCGATTAGCATGACGTAGGTAGAAGAATAAGTTTGTAAACATGATTTGTTATAGAGATGTAGAGAAAGTCATGTGAATGGAACACATCAGATTTTTAATGATAAATCATGGTCATCTTTAATGGGTGTAAATTCCGCTGAATAAATTGATACAGAGATTTTTAATTGAAAAGTATATCCTGCAATGTGTCCGCAGACAATACACACAAATTTAGGTTCTCCTCATTTATTTATAAAGTTACAGAAGAAGCTAATTTTAATAGGAAAAATTCCTTAAAACATTGCCTAAACGCAGCGTAATGACTGGCAGTTGGCCAACCTGGTATTTACTTCCAATCATCTGTTGCAACTGGTGATGTTTTGGATAGCCGATCGATACGCATGATCAGCATTATCTGCGTGATGATTAATGTAAATATGTAATCCACAAATATGATGCAACTAGAAACCAGTCAGGCAGAATAATTGTATACTTGACTGTGCTGAGAATTGTGGTATATTGTGGGTGGTTAAATAATACGACTTAATAAAAACATAATGGAGATGAACATGAACTGTCAACTTTTTATTTATCTTTGTGTCACATCATTATTTATACTGAAAGCAGTTTACTCCTCGGGTAAGTATTCTCATTTATGCAGTGTCAGGATTAATTGTTTACTGAGAAAGACATTTAGGTTAATTCCGATAGGTATAATTGCAATTGTAGGAAATTTTGCGAATTAGAAATGCTCAGAAAATACATTAAACTACTGCACTACACAAAGTGTACTATTCGACTCCCTGAACATTCTCCGCTATTTTCAGGTATTTTCAGCCTCTCCTGTGACCTGCACTCCAAGAAAAGTGCATCAAGTCAAAATAAAGAGGCTCTTCTAATGGATATCTCCCAACTTTTTTGTTGAACTAATACTAAGGGACTAGCAAACGGACATTAATTCCGAATATATATACACATTCATAACAATTAATAGTACTTCTTAATTATAACTACAGCTTTTCTGCACAATTCCTGATCAATGAATGTCCAGTAATTATGAAGTAAATTTGTTACATAGCATTTTGTCCAATAGATTTTAGCATGTGGAAAAAAGTCGTTAATAATCATACACAATTGTAAGCAAAATTTCGTATTGTCTTCTAGATGTTACATGCAGTTTGAGTCCTCAATTAATACCAAGTGAATGTAAAGTGAACGAGAGCTGCATTCAGGTTAAAGATGGTGACATTAGAGGAGTGTGCAGGTGCAAATTGGGCTACATTAAACAAAGCACCAAAGAAGGCTGTATTGCAATTCCGGGTGGAGGATCACACAATATTGATCCAAATGGACGAAGTGATCAGCCAACTACTCCAGTACCAGATCATTCATCACAGCTGTCAGGTTAGTTTGAATAGAAAATGATAACTTAATAATTTCTATATTACTATAAAATAGGCAAGATGATCTCTTGAGTTAATTGATTGGAGCTGAAAGGCTATTTGGAAGAGCTATACAATGGCTGCAGCACACACACAAACGGAGGGATGAACAAACACAAACTCATACACAACGGCCTTAAGAAGTAGTTTAAATGACTTCTATTGGCGATCCATGTTTGAAAGTGTTGAAAACATTAGTTTGTTCAGACGTGAAAGTTGCTAGATTGCCGAAATTTTGAATTCTTCTTGGGGTCATTTGAGTTTTAGCTTCACAGATCCCTTGGCTACACCCTGTTGTCGGTTCTAAGTAGCGGCATTTGGCCGTGAATTATTAAAAAATATATTACTTGGCTACACTTTGCAGCCTAGGGCCCTCCACCTTGGACTATCTTTGCGATTTAGGGCTCTAAGCATTTATAACAGACCAGTAAGCAACTACAAAGCACCTCTAAAGACAGAATAACAAACATACCCACATATTGAAGTAATGTCAAGTGGTGTAACCATCTATAGTAATAATGCTATTTTGCAACTTTACAGTAGAGGCGATTCAGATTTGAAAGTGTTTAAAACATTAACATGTTAAGATTTGAAACCTGCTAGATTGTTGAGGTTTTGACTTCTCTGGAATCATTGTAGTTTTAGCTTGGCTATGCCCTATCATAGCTCCGCAGTCACAGCCTTCAGCCGCAACCACTCCACTCCTCTACTTATAAAAAATGTCCCTCAGTTATGGTTTTCAGCTTAGAGCCCTCTACCTTGAGCTAAGCTTTGCGGCTTAGGGCCCTAATGGCAAAATAACAAAAGTACCAAAGATGGATCACTGGGGAAGTAATGCTGAAGTAAAAACCATGTTGGTACATGAAAATAAATGTACATTGTACACCTAGATTTCTATAAAGCAATGTCATTGTATACAGTTTGTTCAAAAATTTAATTCCCAAGCTAATAAGGATGATGATATAATCTGAGCGGTTTCAAAGAAACTACTAATACGGGTGATAAAGAACATAAAAATAAATATAAAAAAAAAAAGAAAACAGGTGTTGAAAATGCATAATATATGAACACTGAGCACCTGTAAGTAATATGCGAGTGAAGATAACCCTTTTTTAAAACTTGTTATACCAAATGGTTTGAGTTATGTAGTGTGTTGTGATGCTATGCTGTTCAACACTGAGTCATTAAGCAGCATGTAGCTGATGATGATGAAACTTTAGTGACCTTAGAGAATCCATGTAGCACTTTGTGCCTCTTAGTTTGGACTCTACTCAAGGCCGATAGTCTGCATAAAACACATCTTGTTCTTGATCTTGTAGAACTCTGGCTCTGCAAAAAGGAACTGAGACAATATCTATGCAGAGCAAAATGCTGGATTCACATAGAAAATGCTGGAATGTTTCAAAATTCTTTCATTTTTCCCTGCATAAAGGATATTGTGTAAACCCATTATATCATATAATATATTTATTTAAACAAAATAGTTACGAATTTTGGTTAGAAGCATGCCTCAAGTTTTCTTTATTTTGTTTGAATTTGTTTGCTGTCTATATACTAGTCCCTCAGAATGCTTGTCACCTTTTTTGCATTGGTCTTTCTAATTCTTTAGTTCTTATTTCTATACTTCTCCATCTTGTCTTTCTATGCCTTCCATTCTTTCGCTAGAACCCTTCCTAGTTTTTTTCTTTTAAATTCCAAATATCTCCCATTCTTATTTTTACTTTTTTACATGTACTATGTACATAGTGTATAGAGAAGGTATTGCACTCCACCCAAAAATTTGATACGAGATTTCACCGAAAGTATATGTTTTAGGATCCTCTGTATCCAAAAAAAGCATTTTCACAAAAAGGTCAGTGTGTCTGTGAACACGATAACTCAAAAATGAAAAGTTGGTAAAATACCAAACTGGGTATTTAAGTTTAGTATCTTCCAAGGATGCGACACGAAGATTTTGAGAAAAATCCCCCTAACCCAAACTACCCTTTACATGGAACTTTTTTTAAAAAATTGTGGTTTTCTCAAAAATGGCTCAAACGATTTTGATTAAAATATCGTGTATTAAAGGTATTTACCTGACAAATAATATGTATATCTTGAATTTTCTGGAATAGCCTCTGAAGACTACTTTGTTCTGGATTAGTTCTACGGAATTTTGCATAACAGTTAAACTGTAAGAGATGGAGAAAAACTTACCACACAAAAAATGTAGAGCACTTTAAAACACACAATTTATGTTATATGCATTTTGTTCATTGAGTTGATCTTTTTGAGATATTTTTGGTTTTAGCTTTAAAAAACTCACACAGGACTTTGTCAACTCCTGTCCATACAAACAAAAGAACATAGCAACCAGCTTTTGACTGTCACTTTAACCTATGGTACTCCCTTATTTCGCTTCTGCTTACAAGAAAGCAAGTAGTAAGACTATTTCTGCTAATTTGTTCTCAATTAGCTTGAAGTAAATAGAAGCATAAGCTTTTTAACAGTAATTTGTTGCATAGATGTAGAGAAAGTCATGTGAATGGAACACATCAGATTTTTACCAGTATTATCCCTGCCTCACTCACTCACTCACTCACTCACTCACTCACCAAATGTGTTTATTATTCAGTTTTCTGTGCTGAACAATATTCTTAAAATACTTTCCTCCTCTATTGTCAGAGCTTTGTACCAAAACATTATGATTCTTCGTAATATTAACCCTTTTCTCCTTATTTTTCTAAATTCTCATTATGCTACTTTGCCTGGTGCAAGTCTTGTTAATCCTAGTAATTCATATAAGATAATTTGTAAATGTGGTCAACTCTTACTTATTTCTGATCTCTCCAATTTTCAATTGTTCATAACATTTTTGCTTAAACCAGAGCCTCATAGATTCTTTCCGTCCATTTTGCTGACATTTGTAGCTTGCATATTCTCAATCCTGCCAAGGCTATCTTTTCTTTAACTGTTACCTTTCAATCTTGTGTCCCCTTCCCCTTTTCCCATTGCTGGGCAGCCTTACTCCCAGATATTCAAATACTGGAGATTTATCCCTCCCACACATCATTTCTTATCTTGCTTAGTTTTGCTGCTTTTTTAAACACTGTTATTTTTTACTTGTTTACATTTATTTTTATTCCCTATTCTGAACAATAATTTTCTACAATCCCACGCAAATTAATCTGAACAGAACAACACAAATTTTTTCATGCTTTCATGAATAAATTACTTCTAATTTACATTTCTTAGTACCTAATAAGTCGTCCTCCTCTTCTTTTTTTCCTGTAAGTTCCAGTACATGATTAGGCATTAACTTCATAAAATGGGAATGCACATTTTTGAAATCATCATCATGAAATTACATTTGAATTAAGTCTGGTTCACGACAAAAGGTAACAGTAACCAAAACGGAAATGAATGTTGAAATACATGTATTTCAATGGAAGTGTTCACAACTGACAGGAAGCCTTCCCAGGCTCTGGGAATGAGAAGCAAGACTTGTCTAAGTTCAAGTTTCACATTCTCATTCCCAGGCACATCACACATGATCTTTATTGTGCATATCAGACTCTTGGGGTTACTTTGGCTTCCAGTGTAGGCCATGTCATTTCTTAGACTGCTCTTTGCTGACATGTCACTGCAATGTGTGTTGAGCTTTTTCCTCGGGCCACTGGCACTCAGAATCTTATTCTTCTTCTTCATTTTAAGGACTCTTCCTTGTAGCAATTATTCCATATGACTGTGATTCAAAATGACTGTTAGAGCTCTCTCTAGTAGCAATCGCATGCTGGGAAAATCAAACCAGAAGGAATCCAAGCAAAAGAGCTTTACTTATGTTTTGAGCATTGGTTGTATATTGATAGCATACAGTTTGGTTGCTTAAGAAGTTCTAAGGAGTCGGAAATAGCAGTGGCTTCCAAAATTTTAAGTTGGCTATTCTGCATTATTTTACCGAATTCATAGATTATGCTGGCTAAGCTGGAGAGCAGGTGAAAACATTTCATTGGTCAATAAGAAACAAATGAATGCACTCTGGTTTTTGTTACTGTTATTGTGAATCAAAATGTTAAATGCTGTCTGGCTTCCCGTTCTTGGTCTTGTTCTGGTTACCGATATTGGTGTATTGTGAACTAGTCTTTAAAGTTAATATCAAATGTTTCTTTGTGGAACAGTAAGATTTTGCAAATTTCTTTTTACAAATGGCCCACAAATTTACTTTGGGGTTGATGTCAGGCAAATTTCCTGACCATTCAGAAACACAAACATTATTTGTGGTATTAATTTGTTGAGTTGGTTTTTTTAACACTACGTCACTTAAAAAATAAAAGAATTTGAGTCGATTTTTGTAACACAAACATCACTTATTTTTACTTACTGGGGACCGGTTTCGGGTAACAGTTGTTCCCATTTTCAACCCTTAATTCCGACTAAATCTTTCTTCGTTGGCAACAACGATGGGGGTGGTGGTGTATTACTTGTGGAGACATCTGTTACTGGATCTATGAACTTCCAGAGGTTGCTGTAAGGTGGCAAATCAAAATTCATGATATGGCTCTTTTTCTTCATGATGTAGATCTTCTCCCAGACTTCTAATTCTGTGGGTTTATAAGCTGGTTTTAATAGTTTTATATTTAGTGTGATTTCATGTCCTGCTATCCAAAAATGATAGGCAACTGCTGATTTTTCTATTTGTTTGTATTTTAGGTTTCTCATGTGTTCCTTTAATCTGGTCTCCAAACTTCTCTTTGTCCTTCCGAAATACACCAGATTACAGTCTGAGCATTTAATTTCATAAATTCCCGGTTTTTTGCCTGCAGGAATAGGATCTTTTAAATTTCTGCACAGCAGTTTCTGGATGCTGTAGTTGTTTTTTGGAGCTAAGGTGATGTTATAATTCCTGAATATTTTCTGAAGTTTGTTGTGTGCCCAAGGATGATAGGTGAATTTTCTGAATTGAGGTTAGTCACTGGGGTTCTGTAGGGTGGTTGTGTGTGTTATGCGATTCAGTTTTATTCTCTTGTCTACTGCACTTTTTTGGAAACCGTTGTTGGTAGCTGTTTGGAGTATCTGTTGGCATTCTTTTTGGTATTCATTCTTCTCCATGGGAATGTGTACTAGTCTATATGTTAAACTGTTTAGGACTGCATATTTGTGTGTTGTAGGGTTGTAGCTATCAAAGTTTATGTGGTTATCTGTGTTGGTGGATTTTCTATATATTCCAAATGTCAGGCTATGTTCTTTTGTTCTTATTATTCTAATGTCTAGGAATGGCAGGGCTCCTTCATGTTCGTTCTCAATAGTGAACTGAATGGACTTGTATCACAAGTTAAGAAGTTTGAGTGCATCGTTACGAGTTTTTCTGGAACTATGGCAATGATGTCATCTACATACCTATACCATTTTTTGTATATGTGTGGGAATGAGTCAGTAATGTGTATTTCAAAATTACTCATGTATAGGTCGGCTAGGAATGGTGATAGAGGATTCCCCATTGCAAGTCCTGATGTTTGTTGGTAGCATTTATTCTGGAATGTGAAGTAGTTCTGTTTTACACATAGATTGGTTAACTGGACAAGATCTTCTATTTCTTCTGTTGGTATGTTTATGTTTGTAGCCAGGTTTTCAGAGGTTTTGGTAGTTCATCTATGGGTATGCTGGGGAATAGGGAGGTGACATCAAAGGATACTATCTTATCTTTAGGTGAAACAATGAAATCTTTCACTTGATTAATCAGGTCCAATGAATTTGATACACCTTTACTATTGAATTTTGGGAAAGAGTTGAATTTTTGTGTGAGCCATTTGGGGAGTTTATATGTGGGTGCATTGATATTATCTACTATGGGTCTCATTTTGTTGCCAGGTTTGTGTGTCTTTGGTAGGGCGTACAGTCTGGGTAAGGTTGGTAAATCTGGCTTTAATTTGGATTTCTCTTTTTCTGTTACGGTTTTGCAATTTGCTAAAGTTTCTTGTAAAATCTTTATACTTTTATTTAGTGGGTTGGATATTTCTTGATATTCCGGATTGTTTAGCAAAGATTCTGTTCTTTGGTTGTAGTCTTCTTGGTCCAGTATTACTATTTGGTTGCCTTTGTCTGATTTTGTGTAAACAACTGGTTTTTGAGTTAATGATTTTATGATTTTTTGTTGAGGATTTTTTCTTTTTATACTTGTATGTACTTGGTTCAAAATTGGTTCACATTGTTTCTTAATTGCTTTTTGGTGAATTTCTTTTAGGTAGTTTGTGGCTATTTCTATATCTGCTACTAAGTTTTCTGTTTTTTTACAATAATCTACACACGTTTTTAGGCCTTTGTTGAGAATGGCTAACTGAGATTTGTTGAAAGTTTCGTTTTTAGATAAGTTTATAACATGGTTTTCGGGAGGTCTCATGTGTCTGATTGGTCTATTTTTATTCTGCTTTTTGCAAAGATGATCTAATTTTTTCTTTGGCGTAAGCGTTTTCCTGCTCATTTTTCCGCTTAAGATCGGTAGGAAATTTGCGCGCAAATTATCCCAAAGAGCATGGCCTAACTTTTGCGGCAATGCTAAGTGTAGCTCATACAGTTGAAGTTCTAAACTATGTAATCTCGCATAGTGTTTGTTCTTTTCGGTTTCTATTACCTTTTTATCTGCCAGTCTTGGATATTTACTGTTGTTATCATATTTTACGTATCTTCTGACCTGATGTTGTTGACAAAGATTTAAGAAACGAATGTCTGCCGAAATGTTTTTCCTCTTTTCTTCTAATTTTAACAGAGGTTTAACACCTACCTTAGCTCCATCAAGATTTTCGTTGAATTTCATTGATTGCTGTATTACCTCCATTTTTCCTGGTATTAGTTATGCACCACGTGGCACAGGTGTTGAGTTTTCTGGGAAAGTTTGCTTCTAACGATTTGTTAATCGGATTAAATTCAAAACTTGCAAATATGCATAGAAGCTTGTGACAGTGATGTGATTAAATAAAAAATAAAAGAATTTGAGTCGATTTTTGTAACACAAACATCACTTATTTTTACTTACTGGAGACCGGTTTCGGGTAACAGTTGTTCCCATTTTCAACCCTTATTCTTTTATTTTTTATTTAATCACATCACTGTCACAAGCTTCTATGCATATTTGCAAGTTTTGAACTATGTCACTTATTTTTATTATGAGAGACTAGTAAACACAACAGTAAACAACAAAAAGCAGCAGAGAAAAAAGTATTAGAACAGGAAAAAAACAAGCATTACAAAAATAAAAATGATGTAGAACTCAAACTATATACACTGCACCTAAAACTAATAAGACATTTAGGAAACATAGTATGGGAAAACATGGAAAACAACCTCTACAAAATTCTGAACAGAAAAATGAAAAACAAAACAGTAAAACTAAAAAGGAAACTAGGAAAATTATGCATGAAAACAAAGAAAGAAAAACTACCAACTAAACCAAAACAACCTAAAACTACAACAAAGTAAAATCACAGATAATGTAGTAAACTTATCAAATCAAAATGTCACCAAAAAAAGAGTTAAACTTTCTGAACCAAGGGTTAAAAACATGCATTGACTACTCAAATCAAGTAGAGGACTATATTGCAGACATCCAAATCGCTACAAAAAACTTAATGGAAGAAGATAAAACTATAATAAAAAGTAAATGTTCAAAAATAGTTGATCGGATTAAAAATGAAAAGAAATCCAAATGCAATAGCCAAATGATAAAATCACTAAAAGACAAACCAGTCATATACACTAAACTAGACAAAGGGAACAACATGGTAATTTTGGGCAAAACAGAATACATAAACAGAATGGAAAATTTATTACAGGATGACCAATACATCACAGTGGAAACCAACCCACTAAACTCTTGCATCCAGTCATTAAACAAAGTGGTAAAAGAAAGTAAAATTATGAAGAAAAAAAAAAAAAACAGAATAATATAAAATAATAGTAGACAATCCAACATTACCCAGAATTTATGGCCTACCAAAAATTCACAAATAGGAAAAACAATGAGACCGATCACTAGTAGTATTGATTCTCCAACATATAAATTAGCAAAGTAGTTATTGAATAAATTTGATTCATTCCCAAAATTTGAAAGTTCCAATCTAGCAAACTCTTTGGAATTAGTTGAAAAAATCAAAGATCTAAAAATAGACACAGAAGACACATTAGTTTCATTTGATGTTACAGCACTATACCCTAGTATCCCAACTCAAAAACTGCAAGACCTATTAAAAAATGGCTAAATACAACAGAAATAGAGCCAGCAGAAGTAGAAGATTACATACAACTAATAAGTTTGTGCATTGAACAAAACTACTTCACCTTCAATAGGAAATATTACAGGCAAAAATCAGGACTCTCTATGGGCAACCCTCTATCTCCTTTTGTTAGCAAATTTATTTATGAGCAAATTCGAAACACACATGAAGAAAGCATTCCCATGGATTTTCAAGGTGTGGTACTGCTATGTTGACAACATATTTGCAATAGTGCCAAGCAGAATTTAGATGTTGCCATAAAATTATTAAACATACAAGAAAAAACAACAAAATTCACAATGGAAACAGAAACTAATGGAGAACTCCCATTCTTAGACCTAAGGATCATCAGAAATGGCACAAAAGTAAATTTTGGAATCTACAGAAAACCAACTTATTCAGAAAATTACATTAAAAATGAAAGCTACAACCCATTACCACACAAACATGCAATAATATACAGCCTCACACATAGATTAGTAAATGTATATATGAGCACAACCAAATTCAACAAAGAATTAAAAGTCATAATTCAAACAACAGAACAAAATGGATACAGTAAGAACCTTGTATACAAGAAACTCAACAAAGCAAAGCAGAAAAAAACCATAAAAGAAATAACTACCCTAACAGCAGGAAAAAACAATATCAACACATTCAAAAAATTCACTTACCACCCCTGAGCATTTAGAAAAATAAAAAAAAAATCTTCAAAGAACAAAACATCACCCTGGCTCCAATAACCAGATTTTCTGTCATAAAGTTATTAAATTCAAAAGTAAAAGATGAAATTCCACCAGAAAATAGGTCAGGAATATATAAATTTAAATGCACAAATTGTGAAAAGTTCTACATAGGACAAACCAAAAGAAGTTTAAAAATCAGAACCAAAGAGCACTTTAGAAACCTAAAATTGAAACAAGAAGATAAATTGGCTGTAGCATTTCACTTCTGGAAAGAAAGACACAATCTAGATCCAAATCCAAAATTGCTAAAAACCATGTCAGGCCACAATGAACTCACAACCTGGGAAAATATCCTTATATGGAAAAACAAAGATCACCTAATAAACTTTGAAATCCCGCCAGTAAACAGCTTAGTTAAGAAGTTCATCATTTCGCCACCAGAGAAGAGAGTAAACGCAACCAGCAACAGCAGTTGGACCAGTGAGGTTGAAAATGAAAGCATAGGCTTTCGAAACTAGTCCCTCATAATAAAAATGTAAGTGACATAGTGTTAAAAAAAACCAACTCAACAAATTAATGCCACATATAATTTGACCATCACTGTTACTAAATTCCTCCAAACATCAAAAATACAAACATTATTGTTGAATTTCTTTACCTTCTTAGAAGTGAAGGAGCTGAAAAATTCTGCTTAAAAATTCTGTCACCTTCTTAAAATCTTTTCTGAAGTTCATGGACAGCTATGATGTACTGATCATTTTCACATTCCTTCAACTGAAATTAAGGTCCTAGTCCTTCATCTCCAAACATCTCCAAAACAGCTTTTGCTCTGGGTGTTTTACAGTCTGTTGAAAATTTGCTGAATTTGCAGGTTCATTATATGCTCGGTACACATACAGAACCCTAGAAATTCTTTAAAGATAACAATATTCGTGTACTTGAAAGGCCAGAGAATTTGCCTGACATTAATCCCATAGAAAATTCGTGGGCTATTGGTAAAATAAGGCTTGCAAAATTTGACTGTTTCACAAAAGAATATTTGATATTACCTCTAATTCAAGTGTGAATCCATGATAATGATCCCAAAAATGTGTTCTCCAATCTCGTGGAGTTAATGTCCAATTGTGTAGTGGAAAATTGTGCGTAAAAAAGAAAGGACATATTAAATACTAAGAAATGTAAATTGCAAGCAATTTATAATTAAATTCATGAAAGCATGAAACATGTTGAATTATTGTTCTGTTCCAATTAATTAACAAAGTACTGTAAATCCCATTGTATAGAAGAGCCTTCTCAGTAAGATCACCAACTCCACTTCTAAACCAGGTTCTAGTTAATTTTCTAAGAACCTCGCTTAATTTACTGTCCAGTCCTGGAATAAAATCATACGTCTGTCTGGCAGAGGTTTCTTTTCCACATTTCATTTGATGTAAGCTGAGTCCTCATATGAGATACTTCTGGAAGAGACACCACCAAAGGACCACTCTCTTCTAGGTAGCATGTCCACCATCTGAGAATATTTATTCTTGTGATCACCACCATCACTATTTTAAATGATAGAAACATTAAAAAGTTGTGAAACTATTTCATCTCTAGGTTTACTGTAATTATTACAAAACACATGAGTTGGCCACAATAATTCTAGGCATTATTCAGTGGCACACAGTGATGTATGTTGTCTTCTGCTGGGTTTACCAAGTACCAACACTATAAATTGTCGGGTTTGAATCCGCAACCGAATACCCAAGGTCAAACCTGGTGGAGGACAATGGATTTTTTCGGGCGTAAAAATCCTTAGCATGGCTTCCTTTGGAAGGGAAGTAAAGCTGTTGGTCCATGTCATAGATATATAGCGCGTAAAAGAACCTCAAGCTTGATTAAAGAGGCCTCTGAGCGGTATTTCATGCCTAATATAGAATGGGACACAGAACGACAGCAGTTAAAGAGCTTCCATGAATAAAAATCAATTTCCATTGACCACATAAGCCTCTTTTTTATATTTCATTTGAGAGGCAACTTTGGTTTCAAATAAAGACATTGAAACAATAGGTTTGTTACTCTAAATATTCTTTCTCTAGCACGTATGTACAATGTACATAGTAGATGGAGAAAGTATTGTATTTCATTGAAAAAATTTATACTGAGATTTCACCAGAAATACAGGTTTTGAGACCCTCTGACTCCATAAAAGCATTTTTAAAAAATGTGTGTGTGTGTGTGTGCGTGTGGGGGGGCAGGCATGCATGCGTGTACAGCATAGCTCAAAAATGAAAAGTTGGTTAAATTCAAGATGTGGCACAAAGATTTTCAAGCAAATCAACCTCAACTACCATATTTATATAGAACATTTTTTAATTTTCTCAAAAAAAAGGCTCTAGTGATTTTGATTAAAATGCCATATTTTAAAAACATTTTTATGACAATCAAAATGCATATATTGAATTTTTTGGGAATAGCATCTGAAGATCTCTTCATTCTGAATGACTTTTGTGTAACTAGTAAACCGTAAGAGATAGATGAAAACTTACTGTACAAAAAGTATAGATTTTGTAAAATCTCACAATTTATGCAATATGCATTTTCTTTTTTTGAAGAGTTAATCATTTCCAGAATATTCCTTGTTGTTGGTTTCAATTTTAAACTTCTTAAACTTCTCCAATTTGGTATTTAATCAAACTTCTTGTATTTGAGTTGTGAACCTTTTACTAAAGGCTGCTTCACAACAACCAGTAATGGTAACCAGAATGAGAAGGGGAATTTTGAATTACATGTATTTCAATGGAGGTGTTCACATCTGACAGGAAGCCTTCCTGTGCCGTGGGAACGAGAAGGCTTGTCAAAATTTAATTTCACATTCTTGTTTTCTTGTCCAGCACATCTGATCTTTATTGTGCATATCAGACTCCTATTCTTGTTCTTCATTTTAAGAACTTCATTGTAACAATTATTCCATGCAGCCATGATGTAAAACAGCAGCTAGAGCTCTTTTTAGGAATTCTAGCAAAAGTGTTTTATTTCTACTTCAGATTGTTTGAGCATCAATTGTTTATTGAAAGAATGCAGTTGTTTATCAAAAGCTAGTTTGACAGCTTAAAAAGTTCTAATGATTCAGAAATAGCAGTGGCTTCCATTTAGAAAAATCTATAAAAATTTGAAGTTTGCTAATCTCTATTATGATGCCTAAGCTGGAGAGGAGCTGAATACATTTTATTGGTCAATGAGAATCAAATGAATGAATTCTTGTTACCAGGCTATTGAGAATCAAAATGTTAAATGTTTTCTGGTTTCCCGTTCTTGTCTTGTTATGGTTATCATTACTGGTGTGTTATTAACCAGCCCTAAAACTGTTTTTTTTTTTTTAACATCAAATTTTTGAGTGAAATATGATAAATACTTCCCACACTTACAGTATGCAGTAGAGAAAGTAAAAAGAAGATGAACTATGGAAATTTTACACCAATCATTGTGGTTTTCCAACCACCAGATAACTGTCACCAATGGTTTTAACCATTCATTTAACTTGCTAATTGAACACTGACCTCTTGTGCTGCTCCATTGAAATGAAAACAGCATCATATGCTCTCTGTTTATTAGTATTTACTATCTACCTAAATTAAATAGTTTTAATATAGTTAATAAATAGTTTTGTTATATTTAGTGTGCATGATGACAAAAGGTGAAGTAAAGTTATGAAACTCTTTGAAGAATATTAGACCTGCTACATTAGGATTGGTTCAAAATTTCCACCCCTCCACAGAAGCACACTGGGGAATTTATAGTATGCATTTTCAATTGTTACTTTCAGATAAATGCATAAACTGTGGCATAAATTTTGCATTTCACTGACATAGTGCAGGTCCTAAACTTAATAATCTCTCTAAAGTGTAAAGGAGAAACTTGTCCCGCTTACTCTCTTTATTTAAAACATTCTAGTGACCTGTATAAAGAGATAAAGAATGTAATTGAATTATTAGCAGGAGAATATAAATGTAATTTTGACTGTGCTTTCATTCAGATTCAGACAATTAATTAGCCATAAGGATCAACCTGACCAATGGCATCATCAAAATATAATTTATGTACAATAGTTTACAAAGTGAGAATATTTACAAAATAAGTTTAATTACAATATTTTGTTAGTGAAAATGCTTACAAAATAACATTAAGGTAAAAAACACTGAATGTAATAAACATGTGAAGTTTACATATAATATTAAAACAAATAATATTAGGATGATTATTACCATAAATATATCAATACAAAATTCATACACTTAAATAAACAGATTCTTTAGAAAGAACTTATGCTGAGGTCAACAATAGTGCTGTAGTTTTGTAAAAGTATTCAATGTGCTTTGTGATCAGTTCCCTATGTGTGCTTTGGCTAACCATGTATTGTGACACTACGTTACTTTTCAAGTTAACTTTCTTTAAGTTAAATATATTGTCCACTGCTACACATCGGTTTGCTTATAAGACTCTTATTTTTTTTCGTTTTTTTAATCAACAATAATATAGTAATTCTGTCTTGAAATTTTCTTTTTTTTATCCTGGGTCGATTTGTCTCAGAGCACACCAAAATAAGGAATACCTATTTCCCAATGAAATAATGGTACAGCACTTTTCAATTTATACTTGTGTATATTCTGAATATTAAACACAATTAATATCTAGCCTGATGTGCTAGATTAGGTTATGTTCCCCCAAATCAAAATACAATACAGATACTAAAATAGGTTATATCAATATTCAAGGTATCCACAACAAATGCTCACTTATTAATGATTTTGCAAATGAAAATAGCTTTAACTTTCTGTGTCTATCCGAGCATTGGTGTAAAAGTAATGAAATAATATTCAGCAAACTAGATGATTATAAATTAGTAGGTAGCTATAATAGAAGCTTAAACATGGAGTAAATCAAGCACCTCATTGTAGTACACTAGAGCTTGGTCCCTTTTGTAAGGAACTTCACTTCGAAGCAACATGCATAATTATTCAAGAAAGTAAATTAATAATAATAGCATTATACAGATTACCAAAGGGTAACCCAGGAATCTTTCTTGAAAGACTTGAGGAAGTGTTAAATTTTCTTGTCAGTCACAGTTCGAATCACTTCAGTATTGTAATAGGGGGAGATTTAAACTCAGATTTTTATATAATTACAGAAAAATCCAGTGTAAAGGAGTTTCAAAACCTACTCAGGCAGTTTAATTTCAAATGCACAAATAACAAACCCATAAGGGTCTCTGCCTGCATAGATATATTTACAAACATTAATCAAACTGATGTGACTAGTGACAGCCATCTTTCCTTTCTCAGATAACGATGCTGTTTGGCTCAAGATAAAACTTAGTCTAAGTCAACACTTTCACACAGATTCAAAAAGAACTGTACAGAAAACAAGATATTGAAATTTAAAAGTGCTCTAGGTAACATTGAATGGGTAAACTTTCTGTCTAAGTCTTATCTCTCTTTCTATCAACGGAGGACATTTTTTAGAGCTTTTTTACGGCCTTTATGAATATTTTTGAAACTTGTATACCAGTAAGAAAATGTGTTGTTAACATTAACTAATCAAAGGAAAATCACAAAAAAGAATATGGATAATTGGTATACTGAAAAATTAGTCGAAATGAAAGGGAAAATTTTAATATATCTAAATATATTTAGAAAAGAAAGAACAGAGGGGACTAAGAGAGTTTACCTAAAATTAAGAAACGAATATAAAAATGCAGTCAATGACGCAAAAAGACTTAATAACATTAAGAGTATAGAATCTGATAACAATAAATATAAGAGAGCTTGGGGTTTGATCAATTCCATTGCTAGAGATCATAAAAAAGAATCTATAGATATTACACCAGAAGATTTTAACAATTTCTTTGTAAATTCAGTAGAAGAAATTAGAACCAACATTAAAAAGCCTAAAGAACACATGCCAGATCTAATAACAAATCACAAAGTGAAACATAATCAAGGAGGTTTTGTTTTCTCAGAGATAAATGCAGACCTTGTATTACAGACTGTTAACAACTTAAAATCATCCGACAGCTTCAACATATATGGATTGTCCAACAATCTAATTAAAAATGTCATAGATTGTATTGTATTTCCACTTACCTTTTGTTTAAACAGATGTCTTATGAGGGGAATCTTCCCAAATATGCTAAAAATATCGAAAGTTATCCCAATCTATAAAAAGGGAGACAAAAACTCTGCAGCTAATTATCACCCAGTATCTCTAGTTCCCATTTTTTCAAAAGTACTGGAAAGTCTTATATATGCTCAATTATATAAATATCTAGACAAAGCCAACATATTTACAAAATCTCAATTTGGTTTCAGGAAAAGGAAGTCAACAGTTGATGCTATTGTATCACTGGTAAAAAGAGTACTTACAGCCTCTGAATCAAAAAATTGTGCACAGGCTACCTTTTGTGACCTTAGTAAAGCTTTTGATTGTGTAGATCACACATTCACAATTAATAAATTAAATTACTATGGAATAAAAAGCCCCGCAGTAGAACTTTTTAGATTCTACCCGGAAAATCATAAACAAGTGATATGTATAGGACACAAGAAATCAAGAATGGCAGAAGTCAAATACAGCATTCCACAGGGCTCAATTCTCGGACCCTTACTATTTTTGTTAATGATAAATGATCTCCCATCTTGTGTACCCACTCATTCAGTCCTCTGTGCAGATGTCACTACTTTTCTTGATGTTAACACAGATTTGCAGGCACTTAAATCTGCAGCAAAAGAGACATTAATGCAAGCTGATATATGGTTCCAAGCCAATGGGTTTTTACTTAATGAGAATAAAACCCAAAATATGTTATTTAATCTAAGAGAAGCCCCTTTAAATAATAGTTCCGAAAGCGTAAAATTTTTAGGTTTAGTACGAGGGGCATACTGAAAGTCACGAGCAACCCATTGTAAAAATTTAAATTTCAACAATGTAACAAAACGAATTGCAGCATCGTAATCTACATACTTTAAGCCACATGTTGACATATTGTGACGTCATTAGCTTCTATCACGTGACCACAGACGGTGTTTGAAAAATGGCTGACATTGATGTTTCGTTTCAACAGCGTGCTGTCATTGAATTCCTTGTGAAAGAAGGAAAATCTGCTCCTGAAATTCATCTCAGACTTCAACGTGCATATGGAGGTGTCTGCATGGGTGCCAGTAGTGTTAGAAGATGGGTGAAACATTTCAAAGATGGAAACACGAGTCTGCAAAATGCGCCTCGTAGCGGGCGTCCTCGAACTGCCTCTACAGAACCAACAAGGAAAGAGTTGATGAGCTCATTACAGGAGATAGGCGTTTCACTGTGAATGAAATTGCTGCGCAACTTGGAATAGGACATAGTGCAGTGCAAGAAATGATCCACAGCTTGGGTTATCGAAAGGTCTGTGCCCGTTGGGTTCCCCGTTTATTGACTGAAGACCACAAACTTCAGAGAAGAACCATTGCATAAAACCTTCAGAGATTTCATAATGAAGGTGATGAATTTTTGACATGTATTGTGACTGGAGATGAGAGCTGGTTCCATCACTATGAGCCAGAAACGAAACGTCAGAGTATGGAATGGCACCACTTGAACTCACCATCGAAGAAGAAAGCGAAGACAGTGCAGTCTGTAGGAAAAGTTATGGGAAGTGTCTTTTGGGATGCACAAGGTTGCATTCTGGTTGACTTTCTTGAACCTGGACAAACCATAAATTCTGCCCGCTACATCAAGACACTTCTGAAGCTCCGTCGGGCTTTGCGTGATAAACGCCCTGGAAAGAGGATCATCCTTCAACAGGATAATGCGCATCCGCATACTGCCCGTGCCACTATGGAGAAGATCAGGGTATTAGGGTGGGAAACTCTTCCACATCCTCCCTACAGTCCCGACTTGGCACCCTCCGACTACCATCTTTTCGGTTCTGTGAAGGAGCAGATGCGTGGCCAACGCTACGAGACGCTGGAGGATATTCGGAAAGCAGTGTGTCAGGGTCTGCGGGCAGCTGGAACGGAGTTCTATCACAAGGGCATTTTCAAACTTGTAGAACGATGGGAAAAATGTGTGCAAAACAATGGAGACTATGTCGAAAAGTGAAAGAAAGTCTGTAGATTATGATGATGTATTTGGTTTGGCTTAAAAATAAATATTAAGATTGTAAAACAGTGTTGCTCATGACTTTCAGTATGCCCCTCGTAATAGATAACAAATTATTGTGGACACTGCACATTAATTACATAACGTCAAAACTTTCCAGAGTAATTCACTTGATCAGAAACTTGAAAGTTCATATACCCAAAGCGTACATTAGATCAGCTTCTTTTGCATTCTTCCATAGCATAATAACATATGGAATTTTAATCTGGGAAAACAGCTCACATGTTACCGATATTCTTCTATTACAAAAAAAGTTATTTGAATCATTTCTGATGCATCGAAACTTGCACACTGCAAACCTTTGTTCATCAAACTAAAAGTAATGACTGTAATAAATTTATACATTTATATCGTATTACTGAACATAGAAAGTCACTTACCTGAATTCCAAAACAGACAAGATATACATACATACAACACTAGAAGGGGGAAACATATTAATGTGCCATACCACAGGCTAACAACATCTCAAAAGAGCTTTGAAATATTAGGTATAAAATTTTACAATAATTTACCCGTACAAATAAAGCAACTCTCAGGATCAACTTACAAGAATAAGCTGTATGGATGGTTAGTAGCTAAATCTTATTACTCAGTACAGGATTATTTTGAAATGTAATTTTAATCACGTATAGGTGCTTGATTGAGAAAATTGTAAGTAATCATTATATCTTAGTAATACTCTTATTTGTATACATATAAATGCTACTTTGTATTGAGAAGATTGTATTTAAACACTTTTCTAATTTTGTGACATTGTCTATTGCTGTACTGCTCAATGACAATAAAAATAATAATAACAATAATAATATTAATTATTATTATTATTATTATTATTATTACTACTACAAACAATTGCATCAGATATAATTTCACTCGTTGCTGCGTATCAGCGTGTGCAGCTCACACCCACGCAAACTTTTTTTGTTCTTTTTTCTTACTACTCCGACTCTAAAAAAAAATATTAGTCATCATGCAATGCTTTGGAAAACAAATGATCACATTTTGTTTTCTAACTCCATTTACATGTTATATACGTTTATCAATAATTTTAAGTAGCATAGCAATTCAAATGATGCACTTTACTATATTAATTACATTTGTTTTCACAACTTATTTGCTTGTGAGCATTTTCTGGTTTTAAATTAAATCAGCTTTTAGGCATTGTTGCCTCAACTTCACATCAAATCATTCCCTTGCACTAACTTTAAGTGCAAGCACACTCACTAGGTGATCATTGTTGACCTTCTCTTACATACATTTTATATTGCCCTGAATTAACTTATACATTAATTCTGCACACATTTTATTCAACATTATTCATATTTAAATAAACATCATGTTTTATAAATATTGCCTGTTTTATCTAAAAATTCAATGCATTCTGGATGATAGAAAATTGGTTTAAGGCCAATGAACACACTTTAAACATTGACAAAACTAAGATCTTTTAATTTGCAACATGCAGTTCAAAAAAATCTTGCTTTGCAGATAACCATTGATAAAGTTATACTGGACCAAACCTCACATATTAAATTCTTAGGTCTGCAGGTTGATATGCATCTAAAATGGAAAACTCATATTCAGACAGCATTATGCCTAAGTTAAGGTCCATAAAATTTGCACATAGGGCATTAAATTCAGTTTACCTAATCCATACTTTAAAGCAGGTATATTATGCTTACTTTTGTTCAGTAATGAAATATGGACTTATATTCTGGGGCAATTCAATTCAATTTGTTTTTGTGCAGTTAGATAATTACATGGCATTTGGATACATAGTTTACATTTAGAAGTAAAAATATTTACAATAGCAAGTACAGCAAGTGTGATCTATTTACAATAAAAGCTTACAATTAAGATCAGATAGCTACAAGTGTTAGATATTTACAATAAAAGATCAGTACAGATCAGTAGGCATGAAATGAGGGCAACCTGAGCCAGGGCCACAAATATACCAAGTTATAAATATTTTAGACGAGAGGAGATTCTGTCAAATAAGCCTCAACACTATAGAAACAGTTTTTTTGTAAAAAGGATACAACACCAGATTTGAATTTTTTTAAACACGTAATTGTCCTCAGTGATTGAGGTAATCTATTGCACAAACTAATGCAATTAAATAGTGTACTATGTTCTAATAGCACTGTGTTATGAGTTATACTGCATAATTGTTGATTATTTCTGGTACCATGATTATGTTTATCTTTATTCAGTTGGAATATTGTGAGATTCTTTTTTGTGTACTTTAAGACTTCAAGAATGTAGATGCAAGGTACAGGTAGAATATATCAAATAAAATGAATTATTTTAGACAGTGGAGCACCATAATTAAATTTAAATGTAATGAGTCACCTTTTTACTCCCATTTTGCCTTCCTTTAGGAAGACCGGTTTCAGGGTACTTTAACCCTCTCTTCAGTTCCGGGGATGACTGACACTACATGCAACAGGTGGCTGTGTGCAGCCTGGTGTTGTGTTGCCCTCTACTCTTGTCAACAGGGTGATGTCATCGAAGGCGGGGACCTCTAAATTCATAAGAGAGTCTTCTTCTTTGGTGATACAGATACTTTCCCAAATTTGTAGCTCCAAAGTTCTCTTTACACATTTAATTAACTCTATTTCTTCCTTTATGTTATGATTTTCAGACAAAAAATGACGCGCTACTGCAGATTTTTATACATGCTTGTACCTAATACTTCTCAAGTGTTCCTTCATCCTAGTTTCCAAATTTTGTTTTGTTTTTCCAATATAAATTTTATTGCAGTCTCGGCAGCTCATTTTATAAATTCTTGATTTTTTAGTATCCGTTGTGGTATCTTTCAAAGGGTGATTCAATAAGTTCCGGATATTATATCTATTTTGAGGGGCCAGTTTTATATTAAAGTCTTTAAAAGCCCTTTCTAATTTCCAGAAAACTTTTGGGTGAAAAGTAAATTTGCAAAATTTCAGTGATGGTTTATCCAATCTTTCCCGAGTAGTGATTTCATGTAGTCTTTTATTTCTTTTGTGTCTGTAGATCAATCTGTCTCTGATGTTAGTATTGTAATTGTTCAGTTTGGCAACCTGATGATGTGTGTGTATTTTTTTTTAGTATTGTTTTATTGAAAGGAACATTGATAAGCCCATGAACTAGACTATGAAAGATGGCAAGTTGATGTACTGGGTTTGAAGTGGTTCTGTTTTATGTAAGTGTCAACATGTGTTGTTTTCTGTATATGCCAAATTCTAAGCTTGTTTCAGTTCTCAAGATTTTCAAATCTAAGAAGGGCAACAATCCGTCTTGTTCCTCTTCCATGGTGAACACTATAGATTTTTCTTGGAAATTCAATAACTTTATTGTATCGTCCATTAGTTTTTTAGGAATGATGGGAAACACATCATTCACATATCAATGCCAGGATTTGAAGATCTTTGGGAAGGCTTTAGTGATTTTGATTTATAAATTGCTCATATATAAGTTAGCTAACATATATGAGAGAGGGTTGCCTGCAGGTTTGGCCATGGCCATGGAATTGTTAGATTCATATGTGTTTGTATGGTCATTTCTACTTGTTATTTCAACAAATTTTGTTGAAAGTAAGCAGGTATTTATATTACAAATGAGAGGCATCAGAACCTGTATGACATCAATAATACAACCCATAAGGGTCTGTTTCAAATGCTAACGTTTTGATACTTTCTTGTGAATGCATTTTCAAGCTTATATGTTTCCATATAAAAATACTTTGTAAAAAATGTGAATGTACATAATGTAAATATTAGTCAAAGAATGGATTTACACAAATCTAGAACTAACTTATCAATGATAACCAGATTTCAAAAAAAAAAAAAAAAAAGCATTTTTAAAAAAATGTTCATGCGTGTGTGTGTGTGTGTGTGGTACTTAAGTTTGGTATCTTCCAAAGATGTGATGGAACATGTTTAGAAAACTTTGATTTTCTCAAAAATACCTTTAACGATTTCGATTAAAATACTGTATGCTTAAGATATTTTTATGACAAATAAAATGTATATCTTAGATTTTCTGGGAATAGCCTCTGAAGACCTCTTCATTCTGGATGACTTTTGTATAACTGGCAAACCATAAAAGATATAAAAAAACGCACTACACAAAAAATGTAGGTCTCATTAAAACAACAATTTGTCATACACATTTCTTTTGTAGAGTTAACCATGTTTGAGATATTCTGGATCATTAGTTTTAATTTTAGCCACTTAAACTTTTCTCAAAACATCTTTCTTCTCATTTCTCATTTGTTTACTCCTGGAAAGCAAAGAAATTTTAATTGTTTCACCAACTTTTAAAGGACAAGTCTCGCTTTAGCCAGTGCATTTTCTTATTTCCCTTCTACTTACAAGGAGCTAGTAATAAGACTAATTCTGCTTATGTTTATATTGATTAACATGATATAGATAACAGATTAATCTTATGAACACCTAGAGGACATCATGTGAATGAACATTAGATTTTTTCCCTTCTACTTTCAAGGGACCAAGTAATAAGAACAATTTCTTGATTAGCATGATGTGGATAGAAGAATAAGCTTTTTAACAATAGTTTGTTACAGAGATGTAGAGAAAGTCATGTAATTGTAACACATCAGATATTTTATCTTGTAATATTACTTAAGCACTTTTTCATGAATTATGATACTGAGAATTCTGTAAAATAATTTTAGTAGAGTATAAAAAAAAAACAAAAAAAACTAGCTGATGTATTCCATTCACATAGCTTTCCCTAGCTGTTTCACAAATTTTTCTTACCTAAGATTATTTTGTTGCCTACATCATATTAATCGCGGTAAACATTACCAGAAATGGTCTTATTAGTTGATTCTTTGAAAGTAAAAGGGAAATCATTAGGCTAAAGTGATAATAAGATCTTTTGAAAGTCAGTCATTAAGTGAAACAATTGAAATTCAGTTCTCTTTGCTTGCTTGGAGTAAACCAAATAGATGATAAGAAAGAATTCTCCCGTTTGAGAAGAGTACCTTAAAACTGAAATCAATAACTCAGAATGTCTCGAAAGCGGTTAACCCTACAAAAAAATATATATATAAAAAAAAGTGTGTTTTAATGAGATCTACATTTTTTGTGTTATAAGCTTTTGTCAAACTCTTATGGTTTACATTACAAAAATTATATAAAAGTATGAATGTAGCAGTCTTCAGAGGCTATTCCCAGAAAATTCAAGGTATACCTTTCGTTTATCATGAAAATTTTCCATGTACCGATAGGTGGCGGGGGGGTTTAATTGAAAATCTTCATGTCACATCCTTGGAAGATACTGAACTTAAATACCAAGTTTGGTATTTAACTGACATTTTCGTTTTTGAGCTATGCTCCCCCCCCACTCACTCACAAACACACACACACACACACACACACACACACACACACACACACAGCCATAACTTCAGCTATAGTCAAATCCACAGCTCAAGCCAGTCCGCAGTAACAAAGAAAACCCTATTGTGAAACTTTGCCCTCTAGCATCAGGTGTCTTGAAAGAAAAACACAAAACGTGCCAACTTTGGCAGCAGTACAAAGAAACCTGGCAACTTCATCGTTCGAACTACAAGAAAAGTAAAAAATCTGATATATTCCATTCACATGACTTTCTCTATATTTCTGTAACAAATTATTGTTAATAAGCTTATCTTTTATTTATTTCATGCTAATCGAGAAAAATTACCAGAAATAGTCGTATTTCTTGCTTTATTGTAAGTAGAAGCGAAATAAGGGAGTACCATAGGTTAAAGTGAAAGCCAAAAGCTGGCTGCTATGTGACTGATGTTCCTTTGCTTGTATAGACAGGAGTTGACAAATTCCTGTATGAGAAAGGTATAAGTTTTTCAAAGCTGAAACCAAGAAAAAGGAATATCTCAAAAACGATCAACTCCACGAAAAAAATGTATATAACATAAATCGTGTGTTTTAACGTGCTCTACATTTTTTGTGGGTTAAGTTTTTGTCCATCTCTTACAGTTTAGTAGTTATGCAAAATTCATCCAGAATAAAGTAGTCTTTAGAATCTATTCCCAGAAAATTCAAAATATACATTTTATTTGTCAGGTAAATATCTTTAATATACGATATTTTAATCAAAATTGTTAGAGCCATTTTTTAGAAAGTCAAAATTTTCAAAAAACGTTCCATGTAAAGGGTAGCTTGGGGTGGGGGGATATTTCTCAAAATCTTCATGTCGCATCCATGGAAGATACTAAACTTAAATACCAAGTTTGGTATTTTACCGACTTTTCGTTTCTGAGTTATCGTGTTCACAGACACACAGACACACTGATACATGGACACACACACACACGGACCTTTTTGTGAAAATACTTTTTTTGAATACAGCAGACCTTAAAACATATATTTCCGGTGAAATCTCGGTATCAAATTTTTTGGTGAAGTGCAATACCTTCTCTATATACTATGTACATAGTATGTATAGAGAAAGTAAAAAAAAAAACAAATGGATGAATACTGGAATTCTTCTTACCAACGTTACCTCTCCAGCATTTCACCAGAAGATTCATCCTTGTAGAAGGGGAAACCAAAAGAGTAGTAAAAGAAACAATACTTATTCCACCCTTAATACAAGATGGAAAACACTGCATGGCCAACTTTGAGGAGATGGAACTATTTGCAAATATGCTACTAAGTGTCTTCAGCCCAAATCCAGTGATTTATGAAGAATTCAACCACAAAATTCAATGTTTTCCCGATTCTTGTACCACTATTCTACTCCCCATTGACTTCACCTCACCAAAAGAAATCTTGTTCATAATCCAGCAACTACCAGCAAGGAAATCATCTGGTCATTACCTAATTCCAAATATTGTATTAAAACATCTGACTCACAGCGCACTAGCTATTTTAGCCACACTTTTCAATAGTTTTATACGCATGGGCTACTTTCCCAGAATCTGAAAACATGCAACAATAATTGTTATTCATAAGCCTGGAAAAAGCCCCTCAGATCCAAACAATTATCTTCGTATAAGTCTGCTACCAGCTCTGTCCAAAGTCTAAGAAAAAATTATACTGAAGTGTTTAACAAAATTTCTCAATGAAGTATCAGTATTACCTCCCTTTCAATTTGGTTTTTGTCGCAAACATTCAACCACCCATCAAATTCTCCAGATTATTGAGCAAGTGGCACAAGGCTTTGAGAAGAACGAACACACAGCTGCAGCTTTCCTTGACTTCACTCAGGCATTCGACAGGGTTGGGCATCAGGGTCTTCTATACATGCTGTTCATCAACGGCATCCCAGACTACCTTTATAAAATAATTTCCTCCTTCCTATCTCAACGTACGTTTTTAGTCCTCACAGGTAGTCATCACTCTTCTACCAAACCTATAACAGCAGGATTTACTCAAGGATCTAACCTGGGACCAGTTTTGTTCAACCTCTACACCTCTGATATGCTGCAATTTGTTTGCAACACGTCACAATATCCACACTGCCAGAAACACCTTCAAGAGGCCTTAATCTTAATTATACCCTGGCTTGACAACTAGCGTATTTCGCTCAACCAGCAAAAATGTGAAGCAATGATCTTTACACTATGCAGACAGAACTATCCACCATCAGTAATGCTCCCAGCGAAACATATACCCTGGAAAACTGAGACAGAAACAGTGAAATATCTGGATTGTTGACTCACATGGAAGCCACATATAAGTAATAAACTCAAACTAGCCTGAGCAAGACTGGCAAAGTTCTAACCTCTTCGCAACAAAAGATCTTCACTCAAACTAAAAAAACTGCACACTACTTTTTGTTCAACCTGTACACCTCTGATATGCCTGCAATATGTTCGCAACACATCACAATATATGTACTGCCAGAAATCACCTTCAACAGGCCTTAATCTTAATTATACCCTGGCTTGACAACTAGCATATTTTGCTCAACCAGCAAAAATGTGACACAATGATCTTTACACTATGCAGACAAAACTACCCACCACCAGTAATGCTCCCAGCGAAACATATACCCTGGAAAACTGAGACAGAAACAGTGAAATATCTGGATCGTCGACTCACACGGAAGCCACATATAAGTAATAAACTCAAACTAGCCTGAGCAAGACTGGCAAAGCTCTACCCTCTTCTCAACAAAAGATCTTCACTCAAACTAAAAAACTGCACACTACTTTATATGACTCTATTGAAACCACTCCTACTTTATGCCCGTCCAGTTTGGGGAGGAACCAGTCTTTCCAAAATCAAATGTATCCAGACATTTCAAAACAAAATATTGTGAATCTCAATGAAGGCACCATGGTTAGTCAGAAATAGTCAACTACATAGAGAAACTGGAATCATCATCATTCAACAATCAATTTCTTCACAAGCCAAACAGTTCTACAACAAGCTAACAGATGTCTCAGGAGCCATTCACTATTCTTTTGGCAGAAATTCTAGCTATCCAACTCGCAGCAAGAGTAGTTTACCATTGGACCAGGTCTCACAACAAGGATCTTTTGTAAAATAAAAACAAAAATGCACCTACTTATGAGAGCTCCAATGGGGCTTACCTCATTTCAATGTTATTCAGTATCATGCATGTGAATAATGTCTAAAATCAATGATCTGTAGATCACACATACGCTGATCAATCAATAAATCATTAAAAAAAAATAAAAAAAATTCTGATCCTTTGTGGCAAGTGATTGCCCAATATGTTATCTGGATGTGAGGCACTATCAAGGTATCTGGTAAGTCTGTGAGAGTTTAAATAAACATTGTTGGATGATCTCATATTGTGATCTTGTGAATAAAACTTTAATTGCAAAAGATTTACATTTTGCTGAATGAGGGATACAGATTCTAGCATATAAATGCAAGGAAAATGCAAATACAAATCTGAAAGGAAGTTAAGTACTAAAATTGGTATTTAAGCTAAGCATCTTCCAAGGATGCGACACAAAGATTTTTCAGGAAAATCCCCCCACCATAAAATTACCCTTTACATGGAACATGTTTTGATATTTTCAATTTTTTTTAAAATGGCTCTTAAGGGTTTTGATTAAATTGGGTTAATGCAAATAAAATGGAAATCTTAAATTTTCTGGGAATAGGGTGTAAGGTGCTCTTCATACTGGAGGACTTTTGCATAACTGGTAAATAATGAGAGACAAAATCTTTATGTACAAAAATTGTAGATCTCGGTAAATCACATAATTTGCCAGTTATATTTCTTTTGTGATATTTACTTTTGAGATATCCCTTGTTTTTTGTTTCAATTTTAAAATACTTACTTTTCTCAAACAGGAAGTTGTCATTTATTTCATATATCTTTTGTTACACTGCCCGTGCAAAGAAAACAGAATTTCAAAGTCATCATATAGAGACAGTTTTTAAAAGATTTGACTATTGCTTTAGCGTAATGTATTCCCTATTTCCCATCTGCTTACTATCCGTTCTAATTGGTGCTTGAATTATAATGAGCTTGATATGAGAATTTCCTTAATTTTTGGTGAAGATGCCATAAGAAAGGATCTTAATATGCAAATAGGAAGGAATTTGTAAAATGCATAACATAGGCTGTTTTTCATTTAAAGATTTGTTGCATTCTCAAGCTTAATTGGAAGTCATAAAGTTATATTACTTAACAGTAATTTTGTTTAATGCCTTTCTAAAAAGAAAGTGTGTTTTAGTAATATATTTATCACATTTCCATGGGGCTTTGAAATCAATTTGAGTACACTTAACCATATTGAATACTGCATGGAAGTGCAGATTCAAATTGTATTGGATCTTGGATCCGATCCTCTTAAAAAGTGTGATCAGAATGAGATCAAATAGAAATATGTTGGATGGAAACACCTCCGTATTCAAATTCAAATTGTTTATTGAATACAGTAAATAAACTTTTCTTCTGCTATACTAATTTCACATGATAATCATATGTTAATGCTTTTTATTTGTAGCTCTGTATGGTTTCTGTAATTGGCAGTGTATTCTCAATTATAATTATTTAAGTACAAAATCTACTTATAATATACAGATAACAAATATATGTTTAACAGGTTTGCAAATGCAGTTCCAAGTTGACCAGCATAAATTGACGAATAAAATTATTTTCGAAGCTTATGTTTCCAAAATGGTCTCAATTTGTATTGAATTTAACATGTGAAATGTAGATCATATTGAGATTTAATCAGACTCAAATCAGTTCCCCATGTAAATGTGGTAATTTAATAAGTTAAGTGTATTAAAGTAAAGAATTTGAGTTTGGTTTTGTAACACAAGACTGGGACCAGTTTCAGGAACATCTGTTTCCGTTTTTAACCCTTAATTTCTACTGAAATTTGCTTTGGTCAAGGATGAGGGTGTATCACTCATGAAAGCCTCTGGTGCTGGATCTATGAACTTCCAAAGTTTGCTGTATGGTGGTAGATTTACATCATGAAGAAAAAGAACCATATTATGAATTTTGATTTACCACCATACAGCAACCTTTGGAAGTTCATAGATCTAGCACCAGATGCAATGAAGCAAGATTCAGTTGAAATTAGGGGTTGAAAATGGGAACAAATGTTCCCAAAACTGGTTCCAGTAAGCAATTACTAAGTGATGTTTTGTGTTACAAAATGACTCAAATTCTTTTCTCTAATATTAAGCATCACTGTCACAAGCTTCTTTATATATTTACAAAATTGAAATAAAATTGAGTGTGATTTATTTCTTTAGGTTCTACAATAACTGCCAGCATACTGATTCCTCTGGTGCTGATAGCTCTTATTTTGACACTAGTTTATTCAGCAAGGAGATACAGATGGCTGCATAAACTATACCAGCTTCATCAAAGGCGTTATGATGAAGTACGGATTGGCCAGGGAGATGATGATGATGATGATGATGATCCTCCAATTGCGTGAAAGTTTACTAAAGCTTATCAATGTTCACAGCACACAGGCAGAATAAATCAAAGAGGTTCTTTACTTACAATAATATACCAAATGTTATAATAAAACCAAAGTTATTGCCTCAGATTCAGTTGATCAGGCAACAAGCTGATACATCAAGGCAAGGTCAAAGAACATCAGCCAGAATTTATTTCATTTATCTGCTGTAGGTGTTTTTCCAGAAGTAATGTATTCTATGAATGATGGTTGCTTCTGCAACTTAATTAGTCATTTGTTCATAAAAAGATGGATAGTATAGCTATTAGAAGAAAAATAAATTATAAACTAATTTGCTATCATGCATGTATGTTTTATTGATTAGTCTTTAATCAGAAAATAATCCTTGCACAATCAAAAGAAAATAATCCTTGCACAATCAAAAGAAAATAATTTTTAAAGGAATTGTTGAAGCAAATTAGATGCTTCCTTCAATAAATGTATTGTTAATGGTTGGAGATTATTTAAGATATCCTTTAGTTATGACTGAAGGGCTCACGACAAAAATGTTATAATCCAATTACTAATTTTTCAAGAAAGAGAGAGAAATTACAAAAGTAAACCTATTCCTGTATTTGTTTCTTCTATTTTTCAAGTAGAATATTATTTTGCTGCTATCTAAGAAATTGAAGTATTTTAACCTAATTGGAAACAAGGCTATTTCCCCCACATGTCACAATTTGGTAGCATAAACAATGTTCTTGGACAGAGCATATTTTCAAGTCATTGTTATAACACAATAACAATGATCAGGATAACCAACATTCAGTAAAATTGGATTATAATACAAAATTTGGTGGCTAGCCTTTAAATTTTTACTTTAATATAAAAGAAAAAGTTTGGTCTCTCTATATCATAACTTTAACCTTTTTTTTTTTAACATATTGATTCAGTTTACTGTTTGCTAATTTTTAAACTTGTGTTTTGACATGTGAAATATTATCCTCCTAAAAAGAAATATGTATATTCAAAATGTAATACACTAGAAATATATATTTCAGTGTATCTCACAAAGCATGAGTAAAATTAAATTTAACTATCTTAAGGCAATGTATTTGTAAAATTTGGTTAAAAAAATGTGAAAATTTTTAAGTTCTTTTGTTTGTCGTTTTTTTCTTCATTTTATTATACTTATTAACTTGTATTTTCATGCTACATAATTGGTTTCTTAAAGCCACAAATGGCTATTTAATCTGTCCTGAACCATTTAGTGAAACATCACTTTGAATATTAGGCAACATTTGTCTCCATTTCTTTTTTTCCCAGCATTTTCCACCATTTAGAATGCGTAGTTATAATATATTGCCTTGACATTTTCATGAGAGCTTCCAAAATTAATGATTAAAAATAAGAATATTAAATAGTTAAACTGAGATTATTTATTTCCCTTAACTCAGATTAAAAAAGTTAAAAATTTCAATAACATGTATAAAACAATGTATTTCTTTAAGCTAAGTTAAATTAAGAAATTCCTTGACAAGAATTTCTTTAAGTTTGAATGTTAAGTAAATTAAAATTTTGAAAGTGGTATATAAGCCATAGGGCTCAAGTAGCATTTCATATTACCATATTTTAAAATGATTACTTTTCTGGTGCAGAGCTTATAAGTTGATAAGTGTATCTTTGCAATTTTTGGCATCTCATCAATAAAGAGTTACTTTACTGGTACTCTTGAACTTGTCAAAAGTTGATAAAATAATGATTTGAAATAGAGTATTAAGGTTTCTGGACACACCTTGTTATCTGAAATATTTGACTTATGATCAGAGTAGTATCAGCCAAAACTAGACATTACTTTTCACATATTGATTTATGGCTCCCCACCATAGAATTGTGAATAAAAAAAATATATTAACAATGGTTTGATACACTCTATTAAAAAGTTATGCATATTATATGTTGTAGTTAGAAATATAAGCACTTAGGGGAAAAAAATGGGGGCATTTTCACAGATTGAGTGCCCAGTTTGTGAAGTGCTTCTTTGCCTCAGACCTGCATAGTTCTTTTTATGAGAGTGCTGACAAAAGCACTCGGTTTTAATAGGCCAATCATTTTTGCAATTTTGCTCATCAAATGCTATCACATGACATAATTTAGAAGCATTACTTCTGGGAACAGAGTGATAATTTTCTTGTATTTTTAATGTGTTATCAGAAGAGATGTTAAAGTTGTATTATTTTATGTACATGGTTAGTATGTCAGCAGTTATAGTTTTAAAGGTGCAAAATATTGTTATGTGTTTAGAGAGATTGTTTATTATTGTCTTTTGTTTATGTATAATATGTCATGTATTTCCTGGAGAGGTTGCAGTGCCTTAGAATGTCAGATACATGCGTCCCTCATTCAGGTCATATCTTATATATTATGTATATTACTTCCCATGGGCTGATATGCTCTTGTGATCATAATTCTTAATGTGATTTTCTCTGAATATGCAATTGGCTTTGCTCTTCAGTCATAAATATGTCTTTCAACTTCTGTTTAATCCACATAAATTAATGAAAGTATTATTAAATTAAAAAAATACAATCTATTAAGCCTATGGTTTTTCCTTGGGAATATTTGATTTGTGTGAAAATCATTAAATGTATGTACATAAAACATAATCTAGCTTCTTGCAAATATTTGTTTTAAAGTGTGTCTCATGCTTAAAAGACAATGCAGGTTAAATGGAGTGTTACCACCATACACACATTAGAATTTTGTGCTCAGCTGTGATAGATCTGTAAATTCAATGTCATCTTATGAATTACACATCATCAAATAATGAAATATGTGCACTGCTATTTAAGGTTGTTGTAAGACATTTATTTTTCACCTGTACCTTATTTTGCCTCTTTATAGTTTTAATACTTTTAAATATGATTTTATAGGTACAAAAAGATATAAAATATGAAAGGTTTTAATTTTGCAAGGTATCATCATTGTTACTCTTTGCTAAATTACATTCAAATGATTAGAGCGTTTTAAAACTGCAAAGAATGAATGATGTGCCACATTGTTTTGTGCTATTCCATTGTTTTACATTAACCTAGTGTGTTTTTGTTTCCTTCACTCTTTTTGCTTTCTGTTTTAATAGAAACAAAATCGTGTTTTTATCCTATATGCCAATGTTTCTGAACACCTGGTAACTTTAGCAGTTTCATATATTTCCTTAGTAACACTCATTTTATCTAAATAATGTAATGCATTTATTATATTGCATTTCTTCTTGTTTATGAACATTTCATCTCTTTCAAGCTTCTATAACTCCATATCTATAAATATTTACGTAAAATACAAAACAAATAACCTACATTAACACTTCACAGTGTTCCACACACTATAAACACTTCCTTACAAACTTATGCTGACCTTTACCTAAAGCACACTATCTGCTCCTGCCTCATGCCTTGAGTTGAATAGATGGAAGACTATTGTTTGTCATAGATAATGGAAAAAGTTACAGGATTCTGGCTTGTTTTAAAAACTTTCTCAAACTGTTGTCAACATTTTCTGCAATTTGGTATCTCTTGTAAACCCAATAACAAAAAAGTTTCCCACTGCTGCATAGGGATAGAATTTTATGGAAATCTTTGATTTAAAAATTTATACTGCTAATGTTACTATCAGTATCGCACTTAAGTTTCCTTTAGCTCAGAAAAAAATATGATGCATTCTGACTTTTAGTCTGTAGTTACTGGTATAAGTACAGAAACCACAAATATCAGAATTTTACTGCAAAACATATTTTCTTTAGAAATTGGTCCCACAGAAATCTAAAAGGATGTAATCTGATAGAAAAAAATATTCTGCATAGGATAATGTATTCAGAGCTAAACATTATAACAATAGAATATTTATACCATGTTATTAGCAACTTGGTAACAACTCATTAATAGAAAAAGAAAAAGCTAGTGGTAGCTGTATGTGTTAGAGACAAAGATATCCATTTAACTCCATACTGACTTTTAAGGTTGAGACAAGCTATAGATAGTATTTGAAAAAAAATTAAGGATGTTTTTCAATTACTAGAAAACCTGGTTTTTGGACTAAAAATGTATGCTTTCGTGTTATGTAAAGAATTTTCCATGTAAAGGTTCTTTCAGCAAGTAATGTCTCACTTTTTTCCCCCTCAAAAACTTGATTTCATAAAACTAAAGTTTACTTATAAAAAGAGTGGAGCTTTAATTTACATATCTTATTTTTCTTCATAAACTCCTATATCTGTGGTCTTCCTCCAGCAACACCTACCCTTTTGGTATCAATGCCTCTCTGGTTATGGAGCCAGGTTTTACCAGAAATTTGAGTTTTGGCAGAATGCCTTTTTAAATGTGTTAAACCTGTCTTCAGTTCAAAGTGAGTATCTGTATGATCTTTTGATTGAAACTCTGCAGTTTTATGTTGCCTACTTCTGCCCCTTTTTTATACATCCAACTGCCAAAATAGTGCCTTTTGTTGCCATTTTTATTATTTACTCTGTTATTAAAATCTACAATGAGGAGGTAACAGTAGGTCAGGGTTTTATTATTATCCCTTGTTCTCTTGGCTTCCATTTGGAAGCAAAATTGAATACTGAAGCTAAAACAAGGTTTCATTATAACTTATCTTCTTTTCAGTGTTCATTGCAATGTTTTGTGCAAGAAAGCTAGTAATAGGCCAAAATTCAGAGTTCCCTTACACATAAATTGTAGAGATACATTAATATTTTCATTCTGTGAGCTGATGTATTTTCTTGTGAGCAAAATACTTCCATGCAAAATATGTGAGCAGTCTGCGAACTACCAAAAGAAGTATTTCATTTCTCAGTACAACTAAACACTATAATGCACTTTCTAGGGTTACTGGGAAAAATTATTTCGTTGCAATATGGAAGTGAAAATCATAATTTCTAGTAAATAAATAGGCATAATGAAAGGTTTTTTTTATAAACTTTTATTGCCTGCCTATTTTAATGATTTATAATGCCTAAACTTTGGATCTCTGCCAATCACCTTGTCTTGCTTGAATGACACCTTTTAATGTCCAAACCAGTATGTGCGAGGACAAGGATTATCCTGTTGAGTGTGGTAGTGCATTAATCCCCTTGAATTAAGTCAGTTTGCTGCAGCATATCCAGCATGACAACCATAGATAGTCTCCCTGCTTGCTGTAGATCTTGGAGTTTCATAGAATGATCTTCTGATGCTATTGCCCTTTGTGCACAGCAGCCATCTATACTGTCAACTGCTGCAGTTGTACAACAGAATTGATACAAATATATATATATAAATATTTACCATTCCTTTGCATTCAGAAATTCAATAATGCTATATTAATGAATATCACTCTTAGACTCTCATTTTTTTTAAGCTCCTTACAGCTATGCTATTGTAGGAAGAAATGGAGTTGCATATATTAACATGGGAAACTTAAAATAATTTGCGAGTTTATCACTTTTTCAATATTTAAGTGGGGCATTATTTACTGTGCGTCCCTTACATTAGAGAGCTGAAAGGAAATTTTAAATAGTAAAGGAAAAGATGATGTTATGGAGCCCATCATTAATTTTTACTTTCTCTATACATACTATGTACATAGTATCCAAAAAAAATATTTTCATAAAAAGGTCAGTGTGTGTGTGTGTGTCAGTCAGTGTGTCTGTGAACACAGTAACTCAAAAACGAAAAGTCGGTAAAATACCAAACTTGGTATTTAAGTTTAGTAACTTCCAGGGATGCGACACGAAGATTTTGAGAAAAATCCCCCCACCCCAAACTATCCTTTACATGGAACTTTTTTCGAAAATTTTGATTTTCTAAAAAATGGCTCTAATGATTTTGATTAAAATATTGTATATTAAAGATATTTACCTGACAAATAAAATGTATATTTTGAATGTTCTGGTAATAGCCCCTGAAGACTACTTTATTCTGGGTCAATTTTACGGAATTTTGCATAACTGCTAAACCATATGAGATGGACAAAAACTTACCACACAGCAAATGTAGAGCACTTTAAAAACACAATTTATGTTATACACATTTTTTTCGTGGAGTTGATTGTTTTTGAGAAATTCCTTGTTTTGGTTTCAGCTATAAAAAACTTAAAAACTTTTCTCATACAGGCCTTCGTGAACTCGTGTCCATACAGACAAAGGAACTTCAGTCACGTAGCAACCAGCTTTTGACTATCACTTTAACCTATGGAACCCCCTTATCTTGCTTCTAATAACAAGGAAGCAAGTAATGAGACTATTTCTGCTAATTTTTTCTCGATTAGATGAAATAAATAGAGTAATTTGTTGTAGAGAAGTTGAGAAAGTTATGTGAATGGAACACATCAGATTTTTAAGTCATTAAGTGCAGTATGTGGCATCTATATTAGTATGTTGATTTTCTTTAAGCTGTGCTTGGGTATTTGCTTCACCAGTTCTCTGGGATAAGCAATGAGCATATTTTTCTATGTTTTCAATTTTTGCATTTCCTAAAGACACACAAATTTCCTCTGCCTATCTCATTGAAATCACATTACTAAGGGCTTATACAAACTACAATATGGGGTGACTCCCCTCCCCCAGAAAAAAGAGGTAACCGAAACTGAAAACTTTAGTGAGCTTTTGTGCACTCAGATTAACTATTGCACAACTATCTATTCTGGAGGTCTTCCACATTTAATATGAATTATTTAGTTACAACTTTTGTTACTACAATATTACAAGGATAAATTACATTTGAATAACAAAAGTTTTAGAATCTTGCGCATTTACCTGATAGCTCCCCTATACTTTAACCCCTAGGTTGTATATATGGGGTAAAGCTAATAACTCTTCAGTTTCTGTACACTTCTGTCTTATATTTCCTAAAAATTTTCCCATTTTAATTGTTTGGACATTTGGACTCTCCAACATTTTAATTGCTGTTATTTCTTTGTTTAAATTTCCCATTTTTTGTTCCATACTCATCTAAACCATTTGGTATAACATTTATCATACAAGTTACCATGATATCACACATCATGTTGCAAAAGACTGTTTCAATGTTTTTATGAAGTTTGTCTAGATAGTAGCAAATGAGTTTTTTCAATATCCTGCTCAAAAATGAATCATACAATGACAATGGAAATCAGTGAGCCAGAAAATAGTTGTTGGAATAAGTGTTTATTTGCAAATATGCATAGAAGCTTGTGACAGTGATGTGATTAAATAAAAAATAAAAGAATGAGTCGGTTTTTGTAACACAAACATCACTTATTTTTACTTACTGGGGACCGGTTTCGGATAACAGTTGTTCCCATTTTCAACCCTTAATTCCGACTAAATCTTTCTTCGTTGGCGACAACGATGGGGGTGGTGGTGTATTAATTGTGGAGGCATCTGTTGTTGGATCTATGAACTTCCAGAGGTTGCTGTAATGGCAGGTCTCCTTCCTAGACATTAGAATAATAAGAACAAAAGAACATAGCCTGACATTTGGAATATATAGAAAATCCACCAATACAGATAACCACATAAAGTTTGACAGCTACAACCCTACAACACACAAATATGCAGTCCTGAACAGTTTAACATACAGACTAGTACACATTCCCATGGAGAAGAATGAATACCAAAAAGAATACCAACAAATACTCCAAACAGCTACCAATAACGGTTTCCAAAAAAGTGCAGTTGACAAAAGAATACATAAATACAAAAAACTGAATCGCATAACACACACAACCACCCTAAAGAACCCCAGTGACCAACCTCAATTCAGAAAATTCACCTATCATCCTTGGGCACACAACAAACTTCAGAAAATATTCAGGAATTATAACATCACCTTAGCTCCAAAAAACAATTACAGCATTCAGAAACTGCTGTGCAGAAATTTAAAAGATCCTATCCCTGCAGACAAAAAACCGGGAATTTATGAAATTAAATGCTCAAACTGTAATTTGGTGTATATCGGAAGGAGAAAGAGAAGTTTGGAGACCAAATTAAAGGAACACATGAGAAACCTAAAATACAAACAAATAGAAAAATCAGCTGTTGCCTATCATTTTTGGACATCAGGACATGAAATCACACCAAATATAAAACTATTAAAACCAGTGTATAAACCCACAGAATTACATGTCTGGGAGAAGATCTACATCATGAAGAAAAAGAGACATATCATGAATTTTGATTTGCCACAACAACAGATGCCTCCACAATTAATACACCACCATCCCCATCGTTGTCACCAACGAAGAAAGATTTAGTCGGAATTAAGGGTTGAAAATGGGAACAACTGTTACCCGAAACCAGTCCCCAGTAAGTAAAAATAAGTGATGTTTGTGTTACAAAAACCGACTCACTTTTATTTTTTATCATACACATCTTTGGTTACCTTTTTTGAGCACCCTGTATTAAAGTAATTGAATAATATAAAGTTGTTTTGATTTGCATGTTAGCTTCACTTTTATTGTGAAATGAAAATGCTTTATTAGGATCATGTAGTAGATGATTTCGCTTCAGGCTCTTTACTGATAGATGTGCTCAATTTAGTTAATATTATGAATAGCAGTGGAATATTATTCTGAAAAATTATTTTGTGATAATCATATTAAAAGCATGCTTTCCAACTGCCTCTGTTCTTTTGAAAATTAATAATGCGTGAGGTTCAAACCACAAACATGTTGATACGTTGGATTTGGATTACATTTTTTTAACAATTTAAATTATTTTTATTTATAATATAGCATTTTCTGTCTTTTTTCTAGAATTCAAGCACAGCATTAATTATCATCTGACAGGCTGAAAAACTTGAGTCTTGAAATTGATTTAAGAGAATGTTGAGATTATTTTGCAAAAACTACGATGGGTTCCATAGTATCACCTTTATTTTGCTGTTAAACATTGTATGTGCAGACTAAAGTATTTAGAGAAAACCTTTAAAAGACCATCTGGATTTTCAAATGATTTGAAAATGTGTAGGATAAAAAGTTATATTAAGCCATTATTACTTTCTTATTCACTCTAAACTGTGATTGAAAAGTATGAATATTTAGCTAAGAGCTGAATGAAAGCACACATATGTTTAAAAGAAAGTAAAATGAAAGCATTTCATAATATCATCTGTTACAATATTTAATTAATAGCAAACATTAAAAAAATGGTGTTTTCTTTAACTCAATTCATTTAAAGCATGGTTTAAACCAAGTCAGTTTTACCCAAGCAACCCTGCTTGTATTAAGCATTCCCTAAGTATAATATACCAATGGCATGGCTTTTCTATGAAGTTAATGTGATATGGCTTACAGTATTGGTGAAGTTTGTTTCACTGTATTTGGTAACAGCAAAGAATGAGTATTAAGTTTTATTGTGAATACTATAAAGAAACTTTTACTGCACAGAATGAACAAAAAATGAATATGTATAGAAATTTCTTGAGCATAAGCTTTGCAAGAAAAGCTCAGGTGAAAATTAATATTTTAATAGTCTTTTAGATAGGATGAACCTTTTTCTTCTACACTATGCAGGAAAGAGCTAATTTCTCTACAGTACTGCTAGTTGTGAAAAGAAGAGAACATTTTATTGTTTGTCTAATTTTAGCTTTAATGTGAATGCACATAGTTTGCATATCCTTTAATTGTATATAAGTATAGAAAAATTGAAAATTTGTTAGATGCCATATACATTTTAAATACCTGCATTGTCTAATTTCACATGCACAAACTAATCCTATCTTGCTATATATTGACTTTTGATGAGCTTGAAAGATAAGAGGAGTAAATATTTTTAAAATATGTCATATTTCTACAACATTAATTGCTTGAAGTGTAACCGATCTCTTTCAGAGTGTGAAATTACTTGTAATTTGTTATTATAGATGTACACAGTTTTCAGTTAAATCACTAAATGTTAGGGTGTATTTCAGACACATGTATAGTATTCATATTTTATTGTATTAATTATCCATTGTTAATAATCCCTAAAAATTGTTTATGCAATAGAGCTGTTGCTAATTGCCAGTTTCATTCCACCTATTCAACAAATAATCAGCGACAATTTAAACCAAATTATGAGACATTTGCATAAAACTGGTACTTGTTGAGATGCCTGGCTGTTTATATTCATGCCAGGTAGGAATATGTATGCCTAGCGAAAACATATGTAACAGTAATTTTTGTCACGTTTCTTTACACTACCATGATGCTGTGTTTCAAAAATGTTTTTGAAGTGGTCTTAAACTAAAGAAAACTGCTGTTTTGTGTGTCAGACTAAAGCAAAAGTTCAGAGTATATAGCTGAAATTTGGAAAGGTTTTTGTAGGAATTTAACTAAATAAAACAAAACAATTGAAAGATCCTATTTCCTTAGCAGTCAGTTTTCTGGGGGTATTTTGAAGTTTATGCCTCTGCTTTCTAGCAAAACAATTTTAAAATTGCCTTGAACTTTGCTGTTACATGGGTGGCAGAAATAATCAAATTGCCAGAGTAAAATTATGCCAAGTTATACAGAAATCATAGCCAAATGTTTTTGATTGAACATTTTAATTTTCAAATACACATTTTGATTTGTATTAAAAACTTTTCTCTTTATATAATGTTATATACAGAGGATTGTTACAATAATATTTATTCATTGAATAGTTTGCATATATCAAAACACTTAGCAGATATCTCTGAACAACTACTGAAAATCTGCTAATAAAGCTCTCTGCCTTATACTGGGTGTTTACTTTTCCCGCAGAAGTAATGCTGTCATTGAAGCCATCGCTGATGAAGTGAATTTGTGTATTGTCCCTCAAGCGCCATCTTAATGAGGTGAGTTGGATAATGTCCCTCTAGCAGCAGGAGAACCCACTTAATGTGATGTCATTCTGATGAGGCAACTTGAATACTGTCCCTTTTGAGTAGGTACATATTCATACTTGATAGTTTGGAATAGGTATTGCATCTATCAATCATATTTATACATCACTCCTATTTTGACACTAGAATGAAAGTAACACTCAACTGCAGACATAAAGTATGCTGTTGACATCCATCTTCAGCTCATCAACATAAAACAGAGCAAACTTTAAATGTTATTCATTACTGCACCGGGAGGCAGCATAGGCAGGCTTATTGTATTAGTTTAGCAATATAGCCACATCCAGAGCATCATGGTTTGCTTTCTCTTCTACAAGCCATCACTCCTCTTTCTAGGTAGAGGTCACTTTGTTAGCTTTCTCTTTCACTTATCATCACTGCTCCCTGGTAGAGTATGCTATTGCTTCAATGTAGCCTTATCAGTTATATATGAGGTCATTCTTACTGTAACAGCGTGCAGGAAGCCATGATTAACAATGAACATCCAGTGTGTTATGAAGGACTTACTTTTTGCACATTTTCAGATTCCTCACTAGTGTAAAAAATAAAATATAAAATTCTTCTCCAATGATAGCCTTTTTTAACCATCCTGCTCATGCTATGATGTGTGGCAAGAAGTTCTTGTACTGCATGCATTTTGCATTTTTTTTCAGATGTTAATAATAAGCATTTAATCCTTCAACAATTGATGTGCATATTTATTGATGCAGACATGCAATATAATCATGTGCGATAGTTGAGGTTGCCCAATAATTCTTACTGCCTCTTTTCTTCTCTTTATTTTTTAACATGTACTTATGTCTTAATTCATGGAGTATATAAATATAACTCTTCTGACATATACAATTGACTGGCTTGGTAAACATTTAGGCATAATAATCAATCACCAGTTCACAGAGGCCAACTTGCCGCTTGGAACAGTTGACGGATTAATTATATTTTCTTGTAAGCATTTCTGTTATTCATTATTGTCGAAAAAACAATATGCAATATACATGTGTTAAATGCTTTGCAGAGATTTGGATGTAAAATTAATAAATTTTGTCTCTATTTTCAAACTTCTTCCTCATTCTTCAAAAATGCCTTTACTGCAATGTATGTTTTGTTTTTATTTATATATGTTTCTGTATGTTGTAATCTGAACTTTTTGACTAATTACAAGTCAAAAGATATGTTTATAATTAAATGTAGGATGACTTTTGTATAACCTCAAAAAATTAAATGTGGCAAGTGGTTCAGCCAGTAAAAGCTCCCTTTTCTTATGTTTTAAGAGAGTACATCCTGCATGCTCTTCTCAGAGAAGAGAAACTGTTTATTTCTTGTACATCACTTTTTTTTTATTATCATTATTATTAGTATTATTATTTATTTAGATTTCCTTGCATTCTTTTCTTGTCCAAACTTCTAGCTGTTGTATGCCTTTTTTAAAGCTAATACCTTAATTTAAGAGAATTAGAAAGCTGTTGTGATATCTCATAGCTTATATCAGAGGTTCACTTTAACAGCCATTCACGTAATTGTTGAGGAAATTCCACTAAGTTATCTGCTGAATATGTGTGCAAGTACATGGAAATAGACCACTTGGGGTTTATTGAGCAGCTGGTGTTTAAGTATTACTTTTATTTGAAGTAATAATAATGAAAGTGCCCACCTTTGTGACTTGGGTTAGCTTGGTTACCTCACATTCAAGAGGTCCCTAGTTCAAATACTGGTTAGAGTAGATAAGGTTTTCTCCAAGGTTTTCCTTTATCTTTAGAAGACAAATGCAAGGGCCCTATGGACCCTGGACTTCTTTGAGCACCATTATCCACACATCAGCCATTCATTGTCCAATATGATATCCAGCTTAAAACGCATTACATTACACTACCTTGCAATCTGTGGATCCTGTTTGGACATTAGACGCAAAGTCCAACTCTAGGATGTAAACCAAGTCAGAAATTACATTTATTGACCACTCTTGATAAAATTAACTCTATATTGAATTTTTCAGAGGAGTCAAGTTTGCATAATTTACAATTACCTGTTTGTTTCCATAAACCAATTTGTAGAGTATGTACATATTATATTAAACTTTTAAGGTCCCCTCCACAAAAAATATGATTTTAAAGCATTCTGCTGCCTGCAGGCAAATTAAATGGATTTTAAATAAAGAAATAATAAATTATTATTTTAATATCTTAATAAATTTCCTAAATATTTCTGAAAATCAGAAGCTATCAGAATGTGGGGGGACATCATGAATAATACTTCCCTCCACCTATCATACTACATTTTTCTTCAAAAGTCCTCCTTTAGATATCAGAAATGTCTGAATCATCAAAATCACTACTAGATAAGTCTCTTTCACTTGGTTAAAGAAGCAGTGAAATAAATTTAAATACAACATTGAAATAACTATAGAACTATACATAATGTCACTGGAAAGATTCTTAATAAAATAGTCTAATATACATAAACAGGAGTGGGCAATGCAAGACATATACACAACAAAATGGTTCTTTTTCTGTTGCTAAATGAAGACAGTGTCACATTTTCATTTTAATGCTGACAATATATGACTTTAATATTTATACAGAAGAAGTTTACACTGTGAAGATAGTCATGCCATAAAAGCATAAAAGTAACCAATTCATGCCACCTTTGTTTCTGTGATTGTTTTGTAAATTCAAAGTCTCAAAGTTGTTCTTTAAATATGCATTCACACATGTTTAGATAAGACATTAAATTAGGCTTATATAGAAAAATAAAATATTTTGCAAGTTTCCTGGATATTTAATCAGGGTTAAACAATGGGTAGTGTTTCATTTCCAACAAGTTGACAGCACATTTTTATTTCTATTTTTTTAACACTAAATGTTTACCATTTTGGTTTATATTGTACATTATCAGACATTAGTTAACAGACATTTGTATGTACTTACAAAAGTTTGGTTCAATTATATTTTATTTGCATGATTAATGTGAAAAAAGAAAGAACTGATATATGTCCTGCTGAGTGGCAGGGTGGAAAAAATTCTGGGAGGGGCACAAGATTTCAATTGTTGCCACTAAAATATCTTCTTTACTACTTTATTTGTAGGTGAATTCCATTCTCCAGGATTTTATTCTTGCAAACATATTAATGTTCTTTGTGTTGTTTAGAATTGTATTGATTAACTATGTGTACAAATTGAGAACATTGCTAATGCATTGAATCTTTCCTGGCCCATAGTACTGCATAAATATGTTTTCAATCTCTCAAGGATTGATAATCTTTTTTCATTCTCAGCTGTGTTCATAAGAATTGCCTTTATCATCTTCAAATGCTTTATTGTTTTGGGAAACACTAGACTTATATTGTTTTCAACAAGGACTGCTAAAGAAAAATGACATGTGATCCTTGTCGAAAATTATTTCTTGAATAAATAATTTGTAGCTGTGTTTGAGTCTGTGCATTTCTAAGTTCCCAAAACTTGTGATTGTTTCTTCTAAGTTGTTATCTGGAAATTATTTACTGAATTTCTCTTTGATTTTCAAGTATACAGAGCAACGCTGCCTAGAGTTGTTTGGTGAAAGCAAACCATGTCTTTAAAAAATGTATTATTTATTATTTAAAATGCTTCTAGTTCCTAATGGAAATGGTTTAACTTAATTCAAATGCCATCAATTGATGTTCATAGCTCGTTACATAGGTTTAATTAATACAATTGAACTATGGCCATTTTCCATTGCAGTGTTTGCAGTTTTCGTCTGCTAGTGATTCTGGTGTGAAGCGTGGGCACAAGCACTCTGCGCCAAATTCTGGCATCTTTGCCACATTTTGGCACAGCCATCATACAAAGAAATAACATGGGTCCTGCATCTCCCTGACATGAGCAGAAAGCAATGTGTAATGGATAAGCACAAAAATAAGGATTTAGTAATTTTTAAATGCAACAAAAGCTCAACAACTTTTAAGATGAATTGATTTGTTGCAATGCTGTTTGTGTTGAACTGTTGAGTTACTTTCTGGAGGGGCATGTACCCCTGCACACTTTAATGTGGACCACTGCTGTCCTGATGTTATAAGTACAAATTTCATTATTGGTTTTCAAATTTATACTATAGCTTTTGATAGAAATTCCTGGTATGCATATAAACAAACAGTGTTAAGGGACAAAAAATGCTATCAATTCTATTAAGTTCTATGTTCTTTTTAAGATGTGTCACGTGATTTTAAAAGATTATAAAAGAATAAGGAAGCCTTTCTTGCTTGTTTAATTCAAACCGTTCTTTAATGTTTTCAGGCAAATTAATGTATTAGAAATTTTATAGTTACATGTTTGTTTAAGCTTCCCTTCAGATAAAAACAGTTTTTGAAATATTTACATATTTAATTTTACAGTATTGCTTCAATTAATATCCTTTAGTTTTCATGAAAATCACTTTTATGCTTTTATGAAATTTTAATTCCTGTCACTTAATTAATTTACAGAATCTCAAATATAATTCTATGATATTTGGTCAAAATATAGCTCCAAAATTGTCTTTTTTGTGCTAAGACAATAGAGATCTAAAAGAAACAATTCTCTATCGTTTGGTGAAGCCCTGGAGATATCAGGGCTTCACCAATAGATAAAGGATTGTTTCTGAGATACCAATATCTTACCAAGCGATTGAGGATTGTTTCTTTTATATCACTACTGTCTTAGCACAAAAAAGACAATTTTGGAGTTACCATGTTTTGACCAAACACCTCAGAATTGCTATCAAGCAAAAATGGTCTTAAACACTGATAGGAATTTCTGAGGGGACTACTAATGGAGAAAGTTTGAGGATCATTAGAACAGAACCTAAAAATAATAATTAATGCTTTTAGTTGGACTGGATATTAAGTGTCATTGAATCAAAACTATTAGAATCAGACTTAATGATGAGTACATCACACTTTTTAGACATATAAAAATTGTAAGTACTGCATATACAAGAAATGTTTTTAAGTTGTGGTTTGTAATGCAATAAAATTAGAACTACTAATATTTTGGACGTTAATTTTTTATTCCATTCTGCATACCTTTCTTTATACAGCTTTATACACAGTTTTCACAATCATTTATATTCTTGTTGTATAGAATACATTTTATAGCTCCTTAACATAGAAATTTGTTACCAGTCCCTATCACCTACAAGTATTGTTTCTCATACTTTTTTGTGTATTTAAAATGTTATAGCAGAAGAAAATTCATTATTGTTATGCTTCAGAAGAGATTTAAACTGGTGATGCTGAAGACAGATTTTCATAAAAATTCAGAAAAGTATTGTTAATATTATGTTTGCCAAAACAGGCAGCTTGGTATTTATGCTTGAGAAGCTCTTGTATATGTTCGTGAATATCCCCTAAAAGATTACCAAACTCATTTTCAATATAGAAGGTTTTAACTCTTGGAAATAGCGGCACATTTCCTCATTGGACTGTGACAGAAACCTGTGACAAGGCTCTAAAAAAACTTATTTTATGCTAAGACTAGTGTTGGAAAAAGATAGCTGTAGTAAAGTAATGTAAGATTGGAAGACTTGGCTAAAAGATAAACTTTCAAAAAATATGTAGTAGTATGTACTTTATTGCAAACAGGCCTTACTGTGACAACAACCCTTCTATTTGTAAAGCTTTATAAAATTTAAATTCTGAGGGATATTTCAGAAATCAAAGTTTTTAGGTTAAATAAAAATATGTTTTTTGAGAAACCCACAGATGGAGAAAAGAATGGCTGAAAATGCAAAAAACTGGTAAAAGTTTGGAGGTCACAGCTATTATGGTAATTAAAGAAGAAAAATGGATCACTTCCATTGGTTAAGATTACAGATAAATTTTGATGCTTCATTAAGGATCAAGTTTTATGGGATCAATAAATAGTTTCTGTAGCTCTAAATATTAAAAATATAATATATATACCTACTCTGAATCTAGGTGTATGGTTGCCAGTTACAAAGAATATATCTAAAGTTTATATAAGTGCAGATTGCTCTGAGCAAATTATAAACATAAGTGTATATATTATATATAAGAATAGTATAATTTATAGCTGTAAATAATAAATAGCTACTTTCATAAGCTTTGAAAATATAGGTGCTAGCAAGATCATCAGATTCAGGCATAATTAACACTCATACTGCCTTAATCAAATAAACAAATATTTATCCTGATATATGGTAGACTTTGTGACAGTGATGTGTTTTAACAATTGAAATTTAGTTGAGTCGACTCAACTAAATTTCAAGCAAATATTTGTAATTACAATTGCCTGTTCTGAATTGCATGCTTACTAAAAGGATAACAGGGTTATATCTACTTCAAAAGAAGCTAAATCATTGTGGGCATATCTTTTGCTTACTTCAGATATAATAGTTCAATTTTTGGGCTAGGTGGAATCCACTAGAGTTTAAGTAATCAATTTCAAGATAATGCAATGTACATTTTCCTCAAAAATGCAGTTTTGAATCTAAGAGAGATTTTGCAGTTAGCCAATGAGAATTATACAGTGCCATATAATACAAAAAAACTAATAAAGTATATAATTCTTAGACAAATGTTTACAAATATCACTCTGATGTTGATTTTAGGCATTATTAGTTTTTGCAAGAATCAATAAAAGCTCTTACTTCCTTTCTGGACTAAACTAGGATGATTTTATGCAGCATCTCATGTATGAAGAAAATGAACAAGTAAACAGCCTTGTTTAGAAAAAAACAGGATATTAAAGTAAATACTCTTTTAATTATGAGTCATTACTAACACTCTTAATATTACTCCAAAACCTTCAAGTCCAAAAAGTATCAAAAATTAATATTTTGGGTAAATGAAACAAAATTTAGCCTCGTATCTGTATTGAACTTCTTGATGCAATATTAAATAATCTGCATATTTCAATTACCATAAAATTTAGATACACAAAGATTATTCCATGTTCAAGGATAGATGATGGTATAGAAGTGAATTTTATCTGCAGTGATAATTGTTTTCATTAATATACAAATTAGTTGCCTCACACTTTCTATTGTGAGCGGCAATTTTATTTTTCTGGTTCTTTAAAGTGTCAAATAACAATAATAATAAAAAAGAGGATGATAATTTAATGTTATAGTTACCTAAAGTTGAAGTATTTGTTTTTGAAATTGTAAATGTAACATAAAGGAGTAAATTTTATTGTTTAGTAGCTAGTAATGCTGTTCTTTAATTGCAGACTTTGAGTATTAATAATAATTTACAGAAAAGAATCTGGATTTATCCAATAAAGCTTTAGATTTTTTTCAGACATTGTAACATCAGTATAATCTTGCTGAAATCTGTGTTTATATTTAGGAAGTATAACTATTTTTATTTGTACACTCTTAAACCAAAAATATGAACAATCTTGTAAGTTTACACAAATTCTGCTCAACTCTGTGTTCAGTTTACTTTGACATCTCTTCAAAAGAATAGTTCATCATAAGTAATAGTTCTAAATGCTAAATGGTAAAAGTAGGTATCTAGCTCAGAGCCACTGAAATTCAAATCTCACTCTTAAGACTTTTTACATAAACATATAATTTTAATTTCAGAGGCTTATATGATACGAGGGTTGAATGAAAAGTAATGTCTCCACTTTCGTTAATTGGTTTTGAATGGGAATATTTTAGTTAATCAAATGCAGAAATAATCCTTTGAATGTGATCTTCAATTACCAATATTCACTTTTCCACATAATCACCAGCCAACGTGGTTATGGAAACAAGAGTGTCAACTTCTTCTGTGATGGCTTCAGAAGAAGTCGACACTCTGTTTCCGCAGCCACAGTCTTAGAGTTCTCTCAACGTCTTCATCAGAAGCATAATGATGCCCCTGCAGATTGTCTTTCATTATTGGGAACAGATGGAAGTCAGACAGTATTGAATCTGGACTGTATGGAGGATGCCGAATGGTGGTCAGATTCAGGCTCTGAAGTTCTGCTGTGGTGGCACGTCAAGTGTGTGGTTTGGCATTGTCATGCTGCAGGAAAACATTTTCCTTTTCCTTTCGAACCCTTGTTAGCTGTCGTTTCAGAGTTCGCAACATTGTGCTATAACACTCTGAATTTATTGTTGTTCCACGATCAAGGAAATCAACATGGATAACACCATCTGCATCCCAGAAGACTGTGGCCATGATTTTTCCAGCTGAGGGCTGCGTCTTGAATTTCTTTTTCTGGGGCAAGTCTTTGTGTCGATATTCCATAGACTGACGTTTCGTCTCTGCATCGTAATGGTGTACCTACATTTCGTCTCCTGTCACAATTGAATGGAGAAAGGCATCACCTTCATTCTTGTAACACGAGAGGTGCACTTTCATTTCAGGAATCAGCATCCGGGGTACCTATCGTGCACAGATCTTCCGATAGCCAAGCAAAGCAATAATGTGAAATGCCGGTTGTGTTTGCAGTTTCTCTCTGAGTGATACGACAATCGTCCTGAATCAATCTGAAAATTTTTGCTTGTGAAACTTGGTGGTTTCTGTCACAGGATGTCCAACTCTTTGTTTGTCATGCTAGTCAGATGTTCCTACCTCAACATCTTTAGACTTACTTGCCCAACAACGCACAATACTCACATCAACACAATCTCCATAAACTGCTTTCATTCTCTAATGAATTTCCTTTGGGATGACACCTTCTGCTGTCAAGAATTCAATGACTACACCTTGCTTAAATTGCATTGACCGACCGTCTGTACAGGGCTCCAAACTTTACAATGTAACAACACAACCGTTCAATGCTAAGGCTTCCCGCCAACTGGAGCTGTAGAGAAGAGGCTACAGAACAAGCCAGTACCTGCCACATACCAATGCTGCCATCTGTTTAAGAGTTACAAAGGTGGAGGCATTACTTTTCATTCAACCCTCGTACTTAGGTATTGTTCTTTGTTTTCCAAATAAATATAAACTATACTGTGTGTTCATTATATTTTGGCCTATTGTCCAGTACATTATCAATGCTTACTGGTAATGTTAATGGATGCATACACCAGATGGCAGCAAATACTACATAAATAGATTATAGGTTTGAAGGAAAAGGTGAAAGAGTTTGAAATCTAGTATTCACTACTAATATTTCCTGATTTTCAGAAGAATTCATTTTCTTCAGTTGCAAAATGACAGACAGAGAAAAAAAAATCACTTTGTATGTTTTGAATAGTAAATTAACTTCTTTGTAAGAAGTAGAAGAATACTCTCAAAATTGGAGACTTTTCCAAGAATTAACATAACATTTCAAATTAATGATTCTACATGTCCAATTCCATTGTAAACAAGCTCTCACTCTCTTGACCAGGTTATGCAAAACCTTAAAACGTTGCGGAAGTCAGTCATCTGGAGTATGAAGTTCAACAGTTCAGATTTTTAGTACATCTAGTAAAGATTTGATCCCGGATAACCTCAGAGTAAAAACTGGAATATGAAGTTCAGCAGTTCAGATTTTTAGTACACCTAGTAAAGATTTGATCTCGGATAATCCCAGAGGAAAACCATCAGCTTGTATCAGATATGGGTATATTGAAGACCATTGAGGTGGCTGATACCATAAATTACAGCTTTACATTACAATTAATTTTCATATGAAATAATGGTTCACATCTCTTGCAATACTTCCATTGTTTCTTTCAACTTGTATACTTTTTCCACCACATTTAACCTTTTCCTAAGTGAGAAATTGTAAACAAAATACAGAAATTCAAAATCTTCTCGGGCTTCTAGCCAGGTAAAAACTTGGCTAGACACCAACGTTTCGAAGAAGTGCATCTTCCTCGTCTTCAGGGTGAACTGATGGTTTGAGCTTGCGGAGACTGGTATTTATAAGAGCTGGGATGAAGCTAACATCTAATTGGTTCGCGAGATATTATGGCCTGGTATTTAAGATGACTGAGACATGGGCACGGACTTCGTAGAAAACTATTTATAGCAGTTATTCGGCTAATGTTTTGTATTTGAGCACGCACCTGCTAGAAAATAAGTCTTGGAAGACTGCAGGTACAGGGTTAGGTGTTAAGGCTCTTTATCATTGGTGTCCATGCTGAAAATTGTAGGCCAGAATTGCGATTTAGATTATTTGTTTCAGATGAGATGGCTAAAGCTTCTTTTACTCTCCTTTCCCAGTAGTTCGAACACTTTGCCACTATCTTGGTGTTAGTAAAGTTAGCTCTGTGGCTCTGTTCTATACAGTGTTCAGCCAGTCCAGATTTTTCGGGTTGCATAAGCCTTATTGATCTTTGGTGTTCAGAAACGCGTGTGGCAATAGTGCGTCCTGTTTGGCCAATGTACGCTGCGCTGCATTTGCAAGGAATGTGGTAGACACCAGGTACTCTGAGAGCTAAATTATCTTTAACTGGCCTGACCAAATTTTTGATTTTAGGTGGTGGCTTATGGATGGTTTTGACATTATATTTGTAGAGTAGTCTACTAATCTTTCCCGAAAAATTGCCGGTAAACGGTATATAGGCTATGGCGGCTGGCTTGTCTTTTTGTTGAGTGTTCTTGCTGGGGTTTCTTTTTCGTCCGGCTCTTTTCAGCGCTGATGTGATGTCCTTGGCTGAATATCCATTTTGTTGGAGTGTGAATTTTAGGTGTTGAAATTCCGTTTGCAGATTATCTGGGTCTGATACAGAAACTGCTCTATGCGCCAATGTATTTAGAATGCCCATTCGTTGTGACTTATGGTGGACTTATTTTAAAATACAGAAAATTCAATAGATAGAAATATGACATTGAGGATAGCGTAAATGTTGCCAGCAAAATATTTTTAAGTGCACAATGACATAAAAGATAAACAAAATTAGGTTTTAACTGTCCTCTTCAAGTTCTTTTGAGAAATTTGTTGAAACTGAGTAATATTTCTCTGCAATTCAATTGCACATTGATTGGTACTATATTTGTATCCCCTTCAGTCAGAACCCTTGTTCTGAAATAGGATTCAATAATGAAGACCAACTGTTTAACTGTTTTGTATTAAAACATCCTGATCAAGTGCTGGGGGGGGGGAAACATTTTGCATGATGTAGAAATAGAAATATATAGTTTAAACGTAAACAGTATCCCAGCTCCTCAATTATTGCTGGCTATCTTCATTAAGGTTAAAGTTGGTTGTTTGAAAGAGATACTTAGTTTTGCAACGAAAACTATGCAACTCATTGACATAAACCTACACAATCTCTGAGCAGCTGAAACTCACATCAAAAGAGTGAGGTATTTTAGAGCAAGCGTGAACTAAGGCAGACCAATTTAAAATGGACACCCAGGATATTTTCAAATGAGAATCCAAACTATATAAATTAATATTGGGCATACACATAAAGATGATTAATTTAGATTTCTGTTGCCTTATCAAACTTGACAGTATTGTTATATATAAAAATATTTTACTTGCAACAAATTTAAGCATAATGAGAATTTGGACGAAGATAATTCTAATTACTAAACACATGTTGAACTGCTCAGCCATCAGAGCAATGAGGAAAATGATGGTAGTACTTTCCTTCAAAATGGATGTATTTTAGAAATATGGTGTCACTAATGCTTTTAATGGCTGTTGCTTGTTTTAGTATGTACAATGTTTCTGCTCCGTTATATATATATATATATATATATATATATATATATATATATAATTGTCAATATTTCTATAAAATGATCACTTGTAATATAAGGTGCCACGAAATGTCCCACAAGGTTCTAATGTGTTACTTCATTTATTACAGACGAGATTAAAAGAATAAAACACAGATGCCTGTAATTCTGATAAAAAATTTACATCTATCAGTACTTTTGTCCCGTCAGAAACACTTTTAGATTTCTGGAGAGAGGTTTTGAATTAATATCAGTGAAGAAAATTTCATGGTAGTGACTGGAGCTAGTGAACTTAGGGTTCCAATAAACCCGAAGTATTCTAAACTTTTGTCATACTAATTGGCTCTTACTTCCATTATTATTGTTATTGCAAACTACACTCTTCTATAATGCATGCTGTTGTGGATGTTGCTAAGCTTTACTAATTGATGGAAAGGGCAACAGAAGGCTTTCCAAAACAAAAGAGATAACATGTGTGAATATTTTCAAAAATCTTCTAAAAGTCACAATGAATGTTGTCTTTTTATCAGTAATTAAGTACTGCAATAGTCAGTAAATTGTACTTCATTGGTCAAGTTTTGGCAGGGGCAGGTTCAGTAAGATTACTAACTTACTGCTGCCTCAGCCACTATTTACAGCAGATTGAGCTTTGTGTTTAACCAACAGATAAGTGGAAGCAGTTATCAAGAGAAAATAGCTTATAGAATTCTGAAAGAAAAACAGTGAATTTAGAGAAGTCTATGAAAAGCTAACATACCAGAATGTATGAAAACTAAAGTCAATGAAATAAAATTGTGGTTAACTTCTACACACTTCACTTATATTAAGTTAGTGGTTCAACAACTGATGATGGAGGCAAAGGCAGAGGCTCACAAAGTAATTGTCCTTCATAAAAATAAGTGTAAAAGTTAACCTATTGATTGTTATACAATTTGTAACATCAATAATTTGTTGAGAATGATTCAATTTCCATAAGGTTTGTCATCCAGGAAACAATCTAACTAAGTTTTGAAACATAGGCTTTCTGGATTATACAAATTATAAATTACTAAAAAGATTCTCCTCTTGGCCCATTACATCAATAACCAGGCGGGTGACCCTTGTGATGCATTGAATGCTGCAAAAGAGAAATTAAAAGTTCATTGCATCCATATCATTAATTTAATATACTGAAACATTCAGTTGCATAGCAGCTAAACCTCAAATCAAGGGCTAATATGGATTTTAAAATCTAGAGCAAAGATTAAGAAAATGACACTAAAATTTCAGGTCCATAGTTCAGATTTAGAGGTAATACTGCACATTTATTTATGTGTAGTTAGCATATCTGCAAAATTTTCTATAGTTTCAAATTACCCTTACCTGAAAAACATGTCTGCCTTGAGTATGAAGCAAATACTAAAGAAAAAAAATTGGTAACTCATTGAGGATGCTTCAAAAGTTATTGGTGATTCATAATTAAAAGTGTTGTTGCCAACATTTTAAAATCTGGCTACATTACTCAGAAATAAGAAAGAAGTACAGTTTTCTGTTAATTTGGTGGAACCTGTATGAAATGATTGGAACAAAATTGCTATTTGACTGCCTCCGTGGTTGAGTGGTCAGCGAGCTGACTTCTCACCCAGAGGTCCCGGGTTCGATTTCCGGCTGGGGCAGGGTATTTTTCTTTAACCGGAATTATTCCCTATCCCCCATAGAGTCTGGAAGTATGAATGTGAGAGTGAATGTGCGTGTGTTTAGTAGTATAAAGTTTAACCTAATGTTCTGAACCTACAGTTTCACAAGTGAAAGCCCCCGATATGACCATTGATGTTAAAGGGGGCTATACAAATGAAGCAATAAAAAAAAAATTGCTATTTATAAACTAAATAATGGTTTTCAAAACAAATGGTACATATGAATAGAAATGCTAAGAGAACACCAGAGTTGAACTTAGAAAAAGTATAGAGCAATATTTTTGTTTCAATGAAACTTTAGGTTTTAAAAAGAAATAAAAGTTAATCATTATTTATATTTAGAAGTTTTCTACTGTACCTACTTCTGAGCATTCTGTGTCACTTTTGTGTGAAACTTTGGCCACATATTTCTGCCATAGCTGTTAAAATGGTGTGTTTTACACAAGTTATGTGCCCTTTATTTTTAATTGCTGTTTGATTATTTCTGAAATATTTTCAGTTTTAGCCATTGTGATTTGCTGAGATTAGTCATTGGGGTGATCAAAAAATAACATACACTTTAGATCTGTAAAATTTAAAATGGAGATGTGAAAGGGAATAAATAAGAAATGTTTTCTAAATCTATATTTTAAACTGCATTAAAATATCCAAAAACATAAGTGATGTGCAAATGTCTGTGTGCTGTAGTGTTTGTACTCCAAAGATGATAATTTGCAATGAAAAATTGACAGCTGTCTAATATTGGCATACATTTGGTCACCTTGCTTAAATCTCTTAACATGCCATCTTTTTAATCATAAATAAAGTTTATGAAACACTTAGGGTAAGACTGAGCATAATTACTTGGATAGACTTGTAAAATTTATGTTGTGAAGTAAAAGTATCTGTTGAAAATGTGATTTTCAGTCAATCCAAGTTCAGCAGTTAACTTCCAGTAATCTGTATTTCTTCCACTTTAACTGTCAAGTTCTTACACTCGTTTCCAGCTTACCACAATATGACTGAAAAGTGCAACAACTTATTTGAAACCTATTGTTATTTGATGCTTTATAATAAATGTAATTGTGCTGAAATAGTGTGCCATAAGATTGTGTATTGGTAAATTAATAAACAAATTTAAAAAAAAAACTTTTGCCTTGAATTTTTTTATGAAAAAGCATGAAATATACTATTCTAAAACAAAAAAAGTTTGTTCTTAATGATACTGTTAATTACCCCATATCAGAGCCTTCAGTGCACCTGAATTTCGTCCTGCTAGTAAATCTACTGACATGGGGCTGTCACTTTTAAACACACTTAAAAACCATCAATCTGGGCTGGATTTTTGAACCACCAATTTTGGGATGAGAAGGCCTAGGTCTAATCAATTTAACCACCAGACCAATAACTATGCTGTTCTAGTATCACTAAATGAACACATCATTGCTACACATGAGAAATGATTTATGAAGTGAAAGTTGTTTGAACTCAATTTTAAAAAAGCGTGTATTTCATTATGGAGTAACTTCTGCAAAGAAATGTTTTTTCTCTTAAAGACAATTTTTGTACTTTCATAACTTATATTATGGCAGCACCATGGCCAAGTGATTATATCGCTCATCTCTCACTTAGGCAGCCTGGGTTAGATTCTTGGCATGTAGGCTATATGGTGGATGAAGTGGCATTGAGCAGGATTTCTCCTGGTTCTCCGGTTCCCTTGCCTCCCATTCATTCAAGAAAATGCTCCATTACCATGTTTCCTATTATTCACTTCATCATTTCATATTCATACCAAGCATCAAGCTGATCACTCATCCTGGCTTCTCTGTGATCCAGAACTTCTGTTCCTCAAGAGGTGTCTGACCCCAGGCTGTATCTTGCAAGTCCAACATATGAGGAGGATAAACAGAAAAAGACAAGCAAGAAACTAACTTGCATTACAAAGGTAGCCAGATTTCAATGAAAGACTAGTGTTTACTGAAAGAATATTAATGGCACGGTTTTTAGGCTTTTGAATACTGAATTCCTTTCATACAAAGAAAGTATGTTAAAACATTAAAGTACCTACTACTAATAGGGTTTTTATACATACACACACTCACACTCACAAGAGTTGGGGCCAAAGTCATGGCAGCTATTTATTTTCTTGAAGATACCAGTCCGATTGGAGAATGTGACATATATAGACAAAAGGACAAGGTGTTAATTACATGTGTGGACAATGAATAGCACTGAATATCCTAACACACTAATTTATTACAGTAGTATTCAAAGCAATATGGCCTCGATGCAAAAGAAAAAGAATGACAACACAGTACACATACAATTGACGTCACAAATATGGGCCTAAAGACCCTCAAAGTAGTCCCCTGCTACTGTCACCACACGCCAACGATGTGGGAGGTGCTGAATACCAGCTGCCACAGCATTTTCCGCACCATCTGTGAATTGGGTTATCTGTTAGCGCACAGCATTAGCAATGTCCTCTTGTGTCCTTAATCTTTCGAATGAGATCAAAGTCACAGGATGAAATGTCGGTACAGTACGGTGGGTGCTCCAATTCTTCCCATCCCCAACTTTGCAGTAGCTGCCCTGCACATTTTGTTTGATGTGGTTTTGCATTGCCTAGCAGGATTATTGCACTGTCCACAAGATCCGGACGTTTCTCCCGATTGCCACGTCGTACCTGTCGCACCAGTAAAGTCCCTGGAGTACTGTGCGGTCACTGTTCTGCCGTGTGGAACAAAGTGGCAAACAATGACACCTCTGACGTCATATGCGACGATCACCATCAATGTGACGGGAAGGATTCTGACGAAACTTCTGCCTCCTTGGTGATCCAGCATATCGCCACTCCGCGGACTGACCCAAAATTCATCGATGGCGATTATTCGTGACAAGAATTGATCGCCTTCCTGTTGCCAGCGTGCAAGGTGGTCAGAGCATATTGCACAGCGCACCCACCTTTGAACTTCCGTCAGTGCATGCGGTACCCACCGCGCTGTGATTTTGCGTAGTTGCAGCTCATTACGCAATATCCTGTGGACGGTGGGTTCCTCGATGCCACTTGCCCTCCCTAACTCCAATAGCGAATCCATTGTCTTGTCTTCATCCAGGAGCTGCTCAAAGACGGCACGTGCCACGTTGGTCCGCACACTGATAAGTCGTACTGAACGTTGCTCATCACTGGTTGACAGACGTCCTTGATGAAACTTTCCTAGTTCAGTCCTAATGTCAACACATGGGAGGGAAGAGAGAGACAGAGATACTGAAGCAAAAGTGTTAGGCTGTTGATTGGTTCAGGGAAGGTAATGGGTGTTAACTTTTACGTGGATGCATATTGTAACAGCCTCCTAAAAGTACAGTACTGTAATAGTTTTCAGATCACTGCTCTGCGCGAGTTAGTTTCGGAGAGAAAAGTATGCAATGCTTCGATTCTTATAAAAGGTAATAGTTCGACATTTTATCCATATCCGACACATACCAAGCAGATGGCTCTGGGTTCGTGAATTCTGAAAGGAATGTTTACAACAGACGTACACAGTCTATAAAAAACATAGATTAGACAGAAGACCGGCGAAATTATATATCGACTTTATTAACTTATTACTGTTAAATAAAATGCAGCTAACTTATATTACTAAAGAGCATTGGTATTATATACACAATAAGTTACAAGCCTGTACCAGACAGCTCTCTTAAACGACCGGTAATTCTCGAGGTGAATGCTGATTAAGCTGTTTATAGTGCAGGTCGCCTCTGATAATGTGTTATTTAAGACTGTATTTTCTGTGCATCTCGCATGCCTCACAAGCCCTGGGGACTTGCTATATGCAGTTTAAAAACAGTAAGCTTTTGATCATGGATGATTAGCCGTAATAAAATACAACCGAGGCAAGCCTTTAAAAAGTGTCGAGAGGCGAATGGTCGCGCTTGTTTCGCGGTGCTTAAATAAAGAAACCCCGAATCGGCCATACAGAATATCGAAAAAGAAACGGGTGATCTCCTTAGCGTTTCTGCATTTAGTGTGCATAGTGTTAGAATGGAACAGCAAGCATCCGGAAGCCTAAGAACACCGGGAAAATCGCGTAAATATAAAAAACGTTCGGAGAAATACGATGATTTTGCGAAAAGTGCTATTCGCGGTAAAGTTTATGATTGTTTTTTCAGAAATGAACCATCGACTCTAAATACAATTTTGCATGCTGTACATTCTGACATAGAATTGCCACATTTCTCAAAGTACTCTCCACAGGTTGCTGATATATATCGCTAGTGTTGCAAGACTTATGTGCGCACATGTACCGTTAACACGCGGCGAGTTGAGCCAGCTCCGCCTTGTTGACATCAGGACTGAACTAACTTGAGACAGACTCTACTCACCGTGCTACTGTACGTATGGTAAGGCATTATTTCCAAGGGCTTCCACTAATTCACTGTGACATTTCATCGCATTTCTCCCTCAGAGAACGGCTATTTTAAGCGCGCTGCTCAACACGGGTTACTTCCATCTCGCACGACACTCGCTAACTGACTGATTTCACAGCCCTCTCTGCGCTACTATCAGCTATTACAAAGCCATCTGCTGTTCTGCATACACACTATGCCTGCGCAACTTCCACATGCTACATAATATACGTTTGTGATGCGTTCATATATCTACAAGAAAAAAACTAGCTGTCATCACTTTTGCTCCAATGTCGTATATATATATTAACTGTGTTACATTCAAATGACTTTCTTCTACAAACTAGTATTTAAAACCTTATTCAACTATTTCTTAATCAAGAGAAAGGTTTGCAGAAATATATTTTTAGCATATAAGTATAACAGATGCAGGAAATGTTAAAAAGATGGGTTCTTTATTTGATGGCTTTGAAATTCTAAACTGTTTGCATAGCTCCGAGGGGGGAACAATTAAACAATTTATATATTTTCAAATTCAAAGCTATAACACATAATATCTCAGAAACAAGTAAATGCCATAAAAAAAATTTAATAGACACAAATAGTGTGTTTTATGAGATTACATTTTTTGTGTTGTAATGTTTTCTCTATCTCTTATGATTTACGAGTAGTACAAAATTACTCAAAATTCGTTCAGAATGAAGAGGCTTCATGTATATTAACCAAATGAAAATGAAATGGCCTGTTATTTATAGACGCTCTTTAACTGCTTTGGTTCTCAGCGTCCCATTCAATACTGGGCGTGAAAGATCGCTTAATTTTGCTCAGGCCTCTCTTATCAGGCTTAAGGTTCTTTTACGTGCCGTAAATCTACGACACGGGATCCACAGCTTTACTTCCCTTCCGAAGGAAGCCATGCTAAGGATTTTTACGCCCGAAAAAATCCATCGTCCTCCGCCGTGTTTGAACCCGCGACCTTGGGTATATGAAGCTAGCATGGTAACCATTACACAGGGGCGGCTCGTCCTTACGTGCTGAAGAGCTGCAGCACGCTACTTTTTTTTCTTCTAAATTACATAACAGACATGCTGAAGGACCATGTAATAAACATAACACATTATGGTAGTAATAAGAAAGGCAGCACTGCCAATGACGAACTCTCGAAGCAAGGTAAACACGCAAGTTTAGCTAATGGAATGCATCCACGTGCTCAAAGCGATCAAGCACGGTAGGTGAATATTGCGCTTGCGTAGAACCTTCCCCTCTTACCCCCCCTGACGGTCGCTGTCCAATCGTTTTCGCACTGCTACGTGCTGCGTTTGGCTAAAGCACGGAATCAATGAAATCGCTACGAGTGTTAGTTCTTTTCCTTATAATCGTTTTGGCAGCAGACGAAACAGCCCTGCCACACTCACCTAAGTGCCACACTAAACATCAGAATTTAGTGAAATTAATTAAAGCGTATTACAACGTTTTATTTTAGTTATAATAACTAATTATATCTTTGTGATACAAACTGAGCCATAAAAGGACTATTATCTCCATACCTTATTCACATTGGAACGTACAGAACATTGTTTGTTATATTGTTTGTTAACATTGGTAACCATAAGTTCATATTGGCGCAATGTGTTACTTCCGCAAATGTGAAATCTAACAGGCCCACGTGTATCACATTGAAACAAAGTGTTCTGTTGTGTAAATGTTATTCAGTGTCAGTTTTCAGTTTATTTACAACTGTGATTGCACTTTATTATATTTCAGTATCATTCAGTGTAGGTTTGTGTTACTTTCATAGGTAAGAAAACTTTAGTCATACATAATGAATATAGTTGATGAGCTGTTAAAAACTCCCTTTTCAAGGCGATCGTTAGATGAAAAGATCAGGATAAAAAATTTAGGGCGACCTACTCCTGATCTAAAAATTGAACAGAAAGCAAAAGGAAGTAAAAATTCTATTTACACAAGAAAGTTTAACACAAATATATATGACAACAGTGACTGGATCTGTGGTTGTGAAATCAGAAACGCGCTCTTTTGCTTTCCTTGCCTCTTGTTTGGAAGTACAGATTCGTGGTCTACGACTGGTGTTAAAGATCTAGGTCATGTTAATGAATATATAAAAAAAACATTCAAATAGCAAGAAGCATATGAAAAACTCGCTTGACTTCTCAATGCTTGGAGGTGTAAATATTGCAACGCAGCTAAGCAGGGCATATCAAGATGCTACACAAAAACATAATGAACAGGTTGAGAAAAATAGATACATATTATCCAGGATAATAGACTGCATCAAATTTTGTGGGGCCTTTGAGCTTGCTTTGCGTGGACATGATGAGACGGAAACGTCAGATAATCCCGGCGTGTTTTTAGGCCTTATAAATCTATTGGGCAGTATAGACAGTGCGATGAAAGAGCATACCGAAAGCAATAAGGTGTTCAAAGGATTATCTAAGACCATCCAGAATGAACTACTTGATTGCATGTTGGAAGTGTGCCACGAAGAAATTGAAAGAGAAATGAAGGAGGCAGCCTATGTTGCTATCATGGCAGACGAAACCACTGATATCACTGAAAAAATTCAGTTGGCATTAATTTTTAGATATGAAAGGAACGGCTTTATTTATGAACGGTTTTGGGGATTTTTTAATCCATCTGATCAGACCGCTAATTCTATTGCCGGTTGTATTTTGAAAGAAGTGGACACCCTTTTTAAGGATGATCGCCATAAAATCATCGCCCAGACTTATGACGGTGCGTCTGTAATGAGCGGCAACACAGGAGGCGTGCAGATCAAGGTGAAAGAACACTATCCTCTCGCACAGTATGTACATTGTTACGCCCATCAATTAAATCTGGTTATGGAGAAAGCAGCTTCTCAAAATCAGTCCGCCAGAATATTTTTCTGCAGTCTCTCAGCTTTTCCAGCATTTTTTTCAAGATCTCCACAGCGTTTAGCAGCATTGGAAGCAACTGTTGCTCGAAGAGTTCCTCGAGGATCTGCAACAAGATGGAATTTCAAGTCTAGGACTGTTAACACCGTATATGAACACAGAGAATCTCTGATCGATTGTTTTGACGAATTAGAACAATCTTTATCAGATAGGACAGTGCAAGAAGCTCGTGGCCTGCGGCATAATTTGGAGGATGGAGAATTTAATTTCTGGCTTGCTTTTTTTCAGAAAATAATGCCACATGTAGACATTTTGTATAATCAGCTACAAGCAAGACAGATGGATGCAGTGAAGGCAAAAAATGCAGTCCAATCTTTTGCCAAAGCAATTGATGCCGTGCGAAGTAGAACGGATGATATAGCACACCAGATTCAGACATCTAACGTCCACGTTACAAAAAGACGTCGTAGGGAAACTAACTTAGGAGTAGATGCCAAGGAAGTATGTGACCGAATAATATCGGAGGTACACAGCCGCTTTGAGTCCACAGAACATCTTGATGCTGCAAAACTATTGGATGCAAAAAACTTTGAATTATTTTCTCAAGTTTTTCCTGAAACAGAACTCGGCATTGTCTGTGATCGATACAAAGATCTCGACAAAAACAAGCTCCGAACCGAACTTAGCATTTTATATGAGCATCCGGAATTCAGGAAAGTAGAAGGTGCTCTTCCACTCTTGCAGTTGACACTAAAAAATAATCTACAAAAAACTTTTAGTGAAGTGACAAAGGTTTTAAGAATTGTTGTGACTATTCCCATGTCAACTGCAGAACCAGAACGATGTTTCTCCTCTTTGAAGAGGATAAAAACCTTTCTGAGGAACACCATGTGTCAGGATCGCCTTACCTCTCTGGCCATGCTATCCATAGAGAAGAAATTCGTTACAAATATCAGGGATTTCAACGTCAGAGTGATGGACAAATTCTGCATGAAGAAACATCGGCGTATGGACTTCATTTTTCGAAACTAGGTGAGTTGCATGCATTTTTTTTCCCCCGTGCAGCACGCTACTTGTTTTAGGCACGAGCCGCCACTGCCATTACACCACGGAGGGCGACGTGTATTAACCAAAGACATACATTTTATTTGTTGCATAAATATGTCAAATATATGGTATTTTAATCAAAATCATCACAGCTATCTTCCAGAAAATAAAAACTAACAGAACTTTTGCATATGTATTATGATTTTGGATAGGGGGTGTAGCATTCTCAAAATATGCTGAACTAGACATTCATCAAAATTTCATTTTTTAATTATGCTGTTCAATGATAGGCACATGAACACAAGTTGAGCTTTTTCTAAAAATTCTTTAATTTTATTCACTATTCTAAAATTTGCATTTATGGGTAGTCTTTTATGTAAAATTTTTGGGCTAAAGGAACACTTAATTCCACTTGCTATAGGTGAAAGTAGAAATTACAAAACAGTATATCCTCATTTAACCAAATTTCAAGGGGCCGAAAAATAGCTAATTTGGTTTAACAAAGTTAGAATTAATTTTTCTTTATTTATTTTTTTCAAAATTTATAGTCCCTTATTACAGTCTAAAACAACAAAATATGATTATTGAGTTAACTTTTTCTCATAATGCGTACCAGCAAATAAGGGTGCTCTATTTTCATGATCCTTATGAAAAACTTTAAATGACTGCACTGTAAATGTACAACAGTGTTTCTGTGTTTTATTAGAAAGTATGAATATTGTAAAATTCTTTTCTTTTTTTAAACAAAAAAATTGTGGAACAACACTTTTCATTGAATTTGTGCATCATATTATGAATGTAGCAATCATCTAAATAAATACTTTAATGTACTGTTTTTAGCACATTAAGTTTTAATTATAACACATGTTTTAGCTAAAATGATTCTTATCCATCATATTTGAAAAAATCATTATCATTTGATCATTTGAAAATCACCCTCTGTGGTATAATGGTTACCAAGGTCATATACCCAAGATCGTGCCTGGCAGAGGACAATGGATTTTTTCGGGTGTAAAAATCCTTAGAATGGCTTTCTTTGGATGGGAAGTAAAGCCGTGGTCCCATGTCATAGATTTACGGCATGTAAAAGAACCTCAAGCCTTTGAGCAAAATTAAGTGGTCTTTTATGCCCAATTTAGAATGGGATGCTGATAACCACAGTAGTTCAAGAGCGTCCATAAATAAATAACACACTTCCTCATTTGAAAATAATCATTCATTCTTGTTTGATGGGCTGTTGGTCATAATATTATGACACTCTCTGAAGATGCCACATCAAGAGCAATCTGAAATGCCATGGAGACATCAGAAGTGGCAGCAAATCTCTTGAGAACAGCAATTGCAGTTGCAACTTCAGCGAGGAGTGGCAGTGTTATAACTTCATATTCCTCCTCAGAAGATGATAGTATGGAATTATTATTCTCTTCTGTAACATCAGTAGAAGTGATGACTGTTTCTTCAGCAGCACAGATCTCATCTGCCTGCTTCCTTTCTTCCATATGCCTGCCTGCACCCATACTGACGGTACAAGAGCAGCATCAGAATCCTTAGTTGTATCTGCATTATCGGCAAATTCAGATGTAAGATTAAAGGTTTCCTCTTCAATTCCAGTGGAATTATCAGTTGCTGTCTAGGCTTTCTTAAAACAGCTATGGTGACTGTTGAGACATCATCCCAAGCAGCAGATATGTTGCAGATAGCATGCAGAATATTCCAATGTGGGAACTGTTTCTTGAAGATCAATTGCACTAATGGCAGCTTTAACAAGTCAGCGTCGTAATTACACTTCATTGAAGCAATTATTCCTTGATCCAATGGCTCCAGGTTGCTTGTGGTGTTAGATGGTAAGAAGACAACTTTTATGTTTGGAAGTTCCAGATGATGGATCTAATGTGCTGAGCAGTGGTCTATAGTTTGCAAAATGTTTCTCTTCCTTGCAGAACTTTGTTGCTGAACCTTCAAGAGCCTACGTAAGAGAGATTTGTTCCTCCAAGCTTTATTGTTATTCTCGTATTGACAGATTTTAATAGTTTTACATTTTTAAAATAACATAAATTTTTGTATTTTCCAATCACTAAAGGTTTGGGCTTCTCAGATCCATCTGAATTACAACAGAAGACCACCATCAGTTTCTCTTTGCTGCATTTTCCTCCATGACATTTTTTGCCCTTTCAGGCATCAAGTTATAGAAAATGCCTGCGTCATTCATATTAAACACATTTTTGGGTGATAAAATAGGTTGGATTGAAACTTGTACTCCTACTCGTTGGCATCATCTTTGCTTACTTTATGCACTTTGCCACAGACATTGACAGAACGGATTTTATGCCTCTTCTGAAAGTTCCACTGCCAGCCTTCAGAACACATGAAACCCAAAATTCCCTTTTTCTGGGTGATTTCACAAGTCTTTTCTTGAAGCACGGAGCCAGTCATTAGAATTTTCTGTAAACGCATATACTGGAACCATTCAAACAGTGAATCCTCCACTTCTTTGTGTCTGACTGGCCTCATTTGCTTGCTCTTGCCGATAAATGAGCAGCTTGCCAGATTTGCCTCAATTTTCTGTCTTGAACTTATAATCAATGATGGAGTTGACTTCGAGAACTTAAAGTGTTCTGCAACGTGAGTTTTAGTCTTCTCTCTACTGTCAACCATAAAAACAGGTGCTAGATCAAGGCTGTATAGTGAAAGGTCCATGGTGCTGACATTTTAGGGCATCTATATACTCAGTTGTTAGCTTTGGTGTATGTGATGGTGTGTTGTTATAATTTAAAATTATTACTCCTTTTGAGTGTTTTTAATGACTTTTTCAAAAATTTGAGGTAAACAGAAATTTGTGTACAAATCAAAGTAATGGTACATATACCTTCTAATTCTATAGTAATAATATAGCCTGTTTTAGAAAATAAAACTAGCAACCTTTATCAGCATTGTGAATTGGTTGGAACCTTTGTAGACTTAGTTTCTGTTACAAAGACCCATTTATTCAATTGACTTTTCTTTGCTGGATTAAAACAAAAAATCCAAGATTTATCACCAGTGAGGATATTTCAAACCAAATCTGATGTGCTGCTCGAAATTTTTTCAGAGTTTTTGAGCATCAATAATTGCATTGTTTTTGATTGATAGTTTATATAGAACCCACTGAAAACAAAGCTTTCCCACATTTAACTGTTAATCTAAAATGTTTTGGTTTGGACTCATACCAATGCCCAATGATATCTGAATAAAGTCATGAGATCTTTGTTGACCTTCAAGCATTGTTCAAACACAGCAATGTTACCATGAGTACACGGCAGTTCTAGGGCTTTCTTCACAACATTGATCACTAATAAAAAATCTGGTGCTCCATTCACATAACTTTCTCTATCTGGTCCATATACAAACTATTTTTACAATAGATTCTAACAAAAAATTAGTCTTTATCTACATCATGCTAATCAACATAAACATTAGCAGAATTGGTCTTATTATTTGCTTCCTTGTAAGTAGAAGAGAAATAAGGGAATACATTAGGCTAAAGTGAGTCAAATTTTTTAAAAGCTGGTCACTATGTGAAACATTTGAGGTTCGGTTCCCTTTGCATGAACCTGTTTGAAAAAAGTTAGGTACCAAAAATGGTCAACAGAAGAAAAAGATATATGACACAAATAATGTCTTTTATCGAGATCTACGTTTTTTGTGAAGTAAGTTTTTGTCATCTTTTCTTATGGTTGAATCATTGTGCAGAATTCTGCAAAACTCATTCAGGATAAAGAAGTCTTCAGAGGTTATTCCCAGAAAATTCAAAATATACATTTTATGTTTTATTTGTGATATAAACATCTTTAATATATGTTATTTTAATAAAAATCATTAGAGTCATAATGGATAGTTTGTGATGCGGGATTCTTGAAAATCGTTGTGTCACATTATTGGAAGCTACTAAAGATAAATGCCAAGTTTGGTATTTAACAGTCTTTTCGTTTTTGAGCTTTGCTATCCACAGACACACACACACACACACACACACACACACACACACACACACACACACACACACACACAAACACACACACATTGTTCTAAAAATGCTCTTTTTGGACTCTGGTTACCTCAAAACATATATTTCTGGTGAAATCTCAACATTGAGTTTTTTGGTGATATACAATACCTTCTCTAGCTACTATGTACATTGTATGTGCATACAGCTAGAGAAAGAGTAACCAGCCTCTTTTGAATTTGCTGTATGAATTATAAATGTTGCCTTATATACAGTTTCTTCACCAAATGCATTTCTAAGCTGATCTTCACATCGTTTAGGCAAAAGCAATGACTTAAACTGTAAAAAAATCATACCCAGTAAGGTTCTGTAGTGAAATTTATTTTTTGTGAATACAAAATCTATTAATGATAATGAACAAGCTATTGGAGCACATCAAACTACACAACAGTCAGCTTGCAAAACACTAGAAAGTAGCTCTCAGGCATAAGTAGATTTCATTTGTTTTTAGAAGTATGCCATTTTAAATTTGTCAGTGATGCCCTCATAAAGAGGTGATGATCAGTTATTAATAAGAGTGTATTCACAAGGTTTTAAGCTGCTCTCACCTTCTTGGTTAATTTGTAGGGCAAGGAAAATATATCAAAAAGGGGAAACCTATTTTGTGGTTTAATTCCCAAGTTTATATTTATATCATTTCCTCCTTTTCTTGAATAATAAAGGATAGTTCTAAATAAACTAGTCAAAAGATTTTCTTTTAGTCTCAATAGTTAAAATAATACTACCGAAACATATTCTTAGATGCTTTTATGATAATCTATCTGCAAAAATAAAAAAATCTACAGTTTTCTTCTGATTGACTTTATTTTTCATATACTTAGAACATATAACATATTTTGTATACAATATTTTAAAGATCTATTTCAAAATATTGTTGTGATTTTAATTTCTTGTAGGCTCAACTTTGGATTGTATCAGATTGGCTGAGTTTCTTTCCTGAAGTAAATAGAAAGTAAATAGAAAATTAAAAAAAGGGTTTTCACTAGAAATGCACGTTTTGAGGCCCTATCAATTAAAGAAAATACAAAATGGCCTGCATGCATGAGCGTGGATGTGTGTGAACAGCATAATTAAAAAACAAAATTCTCCGTAAAAACAAAGCTTGCTATTTAAGTTCAAAATCTTACAAACATGCATCATGATTTTCCAGAAAATCCTCCACTCTAAGCTACCCTTAGTTAGGAGAAGATTTAGTTGCTTTTGATTATCTCAAAAATGGTTGTAACAAACTTGATTAAAATAATATGTGTTTAAGATATATGCATGATAAATAAATTTCATTTCCTGATTTTCAGAGAACTGTCTTGAGAAATCCTCTTCATTCTCAATTAAATTTGTGTCATTTTGTATGTCTGGTAAACCATCAGAGGTAGACAAATGCTTACTGCACAAAAAATGTATATCTTGTAATGCACATTTTATATAATATTTTTGCTGTTTTAAAACATCTCCAAGATTTTTGCTTTCCCCAAAAGTACTTTGTACATAGTGTATAGAGAAGGTATTGCATTCCACCAAAAAATTCGATACCGAGATTTCACGGGAAATACATGTTTTGGATCCCTCTGAATAAAAAAAAGCATTTTTAAAAAAAGGTCCACGTGCATGCATGTGTGTGTGTGTGTGTGTTTGTGTGTGTGTGTATGTGTCTATGGATAGCATAGCTCAAAATCTAAAAGATAGTTGAATACCAAACTTGGTATTTAAGTTTGGTATCTTCCAGGATGCGACACAAAGATTTTCAAGAAAATCCCCCCACCCCCAACTACTCTTTACATGAAATTTTTTTCGAACATTTTGATTTTCTCAAAAATGGCTCTAACGATTTTGATTAAAATATTTATCTGACAAATAAAAAGCATATCTTGTATTTTCTGGAAATAGACTGAAGACCTCCTTATTTTGAATATTTTGCCGAATTTTGCTTAACTGCTAAATCGTAAGAGATATACAAAAACTTATTGTACAAACATGTAGATCTCGTCAAAACACACAATTTATGTCATTTACGTTTTTGTTGTGGGGGTAACCGTTTCCGAGATATTCGTTCTTATTGGTTTCAATTATGAAGTACTAATACTTTTCTGACTGGAAGTGCCCGTTTTACTTTTGTTCTATTTCTGGCCAAGCAAAGTACAATCGCATAACGATAGCTTTTAAAACATTTGACTAATGTATTCCCTTAGTTCCCTTCTGCTTATAAGGAACTAAGTAATAAGACCATTCTGTTAATGCTTATCTCCACTAGCATTTTGTAGAAAAAAGAATACTCTTTTGTTGGAAGTTTGCAGAGCAGCTAGAGAAAGTCATGTGAGTATAATACATATATATATATATATATATATATATATATATATATATATATATTTGTTTTGTTTAAATTCTAGAGGACGTTGGTGCAACATTCAGATTTTCTTTTAATTAATGGGTACAGCTATGTTTCAGTTGCAGTTCCCGGTTTTTCTACCTTCACTTATTTTGAATATTAGTAGCGCACCTATGGATAAATACTGGAAACAATTTAACGCACTGTCTGCAAATAGGGAACATGGCGGATGTTAATTTAGTGGCCAAGTTCGATGGAGAAGTGAAAGCATTGTAAAGTCGACTGTTTAGGTGTGAATAGTGAAAATAGCTTGTGTTTCGGATTTTGAAATAAGCGTAATTTATTGTGTTCATTAAAGGCGTAGAGTAAATAAGCCTTTTGGTATTGGTTATATTTGCCCTAGTTTGTTTTCTCATACCAATTTGGTTGGATAAAAGGAAGGGCACAGTTGTGTGAAATTAATTCCACTTAACATCTTTTATTTTTATAATTGAAATATTAGTTATTTTAATGCTGTTATCGTTTTCTGATTTTCTGTGGAAACATTTTGCCCTCCAAAGATAATGTTTAATTCGAAATTTGAAACATGAAAAATTTGAAAACATTTGTTTTGGGGAAGATAATGTTTATCTATCCGTTTAATTTATTTATTAATGGAGTAGCGTGGTACCTATTCATATATTTAAACTATGATGTTCAAGCCTTGCTGTCATTAATCTTGAGAACTTACCTTGCCCCAAAGTTGTAACAAAACTCCGAAATAACAAAAGTGATACACAAATATATTTGGGAAAGGTATAATTTATCGTTTTGAAAATTATGACCTTTTGTTTATTTTTTTCTGTAGGGCTAAAGTTAGTGTGCTGATGAAAATATCTAGAGTCCAAGTTGGTAAGTGGAAAAGATGGTGATGTCTATGTGTGTTGCTAAGATTTGGTGAATAACTTGAATGGTTCTGCAGACTTTTGGCAATACCAATGTAACTGATTGAACTTAAAGTGGAACCCATGTGAAAGCTCATGCGTATGCTGCCTAATTGAATTTAACTATGGAAGATGAATCTGAGTGTGAAACTGTGAATCTATTAAGTAGTGTCAATCTGTGATTAATTTTTTCTACCGTATTGTATCGTGATTTTATGATCAGAGATCTGCATTTGTGAAGATCACAGAAATGGCGCTGTCACCAAAGGATATGGATGGGTTCCTCCCGCTCCTTTCAACAACAGATACCAAAACAAAGTTGACAATTGCAACAAATCTCATCAACTATCTTGGTGATCCAGACAACTCAATTGAGTGTGTGGATATAGGCCTCTTCATTGACAGTTTGATTCCATGGATGCAGAGCAGTAACAATAAGGTATGTGCATCTTTACTTTTTTGCTTCAACCTTCTATCTTGCTTACTATAATACTACAACTGATGAATCATGTAACATACCTGCGTGTGTTTTTTATTTATATTACTAAAATTAGAACTTAATTGTGTAAAGAATATTTTATGTTCAGTGTAATCACTTTTGGCTTTTATGTTTATTGTTCTGATTCAATAATAATGAAATCAATAGTTTATTTTCTGTGAGGAAAAATTTAATTTAAGGTAGCAAAAAAAAAAATGGTAATCAAAGTTCTATAAATGATTGGTTACTTTTGTTATAAATATGTATTTAATGCATGACTGATGATAATGTAGTGCATTCATATAAAATTCAGGTATTCCAGAGCTGGGGGAGCTGGACCATTCAGTGTGTATTAAGTCCTGGTATCTTAAATTGTTGGTCTGATGAATGCGAACATCATGTTAATAGGTAAACATTGTTGAGAAAAGCTGTATTAATATGTGCAGAGACCATAATGTTCAAGAGAAAGTGACAATGTGGCAGCTCTATCTTCCCATGATATTATTGGTCCATACTTCTTAGAGTATTACCGAAACAGAATTAACATCACATCAGAAGTGTAACGAGAATTTATTGAACAATTTGAGGTGAATGTAAAAACATTTTGTGTTTGTTAACCAACGTGATGTACACAATCAAGTTTGCACCTGCTCCAACAACTGTTTTCTGTTGTACTGGTTTGAAACACATAGAAGTTCCATAACCTTTGCAAAGTGCTAATTTGTCATTGTCATACTATAAGAGCAGTGCTTTGAATTCGTTTCTTGAGTTTAGATCTTTCTGAAAACACTGAAATAGACTAATGCAGCATAATAGGGTCAGGGCCATGGTGGCTGCTAGGATGATAAATGTGCTACATAGGTAATGCAGAAGGCATGTAAAACACACAGTTGTAATCTGTGTGCATAACAGCTTACTGAAGTATTTGGCTTTGATTATCTTTATTTGGGGGGGGGCAACTCATAGTATGGAAATATAAAAAGCAAAAGCTGTAATAAATTTATTTGAGTTTCAACCTAAGTATTTGTAACCAGGTATTATTCCATTTATTAGTAAAGTAATATAAGTATTTAGTTATCATTCACACTGACCTATTCTTGTTGTATCAGTGCTTTGTTTTATATTATGTTTCTAGATTTTGTACAGCTAAGCTTATAAAAATAAATATGAACAATAATGCAGGATTTCAGAATTGGTCACAGAATTAATCTCAGTAAATTTTAATAGTGGTGTACAGTCTTTCTATTCTAGAACTTTTAAAGACTTTCAGGAACGATATGTATTTAGCTGAATTCTGAAATTAAAGCATTTTCTAATATTAACAGGAGGAAAAGGTAACAGGATATGCACATATCACAATGGGTGTAGATGATGACTAGAACATATGTTTCGTGTGTTGGCAGATATTTAGAAATTGAAATGTGGCTATTATCTCATCTTATTTTGTGCAATTTTTGCATGTAGGTGAAACTGAGGGACATATATTTTATTAATTTCTTTTTGAAGATTACACCATTCATAATGCTGTGTATTCCCTTATTTGCTATCTCCCTACAAGAAAGTAACTAATGAGACTTTTTCTGTTAATGTTTTATATTGATTAGCATGAAGCAGATAGGAGGATAAGCTTTTGTAAGAGTAGGATAGGTAGAGTCAGACTGAAAAATTCATTGGCATAGCTGGGATTTGAACCATGGATCTCCTAGTCTCTAGCCAGTTCTCTTGGGCTACCATGGCAACATGCTGGCATAGCACTAAATTTCTTAACTAACTCGCACGTTTCCTGGTAAACCACGAGGTGATCTCAAATTATTTTGAGATGACAACCCAATGGCAACTTACAATATTGCAAGTACCTTAAGTATCAGGATTCATAGTATAGCCAACTATTATGGATAAGTGTGATAATTGTTATTGTTTTCTCACCGAAACAATGTTTAGGTAGAGTCAGACTGAAGAATTCAATGACAGAGCTGGGATTTGAACCATGGATCTCCTGGTCTTTAACCAGTTGCTCTACCTTTGAGCAGTAAGAGTAATTTGTTGCAGAAAGCTGTGTGTTTGGAACACACCATCATTTTTTTTTTTTTTTTAACATAAATCCTTATTATATTGTACAGAATTACCCCAAAAGATTCTATATTGTAAGAGGGTATGAAAGTGGCCAAAATGTGCCATTCTGAAAGCATATTGATCTGTTTAATTAACAAGATTCCTATACATTTGTCCCATTTGAGCTCTCTAGAATCTAAATACAAGCTTTGTCTATGTGATCATCTAGATATATAAACATGTTGACTTCATTTGCAAAAAGTGCTGCTTTTTACTCTGTGTTAGATACTATGGTACCTAGCCACAGAACACATTTCTGTACAAGTTCAAGTCAGTAAAGACCATCTATTCAATTTTTTAGTTATTATTGAGCAGTGTGTTTTAATTTAAGTATAGTAGTATTTTGACTGCGGTGACTGCTTCTGTAGTCGAGTGATCAATCCAGGCTTCTCAACAACAAAGTCTCCAGCTGGATTGACATAATTTTTCTTTAACTAGAATAATTTCCTACCATCTGCAAAGTCCGAAAGCTTGCATGTGTGAATAAAGGTAAACATAATGTCATTGGTACTTTTAGTTATGAAAAGAAAGAAATGTAGTTTTATTTATGGACACTTTTTAATATTGTGGTGCTCAGGATCCCATTTTATTTGAAAGACCACTTAATTTTGCTCTTATTAAGCTCGTTTTACATACCATAAATCTAAAACATGGGATCAACTGTTGTTCTTCCCTTCCAAAGGAAACCATGGTAAGGATTTTTACTCCTGAAAAAATCCATTTGGGTACTAGAGACAGCATGGTCACCATCTCACCATTGGGGCTTATTGACTTTCCAAGTCAAAAGTTTTGAATGTAAGCATATTAAATAAAACTATAGGGGTATCTTCTGGTTGAATTCAGGCCTTTCCTCTCTATAAATGGAGGAGTCATTTTGTAATTGTCAGAAGACTTAATGAAATGCTCCATGAATATGTCATGGTTCACTTTATAGTGAGATACATTATACCATTATTATTCTTTCCCTTAATTTATTAAGCCTTAAAATCCACAGTATAACAGGTGCTTAATGCAATAACTAGGTCTGGATTTTTAGATTGTGTAAATCTTCATTTAAGGTTTCTTGTGTGCTTAAAATAGGGATTTTTGGGTTTTGAGTTGTGGATCAGTAAAGGCATTACGATTTTCCATTTTTTTTTAATTTTGTTTCTTCTAATTTTATGAGATTTTTTAACTTTTGTCACAAAAGTTTACATTGTCAAAGATATCCATAAAACACCGTGGAATTTTTTTTTTCCTGCAATAGGTAACTCATATGTACCCAAATTTCCTGGCGCAAATGATTTCTTATTATCATTTAACATATTCTTGTATGAAGAAAAAGTTAATTCAGTGGAAAATGACATCATTGGAGCATAGGGCATATATGCTAATACATGTTCTAAAGGCAATTTTCATATATAGTTTTCTGCTTATTTCATGTCTTCAAAACCACAATTGTGTTCAAGGATCTTCTGCACCTTTGGTGAATATGCAACTGCCATTGGTATAGGTATTTTGTTACTGGAAATATCGCCAATAATATTCAGAGCACTTGGCATGGTTGCATTTTCCAACTGGTGAACAGCTTCTGGTATAAAACAAAAATGTGTCTTAACGTATGCAGGGGAACAACAAGAGTGGGACACTCAAGTGCTTTCTTGGTCTTGTTGATGCAGAAAACTTTTGTTTCATCCAAGTCACTGAGAATTTCATGGGAGAATAACATTTGAAGAAGGCTACTAAGGTTATTTTAGATGTGTCTACCCCTAATTTAGGTTTTTTTAGGTGCAATAAAATTTGCATATTCTGCTGTAGCAGGTGTGAGTTAAGTAAAATATGTCACCCTCCGTGGTGTAATGGTTACCATGCTGACTTCATATACCCAAGGTCGCGGGTTCAAACTCGGCGGAGGACGATGGATTTTTTCGGGTGTAAAAAATCCTTAGCATGGCTTCCATCGGAAGGGAAGTAAAGCCGTTGGTCCCGTGTCGTAGATTTACGGCACGTAAAAGAACCTCAAGCCTGATAGAGAAACCTCTGAGCAAAATTAAGTGGTCTTTCAAACCCAATATAAAATGGGACGATGAGAACCACGGCAGTTAAAGAGCGTCCATAAATAACACGCCATGTCCATTTTGAGTAAAATATAAATATTGAAATTTGTTAGTTAAATAGAGAGAGTAAAGAAGGAAGGCTAAAACCTAAAAATTTGGGCCCAAGTGATAACTTTGCATAATTTCCCATTGTGCTGTTTGGTTTATTTTCTTTCTTTTTTGTGTCTAAAATAATGGGAACAATTGATAATCTTTGTTGACTTGATTAAATATTACTGAATGTAGAAAGGAAAAAGTTCAATAGTTAGAAATACAGCCTAAGTTATTTTTTTTTATTATACATAATAGGTGTGTTTGTTTCTAGAGCCCATTTCAGTGAAGCAGATATGTTTTGTAGTTTCGGGTCTTTTTAGAATACCAAAGCAACTTAATGTTCAATTACAACTGTTTTTTTCCTGTATTCACTCTTGTAGTATGAAAATATTAAATAGCTGAAGAACTCGCTTTTTAATAAGAAATTTCACTCTCTTCAAATTCTGTTTCTTTACTGCTGACACTCCAGTTTGATACATTTTTTATTGCTCTCATCGTCAAAATTGTTCCTGAAGATTAATTTGAAAGGTGATTTTAAGTACTGATAATACACCATTAATGAACTTTTGACTGTTGAATTTCTAGACTTCAGGTTCTTTTAAAAATAGCTAACAGGTTTACAGCATGTCAATATGCTGTTTAAGGTTGCTTCCATGGCATATTTTGAATATTGTGCCCAAATTTTTCAAGATCATGTTTACTGTAAGAAATATTCAAATCAGTGTAGTATTTATTCAATTATTTCTCTGTAGCATGCCTGATGAAATATGTATAGTCAGCATAATTTTCTGTGTATTTTAATGACTTAATATCTCAAATAAAATTTCTTCATAACAATTTTCCTACATATTAGGAGCTGATTTTGAGGAAATTATTAAAAAAAGAAAAGAAAAAAAATTCTCTGATATAAAAGGGTTGATAAATGCTGTGCCAGCATCTGGGTTATGTAGCAGATTCAAGATAATATTATTTAGGTACTCAGTCTTCCGTAATAGAGAGGAAAGTTTATATTTGAAGGAAATATTGTTCTCGCCCTCAAAACCCATTACCAAAGCCTTCTGCAATTCTCTGAGTGTGTTAGTTTTTTGCTTTCTCTATATTCACCATGTACATAGTGTATAGGGAAGGTATTGCACTCCACCCAAAAATTCGATACCGAGATCTTACCGGAAATATATGTTTTTATGGTCACCTGTATCCAAAAAAAAGTATTTTCAGAAAAAGGTCCGTGTGTTTGAGAACACGATAACTCAAAAACGAAAAGTCGGTAAAATACCAAACTTGGTATTTAAGTTTAGTATCTTCCAGTGATGCGACACAAAGATTTTGAGAAAAATCCCCCCACCCCAAACTACCCTTTACATGAAACTTTTTTTCGAAAATTTTGATATTCTCAAAAATGACTTAACGGTTTTGATTAAAATTTCGTGTATTAAAGAGCAACCAGCTTTTGCTATCACTTTAACCTTGTTACTCCCTTATTTCGCTTCTACTTAAAGGAAAGCAAGTAATAAGACTATTTCTGCTAATTTTTTCTCACTTAGCATGAAGTAAATAGTAGCATAAACTTTTTAACAAAAATTTGTTGCAGAGACATAGAGAAAGTCATGTGATTGGATTACATCCGATTTTTTTCTCCTATAATCGGGCGATGAATGCAATAACTGAAATTATGCTCAAATGAGCCCAGGATTCGTAGAACTAAGAAACCGTTATTTTTTTAAGGATAAATGAAACTCTTCGATGAGGGAAGGATCTTGTGTAGATAACTCGCACTAAAAGGTAGATTAGAACTTGGGACTTGTTAGTGAGGCATTTGTAGTCTATGATTCACGAGCTGTAAGTTGATCCTTGGTTGTTAGAAAAGGGAGAAACGCCTTTTCTTTCGTTCTACGCCGTTCCTCTTAAGGGCAGAAATGCCAGTGGTGGATGATCCTTCATCTGTCTGTTCTTGCTCTTCACTTGCAAATGTTGCAACACCAGTGATGCCTTCTTACCCTCATACCACCACAGAGAATCTGAAAACACAATAGAGTTTTAAAATGGTCCGACCTAAAAGAGAAAGAAACCCAATGGGTTTTTCTACAGATGTGTTAGGCAAGGACAATAGGAAAAAAACCAACTTAAAGCTCATGAACTATATTTTGTTTCCTTTTCGACTTCTCTAGCAGGATTTTGATTGAAATATTACTAACATATCAGTTGTTTTTATTATTTTTTTTTTTCCTTGTGTTTAAGCACTTGAGGCTGGCCAAGTCTAGAAACACTCTACTTTCGCTATTGTATGTGCTCCATGAAGATCATTTAGAAACTAAGAGATACTGTAAACACGAATCCCTACACATGTGTTGCACATTATTTAATTGCTTTCTTTCCTAAAATAATGCTAATGAATGCATTTGACCCCAAATTTCGGTATCAATATTAATTACGTTTCACCGGCAGTGTATGGCTCGGAACACATTATTACTTTCTCTACACGTACTATGCAGAGAGAAGGTACTGCATTCCACCCAAAAATTCGATATCGAGATTTCATCAGAAATACACGTTTTATCCACACAAAAAAAAGCAAATTTAGAAAAAAGTCCGAGTGGTGTGTCTGTTAACTCAAAAACGAAAAGTCTGTAAAATACCAACTTGGTATTTTAGTTTATCTTCCAAGGATGTGACGATACAGAGATTTTGCAAAAGAAAGAAAGAAAAAAAAAACACCCGAACTACCCTTTGCATAGAAAAATTACGAACATTTTGATTTTGTAGTAACATACTTTTTTTCGTGTAGTTGGCAATTTCTGAGATATTTCCTGTTATTTGTTTCAGCTTTAAAATACTTATACTTTTCTCACACGGAAATTTGCAAACTCCTGTCCATGCATAGAGACAGATTTCAACCACATGCAACCAGCTTTTAAAAGATTTGACTGTCGTTTTAGCCTTATTTTATTTACAAGGAAGCAAGCAATTAAAAGAAAATGTCTGTTAATCTTTATCTCAATTATCATAAAGTAAATATGAGAATAAGCTGTTTTAAAATAATTTGTTACAGCTATGTAGAAAAAGTCATGTGAATGGAACACATCAGATTTCTAGAATAAGGTCCGGCCAAACGCTTGTTTGTGTGTGAAAGCATAATGAAAAATGAAATTATCGATAAATATCAAACTTCAAGATCTTCCAAAATTGATGCAGTAGAAGGAAAAATTATAGAAAATGTTTCCTCAAACCATGTACCCTTTATGTGGAATATTTTTGGAAATTTTCGATTTTTCAAAAATGCTTCTAACGATTTTGGTTAACATATCATATGTTGAAGGCAAACTCTGTAAATAGAATGCTCTGAGAATAGCATTCACAAGGAAGGAATTTTGTATAACAGATAAATCGTAAGAGATAGGAAAAACGTTGTGTAGACTTCAATACCACACAAGTTATTTTTAACATTAGCCATTTGCGAGATATTCGTTTGTTTGAATTTGTTAAAAAATTTTGTCACTTTTGGTAAGCCTGATATTTCTGGAATCGTCTTTATTCGAAAAAAATTCGTAAAGCTAGTAAATCATAGAGAGATAGTGGCGGGAGGGGGGAACCTCGAACATGAGATACAGACTTCTTTAAAACACAATTTATTTCAGTGCTTTTGTCATTTTTAAGCGCTGTCGTTATTCAGTTATTTTTCGCGATGTCATGGGAAGACTATAACATTTTTAGAACATAATAACATAGCACGATTCGCTCAATTAAATTTGTAATGAAACTATTTCTGCAGAAGTTCTCTGATTAACACGGAATAGTAAAATAAGTTTATTCCAATAAAATGAACGGTAATAGCTAGAGAAAGCAATTTGAAGAAACTATATAACATATTTCTTTCTTTTTAAATGTTTTTATTTTTTTATTTTGATGAGTTATATTTAGCTTGCATATTCGATGTTGCCGAAAAGCATGTTCGATTTCGTTTCAACAAACAAGGCAGCCTACAATGCAATTTACTACTGTATTGATGGATGGATTCTTTCGTGGTGTCTCTCCTTAGTCCCCGAATCCCTCACCATTTCGGCTTCTTCAAATTTGCCGGAGTTTTGTTGTTTTGTTTTTTCTGTTTTGCGATTTCGATGCGTTTTATCAGAGTGGACAGCCATATTTGAACAGGGTGGGAAAATATGCTCAAGTTTGGTTTATCGTTTTCTATATTTTGCTCGTGCCTGATTATAAAAATGCAAAACATAATTCAGGCATAAAGGAACTCACAAAACTATATTCCTTATACGTGAGTTTCGTCGCTCTCTGTTATACGGTGCTTAAGCTGCCGGTCCCCATGGCCACGCTCGCTAAAGCGTCTCGCTTTGGTGCTTCGTGGGCAGGGGATCGTGGGTTCGAGTCCCGCCTTGGGCATGGATGTTATATGTTTGTGCAATGTGTACATGTTTGTAAAAGAAACAGTAAAACCAGTAAACCAGTAATCAGTAAAACCTACGGGGGGAAATGTAAATAGGGATACAGTACCGGAGTCCTGATCAGACTCCGTTACTGTTAAAAAAAAAAAAAAAAAGCCTGCGAGGAAAGTTTCTTGACTAAATTGTACCCATATTGAAACAATTCTGAAAAATATTGTGTGTTTCACTTGATTTCTATTCACTCTTCTACGATTTGTTTTTATATATACATAAGCTTGTTATTCTAGCTACATATTTCTTATTAATCCAGACAAATTTTCAATTCGTTTACGCATTTCGTTGTACGATGCAGTAGCTAAAGCGATAGTCAGATTTTAAAGAGCGTGTCGTAATGTGATGGTTTTGAAGTTCCTTGCTCTTTTCAAGGAATAGCGACTTCCCATTGGGAAAGGTATAGGCATTTTAAAAATTCTAATACCTTGGAAAATTCCCCAATTGGTTAACCTATAAAAAAGATAACTAAGGTGCTTAAATAAGTTCTAAATATTTTGTAGTAAAATTTTGCCTATATCTTGCAGTATCACATATACGGATCTTTCCGGATGAACAGGACTTTCTATTCTCAGAAAATTAAGGTATATTTCATTAGCTGAAATTAGTTATTATGGTTCGGAGCGTCAAAGACCGGGCGTTTTACGCAGAGGCCTCTTTAACAGGTTTGGGGTTATTTTATGTGCCATAAATCTACGAACGCGAGCATCATGATTTTTATGCCCGAAAAAATCCATTGCCCTCTGCCAGGTTTGAACCCGCGATCTCGGGAGCTAAAGACATTCCTAAACCATAAACGACGACCTTCATTCGTTAAGGAAATATTATATATGAGGGGCGTTCAACATGTTCTTAGAAAATCCAAGAAATTACACTCGTAGCATAGAAAAAACTATGTATTTAGTAACCGTTGAATCTTACCACATGACAGTTAAAGTTTCAGCTATATCCAGCACATGGCTTCGTTGCCATAGGCGATTGAATTGTGCTTATTTAGAAAAAATGGGGGGGGGGCGTGAGTTTCGTGCGGTGGTTAAACTTTTCTATTTAAAAGGAGAAGAAATAAAAGCGGAGTTGAAGTTCATGGCACATCTGTTCCTGCGATTGCAACAATTTAAAATTGGATAAATGAATTTAAACATGGTTGGCATCCACAAATTAATAATATCGTTCCGGACGTCCAGTGGAAGCGATTTCCTTCGAAATGTTTGACAAATCTAGGATATGGTTTTTAGTGATCGGCGAATAGTAGAAGTTACAGGCATATCACAAGGTATAGTGTTCTCAAAAAAAAATAGGCGTGATAAAGGTCTCGGCAAGATGGGTATCGCGTTTGCTCTCAATGAAGAATAAACGCAATCGTATGATCGATTTGGAAGACGGTTTGGCACTTTTCCGTCGCAATCCTGACGAGTTTCTGCTTCGATACATAACTGCGAATGAAACGGAACGGATACACTACTACACTCCAGAGACAAAAGTACAATCGAAACAGTGGGGTTTTTAAATGCCTACGATGGAGGCAAAGGTGAGAATTCACCTCATCCAACCATTCATACAAGCCTTCAATTAAAAGACTAATGATTATGCTACCTTCGCACAGTCAATATACCGCGGCCCTTCAAAAATTTTCAAATCTGCAGACAAGGTGATGGCCTCTGTTCTTTGGAATGCATGCGGAATCATCTACATTGGTTACCTGCAGAAAGGAAAAACGGTAAACGGAGGGTTATTATGCACCGTTGAACGGAGAAATCAAGAAAAAATGTCATCTGGCAAAGAGAACGATTCTCTTCCATCAAGACAATGCAAGGGTGCAGGCCTGCACAGTTTCAATGGCGAAAATTATAGAATTAAGGTTCGAATTATTATAACATCTACCTTATTCACTAGATTTGGCCCCAGTGACGTTTATTTATTTCCAAACTTGAAAAAGTGGCTGGGTGGAAAACAATTCCGTCTAACGAAGAGATCTCCTAAACAGATGCCTATTATCAGGATTTTCCGAAATCATTTTTTTTGGAAGGCTTAAAGCAGTTGTAGAAACGCTGGGAAAAGTGTATCGAGCTAAAAGGATATTATGTTAAAAAAAAATCTACCACACATTTTTTTTTATATTTATTATTATTATTTAAGGGGTTATTGAACGCCTCTCGTACGCGCACACAGACCGCTTTCTAAAATTTTCCGGTGGAATCTCAGTATCTTGTTTGTTGGAATGCGATGGTTCCTCTGGGCAAGAAGTAGAGAAAATGAAAAAAAAACCAACTTAGTATTCATTTGTTAACGGCGCTTTCAATTTCCAGGACTTTATCATCGCCGCCGCCCCGCAGTTCTTTTACGTTCCAATACATCTACTGACATGGGGTTGTCGTTTTTAAGCACACTGGGCCATGCGGCCTTGGCATCAGAATGTCAATGCCTAAGTCCACTGAGCCACGACCGACAAATCAAAAAGTGTCCGACTAGTTCAGCTCATCCTATGGATGGTAAATAGCCGTCTATTAATTTTCCAGAGGCTCATTTATGCACGCCTTGGATATTGACGCATCCGCTGTCCAATCAGCTTTTGGACGCCGGCCTATCACGGCTTCCAATGCTAACACCGTATTAACAGAACACTCTAGATTTGTAATATCTTCAATCACAGGCTCCTTAATTCGTGATCAGAGCAGAAAAAATTATTTCCAATTGACTATCTGGAAATGCTCATAATATGCCTCATGATCATTCATAAAAGTTTTTTGATTATAACGTTTTTCCTGGGAAAAAATGCTGTGTTTCTAATGTTTGTATTTTAATTAAAACAGCATATTAAAACTTCAAAGGTTACAAAAGTTGTAATACAAATCAGATAGGGTGACTGTACCAGTAGTTGAGCACTTAAGGCATGTTTTATACTTATATTTTAATGACTTTTGAATGATTGTTCCAAATTAATGTATGAAAAAAGTGTATGGAAGTGCAAATATTATTCTCCAAGAGATGTGCAGGTTTTCAAAACTGCTGTTAACTTGAGGTTTTCTAGTTAAAGAAAAGAAAAAGGATTTTTTCACCAGTAGTTGAACATCATATTCCTTAAAATGAACACTGATTGCACGAGAAGTTGAACATATTTATATAATCCAGTTATAACACAGAAAAGTGAGTGCAACAGTAAGCTAACTTCTCATAAAGCTGTTTACAAGTCCTACTTTTTCCTCCAACAGGAGTGCTATCTTGAAATTGGTATGCAATCCTTCCTGCTGTCCTGTCCTCTCCCCTCATCTAGCTTTTCTATTGATCTGAGAATTAAGAACTATACGTGTTATTTAGAGCATCACTCTAAATAACGTGGAAGTTTCACTACAGTTTTAATGCCAATACTTATACCTTTATCATTACAATTTTTCTGTATGATGCACACCAAATTTTGGGATGTGTTTGTTCTCTAGAAAATTTATTAGAGCAAAATTCCCCTCCTTTCCAGACCCCTCTTTTCTCATTAGTGCTCTCCTCGTTCTCACTTTCTTCATTTTTAGATGATAAAAGCAAGGTCCAAGCAGTCACCACTTTTGAGAGTCGTTCTTCACTGGTTTCAGAATCTGTATCTTCAATGCATCTAGTTTGTGTCCTTTGTTTTGCTTTGTCCTTTTTTCTTTCCATTGATCATATTTATAAATGTTGCAGGGATCTGTTTGGATGCTTCTTTGGCTTGCAATCTTCTTAGCATTTAGCTGCTTTAATTTCCTCAACTCAACCCTTTCTTTAATGAGATAACGTAGTAAGCATCAAATCTTCGCTCTGAAGTAACCATTTTTTTCTTCTGTGTTATACCTTGTCTTTGTCGGAAGCGTGATTTTCATTTAATTCATTCATTTAATTATAGAAGAAATAATTTGGATAAAAATTTAATTTACTGGAAAGACATAATTCATTTTGGCGTGCCAGTACTTGAACACACTAATAGTTGATCACCTAAACCAGTGTCCAAATATTGGTCCCAAGTAACAAATGTTTATCCTAGTCTCAAATTGTGATTCTTCATAATTCTTGCTACATATATATGTGCAATTAATTCCAGAAGCAGCACCTCTTCAAAAACACCAATAGATGAATAGACTTTGCTTCTGTCGCCCTCCGTGGTATAATGGTTACCATGCTGACTTCGCGGGTTCAAACCCGGCGGAGGACGATGGATTGTTTCAGGCGTAAAAATCCTTAGCATGGCTTCCTTTGGAAGGGAAGTAAAGCCGTTGGTCCCGTGTCCCTCTCAAGGCTGATAGAGAGGCCTCTGAGCAAAATTAAGCGGTCTTTCACTCCCAATATAGAATGCGACGCTGAGAACCACAGAGTTAAAGAGCGTCCATAAATAACACGCCATTTCCATTTTAGATTTTGCTTATAGCGTACCAGAAGTTGAACATCATTTTTTAAACAACAAAGCAACAACAATGTTCTTAATCATAATAGTAACTAGCTTACAAAATCTCTAAAGTATCAAATGGAATAAAATTGTTTATGGAAAAAGTCACCCAACTTAATATAACAAAATTGCAAGAATAAGAGTGTTACTTAGCATTTCTTAATCTTTAACATTGTTTACAAGAAAGAATGAAAATTAATTGTGTTAACAAATTTGCAAACATGAAATTCAAAAGCATTGGAGCTGGCTTACCAATATATAAGCTTTTCACATATCTAGTAGAGAAAACTTAAAACATTCCCAATGTGTTATAAAAAGTAGTAGTTAAAGCAGTACTGTTCAACCACTAGTAGTGCCACCCTATGTTACATTCACTTGGATGTCCCTGTCCACTAGCGTTTATTTTTTATATCATACCAGTTATTCTTACAAAATCACATTTCTCCATTAGTACATATTAATCGAGATAAACGTTTGTATAATTCGCTGTAGGTTCAAGAGGGAATATAGGAGGTCCAAACGATAGTCTTAAAGCAGATTGCTTTAAGATAACATTAAAGTAACATACTCTGTATATCTCAATAAATAAAAGAATGGTGAAAAACACTTAAAATGTTATATTATCTGTGTATATATATCTAATACCTATATTGTGTGCTTTAAGGAGATCGGACTTCTCTTTTCTCTCTGGATTTACCAGTTAAAACAAAATCATACAAAGCCATTCCAAATGAAGAGGACTTCTTAGAGATTACAGGAGATATTATCTTTTATTGGCAATGCAGACATCTGAAACATATGTTATTTTAATGAAAGTCGTTAACAGCCAATTTGACAAGATAAAAAATAACAAAGTATTTTCCAAATAAATGATAGTTTTTGGGTTGCGGTGAATTTCTTGAAAATCTTTGCACCGCATGCTAGGAAAACACTAACTTAAAAAAAAATCTGATGTATTCCACTCACATGACTTTCTGTACATCTCTGTAACAAATTATTGTTAAAAAGTTTGTTCTTCTATCTACTTCACACTAATCGAGATAAAATCAGCAAAAATTGTCTTATTGCTTCTTTGTAAACTTTTTCCATGTAAAGAGTAGTTTGGGCTAGAGAGATTTTCTTGAAAATCTTTGTATCCTTGGGAGATACCAAACTTAAATACTAAGTTTGGTATTTAACGTACTTTTCTCTTTTGAGCTATGCTATCGACAGACATTTTTCTGAAAATTCCTTTTTTTATTCAGGGGTCTCAAAGCACGTATTTCCGGTGAAATATCGATATCGAATTTCTAGGTGTGAAACGATGCCATCTCTATACACTATGCTCAAAGTAAAATATTAAGTTTGGAATTTATCTGCCTTTTGGGTTAAGCGTATCACACGCGCGCGGTTCGACAAAATGCTTGGGAGGTGTTAGAATTCCTCTTCCCTGATGACCAATTAACAGGCCTGAAGGCCAGATATGTGTATCAAAAAGCAACATAGTTTCGTCAGAATTCGATACTGTATTTTTGGACGAAATGCAATATTTCATTTGTCTACTATAAATGGTAGAATAAGTAAATATTAGTTTTTTCTATGGGAAGGAACTCATGTTCCACCGCTTCGTTTAAAGCACAATAAGTACCGGCTTCTATGGCTATTTAACGGATTTTATGAATTATTATTATTATTATTATTATCATTATTACTATTACTACTACTTAAAGAGATAACGCAAGAATTAGGTGCTCATAATTCAAGACGTTCCCTGTACAGAGAAATTCACTCGCCTATCCCATAGTAGATTAAGTATAAATATGCCGTTTTCCGCTTTTGTCATAAATATGTGCAATAGAATCATAGGCGGATTCTATTTGTTGTGGAAATCCTTACCTCTACACATATTTGTTATCCTTAAGCCTCAAGGCCAGTCAAGGTCAAGTGCAACACATCTCAACTCGTGTTAGACTGTTGGTCGTTGTGTATCCCCTTCCCATTCCCCTCTCTTTGTTTTGCTCTGTATACTCTGTTTTTAAAAGTTGTGCTATAGTGGAATTTCCTGGTGTAGTTATCTTACTGCAGCGCAGGGACTAGTTGTATTTTGTCGACATCATGGTGACGTCATGCCATCTTAGTGCATGTTTACGATGATATTATAATCATGTATCTTGCCGGTTAAAATTACACTTTCATTTTATTTCTTTGTGCGATCTCTTTCAGCGTAGCAAGTATTTTCCCACAAGGTGCATCGATGCGCTTATAATTTAGTTCCATTACATATGGTTATTAGTTTTATTAAATATTTTTCTATTTCGTGCTTTAAGTCTATTATTCACTTGTATTATATTTGTTTACTTTTTGCGGTTACTACTTGTGATACATTTCCTTATTGTTTCGTGCTTTACGTCTATTATCCATTTATATTTACATACTGTTTCTTGGCTATTCAATTTTACTGACATTTATTGTTTCGCACTTTTTATTTTCTCTAGCCCGAATGTACAAACAAGTACATAGGAACAAAGAAGGTATTGTATTGCACCCATAATTCGATACCGAGATTTCACCGGAAATGTATATTTTGGGGTCCTCTGAGTCCGAAAAAATAATTTTAAAATATCTGATATGTTCCATTCACATGACTTTCTCAACATCTCTGACACAAATTATTGTTGAAAAGATTATGCTTCTATTTACTTCATGCTAATTGAGAAAAATTAGCAAAAATACAGTCTTATTACTTGCTTCCTTGTAAGTATCTAGAATAAGAAATAAGGGAATACCATAGGTTAAAGTGATAGTCAAAAGCTGGTTGCTATGCGATTGAAGTTCCTTTGTATCGAAAATTATGTTTTTAAAGCTGAAACCAATATCAAGGAATAACTCAAACACGACTAACTCCACGAAGAAATGTATATAACATAAACTGTGTGTTTTATCGTGAGCTACATTTTTGTGCAGTAAGTCTTTGTCTCTTACGGTTTACCAGTTATGCAAAATTCAATAAAAATCAAGAATAAAGAGGTCTTTAGGGGCTATTCCCAGAAAATTCAAGATATATATTTTATATGGAGAGTAAATATCTTTAATATAAAAGATTTTAATCAAAATCGTTACCGCCGTTTTTGAGAAAATAAACATTTTCGAAATTTGTTCCATTTTAAGGGTAGCTTGGGGTGGGGTGATTTTCTTGAAAATCTTCGTGGCGCATCCTTGGAAGGCATCAAACTTGAATACTAAGCCTGGTATTTAACGGTCTTTTCGTTTTTGAGCTATGCTGTCCACACACGCATACACACGGATCTTTTTCTAAAAATGCATTTTTTTATTCAGGGGAACCCAGAACATGTAATTCCGGTGAAATCTCGGTATCGAATTTTTGGGTGGAATACAATACCTTCTCTATAGAATATGTACATAGTACTTGTACAGAAAGTAAAAAAGTCCGTGTATGTGTGCATAGCTCAAAAACGAAAAAAACATTAAATACCAAGCTTGGTATTTAGGTTTAATATCTTTCAAGGATGCGACACGAAGATTTTCAAGAAAATCCCCCCACCACAAACTACCCTTTACATGGAAAATATTTCGAAAATTTTGATACTCTGAAACGATTTTTGATTAAAGCTCCGTATATTAAAGCTATTTACATCCCAAATAAAATGTATATCTCAAATTTTATGGGAATAGTCTTTGCAGTCCTCATCATACTGAATGACTTTTGGATAACTGGTAAACCACAAGAGTTAGACAAAAAGTTACTATACAAAAATGTAGATCTCTTCAAAACACACCATTTATGTCCTTTACGTTTTTGTTGTGGAAATAACCGTTTCCGAAATATCCCTTGTTATTGGTTTCAAATGTGAAGCACTTAAACTTTTCTGAAAGCATTTCTTTAGTTCCCTTCTACTTATAAGGCTTATGTTTATCTCAATTAGTATGGTGTAGAAAGAAGACCAATGCTTTGTAAGAAGTTTGTTTGTGGAGGAGCTAGAGAAAGTCATGTGAGTGTAACACATCAGATTTTTTCTCTTTCTGGTAGTACATAGTATTGCATTCCACCCAAAAATTCGATACCGAGATTTCAATGAAAATACATGTTTAGCGGTCGCCTGGATAAAATAAAAATTAAAAATACATTGACTCCCATAAACATTAGGTTTTGTGATATTTGAAACCATTGACCTGTCATTACATTTAATTTATTTACAAACTTGTTTATAATAAACAAAATAATTATACTCTTTAACGTTCCAGGACATATACTTCCATATCAAACTAACATTGACTTTCTTTGGTCCATATTCTAAATAACCGAAAACCTTTACCGAAAAAAAAAAAAAAAAAAAAAAAAAAACACGTATAACATGTGCTCATAAACATTCGGTTTTCACTTTAGTACTGCAGTTTATATCCATCAGTACTTAGTGTGAAGTCCATTTTGACGCAAAACAACATTCAGACGGTTTTGCATACTAGCTTCTGAGTGTCATCGGAACTAATACTGTTCCATTTTCCCACCAGTCTTCTTTTTAGTTCCACAGCTGAGATGATTGGAGTTCTTATCCTGCGATCTAGTTCATCCCACAAATTTTCTATGGAAAATCTTTTCTGGGCTGGGGTTTGAATTACCTTGGAACAATTGTACAGTAGTCAGGAACGCATTTCATAGGCCGTGTGTTTGGGATCGTTATCCTGGTAAAACTTGAATGCTTCCAATATTCCTAACTTCTCAGCACTTTTCCGTAAATTGTCTTGAAGCAACTGTAAATATTTATGCTTGTTCAGAATACCTTCAATAAACATCAACTTTCCAGGTCCACTAGCAGAAATACACCCCCAAACCATCACACCTCCTCCATCATGCTTCACAGTTGGTTGCAGGTTTATTTTTCCTAGCTCTTGATTAGGTCTTCGCCACACCATAGTCCTTCCATCTGAAGGACTTTATAGGGACTCTCATCAGCGAAGATAACATCATTCCACCAGTTTTTATCCTTTTCAATGTGCTGCTTAGCAAAGTTTAGTCTCTTTCTCCTATTTACTTTGCCGACGTATGGTTTCTTCCTGGCTAATATTCCATTAAATACTTCTGTTTTTAGTGCCCTAATTGTTTGTGGACTGACCTGCTTTTTCCACTGCTCATTCACCTGTGCGGCAATCTGTGGGGCAGTTAATTTTGGATTAATTTTTATTTTTCTCTATAGCACGTGCTTCTTCGTTTGTTAATTTTTTTGGTCGACGTGGTTGTACAAATTCCACTCTGTCTTCATTTTTGTACTTCCTAATGATGTCACCAACAGTACTCTTGGGAATTTGTAACATCAGCAATTTCTGTATATTTACGGCATTTGGCATGGTGAAATATGCAAAGTTGCCTTATTTCGAAGTGCTCTTCGACCCATTTGATTTTGCGTTTGTATTCAACTCAAGCAACACACTCCCACTCGGCTGAGCGACTTTTAGAATACTGAATTCTCACCTTGTGCGTAACTAAGGCAAAATCAAGTGGAAAGGGGTTAAAACCGAATGATTATGAGCGGTGACATCTGTTGTTCTGGATGTAAATAATTCTCTTTCCTATCATAAAACGCAAAAATAAAAATGCAAATGGCGTGTTATTTATGGACGCTCTTTAACTGCTGTGGTTCTCAGCGTCCCATTCTATATTGGGCGTGAAAGACCGCTTAATTTTGCTCAGAGGCCTCTCTATCAGGCTTGAGGTTCTTTTACGTGCCGTAAATCTACGACACGGGACCAACGGCTTTACTTCCCTTCCGAAGGAAGCCATGCTAAGGATTTTTTACACCCGAAAAAATCCATCGTCCTCCGCCGGGTTTGAACCCGCGACCTTGGGTATATGAAGTCAGCATGGTAACCATTACACCACGGAGGGCGGAGGGCGACTCATAAAACGCAAGCAAATTATTCTATGTCGTTCGTAAACTAGTAAAAAAAAATGCCTACTTTCAAAAAATAAATTACTAGATTTTTTTTTTTTTTTTTTTAAGTTTAACGTCCTCTCACCTGGTTGGTCATATCGGACGATGAATGCAATTGGTGAAATGATGCTCAAATGATCTCGGGGACAATGGAGCTTAAAGTTACTGGACATTCGTCTTCTCAGAATAAGGGAAAACCCCGAAAAAGACCTTATCCAGGTAACTCACCCTAAGCGAGATTCGAACTCACGACCTGTTGAGTGTAAAGCAGACATGCTACCACCACGATATCCAGGTGGGCTAGAGAAAATATTGTTTAGATGTGAGAGAAACAAAAATAATTAATTCGACAGAAGCGAATCATTATGGGAGTCACTGTTTGTCCGTGTGTATTCCTGTGTCTGTGAACAGCATAACTGAACCCTAAAAGTCCGCTAAATACCATACTTGTTATTTAACCTTTTGTTGCCTGTCGGTACCTATAAGTTCCGCTTGTTTTAAGCGTAACTATACAAATAGGGGAGTTAGTTTTAAACCTTTAACAATTGCACTGGATTCAATTAAAAATATTGATTTGGTTGTACTCTAGGATTAATTTCATGTTATACTAACCTTCAATCAGAAAGGACAAGTAATCAAGACTGTTTTATATTGCAAAGTATATACAATGTTTGCCCTAAAATTGCAGTGATTTTTTTTAGTTAAATAAAAGAGTAAAACCGACGCAACTACAGTCAAATGTAACCCCATTAACTTCCAAGCATCACACCGATTATTTTACTTGGGCTCTTCCCGTCCTTTACCACAATCACTGGGATTTGAACTTGCAACATTTGGCTTTGAAAGGATGGCTAGTCCATTACCTATCACTTAATACGCATGGTTATTTGAACCACTTTTTGGTAGTGCCTTTAGCAGGATTGTGAAAACTGGATTAGAAGAACTTAAACTTCTAATTGGGAAGAAAAATATTAATAAAGGATCTACATATATTTTCATTTCTATTATTTGATATAATAATTTTATGGGTTTATCCGTATATATTTTTACTAGAATTCCACTTTTAAAGCTGAATTAAAGGAAAAGCGGTATATGCAGTATTCTAATGCAGGCTACTTTCCATGGATGCGACACACGATTTCTGATTATATACAGTCGTGGAAATAAGTATTCATACAGTATTGCAATTGAAATTGGCCACTTATATTTCCATATTAAATTAAATAACAGCGCTGCGATTCTGTGTAGGAAGCCACCCCATTAAATAAACAGTGTCATGATAACAAAGATTTTAGTATTAAACAAAGGTACCTCAAAGAAATAAACGATACCCCAATGCTGGCTGTATTTGACAGTGAAAAAAGTATTCATACACCACTAAAAATGTAAACACAGAAACCACCAACGAACCGTTTGTAGCAAGCAAGGCCTTCAGTGGCAAGCTACATCTCCTGCTTGTTGGTTCTGTTACGTAGTGAATGCCGTGCGACAGAAACATGGGCCGCAAAGGCAAAGAAACAACTGTAGAGGAAAGACAGATAGTTATCTCTCAATATCAAAAGGGAAAATCATTTTCAAACATTGCTGATGTTATTGGAAGAAGCCGGGTAACTGTGCAGACCATAATAACAAGATATAGAGAGAGAAATTCTATCATTAACAGCGAAAGAAGAGGACGACCACCGAAGCTAACGTTATGGGAAAATATTATGTTAATAAGATTGATAAAAAAATATCCTAAATTGACAGTCTCTGCATTGTCTGCCTATGTTAACGATCAGTTCGGAAAGGAAATAACACCAAGGGCTGTTCGCTATGTTGTAAGTAGTACAGGCTATGGAGCTAGGGTACCTAGAAAGAAACCATACATCAGCAAGAAGAACAAGAAAGTCAGACTTGAATTTGCTCGAGAGCATCTAAGCAAGAACACGAGATTCTGGGACAGGGTACTGTTTATAGATGAGAGTAAATTGATTGTGTTTGTAAATGATGGCAGAATTTTGGTGTGGAGAAGACCAAATACTGAGCTTGAACCCAAGCTCCTTCAAGCCACAGTGGTGGAGGAGGAATTATGGTATGGGGATGTATGGCTACATCTGTTGTTGGGGAACTTGTTTTTGTTGAAGGTAACATGAATAGATTTCAATATTTAAATATCCTAAAGAATAATCTGCAAAAGAGTGTTGATAAATTGAGTTTAGGCACAGATTACTACTTTCAACAAGACAATGATCCTAAGCATACGGCGGAAATTATTCGTTTGTGGTTGTTGTACCATACTCCCCACGTTCTCAAGTTTCCAGCACAGAATGCACACCTTAATCCAATTGAACATCTTGGGATACCCTTGAAAGAATGGTCCGAAAGCATGACATACGAAGTAAGGCAGCTCTGAAACAATGTGTTCAGCAAGAATGGTAAATTTTACCTAGAGACTACAAAAAATCTGGTTCATTCCATGACAAAGAGATTAACAGAAGTAATACGTAGAACAGGAATGCCTGCAAAGTATTACTTTTGTTATTGTATTGTATTTAAACTCATTTTCTTTGAGTGTGTGAATACTTTTTTCCTTGTGAGAAGCCAGCTGGTACAAATGTTTTGTTTACTTTTTGAAGAGGAGTAATTTAGGTCATGCGTTTATATGTATAGATTCAGAAGGAAATATCATACTGATAGTTTACCATATAACCTCTCTGGATGTTAACTTTAGTTATAATAAATTGAGTTTTTCTACATAAACACTGGTGTATGAATACTTTTTTCCATGACAGAATATGGCATTTAGTGGACTTTTTCCCATAATGATTCGGTTCTGTCGAATTATTTTTGTTTCTCTCACATCTAAAAATATTTTTAGTAATTTATTTTTTAAAAGTATGCTTTTTTTTTTTTTTTCTAGTTTACGATCGACATAGAATAATGTGCCTTATATATGGAGTTAACAGTTAACAGTTTCCGAAATATTTTTTGTTGTTGGTTTCAGTTTTAAATTAGTTAAACTTTTCTACAACAGGAAGTCATCTTTCGTTTCAAATCTGTTTTATTGCAATTCTTTCACATAGCGACTAGCTATTTGAAAATCGCTTTAACCTAATGATTTCCTTTATTTATCTCCTAATTCAAGAAAGCAAGTAATAAGATCTTTTCAATTAATGCTTATATCAATTAGCATATTGTAGCTAAAATACTCTTTTATAAGAGTGGTTTGTTTGTGGAAGTGATAGAGAAAGTCATTTGGATAGAACACTTAGAGATTTTTAGAAACAGCTTGTATACCATCTATTATTCGATATTAGTGGCTTACTTGCCATAAATAATTAAATGAATGATAATTAACTGCAGAAAGATTAACACCACATGCAAAGATTTAAGTACGTTGCTGATTTCCCTCGTTTTCGCTCTCGTAATGTTCTCATCCTCTTCATAACCATTTCGCGAATTGCAATGACCTTCAGGAGGTGTCTGATTTATAACACATTTGGCACAGTTTCATTCTTCTACCGTTGTTAATACTTTTATAGAAATGCCCTGTAATCGAACATAGTAAAAACCCTACTGTTGCCAGTTTGACCAAGGCTTGAAACTTCCTTTTTTAAGGTTAAAGAGGAGGAACCGCAATATATAAATTAGGGACAACACTTTATTTCCAAATTAGTAAATTAACTTGAATTATTTTACTGCTGAAACGCCAACTTAATTTATTTATATAATTTCAAGAAAATCATGGTCTTATTTAAATTAAACTTAAGGAAACAATAATTCAGAATTTTCTTGCGATTTATTTTCGCTGTCTTCTCTAAACCCCTTAAATTGTGACCACCGTTTTACAAGTTTTCAACTTTAAAGGGAAATCCTTTGACTGGCAGATATATTAAATGGTTTTGTTAATTTTATAAGATTTTTTTAGTGATTTTGATAGAATTTCGTATTTGAAGATGGCTTTCGTTATTTGTTTTACTTTATTATTATTATTATTATTTCTATATTCATGCATCTATATTTATATAGGCCTTCACAATTAATAAGTTTGCTACATTATTGTGTCCGTATTGACGATTAGTTAAAACACAATTACGAGAAACACACAAAAAAAACGTGTTTTACTCAACTATTGTAGAAGTCATTTCCACGATAGCATATTCTTTTATTTATTTCATGTTAATCTAGATAGGATTTGCATAAATGATTTCCTTGTTCACTTTGTTTTAGGTACTGTGGAGATATTGTGTGTCTTAAAACGATAAATCTTTTGAAAACGGGTCGCTGTGTGCTGGCTTTAAAATTCAATATTCCTGTACGGCAAAGAGGAAAAAAAAATGAATGGTGTCTTCTGCTCTTCAAAAAGGTATTAAATGTTGGAAAATTGAAGTCACTAACTCTCACCCTATCTATAAAATGTCAACTCAAAAAGTTGATTTTGAGTTACCCGTATATTAGCTTGCAGGTTTAGTGTGCACAACTGTAATAATTCATTAATTTGTTGGGATATTTTATCATCCAATCCCAAGAAACCTGAAGATCAATATATATACATTATACAAGCATAATGAAACTAACTCAGTAAGTCTGAATTACGACTCTTTGGAACCCAGGGTACGATCTTAAAAATCTTTAAATTAAAAATTGTATAAGGTATAAATTTTGAAGTTTAATGAGATGTACACTTTTCGTAAGTTTTTGTTTATTTCTTATGGTTTGCCAGCTATAAAAAATTAATTGAGAATGAAGAGGGCTGCACAGGCTGTTCACAGAAAATTGTAGTGCAAATATATTAAATATTGTATTTTAATCAAAATCGTTATACATCCATTTTTGATCAAATGAAGTAAGACTTATTTTCCGAATAAAAGGTAGTTCGGTGAAATAAATACTATTAGATAATGTACTCATAAGAGATAGGAGGAAAAAACCGTTAAGAAAAGGCTTAAGTAAGTCGTAGGAAATAAAAGAGTAAAATTAAACAAAATAGGCAGAATACAGGACAGACAAAACTGGTGTGTTCCATTCAAATGACTTTCTCTGTCAACAAACTTCTTACAAAAGATTCTTCTTATTACTTAGTTTCTTAAAATTAGAAGGGAGCCAAGGGAATACATCGGGCTAAAGGGATTAATTTTTACTTTCTCTATACGAGCTATGTACATAGTGTATAGAGAAGGTATTGTATTGCACCCAAAAATTCGATACCGAGATTTAACCGGAAATACGTGTTTTGAGACTTACTGAATCAAAAAAAAAAAAAAAAAAAGAATTTTTAGAAAAATTCCCGTGTGTGTGCTGTGGGCAGCATAGCTCAAAAACGCAAAGAGCGTTTAAGCCCAAACTTGGTATTTAAGTTAAGCATCTTCACGAAGATTTTCAAGAAAATCCCCCCACTCCAAACTACCCTTACATGGAAAATTTCGAAAATTTTGATTTTCTTAAAAATGGCTATAACGATTTTGGTTAAAATATCGCATATTGAAGATATTTACCTGACAAATAAAATGTATATCTTGAATTTTCTGGGAATAGCCTCTGAAGACTACTTTATTCAGGATGAATTTTACAGAATTGTGCATAACTGTTTAAACCGTAAGAGATGGACAAAAACTTACAACTCAGAAAATGTAGAGCACATTAAAATATACAATTTATGTCATATACATTTTTTTCGCGGAGTTGATCGTTTTTAAGATATTCCTGGCTTTTCGTTTCAGCTTTGAAAAACTTATACTTTTCTCATACAGCAATTTGTCAACTCCTGTCCACACAAAGGAACTTCAGTCACATAGCAACCAGCTTTTGACTATCCCTTTAACCTATTGTACTCCCTTATCTCCCTTTTACTTACAAGGAAGCAAGTAATAGGCTATTTCTGCTTTTTTTTCCCCCCCTCGATTAGCTTGAAGTAAATAGGAGCATAAGCTTTTTAACAATAAATTGTTGCAGAGATGTATAGAAAGTCGTGTGAATGGAACACATCAGATTTTTTTAAAAGCTCTGCCTATACGATTTTCATTGAAATTCGCTTCCCTTTGTATCGACAGTAGTAAAACAAAAGAAACGCGGACGACTTCCTGTTTGAGAACAGTATTATCTTAAAATTGAAACCAGCAACAATTAATATTTAGACAAGGTTAGCTCTACAAAAAACAGTTAATGGCAAAAGTGTATGTTTTAAGGACATCTCCGTTTTTTTTTGTTTTTTTTTTATGTAATAGATTTTTGTCTGCATCTTACGGTTTACCAATAATGCAAAAGTCATCTAAAATGAAGAGGTCTACAGAGGACCATTCCCAGAAATTGTTCAAGATTATACGTTTTATTTCTCATGCAAATATCTTTAATATACTATATTTTAGTCAAAATAGAGCCAATTTTGAGAAAACCAACATTTTCTAACATTTTTTCCATGTCACGGATACTTTGGGGTGTGGGATTTTCGTGTTGCATCCTTGGAAGATGCCGCACTTAATATGAAGTTTGGTATTTAAGTACGTTTTATTTTTGAGTTATTGTGTTTACGAACACATACACATGCAGCGCAGGCTTTTTTTTTTTTTTTTTTCCTTACATGGAGGAGGCCTCAAAATTAGTTCCGATGAAATCTTGATATCGAATTTTTATATCGATGTGTCAAAAAAGGTAAAAGTCTAATGTTAGCTTTTTATGTACCATTTCAATTTTTTTCTGCGCTTGTTACATTTCTCTTGCTTTGATTATCCGAAAACAACTATGGTGCTAGTTATTTACCGAGAACATATTTTACATTAAGTGGCTTACATCTTAAGGTTTAGGTTGCCCTTATACAAAAAACATGCAATTACTCCTCACGGTGCTTATACAATTACTGCAAGTACACTAGGATGCTCTTTAGAGCTATTTATGAGTAGTAAAGACTCTTACGAAATGCTTGATAATAAAGTTGGCCTATTTAGATTTAATTCTCTCCAATTAAAGCGCTTTCTGGCACCCGGTTTCCTGCTAAGTCGAGTCAAATATGCTGGCGCTTTTTAAAATTTAATTCAAGCTGTATGTTTAAGCCTTCCCCATTGTTTTTATTGCTTTTAAAATACTACAAGAGGAAGCAACGCATTTTCTATAGAGTTTAACGTTCCATAAAACAGCTGAGATCTGCAGACATGTCCAAATTCCATTTTTTTAAATAGTATTTAACGCCCGGTTTTACTACTATGACCTTTTTCATTTTTTTATACAGGGGACCCTAAAACTCATATTTCCAGTGAAATCTTGGTGTCGAACTTTTGGGTTGAATGCAATGTCTTCTCTGCATATGTATTATGTACTAAGCAGAGAAACTAAAAATGACTAGAAACATGTCATTTTTATTATGCGTCCAGATTAACTTAATATTCTCTTCATTGTAAATATAATCAGATAACATTATGATGTCTGCATTTCTACAGATACGTACAAGAATGTGCATTGCTGAGATCTCTAGTATTAGAACAACCCTCTGGAAACAGAATACCGTTGCTTGCTCTCCCTCCAGGATTATCTCCCAGCGTTCCTGGGGCTTCATTTCTATGCCAAAAAAGAGTAGCGCCATGAGTTCTCGGAAAATCGATCCCATATCCTCTTGGATAAGTCGCAAAAATTAGGCGACATCAAGGCCCCAGTAGAGCTGGTGCACAAATACATTCACGTGCCGGCAAAATCAAAAGCAATAAAACAGACTGCATATTCTACGCACTCTTGGGTTTCGCAGACCAGTGAAGTAATACATTCCACCTAAAATTAAATATAGAAATTTTACTGGGAATATGAGTTTTGAGGTCCTCTTATACAATTGGTATAAATTTTATTATTAATGGCAAACAAATAAATTAGAGTTAAAATTATTCAATTTAATATACCTCCCCCAATTACTGAAAATATTATTAATCCTAACATCCCACAAATTATTATTCAGCTTTCCTCTCAATTTAAACATTTAAACATTTGTATTTCCTAATCTGTTTATTCATTTGAGTCTTATTAGGGGAAATGTTCTGGATAAATAATTTGGAAGGATTGCACAAGTTTGTTTCATATTTGCTGAAAATGCAGCAAATAAATAATTGGAAAGGTACAGTCTGACTGAAAATTCTATGCCATAGCCGGTATTTGAACCATGGATCTTCTGGTTTCCGTCCAGTTGCTCTAATCGCTGAGCTACCATGGCAACATGCCGACACGACGCTAAATTCCCCAAGTGTCTCGAAGTTTTCCCGATAACGTACAAGGTGATCTCAAATCCTTTTGAGATGGCATGCCCCAACTGTGAAGCCCGAGACTTGGGTGGTGTTAACATGCATGCGCAGATTGAATTTTTGACTTTTTAAGTTTCTGAGTCAAGTGATGAATACATTGATAAATTATGTAAAAGTTGTTTTATTGTGATAATCTTAACTATACTTTTAGTAATAGGCTGTTGAATTTGACATGGTCTTCATTTTGTCATAAAACTGCTACTGATGACAAACCCTCCTACAAACTGTGCTCAGAAGGTAGATGTGATTACAAAACTTCCAAGAATAAACCAGATATAGATTATAAACACAAAAATGCAATTCCATTAGCAGTAACAGAAGTTAAAAAACTTGTATTCCGGGACTTGGCCAATCCAAACCTTCTCTCTAAATGCCTCTATGATAAAACTCTCAAAACGGAATTTGTTGGAGTTGACAGTGTAACAATTGCAGTGGCAGATGCAATATCTGGATATAATGTTGGGATAATCACAGTTTTCAATGTTCTCCAAGATTTGGGAGTTCATCTGGGGAACTGGTATTTGTATAGTATAAGAATATTGGACATGGTAAGGATTAAAAATAGTGATGTGAAGTGCAGTGAAGCATGGAAGAAAAAGAGGAAAAGAGACAAAAGGATGACAAAACAGGATGCAGTGAAAGAAAATTGGTACAGCAGATTATGGATATAGAAAGTCTTAGAGGAAAAAATACACCAGGTGCACCAAATTCTTTATACTCAATTTCCCGCTAATTATATTGTTCTATATAAATTTTACTTTTTCTCAGGAGCTATTGGATGGAATTGCAAGAATTTTGCTGTGGTTATTATTAGATATATGCTTTTTAAACTGAACCTAAAACTTTGTCCATTCTGCTACTCATGGACAAAATTGAAACCTTAGAAATTGAATTAAACAATTTAAAATAATTAAAGCACAGGTTTCGAACATTATAGGTTCAGGCTGTTAAGCCTATAGACGAACTTCGTTCATATACATTATGATTTTCCATTCCACAGAAAATTACTGTTATCAGTTTTTTTATTAATAGATGAAACGTCTTGTAGAGCTATTTATTTTAGGTATAAAAATTGAAAGGTATGCAGTAGTCAGATAGTTATGATCACAATTAACATACCAAATTTCAAATAAATTGGAGTATCTACAAGGGATATAATTTTTTCTGTATTTTCCTAGTTAGCGCCATCTAGTTAGGTAACGAGTAAATAAAGTAATATTGTAAGTCGCCATTGGGGTGTGTCATCACAGAATAATTTGATATCGCCTTGTGGTTCACCGGGAAAATAGATTATATTCCTCCGTAAAGGGAGAGTAAATCAAAGTAGTTGACATTTTTGCAAAGTGTATACAATTACACTCCATACTACACATACAAAAGAAGTGAAGTCTGTACAAATGAACACAAATTAATAGAATCATTGATGAAAATTACGGTACACTATAATAATCTCATACAATGAATGCCAAACAACAGAAAAAGAAAGGGGGGGGGGGAACCGCGTGAAAGGCTCCGAAAAAATTGGAATGTACATCTTTGAAAGCCGGAACGGATGAGTCCAGTTCCTATGTTGACGATTTAGCAGTTAAGCGTGTAGGTGTGAAAAGTACAAAATAACTTTTCTCCTTCCTCAGTTTCACTTATAACTAATGTTTCCAGCTGAGATTGTGATTTTTCACGATAAATTTGACGTGCTGTCGCTTCATATTTAACGAAAGGCACCATCCGTTTTTATGACCCGGTACTGCCCAAGTATCTCTGGAGGAGTTCACCCGCTTCAAGCATATACATTGTATTGCATACGTTACTTGTGATATTTCCCCTAATTGAGAAGCAATAGATGAAATTCTGGCTTATAAATATGTTGAGCAAGTTTCTGGGATGTCACCTTTGTCCAGGAACGAGCGTAATCTTCACTAACTGATATGGTGACCTGGTATGCTAATGCCATCTTAATAAATCAGCACGGTAACCCCCAGAAAGTTTTGCATAAGCTAAAAGATGCACGTGATATCTCATCCTCAATGCTTAAAGACCACATTTCAAAATTCAGTAGAGGTTCAGAAGTACATGTAAAATGTGAATTTTAGCTTAAAAATGCCTTGAAATGTTGTAGGTTGCTAACTTGGAAAAAATATGTGTTTTGGAATGTGGCTGTGTTCTACTGAATAGGTGCTAATGGGCATACCATTAAAAATCTTTACCTTTTGAAAGTAGTCAATTGCTATTCATTATGAATTATTCGAAACAACTCTCATTCCCAATGCAAATGTGCTGACGTCGAGATTGAAGTATAGATAGTTAATTTGCTGTCACATTGATTTGGAACACTGAATAAGCTATAAAAGTCATGGAATCTGAGTAGTTGTAAAATAATGCGGAGGTAGCACAAACAACCCAAGTTTTGATAGAGTTTATATCGAACTAAAGATAAATTTGATTATTTTGGCAGGCAGGCGTTTGTTCTTTTTTATTTGATAGACCCCACAAACCGATGCAGTACATCCCCGATATAAGTACAGCAGAAAGCGGTTTTAAAACCGGTGGAGGGCGATGTATTTTTTGGGCGTAAAAAATCCTTAGCATGGCTTCCTTCGGGAGGGAAGTAAAGCCGTTGGTCCCATGTCGTAGACTTATGTACGTAAAAGAACCTCAAGACTGATAAATAGGGCTCTGAGCAAAATTATGTGGTCTTTCACGCCCGTTATAGAATGGGAGGCTAAGAACCGCAGAAGTTAAAGAGCATCAATAAATAACACTTAATTTCATATCTGTCGTGTTTCATTCACATAACTTTCTTTGCCCATTAAACGAACTATAGTTGCAAATGCACATTCTTTTAATTAATGCTAATCGAGATAAAATTTTGTAGAAACTTATTTTGTTATATATTTCCTTGTAGGTACAAGGGAGTAGCAGAATACAGTGAGTTTTCCTTTTCTTTTCATAATCAGGAGAGAGAGAGAGAGAGAGAGAGAGAGAGAGAGAGAGAGAGAGAGAGAGAGAGAGAGAGAGAGAGAGAGAGAGAGAGAGACAGAGACAGAGACAGCACGAATTAATCCTTCTGATTTGGGAAAAGTGTAAAAAGTACTGAAACATTTAAACCAATAACAAGGAATAACTAGGAAAGGGTCAACTCCACAAGTGTGTGTGTGTATGATAAACGTGTGCTTTAAAGAGATCAGCATCCTTTGTGTACTAAGATTTTGTCTCTCTTATGGTTTGCAGTTAGGCAAACGCCTTTCAGAATGAAGAGGCTATTCCCAGAAAATCAAGATGTACATTTAATTTCCCGTGTAACTTTTGTAATATTTTAAACGTATCGGATTTTAATAACAATTGTTAAGAGATTTTTTGAGAAAATAAAAGGCTTTGAAAAATTCTCCATGTAAGGAGTAGTTTGGGTTGGAGAGTTTTTCTTGAAAATCCGTTTCTATCGCATAATTGAAAGATACTGGGGCTAGATTGCTAGTTTGGTATTTACTCAACTTTGTTTTTTATGCTTATAGATAAACAAATACACGCCAATTCACTAAAGTTGTCGTTTTTTGTAATGCTTTAAATTGTATTTAGGGTTGATTACGATTCAAATAAGCATGCTTGTAATGTTTGGGACCGGCAGGTGCAATGCAGTGTTTTCAGATTACCTATGTACTTAATGGACCGCGAGTGTATGAAGTCCAAAGCTTAGAATGAACAAGTTTATAATACCAAAATTAAGTTTGTTTTCGATCCCCTAGTCAAGACATGAGCGTATTATTCTCATTATTTTGTCGAAAATCAGTCACCCAGCTAATAATGTGAACATTGCAGAAGAAAAGGAGGTATATGCAGAATACCAACTGATCATGAAAGTCTTGAAAATTAACTAAGTTTTTGGCAGATCATCGTGAAAAGGTAAGAAACGTGACTGGTATCTTTAATATTTTCCTTGTTTATGATTGACACCTCCGTAAAACTATTGTAGCAGAAATGAATTATAAATACATCTCATTTTTACTATCTCCACAAGTACTATGAACATAATAGGCAGAAAAGGTATTGTATTCCACCCAAAAATTCTACGCGTGATGTCAACGAAAATATGTATTGAAGTCCTACGAGTTAAAAAAATTAGAAAAAGATCCATGTGTTTATGTTTGTCCGTAACATGATAACTCAAAAAACTAAAAGTCGGTTGAATACCAAACTTTATATTTAAGTTCAGTATATTCTGAGAATGTGGCACAAAGATTTTCAAGAAAATCCCCCAATCCCAAACTACCCTTTACATGGAAAAGATTTCGAAAATTTTTACTATCTTAAAATGGCTCTAACAATTTTGATTCAAGTAGCGTACATTAAAGATATTTGTATGACAGAATGTATATCTTGAATTTTCTGGGAAAAGCTTCTGAAGACCTCTTCATTCTGAATGATTTTACATGACTGGTAAACCGTAAGAGACAGGCAAAAATATACTACACAAAGATATAGATCTCGTTAAAGCACAATTTATGTCATATACAATTTTTTTCTGTACAGTTACCATTTCTGGGATATTCCTTGTTGTTGGTTTCAGTTTTAAAGTACCTAAAGCTTTAATCATACTGTCATATTTCAACTCCTCGCAATGCAAAGAGAATGAATTTAAATCGTATAGCAACCAGTTTTTTAAATTTTGGACTATCGCTTTAGCCTACAGTATTCCTCAATTCTCCTTCTACTTATAAGGAGTTTTGTAATAAGGACATTTGTGTTAATGTTTATCTCGATTACATGAAGTAGATAGAAGAATAAGCATTTTAAGAGTAAAATGGAACACACAAAAACGAAATTAAGACAGAATTTGTATTATTGATTTACAAGATAGTTTGGACTTTCAAACGAAGGCATGGTGAACTTTTGTCATTTCGCCATTTACGTCCATGAAATCATGAATGTAATTGAAAAGGTCATGAACTGGAATATTTTAAACTCGCTGATGCCTTGGTACATATTCTCAGTGAATAAGATTTGGTCTTGAATCTGACAGTAGAAAGCCTGTCTCTCAGAAGAGGCAGAAAAATCATGTAGGTGGTTGCAAAGAGACAGCGAAGGTCAAGTTGTACTTTGACGCTCACCGCGGCTCCTACGCCTAAACTCAGACTCGTCTTCAAACTTTGTTGAATGAGTATTTAAAATGGCCTCATGAAGGTGCGAGTAGACTTCCTCCCAGCAGAAAATGGAACATGTTCTAAAGCAGTCGTATTCAGTGGGCCTGTTAATTTGGTCCATATGTGCAGATATCCATCGATGTCTGCATGAAGCGACTTGTGTATGTTGACGAGGGATGTTCTGTTTTTTTTATGGAAGATATCCGAGTTTGTTACATGAAGGCTGTTAATGTTTAAATTGGTTTTATTTCCATGTACACACCGGCCCAGCCGTAATAAACATGATCGCTAAATTTAAAAATTTGAGCAAGTTCGTCTTTTAACTATGAATGTCGAAAAGGGGTTAGACAAATCTCCAGTCACCAGTATGATGCTCCATTACTCTTTCCACGTATTTATTTTAGCGTCATATTTGTCTGTATTAGCTTGTTGCTTTCTCTGCCATGTACAGTGTACCTACATGGTAAATGAAATCACTGTAGTGTACCTCAAAATTCGATATCGACATTTCACTGGCTATACATATGTCTTGAGGACCCCTGAATAAATAAAAAGCATTTTTAGAAAAGGCCCGTGTGATGGTGGTAAGCGTAATTAAAAAAAGAAGAAAAGTCGTTAAATCAAACTTCACATTTTAAGTTCAGGATCTTCCAAGGATGCGATATGAAGATTTTCAAGCCAATCCCTCCATCCCAAACTACCCTTTACATCGGACACTTTTAGAAAATGTTGATGCTCTCAGAAATGGGTCTAACGATTTTGATTAAAATGCCATATGTTTAAGATATTTTTATGACAAGTGATACGTATACATGAACTTTTCTGGGTATAAACCCTGAAGACCTCTTCATTCTGGATGAATTTTGCATAACTACTAAAGCCTAATACTAGAATCTTACTACACAAAACCTGCAGATCTCTTTTAAGTAGGTACAGATTTTTGTTTTGAGTTAACCATTTTCAAGATATTCGTGGTTATTGGTGTAAAATTTCCGATACTTAACATTTTTTCAGATGGGAAGCTGACATTCGTTTTTCTTTTGTGTTACCTCTGGTCATGCAAAGAAAACCGAATTTCAAGTCATCGCAAAGCGATCAGCTTTTAAAAGAGTCGACTGTCGCTTTAGTGTAGTACATTCCCTTAGCTCTCTTGTACCTACAAGGAAATAAGTTATTAGACAATTTCTGCTGTTTTTTTCGATTAGCGTGATGTAATAGAAGAAAAGCTTTTGTAAGAATAGTTTTTTTTACAAAATAGGTAGAGAAAGTAAAGTAAATGGAACATATAAACATTTTTGGTTTCTTTTGTTATTTATAGCTTATGTCATGAATTTATCAGGCATTTCAATCGCTCTTTTCTGTGATAAGCAGGAATATTATATGCTTCTCAGTTTATCAGGTAGAATGTTAACCTTAACACCAACTAGAAAGCATGTTTGGCAATGACCTGCATTATTTATGTTTAATGCATATATACACTGAGGTTGAGCAAAATAGAAAGTTGCATCAACTTACAATATTTTAAGATCTTCCGTAATGGCTGCACTATGCATTATATGAATATTTTCTGTTTACCTCCACAAGTTCAATTTTAGTTCATCTGAAACAACTAAATTTATTTGCGTACGAAATAAAAATGAGTAAGAGAAGGAACTGGGCGAAGCTTTGAGACTTGGGGTTGTTTCAAAATATATACAATGCTCTATGTATGTTTTGCTTCAAATGCTTTAATTTTATTAACTGCGCTAGAAATTTTAACCTTTATAACAAATTACTTTGAATTCTTATCTTATTATTTAATCCCGGAGGTTTGAACCAATTAACCAAGATGGGACGCTCCAAAAGTAAGGACATAGAATTTTGGATGGTTTAAAGAAACCAGCTTCAACCCATAGTTTCTTCAAAGGGGAAATAAAGTCGGTGGTCTCTTGTAAATTTACGGCACCTAAAAGAACCTCAGGCCTGGTAAAGAGGCATCTGAGCAAAATTAAGCGATCTTTCACGCCCAATATAGAATGAGATGCTGAGAACCATGGTAGTTAAAGAGTGTCCATAAATAAAACTCAATTCTGTACATAAATTCAGTGTATTTGAAAGTGATTGGAAGTTTTTTTGTTTTTGTTAAAGATTCGCTTTCATTTAATATCAGTGATTTTACTCACTCACACTTTTGGCCCGAATTCCTTCATTGACTTAAAAGGTTTTTGAAATATTTCCGATAAACGTAAATGGTGAAAAAGATGGATGGGAGACGTCTATTCATTATCGCGTCTCATACTTTTTCCGCATACTAGGTATGTCATTCATGATGTATGTACTTTCTTGATAGTGTTTGTTTTATTAAATAGGTTTGCTTGAGTTCATTATATGTAGTATATAATACACACACACACACGCACACACGTGTAATATCAATCGAAAATTGTATTCAATATACCATTTTCAAGCAGTATAAACAACGCTTCATTTGATATAACACTTGATTGGACCGTTTAGATAAGAAGAATCATCTTGCTTAAATATTCAATGATTACGTAAACAGGAACAATGTACTTTGATGACATTAGTTCCTGCTTACATTTTTTTAAGAGTTTTCAGGTTCCCATGATCATCCTAGCTAAAGTTAAGCTTCAGTGCTTCGGGATATGGGGTACTGCCGATACTAGCTAACTCGGTCACAGATTTTTGTGTGCGGTATAAAAGTCAGAAAAAAAATCTGTTGTGTTCCATTCACATGCTTTCTCTGCATATCTGCTACAAATTATTGTTAAAAATCTCTTACTTCTATTTACTTCATGCTAATCGAGAAAAAATTAACAGAAATAATCTTATTACTTGTTTCCTTGTAAGCAGAAGCGAAATAAGGGAGTACCATTTTTTAAAGTGATAGTCAAAAGCTGGTTGCTATGTGACTGAAACTCCTTTCTTTGTTTGGACAGGAGTTGACAAATTCCTGTATGAGAAAAGTATAAGTTTTTGAAACCTGAAACGAAAAGCCAGGAATATCTTAAAAACGATCAACTCTACGAAAAAAAATGTATATGACATAAATTGTATGTTTTAATGTGCTCTACATTTTCTTAGTTGTAAGTTTTTGTCCATCTCTTACGGTTTAAGCAGTTATGCACAATTCTGTAAAATTCATCCAGAATAAAGTAGTCTTCAGAGGCTATTCCCCGAAAATTCAAGATATACATTTTATTTGTCAGGTAAATATCTTCAATATGCGATATTTTAATCAAAATCGTTAGAGCCATTTTTAAGAAAATCAGAATTTTCAAAATTTTTTCCATGTAAAGGGTAGTTTGGGGTGGGGAGAGTTTCTTGAAAATCTTCGTGTCGCACCCTTGGAAGATACTAAACTTAAATGCCAAGTTTGGGCTTAAACGCTCTTTGCGTTTTTGAGCTATGCTGCCCACAGACACACACACACGGAAATTTTTCTAAAAATGCTTTTTTTTTGCTCAGGGAGTCTGAAAACATATATTTCCGGTGAAATATTGGTATCGAATTTTTGGGTGCAATACAATACCTTCTCTATACACTGTACATAGTACGTATAGAGAGTAAAAAAAGAAGAGAAATGCATTAATAATATAATTAAAAAATAAAAGAAGGCCGTCACTAAAACTCGTGTTTGTTTACTTTTTCTATGCGAACTATGTACGTAGTGTATAGAAAAGGTATTATAATGCACCCAAAAATTCGATACCGAAATTTCACCGGAAATATATGTTTTGAGACCCCCTGAATCCAAAAAAAGAGTATTTTTAGGAAAATGTCCGTGTGTGTATGTGTCTGTGGGCAGCATAACTCAAAAATGAAAATACTGTTAAAAACTAAACTTGGTATTTAAGTTTGGTATCTTCCAAGGATGCGACACGAAGTTTTTCAAGAAAATCCCCCCACACCAAACTACACTTTAGATGGAAAAAAATTGGAAAATTTTGAATTTCTTAAAAATGGCTCTAAGGATTACGATTAAAATTGCGTATGTTTAAGATAATTACTTGACAAATAAAATGCATATCTTGAATTTTCTGGGAATAGCCTCTAAAGACTACTTTATTCTGGATGAATTTTACGAATTTTTGCATAACTGCTAAACTGTAAGAGATGGACAAAACTTACCACACAGAAAATGTAGAGCACATTAAAACAAGCAATTTATGTGATATACATTTTCTTCGTGGAGTTGATCGTTTTTAAGATATTCCTTGTTTTTAGTTTCAGCCTTGAAAAACTTATGCTTTTCTCATACAGGAATTTGTCAACTCTTATCCATACAAAGGAACTTCAGTCACATAGCAACCAGCTTTTTGACTATCACTTTAACCTATGGTACTCCCTTATTTCGCTTTTACTTACAAGGGAGCAAGTAATAACACTATTTCTGCTAATTTTGCCTCGATTAGCATGAAGTAATAATATGTTTTTGCAGAGATGTAGAGAAATTCATGTGAATGGAACACATCAGATTTTTTCTCTTTGATTTGCTGTAACACATTTTACCTCACAAAAGCCAACTTTACCCTTATTAGACATGATACATACGAAGGTAAATAAAACAAGTAATTTTATTTAGTTTGTAGTTTAATGCCCTTTAAACCGGTAGGTCGTATCGGGCGATGAATGACATAAGTGAAATTATGTTCAAATTTTCCCGGGGTCCATGGAGCTTAAAGCCACTTGACATTTGTCTTCTCAGAATAAGGGGAAGCTTGGTTAAAATCCGAGTAACTTACCCTATCCGAGATTCGAGCTTGGGATTGCCACCTCCCACCTTTTGGTGAATGGTGCACCCGTCGTAAAGTGGCGAATCTCCAGCAGTATTACCAGTATTAATGCACATTTTAAAAACAAACTTTGTGTCTAGTGTCTAGTTGACTAATTGCAAATTTATATTTCTTTCTTGGCAGTTATATGATGCATTCTATATCGTAATATTTATGACTGGTTACCAAAAGCGTTAAATAAGAGTAATGAAGCAGTAGGTACTTTATATTCTCTGGAATAGGGTTGGCACCATATCTCATTATACATCGACGAAAACGACTTTAAAAATGATCGGGAGCTGTTCGCTGCTAAGCAGCTAATAGTATAGTAACATTTTAAAATCGAATGGAAATAGAATACTTCGATAACAATCGAATAACCGATAGTGCTCGCCACTAGTGTGTATGACCTTTTTCTGGGTAAGATAAGATGCTGATTAGCAAGAATATGTACATAGTATTTATGGACTTTGCTGTCAGTTTGCAAGATAAAATAAGCAAATAGCTGCTGCCTTGGCTTGTGTATGTATTACTGATCGCAGTCTGTTTTGTTGTGCTTGTAAAGGGTAGCTCCTGAAAGGGAAGGGCAGCCTAGAGCCAAGATTTCTTCAATGATCCCTAAGAACGCCATGTGCTGACGGGAGTATCTACAGCTCCTCTGGTCTTATTATAGTGGAGGAAGCTTGGCACTCAACACAGTATCGACCACAGCTATCCTTTCATTGCACCAAAGAGGATTTTTAAAAATAATTCTGTCGGGAAGTTAACAGGCGGGTTCCGTTGGAGGGATGCTGTCGCGGTACACAATTAAGTTAAGCCTTGTGAAGTGGTGCATGCAGACACCTCAGCGAAGCTGAAAACCTTGATGATAGTTTAGTAAATCAGTTTATAACTGAATGTTACATAATGTGGTCTCCAACTATGGCTGCTATATATTCTGCTGTTTTCGTGCCCTTTTCTCGGTGGATAATAGAGGTTGGATGAACCTCCGTAACTTAAGTAACAACACAATTTAAACCTTCATTTCGATTATATAAACTTACTAATAAAATAGATAAATGAATACATTTTGGAACACCGCCGTTTTAAAACAGTCGAACTTGCTCCATATTATTTCATACTGATATTTTCATGATATACCCGTAGCTAAATAGATAGGCTGCAGCGCGAACTGAAATCACGTGATTCTTCTAGTACAGTCATAATCCGATGACGTAAACGTTACAGTCGCCTAATTCTACACAGAGAAATAAAATGCTTGTTAAAGTTTAGAAAAAATACAGTTAAATCATGAAACATTAAATGTTAGCCAAGACTGCCATTACTATGTAATGTTGATTCGCGCCTTAGGTTAACTCGTTAGCTACATGATGTATCAATAAGAGCCCTAATTCTCCCAGAATTTTTAACATTTATCACTTTTATAAAACTGATAAAATACTGTGGAATTTTAATTACTTTAGGATCCTAGCAGTTCACTTCGAAGGTAGGCGGTGACTACACCTCACCACACAACTCCACCCAATTACAAGATAAGGGGAAAGGGAGATGGCTGTTGTGGTTGTTTAGTGGGACGTAGTTACCACGTAGTTTCCTTGTGATTGACACTTGTGGGGTGTGTCGTCTACTGGCAGGGGCTCGTCAGGTTGCTGACCAATCATAGTGTAAGAATACATAACCGTCAGAGACATGACGTCGTCGGCGTTGCAACAACTACGTGGGTCAGTGGAAATTTACGCGCGCGTTCTCATACATGACTGACCAATTGTTTGCAATCTGATTGTTTGATTTCATTCTGTGAAAAAATCGGTTGTGTTACACATAGTGATCGTAAGTATTTACATTTATAATCGTCACTACCTTTTATAATCGCGAAAATTGCTCCGGTTCTCATCCTAGAAATATCACGAGTGACACTGTAATTTGAAAATGTCTTACATCCGTGATAAGTAAGTTGAGGTTGCCTTAGACGAAATAATAAAACTTTTCCGTTTAGTGAAATACAGGACCCAATGTGGAAAGGAATAGATGAGGTAATTAGTGAGAAATAGGGAGAGGGATATGCGCGTAGAGAAAAAGGCATTTTAGAGGAAGCAGTGGAACGTTATGTCGCTGCAGAGGACAGGAGTAAATAGATCAATAGCGCACCGAGACGGCCACGTGTCAGCAGAATAACAATCACAAGGTAATTTCTCACCGATAATAAGGGATGAATTCAATTAGATGATTGACTGAATATGGTGAGAGCCTTGCCTAACGTTAATCCAATGATCGCGTTTCCAATATAGTGCGAGTCGCTTAATTCCCGTTTTGTGGAAGGTAATGGTAAACTACCACTATACCTGTTAACTTGTCTAACAAATTCTTGGACATAGATGTTACCTATGGCATTGGCCCTCTTTTTGGGCAGAAGACACGCCATATTTTCTTGACCCCTTGAAGAATGGGTAAATTAAATCAGTCGTATCGGATCGTTGGTGAAATTGTGCATTTAAACTAACTCAAATAATAATAATAATAATAATAATAATACACTAAAATGTATTGCAATGAATTCAAATTTCTTGGAATACTTCTGTTTTATTTTGTTACAATAGACTTCACTTTGAGACATAGACTTGATAGTTCCAGTGATATGACGATTAATTTTTAAACAAGTTTAAATAAGAAACTATTGGAATTCATTTAGATAAATCTGTTTTATAAAAATTATGTAATAATAATCATCATCATAATTATTCTAAAGCGTATTATGTTAGTTTGTTCTTAAAGTGATCTTTAAAAATGCGAAAACAATTTATGGTTCCACTTGTGAAAGTAACAATTGGACTTCTATTAATTTCACAGCAATTGCAATAGTTTCGTTTACTTTGAGCGACTAATGAATCCATATACTTTTTAGGGTAATGGATGTCGTTGGTGAACATTTTGAATGTATATCCAAGAATATATTTTTTGTACCTATTGTAGATTTATCAGTCAATCAATTAAAGTTTCCGCCCAAACTAGGCTCTAGGTATATATCAGCCTATTTTTTCCCTGTTTCGCTTTCTTTTTCTTCTTCTTCTCATCTGAACCATTTACTGTAATATTACCCTTGGTTTAGTAATTCTACACTTTCATTTCCCACCAAATCTCGTAATAAGCAGTTACTTAACAATGCTCCAATCAATTTCATTTTCTCTTCTTAAGCATTGCTTTTCTGTCATGCAGTCTTAAAATAGCTTCAACGGGTGTCCCCCCCCCCTTTATTTCACAGGCTTCATGCTTATACATGCAAGTTCTAAGTATCGTTTTCGTTTCATTGCAAGTTAAAGTTTCGTTAACTCAAGCCTGATAAAAAGTACTCTGACCAAAATTAAGCGGTCTTTCACCTAATTGGTGTGCACATTATAGAGCTATAATCATTTTATCAATCTTCATAAAATTACAATTAAATCCACCTTCAAATTATATTTTCAATAACAATCCATATTATAAATAAAATTTATTGTGGGAACCACAGTAGTTAGTGTCCAGAAATAAAACTGAATTTCAATTTATTTCAAACTTTTTTTTATATAATATTATGGTTTTAACCGTTTCACGTTTCTGATATTTTTACTATAGTTTGAAAGGAACATGGCATTTCAAAGACATCACAGAGCGATTCGTGTTTTAAAAATCTGTTTATCGCTTTAGCAAATTGTGTTCTTCGACCTATAATGGATGTTTGAACGTGTAATGAAAGTTTGTCAATTAAGAACTTGACCCAAAATTAAGCTTTTTAAGAATAGTAGATTGATGAGTAGCGGAAGTCATATGAGTGCAAAGCAACAGAATATTTCTTATATTTAAAATCATATTTTGTAATCTGAAAGACGTATGTACTGCAATTACGAAGAATTGTACACAAGTTTTAATGTTACTATCGATCTGTTCATGAGTTGTTTGATCTTGGCAGAGAGCGAATGAGTCACTCCACTGCCGCAGTTTGTAAACATGGCTGGTGCAGCGAGTTCGATCCCACGGCAGGGAGGCTATACGTCACTCTACAAGACGCAGAGGTAACCAGCCAATGTTCAGGCACATTAACCCTGCCGTGAAAGTTACTATTTTACTAACATACTATAGGCGTGCGTTGTACTTAAAGGTGTTAATAGATGTTGAAAATAATACGTTTTGCGCTGTAATTCTGTCAATTTCCTAAAGTATTCTATTACTGACCCTTTGGCGTAATGGTCACCATTGGCTAATATACGACCTGAGTTGAATTCCCAGCCGGATTGAGACTTTTTCAATCTAAGAGTATTTTCCATAGAGAGTTTAATCTCTGTAGGTGAATTAACTGAATAAGGTGTCCCTTTTTCTAAGAAAACGAAGTAGTTACTTTAAGCTTTCTGGACTATGGAGTCACAAGAACATAATTTCACGCATTTCATTCAACCTGACTTACAGGGTTAAGGGATCCTAAAACAAATTTCCCGGGTCATATTTGAAGGTCTTGGGGTGTAAAACGAATTTTTGGGCGTATATGTATATTGGACCATTGCCCAATCAGCATCGTAAGGAATAAAGTGACCTGCGATAGATAACAATTTTTGGGTTACGAAAACTAAGATTTCGCATGGGAGAAGCCCCATGCTGATCACGTTTATATGTATTATTGTATATAATATGCAGGCGGTTATGTGGTTATACATGATCACAGCTTGAGGACTAGCGCCAAAGATGAAAGAGGAGCATACAAAGTTGGCAGGAATGTGCTAGTTTTTACTTTCTCTACACGTACTAAAAATAAAATAAAATCGGTAATGCAACATCCTGGCATCTGGTTCCCTACACCAGGACGTATATGGCAAACTTTATAATTTATTTCCCTCTTTTAAATTCTTGTCATACATAATTATTTTACATATATTATTTATTTACCAATAACCAAACATGAATTAACACAATGTGAAACAAATTAAATTCCAATCATAAAACAATTTTCAGCGCACTAAATCACTGGAATCCAGGAACACAATTAACTGGTAGTAAGTTATTTGCCTATAAAAACTATGCTGTAAATTATTAACAAAACTAATCCTACACAATTGGTATCCAGCAGAATGTGCACTGCTAACCAGCACAATTTATTTAATTTGTATTTTCCCAATAATTACTAGACATTGTAGTGAGCTATAACTAATTGAATCTGACTCCATTTATTCTAAATATCTCTTAATCCTGCTCTTGTATATAATTCATAAAACACTTAATAAAATTTGGCCCTTCAATTACTTTGCACAGCTATAATTAACTACTTCTATTTTAGCTTAGTACAATATCTATGCATTATACATAATTCTCTATACACTGAATACTTATTCGCTTCACATATATTCTTAATTATTCATTTCTCTATTACAAGTATTTTAATGCACTTTACCTTTCCACTTAATGTCATTAGAGTGTCTCACTTTCTTTGGCTAATATATTTTAATAATTAAACTTTACACCCTTGTTATACTCTATATTTCCTGTAACACTATTTAACACCACTAACACTTTCTCCTGAGCTTCTCCCATTGCCACATTCAGTCCACCGCCAGGAGCCCATACTCCTCCATTTCCTGCTTTCACTCATCATCTGCATCACTCTACTCTACACCGGCACCTTCTTCTACGCCTCCCTCTACTCTGCTCAGCCCCCCCCCATCATTTTCCATTAATCTCCAACCTGCATTTAAAATTAGCTTACATTTTTTATTCTCCTCTTCTCGGTCATCTCCTCCATTCAGTTTATAATTATTTTCGTAGTAAATTGCAATAATATCTATTTATATTTCTGTATTTAAGTTTTCATATATCTCCTTACTCTCTCCTCATCAGGCGTTATTTGTTGTAAATTATAATTATCCGTCGGTGTGTCAGTTATTAAATTTATGGCAAATTGATTTCGAATTCTATCGGATCTTCTTAATTCTTCATTGCCAGCTAGTGCGTAAGCTGATATTTCCACTTGTTCGATTCTCTCTTCCCAGGAAATTTACTAATTATATTCGCTAATTTCTCTAGGTATATTAGGTTGATGGTATTAATTGCATGTGGTAGATGAAGTATTTACATTCCACCCAAAAATTCAGTATAGATGTTTCACGGGAAATACATGTTTTGATGTCTCTTGAACTTGAAAGAAAACACTAATTATTAAAAAAAGGTTTGAGAGAGAGAGAGAGAGAGAGAGAGAGAGAGAGAGAGAGAGAGAGAGAGGCAGGCGGGGGTGGACCGAACAGCATAACGAAAATAAATAAAGACAATATTTGGTTTTATTTTCTCTATTACGTACATAGTAGGTACAGAAGGTATTGTATTTTACCCAAATTCGACATCGAGATTTCACCGGAAATACATGTTTTGAGGACCCCACATTCCAAAAAGTTGTTTGTGGACAGTTTATCTTGAAAACGAAAAGTCGGTTAAATGCCAAACTTGATATTTAAGTTCAGTATTCAAGGTTGCGGTACGAATATTTTCAAGAAAACACCCAGCCCAAAATACGTGTAATACCGTATGCATGTAATGTATAATACTTAATACGTGTAATATTGTTAAAAATGTTTCGATTTTCTCAAACGTGGCTGTGACGATTTTCATTAAAGCCGTATTTCAAAGATATTTATATGACAAATAAAATGTATACCGTGAATTCCTTGGGAATAGTCTTTGAAATCCTCTTCATGAGCGACTTCTACATAACTGGTAAACCATAGGTAAAGCTCACAGGAAAAAGTGTAATTTTGTCACACTTTTTTACTTTCTCTATATGGACTATGTACATAGTGTATAGAGAAGGTATTGCACTCCACCCAAAAATTCGATACCGAGATTTCACCGGAAATATATGTTTAAGGGTCCCCAATATCCAAAAGCATTTTCACAAAAAGGCCCGTGTGTGTCCGTGTGTTTGTGAACACGATAACTCAAAAACGAAAAGTCGGTAAAATACCAAATTTGGTATTTAAATTTAGTATCTTCCAGGGATGCGACACGAAGATTTTGAGAAAAATCCCCCCACCCCCAACTACCCTTTACATGGAACTTTTTTCGAAAATTTTTGATTTTCTCAAAAATAGCTGTAACGGTTTTGATTAAAATTTCGTATATTAAACATATTTATATGGCAAATAAAATGTATATCTTGAATTTTCTAGGAATAACCTCCAAAGAGTGGTTTATTCTGGATATATTTTACGGAATTTTGAATAACTGCTAAACCGTAAGAGATGGACAAAGACTTACTACACAAAAAATGTAGAGCACGTTAAAACATACAATTTATGTTATATACATTTTTTTCGTGGAATTCGTCGTTTTTGAGACATTACTTATTTTTGGTTTCTGCTATGAAAAACTTATATTTTTCTCACACAGGAACTTGTCAACTCCGATCCATATAAACAAAGGAACTTCATTGACATAGCAACCAGCTTTTGATTATCACTTTAACCTATGGTAGTCCCTTATTTCGCTTCTACTTACAAGGAAGCAAGTAATAAGGCTATTTCTGCTATTTTTTTTTTCTGATTAGCATAAAGTAAATAGAAGTATAAGCTTTTTAAGAATAATTTGTTGCAAGGATATAGAGAAAGTCATGTGAATGGTACACATCAGATTTTTTTTTTATTTTATTCATTTTATAGAGCTAACCGTTTCCGAGATATACCTTGTTATTGATTTCAATTTTAAAATACTTAAAACATTTCTCAAACGGAAGTCCTTGCCGTTTCATATCTCTATTTACTCCCGGCCATGGAAAGAGGATGGATTTGTGGATTTCAGTAATAATCGCTTAGCGACAACTTTTTAAAATATTGGTCTGACATCAGCCCAGCGTATTTCCTTATTTCTTTTCTCTTCATAAGGAACAAAGTAATAAGACATTTTCTGGTAATATATGCTAATGGATGATAATGTATGATGTAAATAAAAATAATCATTTTCAATTTCTGCCTTACTATTCTTTACATGGAAAATGTTTTTGATTTTTTTGAAAATGGCGTCAACTATCTGGTTAAAACACCATATGTTTTTAGTTTTTGCAGTAATGCGTATCTTAAATGTTCTGAGACTAGCTAGCTTGTTCTTCTTCATTAATTTTGTGTCATTAGTAAATCGTAAGACATTGGCAAAATCTTATCGTACAGAAATGTAGTTCTTGTTAAAAGGCAAATTTTGTTATTTCTCACTTGTTGGTGACAATTCTCGAGATATGCATTGAATTAATTGAACTTCCCAGTACTTTATCATCAGTTCATGGTATTTTCTAAGGAAAACGAAAGGAAATACAGTTGAACTGTTAGTTTAGTTCGACAGGGACGTCGCAGGCAACAAACCATCCCCATTCCTCGTGTAGTCTGTTGGCGTTTGCAAACAGTTCTCACCAGACCGTGTCTGAGTGCTCCTTGGCCGTTGTTATTTAAGTTATTTACATTGATAAATGGTTTCAATGTTATAGATATCTTCTGCTTAATTATTCCTATGTTTGTTGATATGTTTTTAAAGTTCCGTGTCACCAGTCTTTTGTTTCACGCAAATATATGTGTATATCAGACAGCAAATAGCTATTTAAAGATTTGACTGTTGCTTACGGTCACCTGAACCTTCTTGCAGTTATCTATCTATCTATCTATCTATCTATCTATCTATCTATCTATCTATCTATCTATCTATCTATCTATCTATCTATCTATCTATCTATCTATCTATCTATCTATCTATCTATCTATCTATCTATCTATCTATCTATCTATCTATCTATCTATCTATCTATCTATCTATCTATCTATCTATCTATCTATCTATCTATCTATCTATCTATCTATCTATCTATCCATCCATCCATCCATCCATCCATCCATCCATCCATCCATCCATCCATCCATCCATCCATCCATCGATCGATCCGTCTGTCTGTCTGTCTGTCTGTCTGTCTGTCGACCGACCGACCGACCGACCTAGCTAGCTAGCTATCTACCTACCTACCTACCTAGCTATCTGTCTATCTATCTATCTATCTATCTATCTATCTATCTATCTATCTATCTATCTATCTATCTATCTATCTATCTATCTATCTATCTATCTATCTATATAAAATTAATCGCTGAAATGTATGTACGCGTATCACTTCCCAACGACTGTATCAAATTGAACAATTTTTTTTTGTGTTCGTTATTGTTTCAACAAGGTTTGTGGAGATGAAAATGTTTAAAAATAGTACGGGAAAGTATTTAAAATCTCATAATATAGTTAGCTATGGTGCCAAGCGAACGCATTTCGGTTAATAGCCACCAGATAGCAGTGGTACACGGTTATTTTTTGCTAAATGGTCGTAGTACTGCTATACATTTCCCTTCCCATTCAGTGTTAAGGTAACGCACCAGTTTTTTGACACAATCACGCAATGCAGCAGTGAAATTCAAATACATTTTTATATATTAACTGTCCTTCCTTTCCTTAAAATAAAGAATCAAAGAAGTTTTCCTAACGATGAACTCCTATAGTAAGTAGTTATTTATGTGCCGATAGATAGCGATGTTAGTATTTTTCCTCCTCATGCAATGTTAAGGTAACGCAACAGTTTATCGAAATGACACGACGCAGCAGTGAAATTCAATACATTTTCATGTATTAACTGTCCTTTACTTACTCCCATCGTTTAAAGTAAAGAAACTTTGCTGGCGACGAACACCTGAAATACGTACTTATTATTTGCCACCAGAAGGCCGTAGTACCTACTGCTCTATTTTTCTTCTTCAATGCTAAGGGCATGTACCTGGTTATGGAGACAATAACGCAAGCTAACTGTGAAAATCAAATATATTTCTTATGTATTAACTATCATTTCCTTGGTCACATCGTTTAAATAAAGTATATTTATGTTGTAATTCTTTAAAATGAACAAGTTATAAACTATGCACGTAACCATTCACCCTTCTTAGAATCTGAAAATAATGGGATCCGTTTTAGGATTAACTTCCTATTGCAGATGTTGGTTGTTTGACGTTATGTGACACATGAGCTAGCTAAAGAACATGAAAATACCTGCGTCACCATCACACTACAGTTGCGGTGTTCTTAATACATTTGATCAAGTAATATTTTGGGTTAAATGGAGACATTTAATACACAAAGCTATCATGAAATAAAAGCTTATCAATTGACTAACTGGATCTACTTGCTCTTTAGTTACGTCATTGTTAGCCTTTGAAATTGCTGTTTTGACATAGAAGAAAATAAAGAAAGAGGTGGAAAATATTAGGAGTAAAGGAAACAAAGATTCGGAAGAAGCATGAATGTTACCTTGTAACTTTCTCCTTAGTGTAATTCATTACCTATGCCAGCGTACACCCACTACACGATGGATGTGCTGCCATTACTGTTATTAGGCCAACGACATCTTGGTTGCCAATGCTGTGAACTCCATATGTCATCCTTTCCACACTACCTTATGGGATTTGCCAGGATTCCCGCCACACAATTTACAGCCTAAGGTTGGCTCGGTGATAATTATACAACGCAATATCAATCAGCCGAAATATGCAGCAGAACAAACTCACTGTTAAAAAAATTATGAAAATTTTGATTTAAGTTACTATTACATGGGAAAGTTAAAGGCGAGGATATACTTATTCCAAGAACACCACTAATGTCAACCGACTTTCGTTTTAAATTTAAGCGTGCCTTGCATTCTCAATTACAATAAATCCCAAGATCAATCGTTATCGTGTGTGTAATATACCTTTAATTGTGTTTTTCGCATGTTGTACGTTGCGTGCTCGAGAGTCGGCAGTATCGGCGCTATTTTTTTTTCTCCGGAAGGAAAATTGTACATTACAAGGCATTACAATAAAGTGCTGTCAAATCATTTAATTCTACTTTTATTTCATTGCATGGTCGTGCTGTAAACGGAAGATTTTGTCTGAGTTTTTTTCGTTGGGTACACCACCCGTGCGAAGCCGGGGCGGGCAGCTAGTAACGATATATTTATTGCAAACATATATCTCAATTATCATTAAGTAGATAGAAAAATAAGAATAATAATTTATAGAAGAGATAAAATAGTTTATGCCTGAAAAACACGACCTGAATAAAAAAAAAAAAAAAAGAAAAATGATAGCGCGCGCGCGCGCGTGTGTCTGTTTTAATTACAGCATTATCCAGGAATGCGACACCAAAATTCAAAAGAAAGAAAAAACCCAAACTACTACTGTGTTAAGAAAGTTCTGGGAATTTACCAATAAAACACAAAAAATGAATTATTCATCCAATTTTATTTTATCGCCTTCAAAGTAGGCCCCTTCTGAAATTATACATTTATGCCAACGAATAATCCAATCATCAAAACATTTTTTGTAGGCACTTTAGGAATCGATGTCAATTGTCGCCGCGAATTTTCCTTTATGTCGATTGAAAACGGGTGCCTCGAAGTGGTAACTTGAGTTTTGGAAAGAGAAAGAAATCAGCAGGAGCCAGCTCAGGTGAATACGGTGGTTCGATGAAATATCTTGAATTTTTGGCCAAAAATTCGTTCACATTAATAGCCTTGTGAGCTGGTGCGTTATCGTGGTGCAGAATCCATGAGTTGTCGTTCCACAAATCTGGCCTTTTTCACCGTATTTGTTCTCTCAAATGCCGCATAACTCTCTAAAAAAAAACTGTCAACATGACCTTCAGTTTTGATCAAGTTTGACGTGCCCTTTTAGGTTTCGGTTCAGTTGGAAGGCGCCATTCGGAAGCTTGTTGACTGGTTTGAGTTTCAAACTCGTAAACCCACGTCTCATCACCAGTTACAATGTGTTTCATGAATGTGGGGTCGGAACAGTAATCCTTACGCGATTGAATTTTTGTAGAAAATTCAATTCTTTCGGAACTAACCGAGCTGCAACGCGTGTCATGCCAAAACAATCGTTTAGAATGGTATGAACGATTCGTGAGACACAGAAAGTTCAGCGGTAGTCTCTTTCAGACCTAAATGACGATTTTCAGAGACCATTTTCTTCACTTTAGCGATGTTCAGTTCAGTTGAAACCGTTTACCGACCAGAGCGAGGCAAATCTTCCACCACATCTCGACTACTTTTGAATGCACTGTACCACTCATATGCACGTGTTTTTGATAAAGTTGATTCATCGTGAGCCCTCTGTAATATTTTAAGCGATTCGGCACACGAAATACCATTTGCAATGCAAAGTTTAAGACATATTCTTTGTTCATTGCTTGTATCCATCGTAAAGTCGCAAATCACCTTTGAGATGAACTAACAAAATGGCTTACTGTAAACAAACTAGATGACAGATGAGGAAAGTTGTACCAACTTAGCGACAACAATACTTTCGAATCTGCTTTTAAACAGGATTTTTAAATGATCAATTCCCGGTACTTTCTTGACAGAAGGTATCCTTAAAAAGGCGAACATTTTGATTTTCTTAAAAATGGCTCTGAGGTTTTGATCAAAATACCGTATTTTAAGAATGTTGTACGGCAAAAGAAACTGTAATCTTGAATTTTCTGGGAGCTGGTAAACCGTTAGAGACAAAAATGTAGGTACTACACAAAAATGTAGAGTTCGTGTAAAAATACACTGTATGCTTTATACAAATTATTTGTAGAGTTAACTATTTCGAAGATATTCCTTGTTATTGGTTTCAATTTTAAAATATTTATGCTTTTATCATACGGGAATTTGTCAACTTCTGGTTATATAAAGAGAACGAACTTCAATCACATAGCAACTAGATTTTAAAAGATTTTAATAACGTTTAGCCTAGTGGATTGTCATATTTCCCTTCTACTTTTAAGGAAGCAAGTAATAAGACCATTTCTGTTAATGTTTATCTCGATTGGCATGAAATAGGTAAAAGAATACGCTTTTAAACAATTTGTTACGGAGATGTAGAGAAAGTCGTCAGACCATGTATTAGTTATTTTGTATTGAATTGTATTTCACGATCAACAATCATTGGGTACGCCACTGTTAAAAATGAAACGGATACAAGTTTAAGTGTAACTTTTAAATGTGTTAGAAAATTTGTTTGCTAGTGTATATGACGTCTGAGCATGTTAACGGAGTTAATCATGTTTACAGCGGCATGCGTTAGAGTGGAATGATGTATAATGTACAAGTGCCAGAGGCAAGTAAACGATTGTTACAGCGTTTGGCAATCTTCCGACTGGCCGCTAGGTTAGGGATTCCTGTGCGTCGCAATGGGTGCAACGCAGTCACTTCCCCTTCTGGTAATACTTATACTGCAGAGGTAAAAACTGCTGTATTGTATAGGAATCTTCTTCGCTGAAGACAACCTGGTCTCCCTTCTAACACACTTGCTGATCCTGGCCTGTATTGAGAAGTTGCTGCTGGTCCCAACAGTGACATCTTTCCCCCACTACTACTAGTTGAAGATACCTGTATAGTAGAACAATTTAGACAGGCATTTTTGTCTCGAATTTAACGGAGAGATTTCTTCACATTACTACACAAAATCCAAATCTAATTAAACCACTAATTATGTCAAATACCTTTTTTTGTGGCGTTAACCATCTCCGAGATGTTCATTGATGGCTTTGATTTTCAAATATTTTATACCTTTTTGCACTCTTAGTCGATTTTGTTACTCACGATCATGCAACAAATTGAAATTTCAAAGCCAGGCAATTTTAATGCACTTTTTAAACATTTGACTATCACTTCAGTCTTCTGTGTCGTTCTTTACCTACAGCATGTTGTGTAAGAAACTATTTCTACAAACTTTTATCTCGGTCAACATGAGCTAAAAATGTAAGGTTTTGAAATAATAGTTTGAATAGGAAAGTGGTGTAAACTACTCATTCTTATCAGAACATACTAATGCAATGTTATTTACTTTCTCTAGCATGTATGTATAATGTACACGTGGATAGAGAAGGTATTGTACAATCAATACAGAGATGTCACCGGAAATACATGTTTTAAGGTCCTCTGAATAAAAAACTTAAAAAAACGTCAGTGGGTGTGCATAACTCAAAAATGCAAAGTCGCTTAAATACCAAACTTGGTGTTTATAACCAGTATCTTCCACGGATGCACGCTAAGATTTTCAGGAAAATCCTCCTAAACCCAACTACTCTTTACATGGAACATTTTTCGAAAATTTTGATTTTCTCAAAAGTGGCTGTAAAGGTTTTGATTAAAACTCACATTTAATGCATTTTTATGACAAACTAAATGTATATCCTTAATTTTCTGGGAATAGTCTCTGAACAGCCCTTCATTCTGAATGATTTTTGTGTAACTGATAGATCGTAAGAGATAGACTAAAACTTACTACAGAAAAAATATAGATTACGTAAAAACACAATGTATGTCTTATACTTTTTCCTCCGAGATATTCCTTGGTATTGGCTTCAATTTTCAGCTGCTTAAACTTTGCTCAAACGGGAAGTGATCTTTCTTTTCGTCTCTTTTGTCTACTTCTAGCAAACAAAAGCAATGGAATTTCAATTGTTTCACATAACCACTGACTTTTTAAGGATTTGATTATCGCTTTAGCCTAGTGTATTCGCTTATTACTTGTTTGCAAGCAATAACACCAATAAAAGTCTACTAATGTTTATCTCAATTAGTATGATGTCGATAAAATAATAATCTTTTGTAAGAAGAGGCTGTTTGCGGAACAGCTAGAGAGTCATGTAAATGGAACACCAGATTTTTTGTCTTTAACTTTCTCTAGCACGTATGTAGATATTGTGTACATAGTACATAAAGCAGATATTATATTCCACCCAGAAATTCGGTACCGAGATTTCACCGCCAACACAAGTTTTGAAATACCCTGAGTAAAAAAAAAAAGTTTTAGAAAAATATCAATATATGTATCGGAGGGGGGGGGGCAGCATAGCTCATAAACGCAAAGGCTGTTAAATACCAAACTTGTTAGTTAAGGTCAGTATCTTACCAAGGATGCGACACGAAACTTTTCAAGAAAATCCCCCCTCCAGTCAAAATACCCTTTACATGGAACTTTTTGCGAAATTTTTGATTTTCTCAAAAAAAGCTTTAACGATTTTGATTAAAATACTACATGTTTTAGATACGTTCAAGACAACGAACTGTAAATCATTTTTTTAATGGCCTCTGAAGACCTCTTCATTCTGGATGCTTTTGTAACTGGTAAACTACAAGAGGACAAAAACTTCTCCTCAATAAAACACACAACTCCAACTCCTGTCCTACATACGGATTGTGTGAAAAAAAAACAATTAAATTAATACTAATTGACCATATCTTCCGATCTGTATCACGTTGCTCTATCACTAAGCTACCATGACAACATGCCGGCTGTAGCTCAGTGGTGGAGCAACTGGCTAGAGACAGGGAGATCCTTGGTTCAAATCCCGGCTTGGCATTGAATTTTTCACTCTGACTCTACTTATCCATATTTGACAATGGTTTTAAGTGTAAATAAGGTGAAATCATTTGCTTAAGTATTTCTGTGCCTGATTATTTTCCGATTGCACAGACTCAACACATTCTGAGCACAGGAGAAACTTTATGTAAAAAAAAACAAAAAACAAAAACAAAACAAAAAAAACATTCTCAAGGTCGGATGGAACCCCCCCCCCCCCCCCTGGAATTTAAGACGAGACCCTTTGCACAGCAGGCAGACGTTCTACCGACTAATCTCTGGGCCGTCAATCCAACAATGCGATTGGTTCTGCATTATAATTATGCGTTGACATATAAGTGCGTTGTCAGTAACATAACGTATTCAGATGAAAAAATGGTAGTAATGTGACCCGATTTATGTAATGGGATACCGTAGCATGCAGCCTATATGTAATCATTCTCTTTGCCTGTTCTTCTCACATCTCTGAAAAAGTTGAGTTTGTTGTGCTTTCCTTTCTTCGCCATTTAATTCTCTCTTTCGTGCGCGATTTAAACGAACGAAAGTAAGGTGCAGAATAACGCAACTGCAGTTTCAAGGTGTCTATTGACAAGGCAGAATATATCAGTTTCCAGTACTACTGATAAAAATATGACACATTCCATTCACATGACTTTCTCTATTTGTGACTATTCTTACAAAAGCTTATTTGACTACTTCATGCTAATCGAGATAAACATTACCAGAAATGGTTTTATTACATAATTCCTTATAAATAGAAGTGAAATAGGGAGTATAGTGAGCTAAAGCTGGTTGCTATGTGACTCTTTAATTGCCAGAAGTTTACAAATTCCCCTATGACAAAAGTTTAAGTATTTTAAAATTGAACCATTATTAAGGAATGTCTTGGACAAAAAAGGGCCCCTATTATATCAATTGTGTGTTTCAACGAGCTCCACATTCTTTGTGTAGTAAGTTTTTGTCTGGCGTACGTTATCAGTTATGCAAGTGTCATTTGTACATACATTTCATCTGGGATATAAGTAGGCATCTTTAATATGCGGTATTTTAAACAAACTAAAATAGTTCGGGGTGAAGGGTTTTCTTGAAAATCATCGTGTGCCATCCTTGGAAGATGCTTAACTTAAATACCACGTTTGGTATTAAACGGACTTTTCGTTTTTGATTTATGCTGCCCAAGGACACACAGACATGCACCTTTTTCTAAAAATGCTTTTTTGGATTCAGGGCGTCTCAAAACATATCCGGTGATATCTCGATATCGAATTTTTGGGTAAATACAATACCTTCTTCACTATTCACGTTGTACATACGAGCTAGAGAAAGTAAAAGTCATGTATGAATACAGCGTTAGTGCAATAATATTACTAATATGAATAACTCACTCATAATGAAGTTCAGCTATAATAATATGGACACGTGAGCTAGAGAGAGGTTGGCCAAAATTTACTCTATAGGTACGTCATAGTTAAACTTTCAGTCTCCCATTTTCTTTTCTCCAAACTTGAGGTTTTGAAAATCGTAAAAGTTCTTCTGGTGGTGGAATACATTTTAAAGTATAAGTAAAAGGTTTATAACTAAAAAATTGGCGCCTGTTCATTGTATTTACAATTCGTTTGATACTATACTGTTTCCGCTGTCAGCAGCTTCCAATGATACATTAATAATGATAAAGAAAAATCTGAAGTTACATTCACTTGATTTTCTGTAACCATTCTTCTACAAACTATTTTTTCGGAAGCTCATTCTTCTGTCTGCTTCATGTTGCTCGATATGAACATTTGTAGAAACAACCTCATTAGTATCTTGTAAGATAAAAGTAGATACAGCAAAGTCAAATAATTCAAGATGGGTCGCTCTGTCTTTGCATGGCTACAAAATACAAAGGAATGAAGACGAGATTTTCGAAGAAAATATGAAGTGCCTATTTGAGAATTCAAAACCAATAAGGAATGTTTCTAAATGGTTAATGCTACAAATAATTTTGACATCAATTACGCGTTTAAACGAGATCTGCATATTTATGATGTATAGGTAGTTGTTGTATAGAGCTTACGATTTACTGGTTGTTCAAAATGTGTTCAGAATGAAGGGACTTTACAGGCTGTTCGCAGACAATTTCACTCAAGAAATACAGTTTACCATGCACATATCTTATAGATATTATTTCAATCAAAAGTTAGCCATTTTTGAGAAAAAATACACAAAAAAACAAAACAAAAATAGAAAAAAAAGAATGAATGAATGTCCAGTTGGAGGTAAATTGGTATTAAGTTTTATTTAAGGACACTTTAACTGCTGATGTTCTTAGCGTCCCATTCTATAATGTGCGTGAAAGACCGCTTAAGTTTGCTCAGACGACTCTTTATCAGGATTGAGGTTCTTTTACATGCCGTAAGTCAACGACAAGGGTCCAACGACTTAACTTCCCTTCCGAAGGAAGCCATGATAAGGATTTTTACGCCCGAAAAAAGACATTGCCCTTAGCAGGATTTTAACCTGAGACTAGCCAGAGGCTAGCATGTTACCCCTAGACCACGGAGGACGAAGTTTGGGGGTGGAAAAATTTTCTTGAAAATGTTCGTATCGCATCTTTGGAATATGCTGAACTTTAAATAATAAGTTTGGTTTGGTATTTAACCCGACGTTTCGTTGTTGAGTTATACTGTCATATATGTGCCAGCTGGGACCTTTTTCAAAAAAGCTTTTTATTTTGGGAACCTCACAGCGTGCGTTTCTGACGAAATGTAGAATGTTTATTGAATGCCTAAAAGAATTCCATTTCTATCTTTAAGTTGCACGGAAGTAAACATTACCAGAAAAATTAGTGTTAGTTTTATTACACCAGGCAATCTATTTGGTTGTAAAGCAAACACAAAAAATCTGATGTGTTACATTCACGTCCTTTTTCTACTTATTCTAAAGTTTGTTTTTTTTTTTTACTAAAGTTTACTCTTTTATTTACTTCATACTAATCTAGATGAACAGTAGCAGAACAACATTGGGTAAGAATTTTTTTTAAAAAAATCAACATTTTCAAAAATTTTCCATGTAAAGGGTAGTTGGTAGTGGGAGGATTTGTTTGGTATTTACCCGCCTTTTCGTTTTTGAGTTGCGCTGTCCACACACGCACACATAGACGCGCACACTGACCTTTTCCTAAATTATTATTATTTTATTCTATTCTATTTGAGGGCCCCAAAACATATATTTTTGTTGAAATCTCGGTATCGAATTTTTGGGTGGAGTACAATACCTTTTCTATCTGTTATACATTGTATATATGTGCTAGAGAAAGTAAAAAGTAACCAAAAAGGAGAGAACAGAAAGAAGTTTTGTTGAGGGGGCAGTATTCATGTGACTAACGCTATTTCAGAGAAATTCGAAAGAAAGTCATTACGCATTTACATTCAGTAACTGATTCAGCATGGTCTGTACGCTAATTCACTCTCGTATCTCCGTTGCTTATGAAAAGATTCCATTCAGAATTTTAAAATTACATAAAGCGAAATAAATAAATTGTTTACCTACGTTCAAGGACCAGATTCTATCATTTTCTGTTTCATCTCTATATTGGCCAAAATCAGCTGTATTTTTGCGCGCCCATCATTCTCAAACAAAGAAAGTCGTGTTGAGACTTGAGATACGATATATATATATGAGGAATGCACATGCTCACAAATGAGGGCAATTATTGTGCATGCAAGCTGCGCTTGAAAACATTCTACTTTTTTCAAGCTAAAGGTACTATGTAGAACACACATAGATCCACTCTGGATACTTAATATTAAAAACCGTAGAATAACCAGTGGCTTCAAACATAGTTTATTGTTGGATTTACAAGAGACCACCTTGCTGGAGATAATTTGCCATACAAAATCTATGACATCTCAATTAATACTACTGAAACATTTTATGTGTTCCATTCACATTGTTTTTTGTACCTGTTCTACAAACAAACTTCTTATAAAAGATTATTCGTCTATCTACTCCATTCTAATCGAGATAAACATTTGTAGACTGGTTTTGTTACTGAGTTTCTTATAAATAGAAGAGAACTAAGGGATTGACTAGGCTAATGCGATTGGCAAATCTTTTAAATGTTATTGCTATGCGATTGTCTTTGAAATTCACTTCTTTGCATGGCCCAGAGTAAAATAAACGAAAAACGGACGATTTATTGTTTGAAAAAAGTATTAGTATTTTAAAATAGAAACCAATAACAAGAAATATTTTAGAAACAGCTCCACAACAGAAATTTAATATATATTTATTTTGACGAGATCTACATTTTTATGGTCATGTAAATATCTTCTTTTTGAGAAAATTAAAGTGTTCGAAATTTTGTCCATGTAAAGGGGAATTTTCTTAAATAAATAAATAAATGACGTGTTGTTTATAGACGCTCTTTAACTGCTGTGGTTCTCAGCGTCCCATTCTAAATTGGGCGTGAAAGGCCGTTTAATTTTGCTCAGAGGCCTCTCTATCAGGCTTGAGGTTCTTTTACGTGCCGTAAATCGACGACACGAGACCAACGGCTTACTTCCCTTCCGAAGGAAGTCATGCTAAGGATTTTTACACACGAAAAAATCCATCGTCCTCCGCCGGGTTTGAACCCACGACCTTGGGTGTATGAAGTTAGCATGGTAACTACTACACTACTTGTCGCATCCTTGAGATATACTATATTTAAATACCAAATTTGATATTTAACGGACTTCATTTTAGAGTTATACCTACTAGCCACACACATACACACACATACTCTGACATTTTTATAAAATGCGTCTTTTTGAATTCAGAGAGTCTCAAAACATATATTTCCGGTGAAATTTCTGTATCGAATTTTTAGGTTGAATACAATACTTCGAAAGTGGAAGCAAAAGGAAAACAAACCACAATACCTGACCAAGATTCTTCAAATCTGCGATTCATTTCGTTCTCTACCTTACTACGTACGTTGTACACATGCGTTTAGAAAAGTAAAAAGAATGTTCTACATAAACGAGTGTGACCGTGGCATACTTCTTTTTATGCACATATTAGACAAGAATGCTGTACCAGGTGATCCGGATTTTCTCATAAGAATGTATGCTGCACACATCCTTCAATCCTTTGCTCTTCTTTAAAACCTTTAAGGCCGATTGCTAAAACGTGGCGTAAACCATGGCCGTGGTTTAAACCCCTGAATCAGTTGTTAAAACGAGGTTTTCCGTCAAATCACAAGACATGGTTTGTATACGTGTCGAAAAAGTGGAGCCATGGCAAGGGTAGGTCTGAGGCGTGGCCTCCACAGATATGGGACCATTTTACAGCAAAATAACCTAACATTCGCAGGTGCTTTAACTCGCTTTGTTTTACTTCGGTCTATTTCACGAACATTTTAAATATCTGAAATTCCATTAGACTGAGCTAACCTCGTTAGCTTCACATATCATAAGACTAATTTATTATTTTTGTCAGATGATCAACTACAACAAAGTGGTTTATCTCATTTCCTATCGAATAACGTTTAATTGCTTATTAAATACAACAAAGGAATTCATACAGATAATTATGTGCTGAGAGCAACATTTATCAAACTGTTCTAAGTGTATGAAGTTCTCGAGTTACGTATAATCATTTTCTTTATATTATTCCAATCTAAAAGTGCTTTGTTTTACACACGTTCTAGACTTCAAAATTAAGCAGAAATCTAACCTCACTTTCGTGATATGTATTATGTATGTCAGACAATCAACTGTCATAAAATATTTATATACGTTGGTTACATCACTTGGCATTACTTCAATACGAGATCTGCATTAGCTTGGTAATTTTGTTATTCTGTCATTAGAGCCACTTTGTGGCCATTTACTCGGCAGTTATAAACGTTTAGGTCTCTAAGCCGCAAAGCTTAGCCGACGGATGTTTTCAACGAGCAGAGGAGTGCGGCCGCAACTGCGGAAGGACGAGAGGGCGTAGCTGACGGATCTTTGAAGCTAAAACCCCAATGATCCCAAGAATAAGTTCAAAATCTCGGTTATCTGGCGCATTTCACATCTGAACAAGATATTTTCAACACTTTCAAATATGGATCGCCTGTGGAAGTTTCACCTATTACTTGAACCATTCCCTAAGGTGCTGTGTGTTTGTGTATCCACCCATAGTACAATTTTACCCAATTACATATCAAATCTTATTTCATAGGTACCTGTTAATGTTATGATCAATTGTATTATGCCTAATACAATGTATGCACTAAGGGAATTGAGACTGATAATTATGCGCTGAGGGAAACGTTTGGCAAATTGCTCTGAGTTTATTAATTAATAACTCTTGAGTTGGATACAATAATTCATCTGTTATTAAGAAAGGAAGGAAATATTCAAATATAATACTTATTTGGTGAATGTTTGTAAATATTGTGTATGTCATATGCACTGATGATAAGAATAATAAGTTTACCAAGAAAACTCACTGATAAATGACAATGTTAATCTCTTGCAATTCCATGTAATCATTACAAACTTTAGGTCGAAGAATATGTGCTATGTCATTACAAAGGATAAAATTACTTAACTATAATATTGAGTTAAACATAAATTATTTTATGATTGGGGTTTAGACGTAAGTGGCTTCATATCAATAAACGGCACTGTTTGTAAAGCTATTTGAATCAATATTTGTTGCAGAATTAATTACTGCAACAGATTTCCATGAATCAAGCAGTCATGCGAATGTGTGAATGGTTCAAATTTGAACCACACACTAAGAGAACAAAATCAGTAAACAATTATTATGCAAGAGTATCGCAACATATCTGCATGTGTTAGAAACCTGTTAAAGGAACGTCTTGACTAGGCATGAACCAAATGTGTAGAACAGAAAGCTTACACAATTCACAACTCAAGTGTTTAGTTTCCAGAACTTCAATTAGGAATTTAAACTGTTTGCAAATTACATCTCTAATAGTACATATTTTCTCTTGCTTGCAACTAGAGAAAATTTCATATGAGGTTCACTAAGAGAACACAATTGTTTTTAATTCTCAGCATTCACTTAATGTAAAATTGTGGCCTCTTTAGACTGCATGTAGCAATCAGTTACAATAATAGTTCTCATTTCTAATGATCTGTTTAATGTTATTAGTCATGATAAACCATACACTCTAGCTTCCATGTGTATTTATTTATACATTACATTCTGGATGAAAAATAAAATCAGCTATTACACCTTCTAAGTCCTGGAATGTAAATAAGATTTAAAGTAACAAAAATGGAATTCTCATGCCGCAGAACTTTAAAATGAATTAAAATTACTAGAGCGAATATTCTGAATTAGTAATTCTAATTTGTGTTTTAATCTTCATAAGTATTACATTAGACAATTTTAATCTCTGATGATATTGCAATTCAAGCATAATTACTGTGCTTATAAACACTCACTGCCAGAACAAGCAGATTAATAATTAAATTACCATTCTGCATAATATTCATAATGTATTGGGTCTTTGTTTAATTTTACCCAATGCACCCCTCACCAACCAAACCAATCAGCAAGAACAGCAAGGGGTTTACATAATATGCTAGGTATGTTTGTGACATGGTACACATTTTACCTGCTCCAAATAAAGTTTCCCTGTGAAAATGGAGGCAATATAATAATTAAGGAACAGCTCTTAAAAATAACTGGACTTACTGAAGACGTTGTTTGGAATCTGGACAAGAAGAGTTGATGTCAACTACATAGACATATTCTTACATAACCCCCCCCCCCCAAAAAAAAAACTCTTAAATTCAAGATATTTTGCTTCTTGTTTTTGTTTTAAAACATAATCTTTTGTTACACATACACATATTGAAACGGAAAGGCTAAAAAGCTTGTCTTATATTAAAAATGTTCATTTTGATTGATATTCTTCTTTATAATCCAGAAAGGTCCTACTGCACGTTTTCCTCCTGAAACAAATATTAATAATTATGTATTTAAGATTCATTTTTATGCCAAGAAAAACTAATGTGTTTAGTCATTTCAGTTATATTTTTAGAAAGCATCTAAAAGAACAGACAAAATACCAAATGCTTAAACAATAATTGCTTTTAACATGCAGTTTTCTCTCTAACATTTCTATACAATAACTGCATAGCTTTAAAAAGTTAGTTCAAGATTAACTGGTTGCCATTAATGAGCCATAAATAGTTGCATAATACATAACTTAATAGAATTGCAGTAAGCAAGATGTATGTCAAATCATTTTCTGGATACTGACTTTTGAAAACAACATAAATGTATTGTACATGCAACATTCATGCTGACAATATTCAACTTTATCAAGTATAACGTAAACAAAATCATAGGAAATATTATGAGTGCTTAAAATATGGTAATGTTGTTTCTATCAATTGTTATGTAACCTTACCTTAAAACTATGTTGATGTCCTTTACCAAATTCTCAGCCATGTAAACCTTGTGGTATTCTCTAGGCTAATTTTAGCTAATGATTGTACAACTGTAATTTGTTCGCAAATGCTACTTCTCCGTTTTAATAGTTCATCTGAAAAATAAAGATAGAATCTTAATGTAAATAAGACTACTTAACATCTGATTTACCTATAAAATCATTAGGTATGGTCAATGCAAATGTAGGAAACTCATGCATTTCACTTGGTTTAACCTAAACTGTGGTAATGAAGCTCCTTGCATTACTGAATTAGTGTACGAACTTGACTCTCCTACAGCAGTGTGTTTAAAATATCCTCGAACACCCAACAAGACTTAGCAAAAACTATTCATTCTGTAGAATAAATGAATTTTATAGTAGTAGCTCGATTCCTTGCAGCACTAAAATTACCTATAAACCTACAAACATGTTATTTCTAGAGTTGTGTCACAATGTGGTACTACAAAGCTTTAAGAATTGTTTTTGATCTTTAAGGTTCAATAAAGCAATTGGTTTATATCGACACACATCACAAACACTCCATTTTTACATGCCTTATATTATATGATGGACTGGTTTTAAAATGCCTTTGGTTTGCCGTAATATACTAATATTTGCATTTGATTTCCTCATTACCACAAGTCAGGTATGGTTTTACATAGTTATTTATCACTTAGACTGTAATGCAAATCATAACTTACCATTTTCGGCACATAATATTGATGAGTTTACGTTCCATCTTACATAACCACAACTTATTAATTCTTACAGTGTTTTCAAACGCCATTGTTTTTTCGTCTGCACAACCGGTGTTGCCAAACGTAAAATCAGAGACACGACCTGTTGGCTGGACCATGTCCCGTCTTCGTTTTAACAATTCAACACAGTTTGAGTCTCCTATCATGTCCTGAAACCCATGATCCCAAGCCATGGTTTACGCCACGTTTTAGCAATTGGCTGTTATAGTTTTTACGCGTAGGTTTTCTTCCACTTCTCCTGGTGCCCCATTAATTTTGTCAACCTCCTCCAGTAAAACTGTTGGAAGTAATTTTAGGTTTTAGATTTATTAAAATAAAACCCTGCGTTTTAAGTTTTATTAAACGAAATAATCCCTATTAAGAATTTAAAGATATACTCGGCTGAAGGTAAAATAGATGCTAAGGTCCAAAAGTCAGTTTAGGTACTATAAAATTAACATTTGTTTTTAATTGGTCACGGAACGTCTATGTATAATTTTTTCTGCACTATGAACATAGCATAGGGATATATTTTAACCTAAAAATCTGCGGTGTACAGATAACCGCTGGCGCATTTCTCGGGTATTTGAATTGATACGAGGTATTTCAGGAGAGAAGTAGACAACAAAAATGACGTGTTTCATTTACATAACTTTCTCTATTCTTACGAAAGCTTATTCTTCAATCTACTTCATGCTAATCAAGACAAACATTAGCAGAAATATGGTCTAATTACTTAGTTCCTTACAAGTAGAAGGGAAATAAGGGAATAGCGATAGTCATATATTTTAAAAGCTGGTTGTTGCTATACATATATCTGAAGTTTGGTTTTCTTTGCAAGGACAGGAATAAAACAAAAGAAGCAGACATGTCAAATTCCCGTTTAAGAAAAGCTATTACTTATTACTATTTCAAAATTTAAACCATTAACAAGGAATAACTCGGAAATGGCTATCTCCGCACAAAAAGTGTGTATGACATAAATTGTATGTTTTAATGAAATCTAATTTTTTGCATAGCAAGTTTTTGTCACTACTCTTACGGTTTACCTGTTATGCAAAAGTCATACAGAATAAATAGATCTTCGGATGCTATTCCCAGAAAATCTGAGATAGTTTAGGTGGAATACAATACCTTCTCTACTTACTATGTGCATTGTACATGTAGAGAAGTAAAAACAGTGCCTTGACGAACTTTTATACCTACTTCTCTAGATTTGTAGTGTATGGTTATCAAACTATGCACGATTCGAGTATTAAATTGCATTTTAATTCGTTAAGCTACAGTGACATGTGTTCTATACTTTGAGAAAAATCCTCATGCATCGCTCTTAAATGTTATATCACTATAATGAAATTCCATGCATTGTTTTTTATTCCTTTTCGTGTCATTTGAATGAAAATTGATTATGGAAGTATGAGCGAAAATGTTTCTTCCACAAATGCTAATAGAGAATGGGTAAAAGTATCAAAATTCTGTTGTACCAAAATTTAGGAAACTACAAAGTTTCATAAGAGCAATATGTGCCTTAAAACTTTGAAATTCGTGCATTCGGGAAAATGCGTTTAAAGTTAAATTCAAAGCTTATTTTAAAGTGTAATTAAATATTGCAACTGTTTTAAACCACTTTCAAAGTATTTATTACACTTAGCTTCCCAATTATCCAGGAAGCCACTGCACTTGTGAGATGAGCCACCTCATGAACATACTTCTAGCTGTGAAATGGAAGCAGCCTTTGGCAGAGAGCAGTTCTACATGAGCCATATGACGTCCGCTTTTCCCTTTATATTTATAAACACGATTCCCCCAAAAATTATCGTGAGAATTGAATAATGTTCTATTTAGATTACTATCCCATATTTTGAGATATTTGCTTGATGAAGTGTTTAGCTTAAAATTTCTGCGAATAGCCTGTGAAGTCCCATTCATTTTGAATGGCTTTTGTGCAGCTTATAAACGGTAACAGGCAGATAAACACTTATACAATAATGTAGATCTCGTTAAAACACATACTGCAAGTCAAATATTCCGTTGCATTGATCACTTCCGAGATATTTTAATTTCAATTGTCAAATACTTCACTTAATTCCCCCCCCCCCAATTCCTACTCGTTTTTCTCGCGCGCGCTCCGTCTCCCTCCAACCTCTCTCTCGTGTAAAAGGGGGGGGGGGGAATTGAAAGCCTCACATAGCACCGTTTTCAAAAGATCGAATATCGCTTAAGTCTGCTCTATCTCTTTTCTAGCTGTAACAAAACATGTAATGACATAATACCTGTAAATATTAATCACGACTACATGAAGCAGATAGAAGAATACGATTTAATAAGAATAGTTTGTAGAAGAGCTGGCAAGGAAAGAATTTAACAATTTGTTCTTCACTGTGCACACATTATCGAGCAGAATATAAGGAGTATTAAAATTGACCGTTTTTGATCCAAAAATTGTTATAGGGCAGAAGTTAAACCTATACTGCACGGAAGAACAGCGTGGAGTGTTTCTTTTTATTTTCTCTACTACAAATATACAGGGCACATAGTAAGTTGGATTCCACCCAACAATTCAATACCAAGATTTTACCGGCGATACATGTTTTAAATAAAAACATCTTTAGAAAAATGTGTTTGTGTGTGTGTGTGTGTGTGTGTGTGTGTGCGCGCGCGTGCGTGCGTGCGTGCGTGCGTGCGTGCGAGAACAGCATTACTCAGAAACCAAACTTCCGTTAAATGCCAAAGTTAACATATAACTTCTGCATCAAGATTTTCAACAAAATCCCTCTATCCCAAACTAACTTTTACGTGGAATATTTTTTGAAAAAGAGTATTTTTTCAAAAGTGGCCTTGACGATCTTGATTAAAATACCGTATGTTTAGAACATTTTTAAGGCAAATGAAATTCCTATATATCCTGTCTTATCTGGGAATAGCCTCTTTATTCTGGATTACTTTTGCATATCTAGTAAACCGAAAGAAGTAGAAAAAAGTCTTAATGTACAAAAATGTAGATATCGTTGAAGCAAACAATATATATTGGAGTTAAGCATTTCCGAAATATTCCTGATTATATGTGTAATTTTTCAACACTTAAAACTAATCCCAAAATGGAAGTCGTCGTTCGTTTTTATTTTTTTTATTCTTAGCCATGTAGAGAGAACTGAATTTAAATGTCATCACAAAACAGCCAGTTTTTTAAGAGTTCACTATCGCTTTAGCTTAGTTATTTCCTTATTCCTCCTATTTACAGAGACAAAGCAATAATACAACTTCAGCAAACGTTTATCTTGTTTAGCATGAAGTAGATAGAAGAATAAACTTTTATTAGAATTGTTTGTCGCAGCAGTGGTAGAGAAAGCCACTGAATGGAAGACATCAGTTAAGACTTTCAGTATGCTACGAAGCTCTCTAAAAATGATTACCATTATTTATTTTGGGAATACTAATGAAAGGTTCTGTACATGCATAGGGACTAAGGTAAGAGAAAACCGATGGGAATATCGATTTTAGTAATTAGATGCTACTGCACTGGGATTGGAAATATATTATTAACTTTAAAAGGTACAAGACCAAGAACACCAGTCGTAATAACAGTATGATGCGATTTACGCTAGACAGGAAGTTAAAAGTGAGTTGACTCTTTCCGTATTGCATGCCACAAGTCATAATTCGTCCCATTCCTCACACGTAAGCTCTACAGTGCACGCTTGTCGTACAGGAGAAAATATCCTTCGGGCCATTATTTTCATCCCTTCTTGTCGTGCAGCAATCTCTCCCTCTCTGTCGCTGTGGCCTTCGAATCTCAAGCAGATATTCCGTTTAGTTGGAAATTACACTTTCCTCGAATGCACCATAATCCTGTATATCTAGCCAAATTAACAGTTTCTTCTTTTTAAGCGGTATAATAAAATTAAATCCGCAGACACAGGGATCTTTTTCTAAAAGCGATATTTTATGCAGGAAACATCAAAATCTAATTTGGGGGGAATACAATACCTTCACTACCTATTATTATATTTATCACGTTTCCATGGAGAATGTAAATCGATTTGAGTCCATTTCATCTCAACACGATCCGCGTTTCGCATGTTAAATTTAATACGAATTGAGAGCGTTTTGAACACGCAAGCTTTGAGAATAAATGTATGGTCTGTTGCCGAACCTGCGTATTATAAACATGTTTTGCAGTAACATGATTATATTTGAAAATACATTGCAAACTATAGAAAGCATTAAAGTGGTTCGGTTATAATCTACCATAGAGCAATAAACCATATGACAACCGCGTTTCTTACCATATCCAACACGATCTGAATACGGTGTTTCAATGCAACATGTTTCGTTCCAATTTCATTCGGATCCCAATTTTTAAGAGGATCGGATCCAAGATTCCATGTATTCAACGTGTAGTCATATCGATTTTAATTCCCCATGGAAGCTTAGTAATTGTGCGTGGAAGAGAAAGTAAAAATGAAGCAATACATTGACAAACCTTTCTGTTCCAATGGCAAATGCACATACTATATCCCTTGGGTAGTATACCTTAATAGTATACTATGCAACGAAAATATAATGGTAGTAATTAAGTAGTGAATATGTTTATGAGACGAGTGGAGCGAGTGTCATAATTTTCATGCAAATATCTTAATTGGCATTATAGTAAAGTTTCATACGAATTTTTAAGCTCGACCATGTGTCTAAGTTTGAACATTTTTAAAATTATTTTTAATATTCTACGCTACGTTGCATTGTACTCACCTTACGTAGTGAAACAGCTGTCAGGGTTGTGGTATGTGCCAAAAGTATTGATTTTATTCTGACCTCGACCATGGCGCAGTATTTGATGATACTTTGAAAAACGAAAAGTCAAATTGAAATTTTTAGAATTAACACTAATTATTATATAAAAAGTGGCTTTATATCAAGTATAGGTTGTTTGTTGCACATTTTTTGAAATCAATTTGTGGAATGCTGGAAGTTGATGGTGGATTGTTACACGTGGATCTTCTGATTGGTGGAAACCTGTAATGAAAGAGGTAAAATTACTACATTTAGATATAGTCGAGCATAAAAGTGATTTGTTCTATCCATGTCGTTATTCAAATCTGCATATATCTGCCTGGGTTATTGAGTTTAAATTTAGCAGTAAGTATTTAGTTACATAAAATCTGAAACGTGTATTTGTTAGCAAATTCTTGCGATGAAAAGAAAGGGAAGGGGGCGGGAAATCGCAAGTTCCGTAGCATGTTTGTTAGATGACGCAGTCGCATTTCGGAAGGGTGTAAAATTTGCAGTTAAATGTTTTGAAAATGGCTACGAAAAAAAAATATCTTATGATTTGCTAGCTTAAAATTAAACCAACTAAAGGGAATTTGGCATACTATTCAAAGAAAATTAAACACATATCTAGTGTATTACTCTTTAGATACTCAATCAAAACCGTAACATAGTTTTAAGGGGGAAAAAAAAAAAAAAATATATATATATATACATATATAAAAATAAATAAATAATAAAGTCTGATGTGTTCCATTCACACAACTTTCTCTACTCTGTAGCAAATGTATTGTTAAAAAGCTTATTCTTCTGTCTATGTCATGCTAATCGAGATAAACATTAGAAGAAATTATGCTTATCACTTGGTTCCTTGTAAGAAGATGGAAAAAATCGGATATGCTCTATTCACGTGACCTTCTCTACATCTCTACAACATTTTATTGTTAAGCTTATTGTATTTCATGCTAATCGGGGTAAACACTAGCAGAAACAGTTTTATTACTTAGTTCCATATTCTTTTATTTCATGTTAATCGAGGTAAACATTAGCAGAAACGGTTTTATTACTTAGTTCCTTATAAGTAGAAGGGAGATAAGGGAATTTACTAGGCTACCGACCGTTAACTGTTTTAAAATGTGGTTGCTATGGGATTGAAATACGTTCTTTGTGTGGCCAGGTGTGTGGACAAGTTCCCATATGAGGAAAGTATAAGTATTTTATAAGTGAAATCAATAACAAGGATTATCTAAAAAACGGTCAGCTCCACAAAAAAATGTGTATAACTGTGTTGTTTTAACCAGCTCTACATTTTTTTGTTGAATAAGTTTTTGTTTATTTCTTACGGTTCCGCAAAATTCATTCAGAATAAAGATGTCTTTAGAGGCTATTCCCAGAAAATTGAAGATATACATTTTGTCATGTAAATGTCTTTAATATATGATATTTTAATCAAAATCGTTAGAGCCATTTTGAGTAAAGCAACATTTTCGAAATTTTTTTCATGTAAAGGATAGTAGATGGATTTTCTTGAAAATCTTCTTGTGGCATCCTAGTAACATACTGAACTTAAATACCTACTGCCCACAGACACACCCACACGGACATTTTTCGATTTTTTTATGTTGATTCAGAGGGTTTCAAAACATATTTCCGGATAAATCTCGGTATCGAATTTTTGGGTGCAATATAAAACCTTCTCTATACACTATGTACATAGTACTTGTAGAGAAAGTAAAAGCTATGTTCCATTCACTTGATGTCCTCTAGCTGTTCGGCAAACAAACCTTTTATACAAAAGATTATTCTTTTATCTATATCATGCTAATCAAGATAAACATTAGAGAATTAGTCTTATTACTAGCTTCCTTGTAAGTAGAAGGGAAATAAGAAAATGCACAGGCTAAGGTCATAGTCTCATACTTTATAAGCCGGTCGTGATGTGAAACAATTGAAATTTCAATCTCTCTGCCTGCCAGTAGTAAACAAACGAGAAAGGAGAAGAAAGGTGTCTTCCTGTTTGAGAAAAGTTTAAGTGGCTTAAAATTGAAACCAATAATCCGGAATATTTCGAAAACGGTGGGAAAAAAAAAGATAAATGAAATAAACAAATAAATAAATAAAAATAAATAAATAAAAAACAATGATGTGTTCCATTCACATGACTTTCTCTACATTTCTGCAATAAATTATTGTTAAAAAGCCTATTCTTCTATTTACTTAATGCTAATCGAGAAATAAATCTGCAGGAAGGGTCTTATTACTTGCTTCCTTGAAGGAGAAGGGAAATAAGGGAGTACCATAGGCTAAATCGATAGTTAAATCTTTTAAAAGCTGGTTGTTATGTGATGGAAGTACCTTTGTTTGTATGGACAGGAGCTAACAAATTCCCGTATGAGAAAAGTGTAAGTATTAAAGCTGAATCTAATAACAAGAAATATCTCAAAAACGGCCAACTCCACAAAAACAATGTAACATAAACTGTGTGTTTTAACGAGCTCTACATTTTTTTGTGTAAATTTTTGCCTATCTTACGGTTTACCAGTTATGCCAAATCCGCAAAATTCATCCTGGATAAGCATGTCTTCAGAGGCTATTCCCAGAAAATTGAAGATATACATTTTATATGTGATGTAAATATCTTAAATATAAGAGATTTTAATCAAAGCTGTTAGAGCCATTTTTGAGAAAATAAAAATTTTCGAAATTATTTCCACGTAAAGGTTAATTGGGGGTGGGGAATTTTCTTGAGAATCTTTGTGTCGCTTCCTTTGAAGATATTGAACTTAAGTATCTAGTTTAGTACTTAACAGACTTTTCGTTTTTGAGCTATGCTGCTCTCTCTCTCTCTCTCTCTCTCTCTCTCTCTCTCTCTCTCTCATTCACACACAGACACACACGGACATTTTTCTAAATATGCTCCTTTTGGATCCAGGGGGTCCCAAAATATGTATTTTCGTTGAAATCTCGGTATCGAATTTTTGGATGCATAACAATACCTACTTCTCTAGACACTGTACATGGTACGTGTAGAGAAAGTAAAGTAAAAAAAAAAGTATATGAGAAATTGGTTTCCTTATGAGATCTACATTTTTTTATGTGGTGAGTTTCTGACGGTTTACCATGTATGCAAAAGTCAATCAGAATGAAGAGTTCTTCAGCGGGTATTCTCAGAAAATTCAAGATATTTCGTTTGTCTTAAAAATATCTTAAACATAGTGTATTTTAATAAAAATCGTTTGTCATTTTTTGAGAAAATCAAAATTTTCGAAAAATGTTCCATGTAAAGCGTATTTGGGAGTGGGGGGACTTCCTTTAAAATCCTTGTGCCTCATGGTTGGAAGATACTGAACTTAAATACTAAGTTTGGTATTAACCGACTTTTCGTTTTTGGGCTATGCTGCCCTCCCCCCCCCACACACACACACACAGACACAAGGGTCTTTTTCTGAAAACACTTTGTTTTGGACTCAGGGGACCTCAAAACTATTTCCGGTAGAATCTCTGTATCAATTTTTGGGTGCATTACAATACACTATGTAATAGTAAGTGTAAAGAAAGTAATAACGAAAATATTGTCATGTAAAGGGTACTTTGGGGTTGGGAATTGTATACTTCTTGTCGTAACCTTTGTCAGACATCTAGATACATAAAAACAAACACAGCGCGCGGACCGTTTTCTTAAAATGCGTACAAGGAATCTCAAAATGTGTAGTTTCGGTGAAATTCCCATATCGAATTTCTGAGTGGCATATGATACTTCCTCTACTTATTAATAAATGGTGAAGAAAGTTAAAAAAAGAAAAGAGCACGCTTTGGATTGTAGCAAAAATGATTGGAATTCTCCGTTTTAAGAGAGAAAAAAAATCTGACGTGTTTCATCACATATCTTTCTCTTCCTGTTCTGCAAACAAATTTCTTATAAAACGTTATTCTTCTATCTTCTTCATGCTAATTGAGATGAGCATTAGCATAAATGGCCTGAGTTCCTTATATGCAGAAGGGAACTAGGGGAATATATTAGGCTAAAGCGATAGTCAGATCTTTTACAAGCTGTTGCTATGCGATTGTCACTGAAATTAGCTTTGCTAATGACCAGGAGTAAAATAAAAGAAACACTGACGACTTCCTGTTAGAGAAAAGTACTTCAAATTTGAAACCAATAACAAGGAATACCTCGGAAGCCGTTAATTGCAATACATCTATATGAAATTAATGTTGTGCTTTATCGATATCTACATTTTTTGTGCAGGAGTCGTGTAAGCAATGGGAAATAATAATGAATGCAAAAAAAAAAATAAAACTTTGTAAAATTTACATACAAAATAAATGTACGAAACTACTACATAAAGTATTTGCTGTCCCACAAACCGAAACAGTGAAGTATCTTGGGCTAACGTTAGATAAGAAATTAACGTGGAAACCACACATCACTGATGTAGTATGTAAAATTAGAAACAGAATCCTCCAGATACATTATTAATACGAGAAAAATCACCTTTCCGACTACAGTACAAAAGAATGATCTGTCTCTCCTTGGTTCGGCCTATATGGACGTATAGGTGTGGCATTTGGGGTTCTGCATCTGATTCACAGATAAAAAGAGAACAGACTCTTCAAAATCGTTTCCTTCGACTCATAGTAAATGCAACACAACCATCCACCAGGATCTTCAGATACCACAAGTAGCTACTGTCCTGCAAGACTGGTATACGAAGCTCTACAACAACTTCGCCAACCATTCCAATCCATTACTGAACACGATTTCGCAACACCTGATAGCAGCCCGAAGAGACAGAAGATTAAAAAGAAAGCATCATTCAGACCTGACAATGTAAATTAATTATAAGGCCTGTCATGGATAGGGTCCTTGCATTTTGCAAGTTGTGTTGTTGCCATGTAATGAGCATAACTGTAATGTATTAAATGTACAATCAAGTTACCATGATTAAAAAAAAAAAGTAAGTTTTTGTATATCTATTACGGTTTACCAGTTTTGTAAAGGGTAGTTTGGGATGTGGGTGAGGGGTTCTTGGAAACATTCGTATCGCAACCATGGAGACATTAAACTTAAACACGTGCGCACACACGTGCCTTTTTCTAAAATGCTTTTTATGTAATCAGGAGCTCAAAACATGTAATACCAATGCAAACTCGGTTTTTTGGTGGAATACGATATCCTGTCTACCTACTACGTACCTTGTACATATGTGCTAGAGAAAGTAAAAAAAAGTAATATTAAAAATTAATCAATAGCATAAAACCTGTAGGTGAATGAATATATTTTCTAAAGTGAACATTTTGTGTTGTTTGTTTTTCCGAATTTTCAGACTTTGCAGTGTTCCTCTGTTGAAAGAGATTGCATAGCAGAGCCTTAAAAAGAGAGCGGAACTCGATTTGTAAGGTATCAGGGATCAATGGGGGCGTTTATTTAAGCAGAGAACCACAAAACTCTAAAAGTAAAACGAGACTTTCGGTTATTCTGAGAATAACATCTGCTGAAGTTTATAATGTAGCTAGAATCCGTACATACCATAACTTATAAAGAACGTTGCAAACATGTGTCAAAGGAATGGCTCTTTGGACCTAACGTGTCGCCCTCCGTGGTGCAATGGTTTCCATGCTGACTTCATATACCCAAAGTCGCGGGTTCAAACTCGGCGGAGGACGATGGATTTTTTTCGGGTGTAAAAATCCTCAACATGGCTTCCTTCGGAAGGGAAGTAAAGCCGTTGGTCCCGTGTCGTAGATTTACGACACGTAAAAGAACCTCAAGCCTGATAGAGAGGCCTCTGAGCAAAATTAAGCGGTCTTTCACGCCCAGTATAGAATGGGACGCTGAGAACCACAGCAGTTAAAGAGCGTCCATAAATAACACGCAATTTACATTTTTGGGCCTAACGTGTTGTCAGAAGGAAGAGTGATTACAAAGAAATTAGCACTAGTCTTTGGATAGGAGGTCATTTCCCATTAATGAACGCAGGCCTTTCTTTGTAAAGAAAGAGAATTGTAAATCTTAATGTGTAGGCTAAGCTTTTCAAAAGTTCATATGTATATATTTAAGACTAATATGTATGCGCAAGCCAATAATTAATCGCATGTAGTTTTTGCACTAGCAGAAAACTTGCATAATTTTAATATGTTAGATCCTTCACTTTTTAGGGCACTTGTTCCAGTATTTTGCTAAATTCGTGATATATTTTTAAGAGATAAACTTTAGATGAGCAGAAGCCACACAGGCATCACCTCCATTTCTTCTGAGGTATCAGGACAATGATGTTAATGAACGTGAAGGCTTTTTCGTAGACATGTGCGATCCTTCAGTTAAACCGAAAAGCAGATATTAATGCCTCAGCGCACAATTCCGGGATCTCCAGTGAAGACAGTTTAAGAACCGAATTACTTTAGGAAAAGAGCTCGCGCTTTACTAAGGCTCCCAGGGAGTAATACTGGAACCTTATTTAACGAAGAGCTCACCGATAAATGGTTTGCTAGAGTGAAGTATTGTGAAACCCGGCAAAGAATCAAACGGAGACCTATTGCCTCCTTCAACACACTTCGCCTTTCAGCTACAGGTAACTTCATAAAGTCGAAGAATAACTGCGGTTTGACCTGATGTTTGTTTTCTCGGCTACTTCTATTGTAACGGTGTAAGGACCACTCTGCACCGAGGGTTCCTGAAAAAAGTACATTCAGCAAAGTAAAAAACGAAAAGTAGGTTAAGCACCAAAGTAGTAGGTTTAAATTCAGAACACTTGGAAAGATGGGACACGGAGATTCTCAAGAAAAACTCCCCTCCTCAATCTACACTTTACGTACATAGAACAATTGTGGTTATTTTTTTATTTTCTCAAAAATGGCTCTTAAATTTTTTTTGTTAAAATTCAACAAGTTCTTAAACTTTATTTTGTACTTATTAATATACTTACTTATTTATTATTAAACTTAAGCATATTTGCATGACACGTAATTTTCTACAAATGACTCCTTCATTCGGAATTATTTCTATATGCATTGGTAAATCGCAAAAATGCAGATACTATAGCACAAAGCTTATCAAATATTTTTGTGGCTTTAATCATTTGCAAGATGTTCACTGTTATTTCCCGAATTTTTAATTGTTTACTTCTCCACACTCACTATGCACATAGTGTATAGGGAAGGTATTGTATTTTACCCACAAATTTGATACCGAGATCTCACCGGAAATACATGTCTTGGGACCCCGAATAAAATAAAAATTTTTAGAAAAGAATCCATGTGCGTGTACGTATGTGTAGCATAGCTTAAAAACGAAAAGCTCGTTAAATACCAAACTTTATATTTAAGTTTTATCTCCCAAAGATGCGACACGAAGATTTTCAAGCAAATCCCCCCAAAACTACAAAGAAACGAAATATAGTCACAGCAACTAGCTTTTAAAAGATTTGATTATCGCTTTAGCCTAGAGTATTTCCTTATTTTCCTTCTACTTATAAGGAACTAAGTAATAAGATCATTTCTGCTAATTTTTATCTCGATTAGCAGATGTAGATAAAATATTAAACTTTCGTAAGGATAGTTTGTTTGCAGAACAGGTAGGGGAAAACATGTGAATGGAAAACATCAGATTTTGTTTTTGTGACCATGTGGTCAAAAGTATGGGATTTCAAAACCATTCACACCGCGATCGGCTTTTTAATAATCTTAACACTCCAGCCTACTTTTTAAACCTACAACGAGTGTATAACATTAACGAGAAATCAAATACTAGTTTCTAGAAGAAAGAGTGGAGAAGTTTATATGAATGCTGTGACTGTTGTACATAACTTTCCTAGTAAGCAATACTCAAAGAATCCTGAAATGAAACTCTTGCACGGGCTTTTAGTTCAATCTTCCGATGGTGAGAAGGCTACAAAATATTGAATTATTAAATAAAGTTTCCTCGCCTAACCCATAACCAAGATCACCTCTAAATTCCGGAAACAACTGGACTGTCTCCTGTGTCTAGTGCTTCATCCGCTTCGGCCACTCTTCCAGTCTCTGGGGAGTAATGGTGTGTTCATACACAACTCTTGCTTCCCCTCAACTTCACCTTCCGACTCCGTTTTCTTTACTTTCTCTAAGTCGAATGTAGTATATAGGTACAGAAGGTATTATATTCCACCCAAAAAATTCGATAGAGAGATCTCACTGGAAATAAAGATATAGGATCCCCTATATCCAAAAATAAAGCACTTTTAGAAAAAGGTGTGCTATGTGTATACAGGATAACTCAAAAACAAAAAGTAGATAAAACCCAAACTTGATAATTAAATTCAGTATCTTGCAGGGACGCCACAGGAATATTTTCAAGAAAATCATTCCATCCCAAATAACCCTTTACATGGACAAATTATCAAAAAGTTTGATTTTCTGAAAAATGGTTCTGACGATTTAGACTAAAACACAGGAGATAAAAATACTATTTACATGACAAATCAAAATTGTTTATCTTGTATTTTCTGTGAATAACCTAAGTCCACTTCATTACGAATGAATTTTACATATATAGTAAGTCGTAAGACATAAAACTTAAAAAATACTGCACAACAAATGTAGATCTTGTTATAACATACCTTTTTTTTTTTTTTTTTTTTTTTGTAGAGTTGCAATTTCCGGAAAATGGCTTGTTTCAGTCATAAAATAGTTGTCCTATGCTGTTCTATTTTCTTTACTATTTTTTCCTTTACTCCTGGCCATGCATAGGGAACCTAATTTCAAAGTCAGTCGCATAGCGACGCTTTTAAGAGATTTGACAATCGCTTTAGCTAGTAAACTCCCTTATTACCCTTCTAATTTAAGGAACTAAGCAAGAGAACAATTTCTGCTAATGTTCATCTCGATTAGCATGAACTAAAATAATAATGTTTGTTTGCAGAATAGGTAGAGAAAGTAAGTGAATGGAACATTTCAGATTTTTATGTCATTTCTATAACCCCCCTTAACTCCTGTGGACATTCATATTTAATGTTATAATTAGCTGGATCGATGTAATGGATACAATTTTTCGCGTCGTCCTCCGTGGTCTAGGAGTAACATGCTGCCTCTAGTTTTCAAAGCCGTGGGTTTAAACCCAGCGATAGATTTTTTCGAGCGTAAAAATCCTTAGCATGGCTTACTTCGGAAGATAAGTAGAGCGTTTGTCCCGTGCTTGAGATTTACGGCATGAAAAGAACCTCAGTCCTGATAAAGAGGCATTTGAGCAAAATTAACTCGTCTTTCACGCCCAGTATAGAATGGGATGCTGATAACCACAGCAGTTAAAGAGCGTCTATAAATAACATCCAGTTTATTTATTTATACCATTTTTCGAGTAGGTATGTACTTGGGTACGGACCCATTTCCGTATCCGGTCCAGATCTTCCAGTAACGGGCCAGAAGGAACCGTTTTGTTTTGTATTCGCGGAGTTGCATTGTGTTCCCGGATTCTTGATTCCAGGACATTGTAGTGTGCGGTATGTTGAAGAAAGCGAACTCCATGCTACCGTATAATAAGCCTTCCCACCAAAGTAACCACTAATGTACGTTATTAAAACCTGTAAAATCCGCGATTTAATTGTGCCTCTAAATCATTATAACTAGTGAGAACAGGGGAGGAAAAAATGTATACTCCCACGGAAAGTGGCTATTAACATAGTCCTGCTTGAAATCGCATAGTGGGCGAGATCTTCTGCCTTAATCAAAACAAAATATGAAGATTAGTAACTGTTACATAAAATAATATAACGGGTTATTAGACATAGAATATTTAAATACGCCTAAGCAACACTTAACAGTAATTTGATGAAATTGCCACACATTTTATTTAAAACATCTATTCATCAAAACATCATGTGTGTTCCATTCTCATGACTTCTCTACCTGTTATGCAAACAAACTATTCTTACAAAAGATTATTCCTTTATTCCCATCATGTTAATGAAGATAAATATGTCTTTTATTATTTGCAGAAATTGTCTTATTACTTCCTTATTAGTAGAAGGAAAATAAGGAAATATACTAGGTTAAAGCTATAGTTAAACCTTTAAAAAGTTGCCATTGTAATTGAAATTTTAATTGAAATTAGGTTCTCTTTCCTTGCCTAGGAGTGAAACAAAAGAGATAGGCAACGAATGACAGCCTATCGTTTAAAGAAATATCTCTGAAATGATTAGTTCTTCATAATGTTTGATATAAAGTGTGTGTTTTAACTATAGCTACATGTTTTGTGTTTTACGTTTTTGTCTATTTCTTACGGTTTATCATCTATGCAAAAGTCATTGAAAGGGGGAACTTCTGGGATTATTCCCAAGAAATGGAGGATTCATGCTACTTGCCGTGTGGATATCTTGATATCTTAATCAAACTCACTAGCCATTTTGAGAAGAACATTTCGAAAAACGTTTCATATAAAGAGTATTTTGGGCAGGGGATTTTTCTGAAAATCTTCCTGTCGCATCCTTGTAAGATATTAAACTTAAGTGCCAAGATCGGTATCTAAAGGACTTTTCGTTTTTGAGTTATGCTGTCCACAGACACACATACATACGGACCTTTTTCTAAAATGCCTATTTTTGGATTCAGGGTCCTGCAATCGTGTTATTTCCGGTGAAATCTCAGTATATATTTTTGTGGAATGCATTACCTTTCTATCTACTATATAGATACGTTGTACATATGTGCTTGAGAAAGTAAAAAAATTATAATTTTGTTTTCTGTAACCATTCCAATAAACATGCCTAATGGGATGCCCTAAAGCCAGCAACCCAACGTAGGGTTTTAGTTTGTATTTGTGTATTAGAAATGAGAAAAGATGGAACAATTCCGACTGTTGCAGTTTCAAAATAACAATCTAGTACAGGTGTTTCATCTCGACTCATCCATTAGTACAAGCGCGTACACATAACTCGGAGTAGTGATGCAAGGGCGACGTGGAACCCAAACATCATTGCACAAAGATCATAATACAGTATTTGTCTCCTGCCACTTCATTTCCATTACTTTATTCAGCCGTGATGGTAGCTTGCCCTCAATGCTGCGCCTTGCGCGTTGCCGGTATTCCCCTGTGAGTCACGAGTTACTCGCTGCGCAATGTGCACTCAATCTGAACAGCCTGACCTAGTATGTATATACATGAGTATATTGTATATTAGTAGGTACATAGAGTCAACTACGGTCTTTATCTCCCGTTACATGACTGATTCGCTTCCGTTCGTTAGTCTTTGTTCCGTAATATATCTTTTAAACAATGTGTAGCTTAACGTCCTTTAACGTGGTTGTTCATAACGGACATGAATGAATGAAATTGGTGAAATAATGCTCAAATGATCTCGGCTCCATGAGCTTATAGTTGCTCGACATTCGTCTTCTAGAGATAAGGGAAAACCCCGATAAAAACCTTATCCAGGTAACTCACCCTAAGCAAGATTCGAAATTGCAGATAGGCTATTACGGCACCACCGAGGCGGGCATAATGAATCTTGTAACTTCTGTTGACGCGCAACATACTCTCTTAACCCTAGAGAGGTGGCGCGGGGTATTTTCCGACCCCAATCAAATTTACGTATTTGCAAGATGTGAATAATGTTTTTGGATACCTGCACTCTGTCTTTCCCTTACCTTTCACTGCATTCCTTGGCCTTTGTTAGAAGTTATCAGCATTGGAGTACAGACCGCACATTCCTAGAAAATAGGCTATTTGTGAGCATCGGCTCAAAGAAGGACGGTAAATACCCTACGCCACCTCTCCAGTTGCTTATTGTATCTCATCTGGCATACGGTTTCTGCAGTTATAGCTCATCCTCCGAGAAGTTGTGGCTATAATACGTACTTATTTTGCAACGTAGCTCTGTTTTATATTTCATTATGAGTTACGAGGAACAACAGGCAAGGTTGTTAGCCCTAATAAGGGAAGTGGAAGAAGAGGACATATTACGTGGTGAAAATAGTGAAACCGAAGATGAACTTGAAATAGCGAGCTCAAAAAGTGAAAGTGAACAAAAATCAGAAGAGGAAGAACTCAATATTCGCGCACTCGCTTCCACAATATAGTGACTCACTTAACAGATGTAAAATCTGCAGCAAAAAATGCAAAATCTCCTTTAGAGACCACAGTGTAATCGTGTGTAAGAGCTGTGTTTAGATTATAAAAGGGCTAAAAACATGTTTTTTTACTGTTGAGATAAAAAAATTATTAACTGACTTATTATCATTATACTAGTGAAGTGAACACTGAAGTCTGTGTATTGTGCTGCACCTCAGTTCCAAGTTACTGTAATTTTAGAAGAAAACATCCATTGTAATAGTTAAACGAAAATTTTTAAGCTAATCTTTATACCACCAACATTATTTTAATGCATTATGTTTTGATAGGTAAATATAAGCAATAATTTTACAAAAATATTTATTTAGCTCGCTTACAACAACCATTTTACTCCTGGAGTCGCAGGTGACCCCGCGCCACCATTAACGTAAGACAATATAGTGCCTCCTTTCTAGGGTTAAGACCAGCGAGTTACTTTGGAACTGGTATAAACATACCGGAACGAACGACTTAATTGGATGACTTATTTCGGAACTGTATGGGCCTTTTCTTAGGTTTTGGAACGGCGAATTCCCCAAAGTAATGATATTATTTTTACTTTCTCCATACGCACTATGTACATAGTGTATAGAGAAAGTATTGCACTCCACCAAAAATTCGATACCGAGATTTCACCGGAAATATATGTTTTAGGGTCCCCAATATCCAAAAAAAGCATTTTCACAAAAAGGTCCGCGCGCGCGTGTGTGTGTGTGTGTGTGTGTCTGTGAACACGATAACTCAAAAACGAAAAGTCGGTAAAATACCAAACTTGGTATTTAAGTTTAGTATCTTCCAGGGATGCGACACGGAAGATTTTGAGAAAAATCCCCCCACCCCAAACTACCCTTTACATGGAACTTATTTCGAAAATTTTGATTTTCTCAAAAATGGCTCTAACGATTTTGATTAAAATTTCGGATATTAAACATATTTACCTGACAAATGAAATGTATATCTTGAATTTTCTGGGAATAGCCTCTGAAGAGTAGTTTTTTCTGAATGAATTTTACTAAATTTTGAATGACTGCTAAACCGTAAGAGATGGACAAAAACTTACTTCACAAAAAATGTAGAGCACGTTAAAACACACAATTTATGTTATATACATTTTTTTCGTGGATTTCGTCGTTTTTGTGACATTCCTTATTTTTGGTTTCTGCTATGAAAAACGTATACTTTTTTCATACTGGAACTTGTCAACTCCTATCCATATAAAAAAGGAACTTCATTGACATAGCAACCAGCTTTTGACTATCACTTTAACCTACGGTTGTCCCTTATTTCGCTTCTAGTTACAAGGATGCGAGTAATAAGACTATTTCTGCTAATTTTTTCTGATTAGCATAAAGTAAATAGAAGTATAAGCTTTTTAAGAATTACTTGTTGCAGGGATATGGAGAAAGTCATGTGAATGGTACACATCAGATTTTTTGTCTTCTAGTGTATTATACCTTTTAACTCAGGCGGATATCATGAAAGGTTGTGTGTAACATATTTTAGATTCCATTTAGAGAACACTAAAATACTTACTTTTTCCAAAGAAAATGAGTTATAGACTATAAAATAAACAACTCTTTTTAATTATTTTAAATTCTATTTATTTACCAGATTAAGAAGAAAGAGCATAAAATTCGTCAAGCCATTATTTTAGGCTTGTATATTTTCGGCAAAATATGTATAGCCGCTTTTGAGAAAACAAAAAGTAACGAACAGTTTTTCAAGGACAAATTATTATTTGGGATATAGATTTCCTAAAATACCTTCACTGCATCATTCATTCAGAAACGAAAAGCCCTTTAACTATCAAATTTATATCTTCCAAGAATGCAGCACGAAGTTTTTTTTTCTTCTTTTTTTTCAGGAAAATCCTCCCAAGCGAAACTATCCTTTACATGGAACATTTTTCGAAAACTTTCTCAAAAATGGCTCTAATAATTTTGATTAAAATATTTTATGTTAAAGATACATTGCAAACAATGTGTATGGCCTATGAAGTCCTCTCTATTCTGAATGACTTTTGAAATAAAAAAAATCTGATGTGTACCATTCACATGACTTTCTCCATATCCCTGCAACAAATAATTCTTAAAAAGCTTATACTTTTATTTACTTTATGCTAATCAGAAAAAATTAGCAGAAATAGTCTTATTACTCGCATCCTTGTAAGTAGAAGCGAAATAAGGGACAACCGTAGGTTAAAGTGATAGTAAAAAGCTGATTACTATGTCAATGAAGTTCCTTTGTTTAAATGGATAGGAGTTGACAAGTTCCAGTATGAGAAAAGTATACGTTTTTCATAGCAGAAACCAAAAATAAGGAATGTCACAAAAACGACGAACTCCACGAAAAAAATGTATATAACATAAATTGTGTGTTTTAACGTGCTCTAAATTTTTTGTGTACTAAGTTTTTGTCCATCTCTTACGGTTTAGCAGTTATTCAAAATTTAGTAAAATTCGTTCAGAATAAACTACTCTTCAGAGGCTATTCCCAGAAAATTCAAGATATACATTTCATTTGTCAGGTAAATATGTTTAATATCCGAAATTTTAATCAAAATCGTTAGAGCCATTTTTGAGAAAATCAAATATTCGAAAAAAGTTCCATGTAAAGGTTAGTTGGGGGTGGGGGATTTTTCTCAAAATCTTCGTGTCGCATCCCTGGAAGATACTTAACTTAAATACCAAGTTTGGTATTTTACCGACTTTTCGTTTTTGAGTTATCGTGTTCACGGACACACACACACACACACACACACACACACACACACACACACACGGACCTTTTTGTGAAAATGCTTTTTTTGGATATTGGGGACCCTAAAACATATATTTCCGGTGAAATCTCGGTATCGAATTTTTGGTGGAGTGCAATACTTTCTCTATACACTATGTACATAGTGCGTATGGAGAAAGTAAAAATGTAAATGGAATTTTATTTATGGACGCTCTTTAACACTGTGATTCTCAGCGTCCCATTCTATACTGGGCGTGAAAGACCGCTTAATTTTGCTCAGAGGCCTATCAGGCTTGAGGTTCTTTTACGTGCCGTGAATCTACGACACGGGAAACAGCTTTACTTCCCTTCCGAAAAATTCCATCGTCCTCCGCCGGGTTGAACCCGCTACCTTGGATATGTGAAGTTAGCATGGTAACCATTACACCACGGAGGGCGACGACTTTTGCATAATTGGCAAACCATGAGAGAGTGAAAAACGTATTATACAAAAAATATAGCTCTCTTACACACAATTGTCATATACATAATGTTGTACGCATTATATATAAGCGATGATTGGCTTATAAGTGGCACAGTTTGGTACTAAGCAACAGACAATTAATCTACAAATACATAGCTAACTCAAAATTGACTGCTACGAAACTTTAGAATCCAGGGTGCGAACTATTAATAACTACACAAAATTGGCGCATAGAATCTTGGTCGCCTTTCTGGTTGTTACACAAAAACAATTAAAACTTTAAACGTTAAATCTTGTTTTTCACAAAGATATCTTTAAATTGTATAATTAGGTATATTTATCGTATATCCTTCGAGTGATTTAAATGTGTACGAAATTCATAAAACAAATTTCTTGATCAAATCTCTCAGTTTCTGCTAAACTTCAAACAACATTGGTTTGAAATGCAAGATATACATTTTTGGTATTTAAGCGTGGTAGAAAAGTCCAATTCGAGAAAAAGACGTCTGAAATACACGGCAGTAGGTCTACACTCATGGACATTGCGTAATGTTTTAATGGCTTCAAATACAATAATGGGTAATATAATATATAGGTTCAAAAAATTTTTACACATGAAATCTCATTTTTAAGTTTTAGCTGTGGGTAAAACTTTAAAAGTCATATTGAAATTAGGAAAAAAAAAAAAAAAAAAAAAAAAAAAAAAAAAAAGATACCTAACTTAAGATACATTTTAGAGAGTATTGATTTAGTGGACACCTTGAAAGGAGAAAAACTATTGGAGTATTTTGAGGAGTATAAGCAGAACATTTGAATATTTTTAGATTTATATAGAGGTCAGAACTCATATTGTAAATCAGAAACTGGGAAACAAAGGTCGTATGCAGGTTTTAAGAGAACTGCTGACTCCCTATTTTCCGTAGCGTTCGCCACAGCAGGAACATCCATAATGGTTTTCGGATATAAGAATTACGACTATATTGGACTGGATTTTGCGTGACTCCCGGAGGGGATAAATGTTCTCAAAGTGGAATCGAGTATTCCAAGACACACCTGAAAACTTCAATTACGCTCGCTTCCATTTTTCGTTACTTCGCCATATAGGATCGCCATTGTCCGTCCTGTTCAGGAGTTTTTCAACTACTTCTCAGGACGTCAAAAGTTTTTATACACCTTTCCAGTTGCTTAAAATACATAGTTATTAGTATTTATTCGCAATTCTCCTATTATCAATCCCAGGTTAAAGGACATTAAGCTACAAAACAAACTTACTATCAATTCGATTCTTTCTTGTGCCACTGATCTAAATCATTATATATCATCCAAAAATTCGGTGTCGAGATTGTATTTATTTCTTTGGCAAACGTGAACTGTATAGACCAAGCTTCATTAGTGGTTATTTAAATGTAAGGGAATACAACAATTAATTTGTTTTCTCTTGGTCCAGTTTTTAGGAATTTATAGTACATTGTTTGTGGATCATAATGTTCTACGAAGCTAGAAAACTAGTTAGAAGAATAGTTTTTATTTTTTAAATAAAGTAAATGTTGGCATTAATATGTTGACAAACTTCGCATCAGTTCTTTAAGGTATTTGGATTTCATTCATAAAATCAGACTTAAAATATCCAAAAATGTTCTAATAATTTTAAAACTCGTGCACACAACATAGCGTAAAATAAACACAACGTTACTTCGCATCAGTTCTTTAAGGTTCTTTGAATTTCGTTTATAAAATCAGACTTAAAATGTCCAAAAATATACTAATAATTTTAAAACTCGAGCACACGAAATTAAGATAAACGTAACAATAAACACAATAATATTTGTTTCGCCCGCCTGGGTAGTGTGGTAATAGCATGCTGCTTCACATTCAAAAGATCGTGAGATCGAATCTCGCTTAGGGAGAGTTACCCGGATAAGGTTTTTTCGGGGTTTTCCCTTATTCTGAGAAGACGAATGTCGAGTAACTTCAAGCTACTTGGACCCCGAGATCATTTGAGCTTCATTTCACCAATTTCATTCATCGTCTGATGTGACCAATCAGGTTAAAGGTCGTTAAACTTAAATAATAATAATAATACTTTCATCAGATTGGTTAATATTTAGCACAAAATGTCTGATGAGTTCCATTCACATGTATTTCTATGTCTATTCTGCAAACAAATATCTTGCAATGCATAGTTCTTCTATCTACTTAATGCTAATGGAAATAAACATTAGCAGAAAGGGTCTTATTACTCACTAGAAGGGAACTAAGGGAATAAACTGGCCTAAAGCGATAGTCAAATGTTTTAAAAGCTATTTTTACTTTCTCTATACGAACTATGTGCATAGTGTATAGAGAAGGTATTGTATTGCACCCAAAAATTCGATACCGAGATTTCACCGGAAATACATGTTTTGAGACTCCCTGAATCCCCCCCAAAAAAAACATTTTTAGAAAAATGTCCGTGTGTCCGTCTGTGGGGAGCATATCTCAAAAACGAAAAGACCGTTAAAGCCCAAACTTGACTAGACTTTCTCTACCCTCCATCGTTTATTAGTAGATTTACAAACTATTTTTAGAACATTTTATTTTGTATTTCATTTTACTGGAGATGAACCTACGCAGAAATAGCTGCGATACACAATTCGGTATAGATACAACCTACAAAAGTGAGCAGCTATAGTGTTGGACTTAAAACTGCACACCATTTTCACACAATCGCGAGAATCGATGGGACTAGAAAAGAATGGCAAAATATTGAAAATTACGAGTTAATAACGGATATCTCAAAAATGAATTACAACAAAAAAGTTATTTGAAATAAATTGTGGTTTTAAACAGACCCACATTTTTGTAGTATGCCTTTGTCTATAGTTTACCAGTTACCCATGTTTATATAAATTCCTTCCGAAGGACTTCTGTTTGTGAATCGACTCGGTGTGCATTGGATTGGTTTGTGAGCAGTGTACTGAGTAGCTAAAGCCGGAAAATTCAAGTTATACATTTTATTTATCAAGTAAGATCCATATTGGCATTTTTGAGAAAATAAAAAATTTCGAAAATCTAGGAGTACTTCGATGTATGGTTGTATTTAGTTATGTTGCTCACAGACACCTTTTTCTAAAAATCTGATGTGTTCCATTCACATGACTTTCTCTACAACTCTGCAATAAATTATTGTTAAAAAGCTTAGGCTTCTATTTACTTCATTCTAATCGAGAACAAATTAGCAGAAACAGTCTTATTACTTGCTTCCTTGTAAGTAGAAGCGAAATAAGGCAGTACCATATGTTAAAGTAATGGTTAAAAGCTGGTTGCTATGTGACTGAAGTTCCTTTGTTTGTATGGACAGGAGTTTACAAAGTCCTGTATGAGAAAAGTATGTTTTTAATAGCTGAAACCAAAAACAAGGAATATCTAAAAAACAATCAACTCCACGAAAAATAACATAAATTGTGTGTTTTAAAGTGCTCTAAATTTGTTGTGTGTTAAGTTTTTGCCCATCTCTTACGGTTTAGCAGTTATGCACAATTCCGTAAAATTCATCCAGAATAAAGTAATCTTCAGAGGCTATTCCCAGAAAATTCAAGATATACATTTTATTTGTAAGGTAAATATATTTAATATACAATATTTTAATCAAAATCGTTAGTCATTTTTAAGAAAATTAAAATTTTTGAAATTTTTTCCATGTAAAGGGTAGTTTGGGGTGAGGGGATTTTCTTGAAAATCTTCGTGTCGCATCCTTGGAAGATACCAAACATAAATATCAAGTTTGGTATTTTACCGATTTTTCGTTTTTGAGTTATGGTTTTCTCAGTCACACGGATACAAACACACACGCCGCGCCGTGGCCGAGTGGTTAGACCACTAGCCTCTCACCTAGACGGCCGGGGTTCGATCCCAAACGACCGCATGTGAGATTTGAGGTGGACAAAGCGGCGCTGGATCGGGTTTTCTCCGGGTACTCCGGTTTCCCAGTCATCGCATTCCACCGGTGCTCCATCATTCATGTATCATCAGTGGCACCGCCTGCTGTGCCATAAGTAGTTAAAGCGGGCGTTAAACACTACAAAAAACACACAAGGACCTTTTTCTGAAAATACTTTTTTTGGATATGGGGGGACCCTAAAACCATATATTTCCGGTGAAATCTCGGTATCGAATTTTTTGGTAGAGTGCATAGTGCACTATGTACATAGTGCGTATAGAGAAAGTAACAATGTGTTTTTACTATTATTTATGGTCACAAAACGTATATTTCCGTTGGAATCTATTAATCGATTTTTTTCGTAGAATGAATATCTTCTCTGTCTACTAAATTAGTACGTGAAGGAAATTTAAAGGATTATAATATAATTAAAGGTAATTTTATTATTTGTATCTTGTGTATATTAAAATAAATTATAGAATTTGTTTAACTCGAATTTAAAAGATTTAATTTTGTATTTTATTTGTATACGTGGTAGAGAACGTAATAAAATTACAAAAGAAACTTAATTAGCATTTTATAAAACGGTAACAATTCCTAAGTAGTTATATATGTCGGAGATAATGACGTATAATCGAGAAAAGTGCCCTAAAATAGAAAATCGCATAAAATGACTTAAATAAGCATTTTGCCCTGTGCCGTGACACTGTGGGTTGGAGCATGGACCTCTGGTTCTCTGCTACGAAAGCGCCCGAGTTCCATCTCACCACTAGGGGATTTCAATTCCTGATTATAGGATTATAGAACTGGTGCCCACTCAGCATCCTAAGGAAGGTGATGAGCTAAGATAGGCAGCGATAACGGTATGGGGATGCATGATGCTTACCCGCACCACTTTCCTGTATCATTGAATGATCGCCCACTTTGTCGTGCGTAAGTTGGCGTGAGGCGGGACCAACAGCTTTATTTCCTTTCCGAAGGAGGCCATTCTAAGGATTTTTACGCCCGAAAAAAATCCATCATCTCCCGCCGGGTTTGAACACGGGACCTTAGGTATATTAAACATTGGCAATGCCTAAGATACAACAATAACAAGATGACATGCCGATTACATTTGGGCCCTGATTATTACAAAGAACAAAAGGGAAAACACAAGATCGGATGCCGCAATACGACTTGCTCCAACTAAAGGTGTTATAGTACTGCAGCAACTAGGATTAATCCATTAACATGAATTGTGAAATTGCAAGTCAGCTTGGGGAGTTCCAATGCGGTTACATGAAATCGATTACAGGTCTACATCGCCAATCAGAGATAACGAGACATTCGTCATTCATCAACGTTTCCGTCTCTCTCAAGAGCTAGACTGCGCGAGGCAGCGTGGGAGGTTAAAAGTAGCTAAACAACTGTAGCACGTGGTATTCTACTTAATGAGGATCGTTAGGTCAAAAGCCGGCACCGGAAGGGGGAGGCTCTCCAAAATACAAACGCTGGGAAATTTCCAGCGACACCGGAAAGTCTATAAATGCTACCTCGCTCTAACTTCCGAAATGAGAGGGCATACTCCTTGACGGCACAAGGAGAGGCACCCTTCCAAACAAAAATAGCATCGTTCACGACGTACGACTCATCTCCAAAACTTGCGAAGCGCCTCCTCTGTTACTGCAGCATCTCCCTGAGGTCATGTGACCAATACTGTTCTTCATAACATTCGAGTTATGAATGCATGTCAAAAATATGTATTTCACCAAAAAATTCGAAATCGAAAGTTCACCAGAAAAATGTTTTAAGGTACCCTGAAACAAAAATAAAAAACTCTGTGTTCCATTCACATGACTTTCTCTACATCTCTGCAACAAGTTGTTAAAAAACTTAAGCTTCTATTTACTTCAAGCTAATCGAGAACAACTAGCAGAAATAGTCTTATTACTTACTTCCTTGTAAGTAGAAGCAAAATGAGGGAGTACCACAGGTTAAAGTGATAGTCAAAAGCTGGTTGCTATGTAACTGAAGTTCCTTTGTATGGACAGGAGTTAACAAACTCCTGTATGAGAAAAATATGATTTTCAAAGCTGAAACGAAAAACCAGAAATACCTTAAAAATGATCAACTCCACGAAAAAAAAATCTATATAACATAAATTGTGTGTTTTAATGTGCTTTACATTTTTTGTGTGGTAAATTTTTGTCTATCTCTTACGGTTTAGAAGTTATGCAGAATCCCGCAAAATTCATCCAGAATAAAGTAGTCTTCAGAGGATTTTCCCAGAAAATTCAAGATATACATTTCATTTGTCAGGTAAATATCTTTAATATACAATATTTTAATCAAAATCGTTAGAGCCATTTTTGAGAAAATCAAAATTTTCGAAAAAGGATAACGGGTAGTTGGGGTGGGGGGATTTTCTTGAAAATCTTCCTTGGAAGATACCAAACTTAAATACCAAGTTTGGTATTCAACAGTCTCTTCGTTTTTGAGCTATGCTGTCCATAGATACACACATGAACCTTTTTCCAAAAATGCGTATTTCCAGTGAAATCTTGGTATCGAATTTTTGGGTGGAATGCAATACTTTCTCTATACACTATGTACATAGTTCCTTTTATCCTGCATAGTTGAAATGATTCACTTTCCAAGATGACACAGTGGTCCAATCGCCCCTTTGATCTTGGTTTTCAATAACATTTCTGAATTTTTTTTTAAATAAGTTTTTGTATTTAAGTAGTGCACCTAAATATCAAAATGGCCAGTATGTTCCCCCACGAGACTCAAACCAATGTGTTGTCAGACTTGGTGTGAGATTCGTCCCAGCACTGCTGATGTTATTTTTTGGAAAGCGATTCACACGATGTTCTTCAATTGTGTCTTTTTGTCCCTTTGCGAATGTTGATGAAATCGCATAACGGTCAACACATTGTAACCTTATTATTATACAATTCAGCTCGTAACTCTGCTTTGACCCAATAGCAAACTTTGGAAGCTCAAACCTGTCGATAATGCACTACTCTTACTGCCCATTTCACCTATACTCTATTCTTCATTTCAGATGTGTTCATTAATGCATATTTTCATTAAACTAGACATTTATGCAAAATTGTACTTATTTGCCTGCAAGTAGAATTTTACCGGCAAAGGGATTAACTTCAAGGATAACTGACTATACATAAACACTCACCGCCTATTGACCTTGGGCAAATGCGTACCATGTTTTTCTATAATAATCAGCACTTGCACAATTAACTGAGATGAAATGTAATTTTTGATTCGCTTAATTAATGAGAAATACACATCATTATTTCACCAAGAAACTGTCAATGAGAGCATTGCTGGTTATTTACACATACATACAAACAAAATGACTCGCGCCCTAAAAATATATACACATACACACAAATTTGTTTTCATTCCTACATTGTCAGCAACACCAAGGTACCCAAGATGGTGATGACCATAAATATAAACGCATCGTTGAGGGAAGCGTTGGCTAGTATTGAAACGGTGATCTCATACCCCTTCGACATTATTGGATTTTCTAACATTATAATCGGAGTCAACGCTCCGATCTGAGTTAACTCCCTCCACCTTGAGGTTTGGCGGCGGCTGGTGGTAAGTTGGCTGACCCATTTTGTGATAACACTCATTGAGATAGGAATGGAAGTAACAAAATGGGCGGTTCCCCATCCTGCTACAATCCCGCAGTCCAGAGTCACATCCGCTGCATGTCTAAAGCACTGCAGGCCGGAGTGCAGGTTTATTAGGTAATTGATTTGTCCAATGCGAAGATGACTGACGAAAACTTGTGAAGACTAAAATTAGTAATTGGACATTGTGCTCTATATGAATTAATTTCGTTTAATTTGCTACTGGTTGTTTCAAACTAACTGATATCCTGTTATGACTTCTTAATCTAAAATCAGTACCTATATTGTAATTTGTTTTTCTTTTGGAAGAACTATTTAGCTCGCTATAAAACACCTGATGTGTTCGATTCACATGACTTTCTCTACATCTTTGTAACTTATTGTTAAAAAGTTTATTTTTCTATTTACTTCATGCCAATCCAGATAAACATTAACGGAAATGGTCTTATTACTTGCTTTCTTGTAAATAGGAGGGAAATAAAAGAGTACACTAAGCTAAAACGATAGTCAACTCGTTTAAAAGCTGGTTGCCATGTGGTTGAAATACGTTTCTTTGCATTGCCAAGAGTTGACAAATTCCCATATGTGAAAAGTGTTTTAAAACTGAAACAAATGACAAGGAATATCTCAAGGATAAAATATCTACTTCTGTGTCAAGAAAGTTCCGGGAATTTGCCAATAAAAAAAAATGAATTATTCATCCAATTTTATTTTATCGCTTTCAAAGTAGGCCCCTTCTGAAATTATACATTTATGCCAACGAATAATCCAATCATCAAAACATTTTTTGTATGCACTTTTAGGAATCGATGTCAATTGTCGCCGCGAATTTTCTTTTGTCTTCTATCGACTGAAAATGGATGCCTCGAAGTGGTAACTTGAGTTTTGGAAAGAGAAAGAAATCAGCAGGAGCCAGATCAGGTGAATACGGTGGTTGTTCGATGAAGTTTGTTGAGCTTTTGGTCAGAAATTCGTTCAGAATAATAGCCTTATGAGCTGGTGCGTTATCGTGGTGCAGAATCCACGAGTTGGCGTTCCACAGACCTGGCCTTTTTCGCCGTATTTGTTCTCTCAAACGCCGCATAGCGCTCAGATAATAGTCTTTATTTATCATCTGACCTTCTGACAAGAACTCTGAGTGCACGACACCGCGATAATCGAAAAAAACTGCCAACATGACCTTCAGTTTTGATCGAGTTTAACGTGCCCTTTTAGGTTTCGGTTCAGTTGGAAGGCGCAATTCGGAAGCTTGACTGGTTTGAGTGTCAAACTCGTAAACCCACGTCTCATCACCAGTTACATTGCGTTTCATAAATGTGGGGTTGGAACTGGCTCGTTCTAGCATGTCTTCAGCAATCCTTACGCGATTGAGTTTTTGTAGAAAATTCAAGTCTTTCGGAACTAACCGAGCTGCTACGCGTGTCATGCCCAAACAATCGTTTAAAATGGTACGAAGGGATTCGTGAGACACAGAAAATTCAGCGGCAATCTCTCTCAGACCTAAATGACGATTTTCAGACATCATTTTCGTCACTTTAGCGATTTCAGTTGAAACGGTTGATGGCCGACCAGAGCGAGGCAATTCTTCCAGCACACCTCGACCACTTTTGAATGCACTGTACCACTCATATGCACGTGTTTTTGATAAAGTCGATTCACCGTAAGCCCTCTGTAACATTTTCAGCGATTCGGCACACGAAATACCATTTGCAATGCAAAATTTGAGACAGATTCTTTGTTCAATATTTGTATCCATTGTAAAATCGCAAATCTCCTTTGAGATGAACTAACAAAATGGCGTACTGTAAACAAACTAGATGACAGATGACGATCAAACTCCGCGTGGGTATAGAGGAAAGTTGTACCAACTTAGCGACAACAATAATTTCGAATCCCCTTTTAAACATGATTTTTAAAGGATCAATTCTCGGTACTTTCTTGACGGAATGTATATGACTTAAATTGTGTAGTAAATTTTTGTCTTATCTATTACAATTTACCAGCTATGCAAAATTCATCCAGAACAAAGAAATTCTGAGAGGCTATTCCCAGAAAATTCGAGATATACATTTCATTTATTATTTTAATCAAAATCGTTAGAGCCATTTTTGAGAAAATTAAAATTTAGCATTATTATTATTATTATTATTATTATTATTATTATTTTTTTTTTGCAATTACGTTTAGGTTGGGGCGGGGGGGGGGGGGAAGTTTCCTCAAAATCTTCTAGTCGCATCCTTAAAAGATGCTAAATTTAAATACCAAGTTTGGTATTTTACCGATGTTTCGTTTTTGAGTTGTATTCACAGTCACACGGACATACTGACACACGTGCACCTTCCAAAAATTATTTCTTTGGATACAAGCATAAAAGGTACATTTCCAGCGAAATCTGCATATCCAATTTTTGGGTGGAGTGCAATACGTACTATATGCTATGTAGAGAAAGTAAAAATGGAACTATCAAAGGACGAAAAAGGATTACCAATTTTGCATGAAGAAGTAGGTAGATCTAGCACTCTAAAATGTTTCTGCTGCGGCTAACTCCTGCTAGCGTGTACACGTAGACGAATTGGTGCCTCTTTACTTTTTAAAGGGGAGGACCTAATGTTTTACATTCGAATAGCATTTTCTACCCACTTTGCTACAGACTATTCTAAGAAATGCATATTATTATATCTACTGCATGCTAATAAACAGAGATCTTTGTAGCAATGATTTTTATTAATTTCGTTGAAGGTGCCATAGGGATTCAGGATGTTGAAGCGATAGACAAACTTTTAAAAATCTAATAGTAATTCAAAATGCATACTAATGAAGAATATATCGAAAATATTAATGCAGCAATTTCTGTAGACATGATTGAATACGAAATGTCTATCTCTTATAATTTACCAATCACACAGAATTATACAAATTTCATTCAGAATGAACTGGACTTCGTAGGCTATTCGCAGGAAATTCAAGATGTCTATGCATTTTGTTTGACAAGTATTTTAAACATACGGCATCACTTTCAAAATCTTTAGAACCATTTTTGAAAAAAAAAACGCAAGGAAAAGTTTTCCATGTTAGGGATAGTTTAAATGTAGGGATTTTCTTAAAAATGTTCATATTGCATTCTTGGAAGTTGCTGAAGGTAAAAAAGATACAATAAAACTAACATCTGAAATCGCAAAAGGTTCACTTGGAAAAATAAGTTAAATAATTGCGATAAATAATGTTACAGAGGTATTAAAATCCACGCTTAATATAAAAAGCGCGTGTTAGAATAATTCTGTTTGCAGCCAAAAGTCACTAACAGGCAAGTTACGTTGTTGAAACACAAAAGTAAAAAGTCAGAATCGCGAGTGTAAATAGGCTCCTGCGAAGACAGTCCACCAGAAATCCATTGGCTTGGGATCATTTCATGAGAAGTTGGGAATTTGTTAGAACAGTGAAAAGGCACATAGACAAATTATTATGGGAACTATAGAGTAAGTAAAATGCTGAGAAATCATATCAAGTCAAAAAATAAAAGTTGTCACACATGCAAATAAAATGCTTAAAATTGGGCAACATAGAACATTTTGGTAGGTATGTTGCAGGCGGGACTTGGGTTAATAAAATAGCACTTATTTCAAACATTTAAGCGACTTCTAATGCGTCTTCGGCTAGGCGACACAAGTTACAAATTCATATGGGCAGATGAGGCCTACAAGTACCGCTCAACATCCGTTTAGCGCTGATCCAGGATTCGCCTTCATTGGCGTCGTAGCAGTTTGGTGAGTCACGGTAGCTTAAACATCTTACTTTACTATGGAAACAGATTTTACCTACAAGTGTATAATGTTCTTAATGTCTACTTTGAAAGTTAGCAGATTTAATACGACACAGATACAAATGCCTTATGCTTAGATTCAGGAACTTATCCAATAATCGACAACTCGTTCCGTAATTAGACAGCATTAAATATTCAGTAAGTTTAATTGTTCCCATTCTCAACACATTCGAGCATGCGCTAAAAGAAAGATCTCACAGCCAACAACTGGAGTAGCTAGCTGGCAGCAGAAAAACTAGAGCTAAGAGGTCGATTTACATGGTCATCTCATGCTAGATTTTCCGATCCTCAATTGTAAACATTTCAATCTTTATTCCATGGGAGAAAAGTAGTCAGAATGTTTCCACTATTTGACACCAATTCTCGATGCCTGCGGCCAGAGCATGCTGTAACCAAGCTTTGGGCTAGCTCTTTTTGTCACTTGACAAATTATATACGCATTTTGGAGCAGGATTTAATAGTTATCCTTAACATTGATAATAATTTGAATGAAATGTAAAACATACAGCTTTAGTAAGAATAATAGGACGAAGAATATAACAATAATTTATTATCCATTGACTAGAACTTTAAATTAAAAAAAATTAAAAATAATCACCTCAATCTATTACTTTCTCTAGCACGTATGGAAAATGTACGTAGAAGATAGAGAAGGCATTGTAAAACTTTATATTTAAGTTCAGCCTCTACCAAGGATGCGATACGAAGGTATTCAAAAAATTCCCCACCCCCAACTACCTTTTACATGGATCATTTTTCGAAAATTTTGACTTTCTCAAAAATGGCTAACGATTTTGATTAAAATAGTGCCATATGTTTACAATATTTTCATGACAAACGAAATGCATATCTTGAATTTTCTAGGCATAGTCTCTGGCCCTCTTTGTTTTGGATCACTTTTGTGTAATTGGTAAACCATAAAAAGTTAGACGGAAACTTACTTCACAAAAAGTATAGATCTCCTTAAGACATAATTTATGTCATACACATATTTTTGTAGAGTTAATCGTTTCCAATATATTCCCTTTTATTGGTTTAAATTTTAAACTAATCAAACTTTTCTCAAACGGGAAGCCATTTTTCGTTTCATGCTACTTTTGTTTTATTCCTTGCCACGCAAAGAGAATCGGACTTTAATTATTGTTTCACATAGCGATAGCTTTTATAAGATTTGACTATCGCGTTAGTCAAGTATAAGACAATTTATGTTTATGTTTATCTGGGTTAGCATGATGTAGATACGTCGATAATCTTTCGCTAAGCAGAGAATGTCATGTGAAAGGAACATAACATTTGTTAAAATTATGAAATTGATAACTTTTGATTTTGTGTCCGTTTGGCAAAATAAGAACCCCTATCTTCTGCATTAAAAGTCACTATGCACATTATATCATGTCGGTCTGTCATGCTACTCCCTCCTGGGAAGACAAGCTACAATATATTGTGAACAGAATCGAGTTTTATCACAAGGAGCCCCTTTTATGCCGTAACAATAGATTAGAATGCAAACAGCCAACAAATTAGGAATAACGTTTTTCTGATTTATACATTTAATAGAAATACTTTATTCTCAATTTTCCGGGCTTCGCAGCTAGCTTAGCTAACTCACATAATACACCCATTCCTGCGGTATTCATGGGAATACGCCGAAGATTTTCTACATTGCAATGTTTGCACTGAATGTGGTCTTCTCTGTGAACCCGAAATGTCTAAAAATACAATATCATTAATTCAAAATCTTCTCGGGCTTCTAGCCAGGTAAAAACTTGGCTTGACACCAACGTTTCGAAGAAGTGCATCTTCCTCGTCATCAGTTCACCCTGATGACGAGGAAGATGCACTTCTTCGAAACGTTGGTGTCAAGCCAAGTTTTTACCTGGCTAGAAGCCCGAGAAGATTTTGAATTAACACGTCGCCAGGAAAGCTTTAGTTCTTATTTTACAATATCATTGTTGTATGGCTAAACAGATGAGATATATTGCTTCCAGCCACAGCCTTCTGCTGACTAAGAATCGCGTTTGAGAACATGCGTTCTCGGTGGAAAGCTGTTTTGTCATGCCTCTTGTTTATTGTCGCTAACGTCTTTGAAACATTCTATAAGAAGGTTATCATATTGTATAGGTACTACTTCATTTTATATGGAAGAGCTGCCTTTGATACTAAAATATGCACATTATTAACTGCAAAACCTGTTGTCTTAAATAGTAATTTGTCCAGGACGCACTCAGATTTCCGTTACGTGAAGAGATACTTCCTGCTTTGAGTTTCGACGTTGACATCCGAGAGGTAAAATTTAAAGCTTGAAGAGAAAAGTTCCCTATTTGAATTGAATTATGGATCGATCGTTACTTTTCTTCCTTGTCCCAAATACGGTTCTACAAATTACGTTTCTCTCCGCGAAATCGCTTGCTTGCAGAACAGGATTTTGAGTGCGTTGCCTTGTATGGCGCCAAAACTATTATCGTCGTTTGCGAGTACCTTAATTACATTATCGATAGTCTCATAAAGCTCGAAGCTTGGAGTAGGAGGCTAAGTGTCTGGTTGGTGTTAAATACTGATACATTCTCTGGATGGTGTTAAATGCTGATCATTTCCCTGATTAGTGTTAAATGCCGATCTCCGCAGTTCAAGAGATTACAGCGGAGCGTTAAAAGCTGGGCGTATTTCGGCAGTTTCGACTGGAATCCGCTTGGAGAGTACTCGAATGTGAAATTTGGTTTAAATTTAAAAAACAAATCTGATGTGTGCCATTCATATGCATTTCTATAGCTGTTCCACAAACAAACCATTCATACAAAAGATTATTTTATCTACATCGTGCTAATCGAGATAAATATTAGCAAACTTGATTAATTATTTACTTCCTTGTAAGCAGAAGGGAAATGGGAACACACTAGGCTAAAGCAATAGTCAAATCTTTTAAAATCTATGTGATACAATTGAAATTCGGGCCTCTCTACAAGGCCAGCAGTAAAACAAAAGTAAGATAGATGAAAGGAAACATGACTTTCCGTTTGAGAAAAGTTTAAGTAGTTTAAAATCGAAACCAATAACAGCGGTTAACTCCACAAAAAATGTATATGACAAATAGTGTGTTTTAATGAGACCTACATTTTTACTTTATCTATACGTACTATGTACATAGTGTTTAGAGAAGGTATTGCACTCCACCAAAAATTTCGATACCGAGATTTCACCGGAAATATATGTTTTAGGGTCCCCTGTATCCAAAAAAAAAAAGTATTTTCAGAAAAAAGGTCCGTGTGTGTGTCCGTGTGTCTGTGAACACGATAACTCAAAAACGAAAAGTCGGTAAAATACCAAACTTAGTATTTAAGTTTGGTATCTTCCAGGGATGCGACGCGATGATTTTGAGAAAAATCCTCCCACCCCAAACTACCCTTTCCATGGATTTTTTTTCGAAAATTTTGATTTTCTCAAAAATGGCTAAAGATTTTGATTAAAATTTCGTATATTAAAGATATTTACACGAAAAAAAATGTATATCTTGAATTTTCTGGGAATAGCCTCTGAAGACTACTTTATTCTGGATGAATTTTATGGAAATTTGCATAACTGCTAAACCGTAAGAGATGGACAAAAAATTACAACACAAAAATTTAGAGTACCTTAAAACACACAAGTTATCTTATATACATTTTTTTCGTGAAGTTGATCGTTTTTGAGATACTCCTTGTTTTTTGGATTCAGCTTTAGAAAATATACTTTTCTCATACGGGAATTTAACAATTCCAGTCCATACAAACAAAGAAACTTCAGCCACATAGCAACCAACTTTTGACTATCACTTTAACCTATGGTACTCCCTTATTTCGCTTCTACTTACAAGGAAGCAAGTAATAGGACTATTTCTACTGATTTTTTCTCGATTAGTATGAAATAAATAGAAGCATAAGCTTTTTAACAATAATTTGTTGCAGAGGTATAGAGAAAGTTATAGAATGGAACACATCAAATTTTTTGTGTAGTATGTTATGGTCTATCTCTTACTGTTTAAAAAGACAAAAGACATTCAGGATGAAGAGGTCTTCAGAGGCTATTTCCAGTAACTTCAAGATATAAATGTTATTTGTTATGCCAATAGGTGTAAATAATATACGGTATTTTAATCAAAATCGTTAAAGCTATTTTTGAGAAAAACATTTTAAAAAAATGCATACGCAAAGGGTACTTTGGGGTGGGGGGATTTTCTTGATAATCTACGTGTCGCATCCTTGGAAAATACCAAATTTGGTATTTAACTATATTTTCGTTTTTGAGCTATGCGCTCGGACCTGTTTCCGACATATTTCTGATATTGGTTTAAATTTTCCTATACTTGATTTCTCTGAAATGAGTAGTCGTTATTCGTTCTTCCTTCTTTTTCACATAACAACCAGCTTTTAAAAGATTTTACTGTCGTATTAGTTTAGTGTTATTCCTTTATTTCCCTTCTATCTACAAAGAATAAGACAATTTCTGTTAATGGTTATCTCGAATAGTATGAAGTAGATAGAGAAATGTGTTTTTGTAAAAATAGTTTTTATAGATAGGTGAATGAAGTCTTGTGCATGTAATCATCAGATTTTTTATTGATGTACCAAACGTCTACGGGTAAACTGTTCTATTCAAAATCAGACTGTCAGACAGCTGGTGATTGCAGGCGTGTAAGTCGTTTAAAGTCTTCGAAAAATAGAATCTTTGGAGAAGTGGATCTTGTGCGCTTTCGATGCAGACCCGCGTTAAATATGCAACATAAGGCATCCTCGTAAAACGAAATTGGCATAACTTAAGTTGCTTGAGAAGATGAGGCCTCGGGGAAGGTGCGTGCAATATTAAGGTTTTCGCACTCGTGTTGGATTTGCGAAATAAAACAAGGACGTTCCTCTTGTGTTTACAGAAGGTTAATAACCGTACCTTGTTTCATTAGCTATGTAAACTTCATGCATAACACGCTTTTGTCATGCTTGACGTCACAAGGGCGGGGCATTTCGGTTTTGTCGAAGCAACAGGCACATTGCATCTTTGCTTTTCTCGGGGTCCTTTCATATTAAGCGTTCAATTAGGGGATAATTAGGTAGAGGCGTATTGCAAAAGGCTGAACGAAATCAGTTGGGCAGAAAAGCAAGGGTATAATTATTTACGAATAATAATTATAGTAAAATTGATCCTCATTATTAAATGTAATTATCAAAACCACCAATAGCTTGTGCAACAGAATATACATTTTAATGTCCAGATGATTCTAAAAATCAGATGTGAAGAGGCTTTCAGTGTTCATCAACGCTTTGATATGACTCCCGGACATGCAACAAAGAGAATGAAACTTAAAAGTGATCACAAAGCGACAGGCTCTCAAAAGATTTTGATTCGCTTGAACCTAGTGCATTTTTCTTGTATGTACAAATGTAAATGACGTGTTAATTACCGACGCTCTTTAACTGATGTGGTTCTCAGCGTCCCATTCTAAATTGGGCGTGAAAGACCCTTAATTTTGCTCAGAGGTCTCTCTATCAGGCTTGAGGTTCTTTTACGTACCGTAAACCTACGACACGGGACAAACGGCTTTACTTGCCTTCCGAAGGGAGCCATGCTAAGGAATTTTACACTCGAAAAAATCCATCGTCCTCCGCTGGGTTTGAAAGTAATAAGACCAGTTTTGATGTTTATCTCGATTAACTATGAAGTAGACAGAAGAGTAAGCTTTTGTAAAAATAATTTGTTGCAAACTAGGTAGAGAAAGTCATGTGAACACATACTTTCTCTGCCGTGTACAGTGTACACAGTATGTAGAGAAGGAATTGCGTTCCACAAATTCGGTACGAGACTTCACCGGAAATACATGTTTTCAATACTCAGAAAACCCAAAAAAGCATTTTTAGTAAGAGGCACGTTTGTGTAAGTGAGCAGCATAACTCAAAAACATAATCGAAATGGCTGAAACGACGTTGATTAAAATGCCACTATTTAAGGACATTTAGAATAAACAAAATGTATACCTTGAATTTTATGGGAATAGCCTCTCATTCATGACTTTTGTAACTCAAACTGTAAGAGAGTCATTTTACTACACAAAATGTAAACCTTGTCATTAAAGCACCCAAATTACTGCACATACCATTTCCGGGATATTCATCATATTGGTTTGAATTTTGTAATATTTATCCATTTTCGAATTGTAAGTATTATCCCCCCTACCCTTATGGTCATACAGCAAGAACGAAACTTCAAAGCGTCACTTGGCTCATAAAAGATTTGACTTCGCTTAAAGTTTATTGTATTCTCTTATTCGCATTGTATCTACAAGGAGGAATGCATTAAAATCGTAACTACGTAGTATATTAATTTCGATTTGCATGAAGGAGATAGAGGAATACGCTTTTGCAAGAATCAGACTGAAAAATTCAATGTCATAGCCGGTATTTTAAAACCAGGATCTCCCGTCTCCGTCCGGATGCTCTAACTACTGAGCTATCATGTTAGATCCCGTCTATGACATTTCCGACTGCCTATCCAACTCCTGACCTACACATGGCTTGTGTGGAAAAAAGGTAACACTTTTGTAAGAATAGTTTCTTGAAGAATGGGTAGAGAAGGTTAGTGATTGTAACAGAATGTTTTGGGAGGCATCTGTTGTTTGCGTTTCAGAGCTGATCATCTGTTTAGTAGGTAATCTACAGATTACTTTCTGTTTTCCATCTTGGAGATATTTTACTCTGAAATGCCAATTTTAGTTTTAAGGCGAGAAATTATGAATTTTGTGGGTATGCCGATTGGTTTTAGCTCATCCTTTGGTATATGCATTTATGTATATACGGTAAAACATCTCAAAGCGACTTTTACAAAGTAATATATAATACAATAGTACATATAGGTAAAACTCACATTTTATCTTTGGCATACATTTAGTATAACATTGGATGAAGTACCTACACAGTAATGCATAATAAGAAATACACTTTACAGTTTATAGATGAGACAATAGCTATTTGAAGAAATAACATTAAGGTCTGAAATAACAGGTCTGCTAACCGGGATTTAATATCCCAGTGTTACTGATGAAGATCAATTTCAACTAAGCTGACGGATTTTCAATCGCTTTATGGACTTTAGTGGAAATTCCATATCTTTTCCTCTTGAGGTGCTCATCTTATGAGGCAGTAAATAGTCGTCTGTAAGTATATAAAATTATGTTTTTATTATTTCAATCATGAAAGTTTATTTACGAGTGTGATCTTTTCGTAGAAGTGATTGAACGTAGGTAACACATAGCAAGATGTCCCTTTAACAAATTGCATTTGGTATATACCTACACCGCGAAATGACAAAAAGAGAAAAGTGTGTCACCGATTACGTGCAAACTTGTCCTTGACAGCTGTAACATTGTCCAATTTGTGTGACATAACCGCAGTACTGAGTAGGAATTGCAAGGTTCTTTTTGCAGAGATTCCCAGCTCACAAGCGAGAGTGGGCTACCTAGCCTATATTTTGCAGTAATTTTCTTTTATACCCACATATATGTACCTCCTCATTAAGTAAACCTTTGCTTCTTGCTAGTAATGTCTCCATGAGAATTATAACCTTGAATTCATTAGTGACAATGATAGTCTGCTCCTACCTCTTTCGGGCCAAGCTCATATATGCGCAATTAAAAACGTAATACAGGCAACTGCTTCTACATTCCTGAAAGTTTCTCATTTGAGGAATACGTAAAGAACATGACGAAAGAGTATGCTAGTGCATACAGACGGACTAACGGTATTTTTTACTTTCTCTGACCCGTACCTAGCAGGTAGATGAAGTAGGTATGGAATTCCACTAAAAATTTTGATGTCAAGGTTTCCCCTGAAATACTTGTTATGACGATCCCTGAATCCGCCCCCCCCTCCTAGTAGACAATGTACCAAATGCATGAGAGGGAGGGAGAGAGAGAAAGCGCGCGCGCGCGGTCAAAAAACGAAATGCTCGAAAAAAATATCAAACCTGGTATTTAGCTGTAGCGTATTCAAGATTGCTCCTCGACTAGCTTCTGGCCTAAGGCATGGACTTATATGTCCTTTGGGATACGAAGATTTTTCAGGAAATCTTCCTATCCCAAACTATCCTTTACATGGAAGATTTTTCAAAATTTTGAGTTTTCTCCGAAATGGTTCTGATACATACACACACACACACACATATGTGTATATATATGTGTATATATATATATATATATATATATATATATATATATATATATGTAACTTCACCGTGGACTGTGACCTAAACAACCGATTTCAGAGAGCTTAGATGTAGTGACATTATTTAGGACTATGGTTAGGGTGTGGGCATCGGGAAATGATGTTGAGGGAGCTGAAGGTTCAAGCCTCCGTAGGTACCTTTAATTCTATTTTATCGTGTTTGTTTTCATTTTGTAATGAACTGTTCATATTTTTCTGCTTTACACAATATGATTTTATTGCACTCACAAATAAAATAAATGTAATGAACGATTAGCATGTAGGTGCAACGGAGAACGTTTCATTAACAATTACATTTAATACCTGAAAGGGTAGACTTTTCCATGCCCCTCGAAGTAGTTTCTGAAATATAGCGTATCCTACATTGATGTGTTATGTACATCCACTTTACAATTGTAGGCCCGGGTCACAATTTGCGAAAGAATATTATCATTGTGTAGAATTAATTTCAAATGAAATAAACATGAACAATATCTCTGTCAGAGAGTACCTACATAGTACTAATTAACTATTCAGGAAAGTGCATTCTATCTTTGAATGCACTTGTTCTGAATGAAAGGCAAATAGAGGCTTGGAGAAATGATACAAAATCCGAAGCAAAAAATTCAACAGGTCATTAGAAGAGCTGTTCGGTTTGACGATCTGCTACATTCCTGCAGAGATTGCACCTACAATGAAATGAACCTCACACCCTGTCAAAAATTCTAGGAGTGCTGTGAACCTCAACACAAGAAGTTAAAGTTCGTGTCAGTAATTGTTCATCAGATTCAACGGACAAATGGTAAGCAATGTTCTTCAACATGCGCAATGGTACTAGGTGGCACCAAGAAGCTTATGAGCTCAGAAGTTCGCAACTTCGATTATCTGGTTATAAGTCACAGTTTATTTCAAATAACTTTTAATAGCATTAGTCAATTCCGAAATAGGTTTCTTACTGGTAAACATTTTCTATACTTTGTAATTTTTAAAGTGTTTTCGCTACTCAGTTGTTCTCGCAAATGTCATGGATGAGTGTGGAATTTGTAGGTTGAATTTTCTGATAATAACCTCTGAAGACCATTTCAATATTGATGACTTAGACCACTTCATTCTTGATGGCTTTTGTTACAACTCGTAAGCCGTAAGAGATAGACAAAAATTTATTACAGAAAAATATAGATCTCATTAAAACGCAAAGTTTGTTATATACATTTTTGTTTTGTTTTCTGTTAAAGCATAAAATAATCCAGTTTTAAACATCTGGCAATGGATTCGGTTTCCTCTATCCCTCCTTGGACCTTTAAGGAAATGATTATTTATTTCTGCAAAGGTTTACCTCGATTAACGTGAATTACGATGGAAAAATAAGCTTTCGTAAGAATTGTGTATAGAAGTTATACACACAAAAGATTATTCTTTTATCTACGACATGCTAATCAAGGTAAACATTAGCAGAAATTGGCTTATTATGTATTTGCTTCCATGTAAGTAAAAGGAACATAAGGGAATACACTAGGCAAGATCAGCAGTCAAATCTTTTAAAAGCTCATCCTAAGCGAAACAACTAAAATTCGGTTCTCTTTGCATGGCCTGGTAAAAAAAGAGAACGTCATTCCCGCTTTAGAAAAATAATTAGTTTAAAATTGAAACTAATAACGACGAATATCTCAGAAACGGTCATCTCAACATAAAACACGTATATGACATAAAATATGTGTTTTAACGAGATCTACATTTTTATGTGGCAAGTTTTTGCTATCTCTTACGGTTTACCCGTTATACAAAATTCTGCAAAACTCAACCAGAATAAAGAGGTCTTCAAAGGCTATTCCAATAAAATTCAAAATTTGAACATTATTTCTTAAGTAAAAATCCTTAATATACAGTTATTTAATCAAAATCGTTAGAGCCTTTTTTGAGAAAAAACAACATTTTCAAAATTTATTTCATGTAAGGATAGATTGTAGTGGGGTATTTTCTAGAAAATCTTCGTGTCGCATCCTTGGAATTATTGAAGTTAGGTTAACTGTTTTCGTTTTTGAGCTATGCTGTCCACAGATATACACATACATGTGCGGACCCTTTTCTAAAAATCCGATATGTTCCATTCATATGACTTTCTCTACATCTCTGCAAAAAAAAGTATTGTTAAAAACCTTAGGCTTCTATTTACTTCATGCTAATTGAGAAAACATTACCAGAAATAGGTTCAAGTGATAGTCAAAAGCTGGTTGCTATGTGACTGAAGTTCCTTTGTGTGTATGGACAGGAGTTGACAAATTCCTGTATGAGAAAAGTATACGTTTTTCAAAGCTGAAACTAAAAATAAGGAATATCTTAAAAACGATCAACTCTACGAAAAACATTTACTACATAGCATAAATTGTGTGTTTGAATGTGTTCTACTTTTTTGTGTGGTAGGTTTTTGTACATCTCTTACGGATTAGTAGTTAATGCAAAATTTCGTAAAATTAATCCCGAATAAAGTAGTCTTCAGAGGCTATTCCCAGAAAATTCAAGATATGCATATTATTTGTCAGGTAAATATATTTAATATACGATATTTTAATCAAAATCGTTGACCCATTTTTAAGAAAATTAAAATTTTCGAAAAAAGTTCCATGTAAAGGGTAGTTTGGGGTGGGGGGATTTTTTTCAAAATCCTCGTGTCGCATCCCTGGAAGATACTAAACTTAAATACCAAGTTTGGATTTTACCGACTTTTCGTTTTTGAGTTATCGTGTTCACACACACACACACACACACACACACACACACACACACACACACACACACACACACACACTCACACTCCCTCTCTCTCTCTCTCTCTCTCACACACACACACACACACACACACACATTCGGACCTTTTTGTGAAAATGCTTTTTTTGGATACAGGGGACACTAAAACATATATTTCCGGTAAAATCTCGGTATCGAATTTTTGGGTGGAGTGCAATACGTTCTATATACACTATGTAAATAGTACGTGTATAGAAAGTAAAAATGCAAGCTACAATATTTAAACTTATTTAAGGGAGATGCATACAACTTTAACGTATTCAGAAAAATCTTTTTCAAAATATTTTTGCTTTCCAGTAATTATCTATGGTAGGCAGAAGAATTATTATTATTGTATTGCATCCTAAAATTCATGATATATAGTTCACTGGATATGCACACTTTGAAGTTTTCCTTAAACCTCCCAAAACATATTTTTGGACAGAAATGCGCTCGTATCGTAGTTATTAAGTCGCCCTCCGTGGTGTAATGGGTACCATGCTGACTTCATATACCCAAGGTCGCGGGTTCAAACTCGGCGGAGGACGATGGATTTTTTTGGGCGGGAAGTAAAGCCGTTTGTCCAGTGTTGTATATTTACGACACGTAAAAGAACCTCAAGCCTGATAGAAAGGCCTCTGAGCAAAATTAAGCGATCTTTCACACCCAATTTAGAATGGGACGCTGAGAACCAAAGCAGTTAAAGAGCGTTCATAAATAGCACGCCATTTCCAATTTCATAGTTACGAGGGGCATACTGAAAGTCACGAGCAACCCATTGTAAAAATTTAAATTTCAACAATGTAACGAAACGAATTGCAGTATCGTAATCTACAGACTTTAAGCCACATGTTGACATATTGTGATGTCATTAGCTTCTATCATGTGATCACAGACGGTGTTTGAAAAATGGCTGACATTGATGTTTCGTTTCGACAGCGTGCTGTCATTGAATTCCTTGTGAAAGAAGGAAAATCTGCTTCTGAAATTCATCTCAGACTTCAACGTGCGTATGGAGGTGTCTGCATAGGTGCCAGCAGTGCTAGAAGATGGGTGAAACGTTTCAAAGATGGAAACCATAAATTCTGCCCGCTACATAAGACACTTCTGAAGCTCCGTCGGGCTTTGCGTGATAAACGCCCTGGAAAGAGGATCATCCTTCAACAGGATAATGCGCGTCCGCATACTGCCCGTGCCGCTATGGAGAAGATCAGGGCATTAGGGTGGGAAACTCTTCCACATCCTCCCTACAGTCCCGACTTGGCACCCTCCGCTACCATCTTTTCGGTTCTGTGAAGGAGCAGATGCGTGGCCAACGCTACGAGACGCTGGAGGATATTCGGAAAGCAGTGCGTCAGGGTCTGCGGACAGCTGGAACGGAGTTCTATCACAAAGGCATTTTCAAACTTGTAGTACGATGGGAAAAATGTGTGCAAAACAATGAAGACTATGTCGAAAAGTGAAAGAAAGTCTGTAGATTATGATGATGTATTTGGTTTGGCTTAAAAATAAATATTAAGGTTGTAAAACAGTGTTGCTCATGACTTTCAGTATGCCCCTCGTATAAGCATGCTGAGAGAGCGAGAGAGAGAGAGAGAGAGAGAGAGAGAGAGAGAGAGAGAGAGAGAGAGCGAGATAGATAGAGATATATTGCAATACAAAACCAAAAAATGGATGAATACCAGAAGTGATATTTTAGGTTCATCGTATAAGAATGCGACAGGAGGATTTTCAAGAAAATCCCCACACTCTAAACTACCTTTCACGTGAATACTTTTCACTGGTTTTCATTTTCTCAAAAATAAACCAACGACTTAGTAAAATACTGCATATTTAAAATATTGTATATCCTGATATTCTAGGAATAGCCTGTGAAGTTTTCTTCAGAATGAACTGTTAATAGCGGATAACCATAATTATAAAGAGGCCAACATTTATTGAATGGTTAAGTAGATATAATTAAAAATTTCAGTTTGACAAAGATACCGTTGTGGCGCAAAAAAATTCCAGATATTCTTTGCGATCGATTTGAGCGTTCCAATATGGTCAAGTACTTTGTTGATATAATCACGTTTTCTCGCGATATATAAAGAACATGGCATTTTAAAGCGAGCATAAAGTAGCCACAGTCTGTCTTCTCCTTGTACTTATGAAAATGTACTGCAAACGTTATTTCAATTAACTGAATGTTTACAGTAAGAAATATAAAAATAAATGACAGCGACAATGTAATGCATGAGTTTTTGTTTTTCAAAGGCGATTATATGGGATCTCGTGTAAAGATTTTATTTCAACAACTACTATATTTTTAGTTATGATGACATGCACCTGTAATCTAACAGTAAATAATTAGCATTTAATTTGATTCTCAAGTAGATTTTTCTTAATAATTATAAATTGCTGAACGAACATATGTAACTCTGTGACTTTTTTGCACATGGTCAGCCATGTTTTCAGAATGATGCGAAATAATCCCTCCCGATTTGTTCTGTTAAACACAATAATAATTAGTACCAACAATTGTTGTAAAAGTACAATTTCACTTTCAGTATAGAACTAAAAAAAATCTGATATGCTCCATTCAAAAGACTTTCTCTACCTATTCTGCAAACTTTCTTACAAAAGATTATTCATTTATATACATCATGCTAATCGAGATAAACATTGGCAGAAATTGTCCTATTGCTTGCTTCCTTATAAGTAGAAGATAAATAAGGGAATACATAAGCAAATACGATAGTCAAATTTCTTAAAAGTTATCGCTGTGTGAAATTAAATTCGGTCCTCTTTGCGCGGCTGGGAGTAAAACAAAAGAAGTATGAAACGAACATGACTTCCTGTTTGAGAAAAGTTTAAGTAGTATAAAATTGAAATCAATAAAAAGTAATATCTTGGAAATGATTAACTCTACAAACAAAATGTATATAGCTTAAATTGTATGTTTTAACGAGATCTATATTTTTGTAAATTCTTGTCTATCTATCTCTTGCGGTTTACCAGTTACACAAAAGTCATCTAAAATGAAGATGTCTTCAAAGGCTTTTACCAGAAAATTCAAGATAATTATACATTTTATTTGTCATGTAAACATTTTAGTATATCTACGGAACTTTTATTAAAATCGTTTGAGCTCTTTTTGAGAAAAACAAAATTTTCAAAAAAATGACCATGCAAAGGGTAGTTTGGGGTGGAGGAATTTTCTTGGAAAACTTGGTGTCGCATCCTTGGAAATACCAAGTTTGATAATTATGTTCTTTTCGTTTTTGAGAATGCTGCGCCCCTCCCCCACAATACACTGACCTTTGTCTAAAAAATAATTTTATTCATGCGTCCTCAAAACAGGTATTTCCGGTGGAATTTCAGTATCGAATTTTAGAATGGAGTAAAAATCCTTCTCTGCCTACTATGTACATTGTACACAGTGCTAGAGAAATAAAAAAATTGAAAAACTGCCAAACTGGTGCAAGCTGTATGTGCTCCCATAATTTATCACTGTTTCCAAAGATGGTTATCGTTAGCCTAGCATAGAAATAGAGGACAGTGCAGCCGTCCCATGTGGTGTCTCAAATATTTTCCTACACTTATATAGAACCATTATGTCATCGTTTAGTACGTCACGAGTCAAAGCGAGGTCACGATACACGATTGTATGGTGCTGTGATTTCCGGTTTTGTCGTGAATTGGCATTTCTGGAGAATGGGTTAGAAGTGTGTTCGTCAATTTGCTCGTGAGTTGCGAAGCGCCAATTATGCAGTAATTTAATATTCCTTCCCTTACACTTGCAAGTTGCGTAGGAACATCTGGATTGGTTTTGATTTATATCTGCAAATTGTAAAAAATGGTTCCATCCGTAGTACCTGTTTCGTCTCGGGTGGCTGCTGGGTTTTTGTTGAGACTTTTTAAACTGTATTCAATTCATAAGCTTTATGATTGGAGTATTTTCCTTCTGGAAACCTTGAAGACACTGTTTTAAAACAAAGCGCCTATAAAATTTCACCACGAAATCCGCAAAACCAAGAAAACTATTTTTTTCCTCCATATTATGAATTCTAAACTTAAAGAAAACATTGTTTTTACTTTTAGATATGCATATAGTAGGTATATAAGGTATGGTATTCCACCCAAAATTCGATGTCGAGATTTCACTGTAAATGAATAAAAACTATTTTTAGAATAAGGTCCGCGCGAGCGCGCTTGAGAATGTGTGTGGGCAGCATATATCGCTCAAAACGGGAGGGGAACGTTAAATACCATACTTGGTATTTAAGTTTAGTATCTTCCAAGGATGCGACGCGAATATTTTCAAGTTAACCTCCCCCCCCCCATCTCAACTTCTACTTTGTATGGAAAATTCTTGGAACATTTTATTTTTCTCATTAAAATACCGTATGTTAAAAATATTTACATTACAAATACAATGTAATAGTCCTTTCATTCTGGTTGAATTTTGTATTACTGGTAAACCGTAAGAAACAAACAAAAACTTAATGCACAAAGCTGTAGGTCTCATTAAAACAACCAGTTTGTCATTTTTTGTTTTTTTGTTTGTTTATTTATGCATGCTAAGTATCCAAAACTGTATACTTTTTTTTTTTTTTTTTTTAAATACGGTACCGGAGTCTGATCAGGACTCCGGCACTGTATACCCTACTTTTTTATTTACTTTTTTTTTTTAATCTTGTTTTTCTGTATTATTACTGGATTGCTGTTTTCTTACTGTTACAACACACGCATAAACACAAACATATAACACCCATGCCCAAGGCGGGACTCGAACCCACGATCCCCAGCGCTACGAAGCACCAAAGCGGGCGAGCGCCTTGGCGAGCGTGGCTATGTGGACCGGCTATACTCGTGAGTACAACCCTGTAAGAGGGGATGGCGGTGTAGACTATGCCTTAACATTGCCATTCACCCTTTCTCTGAAAAGTGCAGTTGTGGGCCTTCTCGTAGTGAAATGGCTGTTCCAAATCATAATAAGAATCCTCGGAAACATGTGGATATACACATTTAAGGATGAATGGGAGGAACAATTTTTATGTACTTACTCTTTTAACGAAAATGAAGGTGCTTTATTTGTTCCAAGAGTTAACGTGGGATATATAAGGCCAATATAAGCCGTCATTATATTGCGTGTCCAAAGAGCACGTGAACATTTCAAGCATAACAAAATGAATCAAGTGCAAGTACAGTGATTATCATACCGAATCATATATTATTATTATTATTATCATCATCATCATCATCATCAGTAGTAGTAGTAGTAGTAGTAGTAGTAGTAGTAGTGGAGTAATAATAATTGTAGTAGTAGTCTACTATTACTATGATCATTATCATCATCTTTTATTAACATCATTAAATGTACGAGGAAGTATAACTTAAAAAATTCATCGATTTTTAAGTATACTTTAAAACGTATTGTAAATGAATGGAAGTTTAGTGTTTTTTATGGATGTAGAAATGTGATAATGGATAAACGTGTATCATTCATAATTGTACTATAGAAATGGAACGTGCAATACAACTCGAGGAACTGAAGAATTTTTCAAAATTGAAAACAAAATCGCATTCACGACCTCGGATACCAGATGCAAATCTCTGTGCACATTTTTATTTTTAAGTAGCCGTATGTGACTGAAGTATATTTTAATACTCTTGTGTCACAATTCCCCTACCAAATTTACTCTTCACTGTGACCTGTGGTAGGCATTTACAGTGCAGCACCACGACTCTGTCCCCTACCGCCAACTGCCTCTAATCTTTGTAGTGCGTTACAGTATCTCTTATGACAGACTTTGGAGTCACATGGCTTATGCAGAGTGAACCGTTTCCGAGATATTCCCTGTTATGGTTTCAATTTTAAGGTACTTAAACTTTTCTCAAACGGAAGGTCATCTTTCTTTTGTTTTATTCGTGCAAAGTGAACCGAGTTCCAACCCGATTTTTAAAAGATTTGACTATCGCTTAGCCTAGTGATTTACCTTATTTCCCTTCTACTTAAAAGGAACTAATACAAGCATATCTCCTAATGTTTTCTCGAATATCACGATCTAAATAAAGGAATAATATTTTGTAACAATAGTATGTGAATGAAACACATTAGATTGTTTTCAATTTGGCGCAGTTAAATTGCATATTAGCTGACGCTATAAATGAACAGGCACAGCTTAAAAAGCTACGCCCAGGCTTAAACCTTGTATTTTGCAAACTTTTTTTTTTCTTTAGCATTTCTCCATACTGAGAATGTTCCACATGATGCAATTTTTTTTTACTAATTTGCTTCAAAATATTCCTGCTGTTTCTCAAAAGCATATTGAAAAAACTCACCGAATGTTTTAAGTTATGCATCAGTTTTTAAAAATGAATTACTAACTTTAAAAATCGGGAATTTGGGGACTACAAAAAAGTAGATTCTTTTAAGCCCTTTATCTGGTAAATCATATCGGACCATATATGAAACATGTAATGTAATGCTCAGTTTAGCCCTGGTTCCACAGGGTTTAGAGTTACTCGATATTTGTCTTCTCGGGATAAGGAAAAATCCCGGAAAACAACCTTATGCGGGTAAATCACCCACAAAGTTTCGAACTCGGGATCTCTTGAGTGGCAGCAGACACGCATCACTATACTACAAATTTTTCTACACTAATCAGGGGCTAATATATAAAACATTGTATGTTGCATTCACATGATTTTCTCTAGCTATTCCACAAACAAACTTTTCTTACAAAATATTATTTTGTCTACATTATGGTAATCGAGATAAAGTAAGTAGAAGTAAAGCGGCAGTCAAATCTTTTAAAATCTGATCTCTATGTGATATAATTGACATTCTGTTCTCTGCTTGCCAGGAGGGAAGAAGGAGAGAAAAGAAAAACAGGATGAAACGAAAGATGGCTTCCCGTTTGAGAAAAGTTGAAGTAGTTTAAAATTGAAACCAATAACAAGTAATATCTTGGAAATGGCTAACTCTACATAAAAATGCATATATTATAAATTGTGAGTTTTAACGAGATCTATATTTTTTGTTGTAAGCTTTTTTCTACCTCTTACGGTTTATCAGTTTCATCCAGAATGAAGAGGTCCTGAGAGGCTATTTCCAGAAAATTCAAGAAATTCATGCTGTTATTGTGTTATTAAAATATCTTTAACATAAACTGGTATTTTAATAAAAATCATGAGCCATTTTTTAGAAAATATAAAATTTCCATGAAGGGTAGTTGGGGATGGGATATTTTCTTGAAAATCGTTGGGTCCATTCTTGGAAGATACTAAACTTAAATACCAAGTTTGGTATCTAATCGACATTTTGTTTTTGAGCTATGCTGCCCCCCCCCACACATGGACATTTCATTTTTTGTTTGTATCAGGGGTCTCAAAATGTATTTCCGGTAAAATTTCTGTATCGAATTTTTGGGTGGAATACAATACAATACCTTTTCTATGTGCATTGTACATTCGTGATAGAGAAAGTAAAAAGCTGATGTGATAGGCGTTTTTGTAACTTCATTTATTGTAAAAACTAGAATTATTTTACTCGATTATCTTTGTGAATATTTTGAAACAAATCTTATGTGTTCCATTCACATGACTTTCGCTACATATCTTCCACAAATTATTGTTAAAAAGTTTATGCTTCTATTTAATTCATGCTTATCGAGAAAGAATTAGCAGAAATAGTCTTATTACTTGCTTCCTTGTAAGCAGAAGCGAAATAGGGTTTACGGCCAACTCCACGAAAACAAATTATATGACATTGAGTATTTTATCATGATATGCATTTTTTTTTATGAAATACATTTTTGTCTATCTATTACGGTTTACAGTTATGCAAAATTTCGCAAAATTCACCCAGAATAAACATGTCTTCAGATACTATTCCCAGAAAATTCAAGATACACGTTTTATTTCATATAAAACATCTTAATTATAAGAGATATTAATCAAAATCGTTAGAGCCATTTTTGAAAAAAACAAAGTTTTCGAAAAAGTTCCATGTAATGGGTAGTTGAGGGTGGGGGGAATTTCTTGAAAATTTTCGTGCACTTAAATACCAAGTTTGGTATTTAACAGTCTTTTCGTTTTTGAGCTATGCTGCCCACAGACACACACACGGACATTTTTCTATTTTTTAGGATTCAGGGAATCTCAAAACATGTATTTCCGGTGAAATCTCGGTATCGAATTTGTTGGTGCAATACAATACCTTCTCTATACACTATGTACATAGTAGATATAGAGAAAGTAAAAATGTTTCCTGTGTTTTATTAGAACGACTTTGTACATTAAAATTAATATTTAAGTAACGATATAAGCTAGAATTTTGAAACGTGAAAAACGTTTATTATTATTGTGCGTAATAACTGAAAGCAGTTTCAACAAGATGTCTTACATACTGTAGATTTTTCAAATTTCACAAATGCATTCATTGCCTTAAAACCATTTTAGTGCCGGTGTTGACGTGTCAATTTTGTGTTGAAGAAGGAAATATATTATCTGTGGTATATTGTTATCTGGTGTTAGGTAGTTCGCAGAGGCTTATTTCACACATATCTCATAATTTTGATAATGTGTGTTGAAAATGTTGATTTGTATTTATTCTTTGTGGTGTGGGGCTAGCGTTACTTTCATGAGATCCAGTTCCACTCTTGGTTGGAGTGGGTTATCCGAATAAGTTTTTCCTGAAGGTTTCCCTTATTCTGAAAATATAAATATTGGATAACTTTAAGCTCTAGTGACACCCAAGATCATTTGAGCATCATTTCACCCATTTCATTCATCGTCGATATGACTTATTCGTTTTTATTGTCTTTAAAACAAGGGAAAAATTATTAATCAATTTATACACGGTCATTTCAGTGATCTGCTGGAAGGTTTGTCTTCTACCTGACCAATCATCATCGACTAAGGAGACTACACTCACCCGAAATCGATTCCGAGCCGAGGGCGAGAGAATTGTCTATTTAGGATTACTTACTACCCGCCATAGAAACTGAAAGTGTGAACGTGAGAATGAATGTGTGTGAAAATAAGTTAAAAACAATGAAAACGTACTATAGCCTAACCTAGAAAGTTCAGAGAATGAAAATCATTAGAAGTTTAAACCAAAACCCCCGATGATAAAATATAAAAGCACTCCGGATGACTGAGGAACGCGTGTCAATATGAAGGTAAAATGGACGATATCTCTTCACTTGTAGACGAGTGTTTTATTTCACTGAAAAATTCCGTATCGAGATATCACCGGAAGCATATGCGTGGAAATTCTCTGAATTCCCCTAGAAGCATTTAATTGATGAAAATGCCAAACCCATTTTAACATTAAAAACTGCTAGACTTCAAGGATTTTTGTAAGTAAGAGAGGAGTCGTTATCTTAAAGAGCACAATTAAAAAGAAAAGTACAAATAAACGTTACGTTTTATATTTAAGCCCACCTTTCGAGACTGCGATACCCCACTAAAACAGCTCTTTAGAGGAACTCATTGTTTTTCTCTCAAAAATGGTTTTAATGGCTTGTATTAAAATATACTTTTGATATATTTCAATTATGAATAAAATGTACATCTGGACTTTTATTTATTTTTTTTTTTTGTAAATAGGTTATGTTTCTATGGCGTTTAAATCACTGTAAAATTATTATTTATTTGAGCTTACTCCCGGAAACTGTTAGATTGCAGAAACGTATGCAAATAAAAATGCTTGTGAAAATTCGGTGTTTGAAGTTTTCAACATTTTAAGCAATGGGTTCTGAAATGTTATATGATTGTTCTTTGGTTTCTCAGAGGCCATTCAGAGAGTATGTAATAACGACTTGCTCACGGGTTGTTTTCGAATAGCAGCGACCTCTGTCTCGGCTTACCAAACCTACTTTGATGTAATTTTAGCTTAATTGAAATCATTATGTGAATGATTGCTAAAATAAACCAGAAAAATAAAAGTTATATGTAAAGATAACGCGCAATCTTCTGATGTAATTAGAATTTGTGTGTGTGTGTGTTTTTTTTATAGCTGAACGTCCTTTAACCTGGTTGGTCATATCGGACGATGAATGGAATTGGTGGAATGATGCTCAAATGTTGTCGGGGTCCATGGATCTTAAAGTTACTCGACATTCGTATACTTTTTTTTGGTAAAGTTGTTCGATTATCAACTTCAAGACTGATGCAAAATATCATTTTCTATGTTTCTAAACTAGAAAACATTCCCAAGAAATGATGATAAACCTAACTGATACACGTGTAGGTTAGGGACCAACAAAAGACCAATATTCACCGTTGACAAATTTCGGCTTTTATTAACAGTTATTGGGAGAATTCCAAGACATAAGGGGGCGAACCTTAACCTTACACAATAACGATGGCCTGTTATCTGGCTAGAAACCCGAGACAATTTAAGAGTTTTATATATTGTTTGCTAGTGTATTATCATCATAATCGTCATTATTATAGTCTTAATTTGATGCAATTTTCTAATTTTTAGACGTCATCGTTAAGTTAAACCTCTCTGTTTCTGTGATTAAATTTATCCTGTTTTATTAATTTATGTATTCTGGTTCTTTATGGTCACTATCAGGTGGACATCTTAAATAAAATAATAATTTATTTATTTAATGCAGATAGTTTATTTACCATATCATGAGAATGGTATTTGTCTAGCTTTTCGCCACAAGGGTTAGTGTGAGCTATTCAGACTCTAGTTACGTGTTCGCACACTATTGACCTTAGTGCTACAGTGGCTTTGCCATGCCATCTGCTTTAGTACAGTTAATTTAATTTGAAAGTGGAGATTTTGAATTCATTAATTCTTTTTTCTATAGCCTTTGCTTCACACGGTTGGTGCTGTAAGGACATAGGATCTTGTATATGAATTTTCGTTTGTTTACCATTTATTTTATTTCTGTTGTAAGAATCTAACTCCTGGAATAAAATGTCCATTTTGGTGGGAAAACCTTGCCATTGAAGTAAATATGGGTTAAAGTCAAATTAGCTAATAACTGATACCTGAATTCGGGGCCTCCCGTAAGCAAGCTGTTGAAGTAATGTGTATAATTTCCTGATAGCTCTTAATTTTATTTTTAGCATTTCCCTCACACTTTGCCTTCGTGTATTTTACAGGTCAATTGCTTTTTCATATGGATCTGTTGTATTAATCTAGAAATATTTTATTTGAGCTGAAATACTTACTAGTCGAGGCATTTTCTGTTCAGAACGCAACTTACTAGTTGCTTCTCATTCTTTACAGTTATTTTATTTATTTTTATATCTTTCTCCAGCGCGTATTATAATATACATTATATATAGAGAAAGTATTGTATTCCACTCAGAAATTAGATACCGGGGTTTCACGAAAGACCTCCCTGTATCAAAAAAAAAATATTTTTTTTAGAAAAAGGCCGGTGTGTATGGGGGGGGGCAGCATAGCTCAGAAATGAAAAGTCCGCTAAGTACCATACTTGGTATTTAAGTTTATCTCCCAAGGATGCGAGACGAAGATTTTCAAGAAAATCCACTCCGAACTATCCTTTACATGGAACAATTTTCGGAAATGTTGATTTTCTCAAAAACGGCTCTGAATATTTTGATTAAAATACCGTATATTTAAGATATTTACATGACAAATTGTACCTATATTGAATTTCCTAGGAATAGTCTCTGAAGTCCTCTTCATTCTGAATGAGTTTTGCATAACGGGTAAACTGTAAGATATAGACAAAAACTTACTACACAGAAAATATAGATCTCATCAGAACACACAATTTATGCCTTACATTTTTGTTGTGGAACTGACCGTTTCCGAGGCAATCCTTGTTATTGGTTTAAATTTTAAAAAACTTAACCTTTTCTGAATCATGAGGTCGTACGTGTTTTGTTTTTTTTACCCCTGGTCATGCAAAGAAGGGAATTTCTGAGACAATCACATAGCGACAACTTTTGAAACATTTGACTATCTTTTAGCATAGTGCATTCCTTTAGTTCCCTTCTGCTTCTAAGGAACTAGATACAGAACATGCTGCTAATGTTTATCTCGATTAGCATGGAGTCGAGAGAAGAATATCTTTTTTAAGAAGTTTGTAAAATAGTTATAGAAAGTCATATGAATTGAACATTTTTTCTTTCTTTTTCTCCATCTGTTTCGCATTCTGAAAAACTGTTTTCAAGATTTCAACATTAGAACTACAGCTTTCACTTCATATGAAAGGCAAATAATGTGTGCCAGGCATGTATAGCTCTTGATCGCATTAAAGAAGGGATGGTGGTTAAAAAGGGGTCTTATGGCCTGGATCTAATTAGCGTAAAAGCTCGAATGCTGACCTTTGTAGCGCAAATGTACAGTTTTATCCAAGGTATACCAGTTACTGTCCAGCTTTTGCATAATATAGTTTGTTCGGTTGCTGTTGTATAGAATTACTGGAGATCTGAAATGCAAATATTTTGTACTGATTGTGCAATTTTATATACTTCACTGCAAACTAACTAGTAGGTTTTTCACAATCACCTGCTCCGTACTGAATTGCCAATTTCTAAAATGTCACCACATATTTCCCCAACCGAATAGTATAATAGAATATTAATGGTCCTGGTCCTATGATGTAACTTCCCAAATAAAAATACCTTTCAATGAAGTGCTCCATTATGAACATTTTAAGTTTTTAATTTTTGAACATTACTCGAATAAGTTCTTTGGCTCGATTCACTTTTCTCCAGCCACCTTTCTTTCTCAATGGTATTTATGATAAAAATTTCTCAGTTAACATCAATTAGCAAAACAATTTTTGTGTATTTCACATTTCTTATGTGACTTTCTCTACTTATTCTGCAACAGCTTATTCTAACAAAAGCTTATTATTCCACCTACATCAAGATGAACTTCGACAGAAATATACTTATTATTTATTTTATTAGATAAAAGGTTAATAAGGGGACACATAGGGCTAAAGTGATAGTTAAATCTTTTATGAGTTAGTCGCTAAGTCATGCAATTGAAAGATTCAGTTTTCTTTAGATGGTCAGGAATAAAAAAGAAAAAAACACGAATGACGACTTACCAATATTTTTTCTGAAAAATTTAAACCAATAACAACGAATATCTCAGAAATGGTTAGCCCCCCCCCCAAATTATATAAATTGCGTGTTTTAAGGAGACCTATATTTTTGGTATATTAACTTATTCATTTCTTACGGTTTACCAGTTATGCAAATCTCGTGCAGAGAATGTTCAAGACTTCAGAGGCTATCCCCAGAAAATCCAGAATATTTTATTTGGGATGTAAATATCTTTTAATATCCATTTTAATCTAAATTGTGAGTAATTTTTTATAGAAAATAGAAAGTTGAAAAATCTTGCATATATTTACAAAAATAATGTAAAGAGTAGTTTCAGAACGGAGGGATTTTGATGAAAATCTTCGTGTCACGTTTTTTGTTTTAATTCAGGGCTCTTCGAAATATGTATTTCTGGTAAAATTTCTTCATGGAATTTTTGGGTGGAATGCGATACTTTCTCTACCTACTCTATGCATTATACATGGTAGAGAAAGTAGGATTGCTTTTTAAGAATTAACGATATTTGGTAAAGATAGTCATGCGAATGAAAGAAAAAATATGGAGCTGATTCGCTCGTAAGCTTATCTATGGTTATCTATAACGATGAAATATTTAATTTCCTTCCACGTGCCTTTAACACCTTAGATCATATTGGCCGATTATCATGTAGATTGTAGAGCAATTTTTGTTCATCAGCAGTGATGTTCTCGGGTTCAGCATTGGATTAATCATTTGGCTTTTATTTCTTCGGGTGTCTCCCTAAACAGGAAAATCACCCGCACATTGAAACTCATGCACAGTTCCAGACTCTAGAGTAATACTGGACAAAGAATTTTTCTGAAATTTGGAGGTTAGCATGCTAACCACTAGAGGCAGTCCGAAACGTATAAACTTTTTCTGCAAACGCTCATTTCAGCGTAAAGTACTCCTAGAAATAAAAGTTTTTTTGAGAATGTAGTTGCTCTCGTGGTTAGAGAAAATCATGTGAATATAACATTTTCTTGTAAAATATCGTTATATTTTGGTAGAACTTAAAGCTCGGTGAAGCGTTAACGTCATCTTTCGTGCGTGGGCATGCGACATCGATTCTAGGTTGGAAAAATCTGATGCGGTGAGCATTCACCTTCACGAGAACGTTGGAAAGCATTTAGCATCGAGATACATCATAACTCAGTTTTTTGGTGGTTTTTCAGGAAGAAAAAATTCTGATGTGCCACATTCACGTGACTTTCTCTACTTGTGGAGCAACAACTATACTTAACACTTATCCTATCATTTCAAACACGTCAAGACAACTTTTAATTTTTGTTTTTGAGATAAACTATTTCCGAGATATTCCGTGCCATTGGTTTCAGTTTTTCCACGCTTATACTTTTCTTAATTGGAAAACCGTTATTCGATTTCGTTATGCTGATCAAGTAAAGAGAACGGAATTTCAAAGTCCTCATACCGAGCAGGTCTTTTAAATATTGGACTATTGCACAGCCTACCGTATTCTCTAATTTGGTTCTATGTACACAAAATATGTAATATAAGCATTTCTGCAGACGTTTATCTTGATTAACGTGAAGTTGATAGAAGACTGAGGTGTGTTTAAATATAAGTTTGCTGAAGAATTGGCAGAGAAACTCATGCGAGTGTGCATACATTTTTTTTCAAATGGGGAGTAACCTGTTATTGTTTATTTTGCTTTCTTTCTTTTTCTCTTGGCCGTGTGTTCTTTGTGTTTTCAAATACTAATGGTTTTCTCAAATGGGTAGTCGTTACTCTTTCTTTTTTCTGCCCCCCCCCATCCTCTGCTGGCCATGCAAAAAGAACGAAATTTCAAAGCCATCACACAGCGAACTGCTTAAAAATTTAACCTTGTCCTATTGCATTCCCCAAATATCCTTATACCTACAATAAGATATACAACAAGACTATTTTTGAAATGCTTTTCTCCATAGTAAACATTGAAAAAGATAGAGTGAACGTTGTAAGAATAGTTTTACAACACATCACTTTTCTCTTTTGCTCCCAAAAGTGTGTTACTACTACTGTGAATTTATTCGTCCATGCTTCTGATATTAATATAGGAATGCTGATCCTGCATGCTGTATGTAACTCATCACGTATTACATAGTTTATAAACATGCTATAAAAAAAATCTGACGTGTTCCGTTCACATGACTTTGTGTACATCCCTGCAACAAATTATTGCTAAAAAGCTTATGCTTCATTTTACTTCATGCTAATCGAGAAAAAAATTAGCAGAAATACTTTTATTACTTGCTTCCATGGAAGTAGAAGGGAAATAAAGGAGTAGCATTGACTAAAGTATTAATCAAAAGCTGGTTGCTTTGAGACTGTTTTTGTTTATATGGACAGAAGTTGACACATTTCTGAATGAGAAAAGTAGAAATACTTTAAAGCTTAAACTAATAACAAAGAATAACTTAAGAACGTTCCACATCACGAAAAAAAAATTCTATATAATATAAATTTTGTTTTAACGAGCTCTGCATTTTCTGTTAAGTAAGTTTTTGTCTTTTCTCTTACGGTTTACCAGTTATGCAAAATTCCGTAAAATTAACCAGAATAAAGTAGTCTTCGAGGGCTATTCCCAGAAAATTCAAGATATACATTTTATTTCTGAGGTAAATATCGTTAATATACAAATATATTATATGTAATATATATTTTAATCAAAATCGTTAGAACTATTTTTGAGAAAATCAAAATTTTCGAAAAGCTTTGCATATAAAGGGTAGTTTGGGGTAGGGGGATTTTCTTAAAAATCTTTGTGTTGCATCTTTGGGAGATACTGAACTTAAATTCCAAGTTTGGTATTTAACGGACTTTTCGTTTTTGAGCTATGCTGTCCACAGACACACACACACACACACACACACACACACACACACACACACACACACACACTCACACGCGCGCGCGTTTTTTTTTTTTCCTTTTTTTCTGAAAATGCTTTTTTTTGGGTTCGCCTATTTCCGGTGAAATCTCGGTATCAAATTTTTGGGTGGAATACACTCTATACGCTGTACACTATGTATATAGTACAAGTTGAGAAAGTAAATATATAAAGAATAACAATGTAAGTAGAAAATATCTTGTTATATGCACAACTATGAAATTTAAGGTGTATATCTGAATGGAAAATGTCTTATGAATATAGATAAGATTTATCGTAAAATGTTGTTGCTGGCAAAAGATAAAACCAAAGAATAAATTCACACGTAGAACAGCAAGGAAACAAAACTGTTCACCATGTATTCTGTATCGTGATTTCATCCTCGGAGAAATCAAATTTGTATCAGCTCTGACATAATGTAAACTTGTTTATGGTCGCGGAAGTATTTACATGTTCGGCTGGACAAAAGTTAACCTCCATTGTTATACATTTGCAATCTCATCTAGAACAAATGTGAAAGCCTGGACAGAAAGAGAAAAAACCCTTCTCATGATGCTGCAGAGTCTGTGACGGTTCCCAGCTCTTAACTTTGCGAATGAAATTTTATACATGCGTCTATTGTATAGGTTTTTTCTCCAGGTCCCAGAATTTGGACTCTTCCCAACTTCTAGGAGCAAGACAAAGTTTTACGTCTTGAGGTCACATCCAGAACGCTCAATATAATGCACCTAGACTACTCTTTGGTTTATTTCAATCATGAAGCATTATTGCTTTCTCTATACGTACTATGTACGTAGTGTATAGAGAAGGTATTGTATTGCACCCAAAAATTCAATACCGAGATTTCACCGGAAGTATATGTTTTGATATCCCCTGAATCCAATAAAAGAATTTTTAGAAAAATGTATGTGTGTGTCTGTAGGCAGCATAGCACAAAAATGAATAGACCATTAAAAACCAAACTTTGTATTTAAGTTTGGTATCTTCCAAGGATGCGACACGAAGATTTTCAAGAAAATCCCCCCACCCTCATCTACCCTTTACATGGAAAACATTTCGAACATTTTGATTTTCTTAAAAATGGCTCTAACGATTTTGATTAAAATCTCATGTATTTAAGATATTTACTTGACATATAAAATGTATATCTAGAATTTTCTGGAATGGCCTCTGAAGACTACTTTATTCTGGATGAATTTTACGGATTTTGCATAACTGCTAAACCGTAAGAGATGGACAAAAACTTACCACACAGAAAATGTAGAGCACATTAAAATACACAATTTAGCACATTTTTTTCGTGGAGTTGATCGTTTATAAGATATTCCTTGGTTTTAGTTTCAACTTTGAAAGTCATACTTTTCTCATGTAGGAATTTGTCAACTCCTGCCCATACAAACAAAGGAACTTCAGTCACATAGCAGCCTGCTTTTGACTATGACTTGAACCTATGGTACTCCCTTATTTCGCTTCTACTTACAAGGAAGCAAGTAATAGGACTATCTCTGTAATGCTTTATCAATTAGCATGAAGTTAATAAGAACCTAAGGTTTTTAACAATAATTTGTGGCAGAGATGTAGAGATGTTCCATCATAGTTTTACTCATATTGTCATAGGTATTATATTCTTTTGCTGTTTTGTTAAAGTAAACATCAGAATTATATTAAAATTAAATCAGAAGAAGAATAGATGAGATGCAATGTGCATGTTTACGACATCAGGCATCAAGTAGCTTTCCTGCTTCTTTCAGCTTCGTTTGCTCCGAGTTTAGAGCCTCCGCAGATTTAACTTAAGACAATCAGCAACTTCAACTTATACAAGATGCAGTCTAATAATGAGGATGGAAGCAAGTTTGACATGAACTCCCCGATTGCCTTTACTGAAAGTGGTAAATATTCTTAGGGAAATCGGCTGGCGTACATCGTAAAATGATTAACAGTCATGCGAATTAAGTGTTTCAGGTAAGTGCGAACACCTAGTAACTAAACGCGCAAAAACAGGCCAAGTTTAATACGTCAGTGGAGCGGATGCTGTATATTATTCTTTTTACTTTCTCTAGCACGTATGTACATAGTGTGTAGAGAAGTATTTATATTCTACCAAAAAATTCCTCACCGAGAGCTCACCAGAAATATGTTTTGAGACCTCCTGAATAATAATAAAAAAATCTTAAGAAAAAGGTCTATGCTTGTGTGTGTGGATAGCAAAGTATGTTAATCATAGGTTTATTCCTATAATAACGGTAATTAGTATTCATCCAATATGATTAATTTATGAAAAAGATAAACTTTTACGAATAGAAATTTGAATAAGTCCACTGATAGCATTATCAAAAACGAAATCTCCGTTAAATATAAAATTTGGTATTTAAGTTAAATATCTCCCAAGAAAATTCCCGGCATCTCACATAGAAAAATTTCCCCATCTCCCTTTACAGGGAACATTTTTTTTTTGAAAATTGTGATTTTCTCAAAAATGACTCTTAATGATTTTGATTAAAATGCTGTATATTAAAGCTGTTTACATCACAAATAAAACATATTTTGAATATCCTGGGAATATCCCCTGAAAATCTCTTCATTCTGGATGACTTTTGCATAACTGGTAAACCGTAAGAGACAAAAACGTACTGTACAAAAATGTAGATCTAGTTAAAACACACGACTTATGCCCTTTAATTTTTGTTGTGGAGCTAACTGTTTCCGAGGTATTCTCTGATTGGTTTCAATTTTAAAATGCTTATACTTTTCTCATACAAGAAGTCGTTCGTGTCTCGTGTATTACTCTTGGCCATGCAAAGAAGCGAAATTCAATAGCAATCGCGTAGCGACAGCTTATAAAATATTCGACTATCGGTTTAGCCTAGTATATTCCCTTAGTTCCCTTATACTTAATAAGGAACTAAGTAATAAGTCCAATCTGCTAATGGTTCTCTCATTTAACGTGGTGTAGAATCAGATTTTTCTAGAGAAGTAACCCATGCATTATTTCAGATTGTGGAAAACTAAACATTTTGTATCTACAGCAAACATTGGTTCAGAATAACTGTGCACGGTGGTCAGTGCCGATCAATTAACTTGCAAGTTAAATGCACGTATTATAATGCGAGTGTTCGCAATTAACAGGAAGTTTTTTCAGTCCTGGGAACGATAAAGAAGATTCGGTTAAATTTTAACTTTCTCTCTCCCGGACACGGTATTAGGTACATATTGTACATTTAGAGCTCTTCGTTATAGAAATTATCCAGGCGGCCATGACATGAAACAACCGCTAGAGCTCTCTCTAGCCACAAGCTGGAAAATTAAACTAAACTTTTTTTTAACAAAAAGTAGGTGTGTGGGTGGGGGTTAATGGGTGGGTCCTGATCCTGATTCTCTTCAGATCCATTGAACGTTGGTTCTCTAGCGAAAGCGCTACCTGTAGTGTGCTTATATGCAACTCACAATTGGCTATTGTCAACAGCAACAACAGGTAGAAATTAACAAGGAACAATAAACAGCTGCAATATATGCTATTAATAAAGGTGCGTCGGAAATGGGCGCTTTAAAAAAAATCTGATGTGTTCCATTTACATGACTTTCTCTACATTCTGCAACAAATTATTAAGAAGCTTATGCTTCTATTTACTTCATGCTAATTAGCAGAAATACGAGGTACGTCCAGAAAGTAGGTTCCGTTTGGTAATAAAATTAAATTGTGTACAGATACAGAATAATTATTTATTGCACAAAATTCTACAACTCTTAAACTACTTTTCCACATAACTGCCGAAATTTTGCAGGCATTTGTCATAGCGTGGCACAATTTTTTGTATACCTTCTTCATAGAAGTTTGCCGCCTGTGTCTTCAAAAAGTTGCAAACATTTTCTTTCAGCTCTTCGTCATTGTTGACGTGTTGACCGCCAAGGAAAGACTTGAGGTGTAAGAACAGATGAAAGTCGCTAGGAGCGAGGTCAGGGTTGTACGGAGGATGGTCAAACACGTCCGAGCCAAATCCCTATAGGAGGTTTTTCGTCACATTTGCAGTGTGTGGTCGTGCGTTTTCGTGAAGAAAAACACCACCTTTTGACAGCAATTCTCGGCGCTTATTTTGTATTGCGCGGCGCAATTTCCTAAGCGTCTCGCAATAAACATCTGCTTTGATTGTTTGACCACGCGGTAAGAAATCAATGAGTAGGATGCCTTTCCAGTCCCAGAACACTGTGCATATCATTTTTCGAGGCGTCAAGATTTGTTTCGGCTTAACCTTTGCTGGGGATGAAGTGTGCCTCCATTCCATTGATTGCCGCTTACTTTCAGGGGTGTCGTAAGAAACCCAAGTCTCATCTGCTGTGACTATCTGTGTCAGAAATTCTTCGCCGTCTTCATCATAACGGGTTAAAAACTGAAGTGCACTACCCATCCGTTTTGTTTTGTGTTGCTCAGTAAGAATCTTTGGTACCTAACGTGAGCAAAGTTTACGAAATTTCAGTTTTTCGGTAACAATTTAATGAATTAGTGATCATGAGCTTTGGGGAAAATTCCATAGCGAGAGCACTAATTGTAAACTTGCGGTTTTCCTGGATCTTGTCATCAATCGCGTGAACCAGTTCTTCTGTAACCAAAGATGGACGCCCACTTCGTTCTTCATCGTGCACTTCACTACGTCCTTCATTGAACTGTCGGACCCATCTTCTCACCATTGAATCACTCATCGCATTTTGTCCGCAAACTTCGCAAATTTGCCGATAAATTTCAATTGGTTTCACTTTCCTAGCATTCAGAAAACGAATCACAGATCTGATTTCACAAGCGGCGGTATTTTCAATCAACACCGACATTGTAAACAAGCACAACAAAGCGTATGTGGCTGACAGCGATCTCAAAATGGCGCACGTTTCTTCTCCTTGATACAGAGCGTCTACCGCGCATGTGCGGAACTGCGATCGCAGCGCTGTAGCTGAGATAAATTGAAACGGAACTTACTTTCTGGACGTACCTCGTAGATTACTTGCTTCCTTTAAGTAGAAGTGAAATAAGGGAGTGAGTACCAGAGAAAAAGTCCTGTGAGAAAAATGTAAGTTTTTAAAGCTGAAACCAAAAACAAGGAATATCTCAAAAACGACCAACTCCACGAAAAAAGTGCATATAATATAAATTGTGTGTTTTAAAGTGCTCTGCATATTTTTTGAGGTAAGTTTTTCTTCATCTCTTACGGTTTAGCAGTTATGTAAAATTCCGTAAAAGTTATCCAGAATAAATTAGTTTTCAGAGCGTATTCCCAGAAAATTCAAGATATACATTTTATTTGTCAGGTAAATATCTTTAATATAAGATATTTTAATCAAAATCGTTAAAGCCATTTTTGAGAAAATCAAAATTTTCGAAAAAAGTTCCATGTAAAGGGTAGTTTGGGGTGGGGAGGATTTTTCTCAAAATCTGCGTGTCGCATCCCTGGAAGATACTAAACTTAAATACGAAGTTTGGTATTTTACCGACTTTTCGTTTTTGAGTTATCGCGTTCACACACACACACACACACACACACACACACACACACACACACACACACACACACACACACACACACACACACGGACCCTTTTGTGAAAATGCTTTTTTTTTGATACAGGGGACCCTAAAACATATATTTCCGGTGAAATCTCGGTATCAAATTTTTGGGTGGAGTGCAATACCTTCTCTATAACTATGTACATAGTACGTGTAGAGAAAGTAAAAAAAAATTACATTTTGTCGTTTAGTAACTTGCACTACGTTGCCTGAAATTTAGCAGATGAAGGAATACAGTTGGCAGTTACAAACAAATATCGTAGTGCGCAAAATTAACACTCAACTTTGCTTCGACCATCTAGCGATCTCGTTGTGTTAAAGCAAAAATCATCATAATGCTGTGGTGTTAAATTCAATAAAGCTTAATGTATAATAAATAATCTTCGTCTTCCTAAACGTTCGTAAATAGTCTTCGGATACGATTGGATTTGGTTGCACTTTGATTGGAGAAGTGTTCCGAGCACACATGGTTTCACGGGGGCCTTTCCCTCCCCTTTTTTCTTAAGTTAAATCGAGCAAGGATAGTTATATATCTTAAATTTCTTATATCTAGACACCACAAACCATAATTTTAATTAAACTATCAGTAAACCTAAAACCAAATCAATACAAAATTTCTTTTAAAATTAGAGGATTTAAAATATGATAAAGGAAATATAAAATAGTTAAAATTTGACCTGTTCACTGCTGGTCATTCAGTCTAAGCAAGCGATCAGTAAATATACAGCTTGTTATGAAGGTAGGAAGTCATTAGAAAACGTTTTGTTTTTGATTGCAATAGCTGTTGTTCACGCTTGTAAACCACGCATGAACCTATTTATTTCACCTGTCACAATACAAATTTATTATTTTGTTCATGTTATACTTTCTATTAAAAACTTAAGTTTAATGCAACACTTTATATTTGCATCTGTGCCCACCTATATCTGTAGCACAACCACAGTAGCGCACGATGCTACTGTCTCTCCACTCCGCTCGATTGTGAACAACTTAATATACGAGGTACGTCCAGAAAATAAGTTCCGTTTCAATTTATCTCAGCTGCAGCGCTGCGATCGCAGTTCCGCACATGCGCGGTAGACGCTCTGTATCAAGGAGAAGAAACATGCGCCATTTTGAGATCGCTGTCAGCCACATACGCTTTATTGTGCTTGTTTACAATGTCGGTGTTGATTGAAAATCCCGCCGCTTGTGAAATCATATCTGTGATTCGTTTTCTGAATGCTAGGAAAGTGAAACCAATTGAAATTTATCGGCAAATTTGCGAAGTTTGCGGACAAAATGCGATGAGTGATTCAATGGTGAGAAGATGGGTCCGACAGTTCAATGAAGGACGTAGTGAAGTGCATGATGAAGAACGAAGTGGGCGTTCATCTTTGGTTACAGAAGAACTGGTTCACGCGATTGATGACAAGATCGTACCTCCTAATAGAAGTTGACGTTACCTTAAGTCATGTCCGACGCCTATTCATAACTAATACTTACTAAACTAACCGGAGGAATATAGACTAGCAATTATTAAAAAAAAGTTATATAAAAGTCTCAAACATTTAATATGTTCCCATCTCATTACCGGGAAATTGTGAACCAAAGTATTCTGTTCTGGTTTCCGCACTCAGGATTGTGAATTTGCGTGTGATAGACCACGCATGGGCGAGCTACGTGCTACATCCAGATGGAAGTACGATGGAGGGATACTGGCTTATATAGCCACCATCTCGTTAGCTGTAGTTACGCCTCTATTGGAGCAGTGGCGTAATGCGATTCTTAGTTTTGAAAAACTATAAACGATTATTAAAATATAAGGTTATCATTAATTGACAAAACAAAATCAAGTACTTTTATTCATTATTGTACATGAATACACGAAATGCTTGAAACTCTGAATATCTATGCTTCATATCAAATTGAAGAAATCAATATAATATCGTTTTCTTGCAGGAAAAATGAATAAACAGTACTCAATACGCTTAAGATTTTACAAAGGTAAGTTTGGGTTGGAGGATTTTCTTTAAAATTTTCGTGTCGTGTCCTTGGAAGATACTAAACTTAAATATCAAATTTGGTATTTTACCGACTTTTCGTTTTTGAGTTATGCTGTCCACACACACATACACACGGACCTCTTTCTAAAAATGCTTTTATTTATCCAGGGTTCCTCAAAACATATTTTCGGCGAAACCTCTGCACACATTTTGGATGGAATAAAATATCTTCTCTGCTTTCTATTACATTGTACATACGTGCTAGATAAATAATAATAATAATAATAATAATAATAATAATAATAATAATGATAATAATAATAATACAAATCTTAACAGAGGAATATTTTGATAGCTGACATTTGGAGCTTTGTAGTATTTATTCCTTGGTATCGAACATATATTATTTGTAAGGTCGCGATTTGACTATGCTGTTAAAGCTACCCAAAATAAATTATATTGCAAAAAAAAAAAACAAAAAAAAACTCTGTATTCTCTCCTTTGGTGCAATTATATAGACATTAATTGTTTACACCATCTATTTTGTGACTGTGTGTAACTATGTTATTGTTCTTATTACAATGTTATATATAGATCCCGGATTTTTAAGCAATTACATATTTTAAATCCTGCATAACATTTCAATGAGAAGTAAAAATTATGGCGAATTACGTCATTTGGGACTCCCTTACAAATTTTTATTTTACATGTTTGTTACTTTCTCTATACGTAATATGTATATAGTGTATAGAGAAGGTATTGCATTCGACCCAAAAATTCGATACCCAGATTTCAGCGGAAATAAATGTTTTAGGGTTCCCTGTATCCAAGAAAAGCATTTTCAGAAAAAGGTCCTTGTGTGTGTGTGTGTCCGTGTGTCTGAGAACACCATAACTCAAAAACGAAAAATTGGTAAAATACCAAACTTGGTATTTAAGTTTAGTATCTTCCAGGGATGCGACACGAAGATTTTGAGAAAAATCCCACCACCCCAAACTACCCTTTTCATGGAACTTTTTTCGAAAATTTTGATTTTCTAAAAATGGCTCTAACGATTTTGATTAAAATAGTATATTGAAGATATTTACCTGGTAAATAAAATGTATATTTTGAATTTTCTGGGAATAGCCTCTGAAGACTACTTTTTTTTTTGGGGTCAATTTTACGGAATTTTGCGTAACTGCTAAACCGTAAGAGATGGACAAAAACTTAACACACAACAAATTTAGAGCACTTTAAAACCCACAATTTATGATATATTTATATTTTTCGTGGAGTTTACTGTTTTTGAGATATTCCTTGTTTTTGGTTTCAGTTATTAAAAACATACTTTTCTCATACAGGACTTTGTGAACTCCTGTCCATACAAACAAAGGAACTTCAGTCACATAGCAACCAGCTTTTGACTATCAATTTAACTTATGATACTGCCTTATTTCGCCTCTGCTTACAAGGAAGCAAGTAAAAATACCATTTCTGCTAATTTTTTCTCGATTAGCATGAAGTAAATAGAAGTATAAGGTTTTTAAAAATAATTAGTTGCAGAGATGTAGAGAAAGTCATGTGAATGAAACACATCAGATTTTTTTTTTTTTTTTTTACATATTTTGCACATTTCTACATATTTTAACGATGTTACATAAACATATTTTCTGTGTTTCGTTACAATTTTATTATTTTTTAAAACATACTGTAGTCGCATTATAAACCACTGTTTTCACAAGTTTTGCTGAAGGCAACAAAAATCAGTCTGCGAAATAGGATGTAAATTAAATTAAGAATGCGATAATAACCGCCTCGCCTCGTTCTGATTGTTGTCCGTTTATATCAAAGGTGCCGCTCGACAATGTTGACCTCCAGTGTGACATTTCTCGTAGTGCTTTGGCCATTTACAAGGACTGGAGAAATTGTTACCATTGCTACGGTAGTCGGCATCTTGTAATATAATAGCTGCGAGGAAACGTGAGCAGCTGGACAACCATCAAAATATAGCGAGGCGATAATACTGCAGTTAGTTTCTTTCTAGTCTTAGTAAAATTGCACCAATGGCGTACTCGCTATCCTGCAAGTTGAATTCATGGGTGAAATTAGATAACGCTTTTACAACCGAGGAAGCAAGCATGCGGTAAAAGAATTGATTGTTCCATGAAATCTCAATTGGAACAACACATCAAGAGTGCTCTTCACATACGCAACAAACACATATAGTCTTTTAGAAAGCAAGTTCTGTTGACACAAATGCAACAGGAAGCGTGCGAAAACTATTTTTTTTTAAAGACCTGTGCAGTGCAATGTTTGCAGCTAATATTCCGTGGCATAAACTTCAAATTCCTCAGTTTCGCTTCTTTCTAGAAAAATATTGCAAGAAGGTTATTCCTGACGAATTTACTCTGAGGAAAGAGTATCTTCACGTGTGTTAAGAAGAAGCAGTTGCTCATATACAGAATGAAATTGGAGACTCCTGTATTTGGTTTGCCGTCGATGAAACTACAGATGCCATAGATCGGTACATAGCAGATTTAGTAGTAGGAAAACTAGATTCCGAAAGTACAACAAAACCATTTCTAATCTGTTGCAAGGTGTTAAAACAAACAAATCATTCTACAATTGCAAAATTCGAAAATGATGGGATGAAGATTCTGTGGCCAGATGGTGTGTGTGAGGAAAAGGTTTTAATTATGTATTCAGATGTCGCAGCGTACACGATTAAAGTTGCTACTGCTCTTAAGGTTTTCTACCCAACTGTACTGCATTGGCCCATGCATTGCAACGTGTTGCTGAAGTAATTTTCCCTGTGTGAATAAGTCGATATCGGCAACAAAAAAGGTCTTCGTGAAAGCACCGCACAAAATCCAGTGCTATAAAAATCATCTCCAACATGTCCCTTTGCCTCCTGAACCAGTACTTACAAAATGGGGTACGTGGTTAGAAGCTGTGAGCTTCTATTGTGAATATTTTGAAGGAATCCAGTCAGTGGTGAACATGTTCTCTTCAGCAGTAGCTGTTTCCATATGTGAATCTCAAGACATCTTTAAAGATCCGAAAGTGGCAAGCTCCTGTGCTTACATCAAAAGTAACTTCGGCTGGTCGTCCAGCACCACCAAACAGTTGGAAACATCAAGTTCCCTTCGTCACGAATCTATGGATTTAATAGAACGTGCATCACAGAAGCTTAGAGTAGTTGCAGGAGATGTAGGAAGGAAGGTAGGTGAAAAATTCAAAGCTGTGCTAAACAGGAATCCAGGAATCTACGCTTGTGTCCGAGTCTAAAGTGCTAAATGGTGACAGTGTCGATTTACGAAAACATTTCTCTGCAAATCAGATTCCTATGTTAAAATATGCTCATGTTACTTCGTGAGAAGCGTCTCTGCTTATAAGAACATTTTATCCGATAAGAGACAAACAATGCTCCCTGAAAATATGGAAAAGTATATGGTTATTCATTGTACGTTGAAAGAAGCAAAATACTAAAATTGAAAATGCCTAGTTGTTCAATGTTTGTCACGAGATAGAAAACTGAAAATGCATCCTCATTATAACATTTAATTATTTTGAATTGATTGTTTCACTCATTGATAAATTGGTTCCGTATTTCAACATTGCTTTACCGTCTAAAATGTAAGTAAAATAATTATGTGAAATGAGTAGTTTTAATAAATATAATCCAAAACACACATTTCTAATTTCGTAATTAGCTACTTAAAAATAAATTTTAGGTAAATTCTGCATAAAACAAAACATTTGCCCTATAATTAATTCCATATTCAGTCTTTAAATTTTAACGTACAGACCTATCAAATTTCAAAATTCTGGATAATTTGCAGTCTGCATTTAGGTTTGAGTTGGTAATCTTAGCATTTAGAATATTACATAATTTTACATATTTTGTTGATATTACATATTTCACTACATATTTTGATGTAAATATGTACATTTTTCACACCTTGATATTACATAAAAATCGGGCTCGAGTTGTATATAACATTTTAATATTATGGTTGTCTACCTACCGTCATTTAATTTGTATTGTACCCAGAATATGAGCTCTGGCTTAGGGAACCTTGTAAAATAAAATAAAAATTTAAAATAATCTCGCGACCCCTCGAATGTGAGCCATCTGGAAGGGTCCAAATTTATCTTGTACTGCAATGAGCAAAGCTAGGTTGCTCATCAATGCATCATTCAATTTGTATTAAATAAAATAATTACTCGATTTAATTCTATTTCTCGTGCCTTTAATATTATACCTACTGAAGATAAGATTTAATCTGCCATTAGTTCATTACACACGCTACACGACAAGTGGCCCGTTCATGTTCCTGTGTTTGAGCTGCTTGGGAAGGGTTTTGTTTACCCCGTACAGCTATCATCAACTGCTGACGGAAGTCTTTAAAGTGGAGAGGACTACAACGATTAGAACCGATATAGACTGTGGACTTCAAGAATTTAGTATTAGCTGTCGTTTTATTGCGCATAAAATGGAATAAAGTATAGAGTAACCAAAACCATTTTGATGTGTTAGACGCGACACGTGTGTGTTATAAGTTCTACAATTAATAGGAAAGCAATTGTTTGAAGCAAAGGAATTCATATTGAATGGATCTGAAGCTCAAGTTGTATTTATTTCAAGCATTTTACGAATTAAATTATAACAATATTATTGTTACATTTATATGACTTTCTCTACCCTCTATCGTTAATTAGTGGGTATACAAAAATCTTCTGACGCTATTTATCCTCGTATGTAGGACTCAGAAGCCAGCGCCTGGGGTCAGATGCCTGTTCAGGGGCAGATGGACTCTGGATCAGAGAGAGTAGCCAAGATGAGTGATCAGCCCAATGTCTGGATTGAGAGTGAGGAAGATGATTTGAAATGGCGATGAAATTGGATAAAGGGAAAGGTGATTATAGAACAGGTGGTGGAATGAATGACGGCGGAAACCGGAGAACCAGGAGAAAATTCACCCAGACGCCCGGCGCTCTGTCCACCGCAAATCCCACAACCGGTCCCCTGAGAATCGGGACGGCGCCGCCCCCAAGCAAAATCTTACGGGTTTATTTTTCCGTCTACTACATTTTAATCCAGATAAACATCTACTGCATTGTCCATTTGTGATAAAGGAAATAGTGATAGAAAAGGGTTATATATGTGTTTAAGTACGGGACACTATATAGTGACTCTTTCTCAAGAAACAGCCGAATATATACAAGTCAGCGAATGACAAAATACTGACACATTGAAGTATGAGGTAATAACAGATATTTCAAACCTGATTTTGTCACAAAAACTTGTTTGAAATTATACGCTTTAAAGAGATCCTCATGTTTTGTGCTGTACATTTTCATCTATTCAGTTATACGAGATTTTACAAAATGCCTATAAATAGCCACAGGCTATTCCCGGAAAATGTAAGCTGTAAATTTTATCATAAATGGGTTTAATATATTATGGCACTACAATCAAAACCGTTAGTCATTTTTTGATAAAAATATCTGCTGTTCCATTCACATGACTTTATCTATTCGGCAACAAACGCTTTTCTTCTACAAGGGAATAAGTAATAATGCTACTTCTGTTAATGTCTGTCCAGATTAGCATTAGATAGACTAAGGTTTTGTAAGAATAATTTGTCACAGAATAGGTAAAGCCATGAAAATGAAACATCAGGGCGTTTGTTTATTTATTTGCCTAATGAGTGAATGGTTATTGCATTTGGGATCGTGGAATTTTTCTGTTTGACTATTCTTTGCTTTGTGATGCTGGGCAAATACCCGCGTACATAAAAATATAAACCTCCAAAATATTAACGGTCGAGTTGTCAGCATTTTAACTTCTCAAGCTAGAGGTCGCGTGCTCGATGCGCTGCTGGAGCGAAGACTTTTTCTTTTCCGTATCCCCCATATAGTCTGAAAATATGCATGTGGGTGTATTTTATATTAAAAGATAATAAAACCAACATTACGAAACCCTACAGTTTAGCGAGCAACACCATCAGTTGTTTCTTCAGTCAAAGCCCAAGAAGTTAAAGGGGACTATAAAAATGGAAACACTTTAAAAAGTGAAAATAAATTTTGAAATATATTTATACAATCTTAAAGTTATATAAAAATCCTCAAATATTTAATGTTATTAATCCTTCAATTACCAAACCTATATGAGCTAGAGAAGAATAAGCAATTAAAGCTTTTATATCCACTTGTAAACATATTAATCTAACCAGAAATCCACATATCCCTAGCTTTTTACCAAATGCTAACATTGCATTCCCAACGGAAACACAATTTATACATGAAAACTAGAATTTGATAGCCAAATTGTACTTAATAACTGTATCATTTACACGTTTATTTTCGGCAGGTAGAAATAATGAATGTGGAGTATACCGAAAAATATTTACAAATTGTGCGAAATTTAAATATGAAGAAATATTTTCAACTGGGTGCACCATGATTTGCAGTGGTCCAGTACGTGGGCTGTATAATACATTATTGCGTTTACTTGCAGCATGAATTTCGTACTGAATGAGATTGAGTTAAGTGCGCCGTTTAGGTGTAAGACCCAATTTTAACGGATTGGCTGAAGTGAAGAGCTTGTCAAAAATGCTGCATCTTTTTATAAACTCTCTGCATTTCCAGAGCTGGGGAACGAATACAGTGTATGCAGACTCGATTGTCTGAGAAGTAAGAGTTCGATCACCAACGAAGTCTGTTCTGCAGTTACAAGGTCGAGAGTGGGAATGTTTGGGCGGACCGGAATGCCTTGTATCACCATATGCTGCTACGGAGCAGGTAGAAAATTCCGTGAGTAGGAATTTCAAGTACAGCTCACTTTTACTCCGTCAGCCATAAAATTCATAATAGACGTCCCGTACAACACTTTGTGTGTGTATTTTTATTTTCCCCGCGAAGGTCTGAAAATGGAAAACAACAGGGGAAAATACAGAGCAGCCCTGGAGTTAAATACTGGCATTTTCCTTCTGTTTGCCTTTTATATTGTTATTTATATACTATCGCAAGCAAGCCTAAATCAATATCATGAATTTTTTTCTCCCAAGACTTTCAATTACTAAGAGTTAATTATCATATAAAAATCTGATGTGCTTCTTTCACATGACTTTCTGCGTAATTGCCTCTACTAATGAAACTTTCTGACTCCTCGTGTCCTCTAAAAGCTAATTACTGGTTCCCTAAGTGACGAACATCAATGAGTCGATTCAATAGTTCTCAGTTCATTTTTACCGTTTCATTATTCTTTGAAATTTGTAATGCTTTCTGAGCATTTAGTTGCAGGTCTACTCGCGTATTGCCAAAATTACAAAGAGTGAATGCACAAAATATGTGATGTTTTGTTTTTTTCTTGCTTACTTAATGAACCTGTTACAGAAATTATATTGTCGAATCCTTCTTGTGACCACGTGGTACTGCTTTTGCCGTTACTAAAAAGAAGACTGTATAATTTGGGGCAACCAGTTAACCATTTGTACCTAGAATAATTGCTAATGCAGAAATGTCTGTTACACTCTCGTATTCTGTCTTGACATTTTACAGTCAGACCTGGTATTTCGGGAGTGGGCCTGCCGTTGTTTTTTATTTTAAGTTTTTCAGAAAATTCCGAAATCCAGTCTTTAACACATGTTCTACTACACACTCACAAGGACCCCTAACTTCAGTAACACTTACATCGGTCATTTTCACAAAAATGTACAAACAAAACAACACTTGTACAGAGTAAAAACGATTGTCAATCGCAAAATTTAGCGGTGCATTTCTATAGCTAACGCATCTAAACTTCCTTCCCCCTCGGCACTCTATTGGAGAAGAGGGAGGGAATGGCTATCGCTTCAACTTGGCGATGGAGTAGATGCACGTGCACACCAGTGCTGGCCTTGCCTAGCTGCGGAGAATGCTGAGATCATGGTTGTTGTTTTAACTTGCGGTGAGGTAGATGTACACGCACATTACTGTGTGTGTGTGTGTGTGTGTGTGTGTGTGTGTGTGTGTGTGTGTGTGGTGTGTGTGTGTGTGTGTATATATATAAAATTTAGCCACACAAAGTTGTGGTCATTTCGTATTTAGTTGAAATGACATACAAAACATTCTGTTTATTTTGCATGTTTATTAAGAGTCGTTTTGAACACACTAAAGTTTAGTACATCGGCGATGTATGCGGTATATAGGAGAATTCGCCACTGGAGACTGTTCCTGGAAAGCATTTCTAACTTTAAATCCGGAATTCTCAAGCGGCTTTTTCAGTGTTTACGATATTTGTATTTGTATTACGAGAGGGGAAAATATGCTATTATTTAGTCACGTCTCGGAAAGAGAAAGTGGATGTGGCATACAAACAGGGGAATCACGAGAAAATTGGGTCAAGAATCACGTGAAAGACGTGTTGACCAATTGAAAATAATCACGTCACGTCAGAAGCACACCCTAAGCTATTTTAGGCGCCAAAATGGCCCATTGAGATTGTGAGTTTAGAGTTATGCGCGTGGATAGGATTTGCTATAAATGTAGAGTATTCGCCCTAAATTTCATGCAATAGAAATGCACCTTCAAGCGGAACCCACGACACTCAGAATAAGGAATCCACGCAAAATAGTAAAGTGTCCGCAAAGTTTATTATTGTGATTTGGACAGTTGAAATGTAACTTCACGCGGAACCTGCGACACTTGTGATAAGATATCCACGCTAGAATTTTTTTTTTTTAAATGATTTATTGATCGATCAGCGCACGTGCGCTCTACAGATCATTGAGCGCTAGAAATTTAAAGTGTTTACAATAATCCTGCACGTAACAGTTGCCATTATCGCCGCGTAAGTTCGAGTTTCCCTTGTGCGCATTACGCTCTATTGCGAATGAAATTACGGAAATATAATCGCGCCAGAAACTGTCTCGAGAATGCTTGAAAAGAGAAATAAATCTTTGATCAAATGAAAGTGCCGACGTTTATTTTGTGCAAATTTCCCGTACCATTCCTGGAGATCACCGTCGCTCAATACTTGAGCTAAATATAAATAATTCTCAATTGCTCGTCGCTGAATCCGCAAATAGCCGAGAAGCGTCGAGAATAGACTTTACCAGCTGCAACGCCGGAGTGATGACCAGTCGTCGCTGCGCAGCCCAGTACCAAGGGTACGTCTCCCAGATCACCAGTTCCCGCCTCACAACGAATGTTGCAGAACAATATTATTGAGCTAACAAAATACAGAAGCAGAAAAACAAACAGAAGCAAAATGAATCGACTAGTAAAATAAGTTCATTATGCATATATATAGTAAAACATCAAATTACCGCAAGACGAATAAGAAATGACATGAAACTCGAATCAAATCGCTCAGGGAAAAGAAAGTATGTAACGGTGAGATCTGGAGAGTATTGAATCTTTGTTACAGTTAATGAGAGAATATTCTGAGTTTTTGTAGTTCACAATCTCTTGTGTTGCACTTATTCGGACATGTACTTTATGTATTTAAATGAAATATTTCGGATTAATCATATCTTAACTATAAAATGGGCCTCGATTTTTATATACTAACTGCAGATTTTTTAAATGCAGTATATTCTTGCCCCCAAAACGATTTTCCCAAGATATTACGGGCTTATTTCAAGTTTTATAATTTAATCTAATGTCATGAATGGTTTCATTTAAATGTATGTTTATAAAGCGAAATGTATATAAACTCTTAAAAAATCAACCAGCAAAGGTAGAAAAGAAGGTTATTTTATAGGCGTTGGTAAATATCTGTGTTGGTAAATAAATAAAAAAATAAATAAAAAACTGAGGCTTTCACCAGATTTTAAGACCTAAGCAGGAGTAAGCTACTAAGCAACAGAGATGGACGACTATGGCAACCAAGAGGTTTGGGAGCGAACTTGAAGAACCCGAGGGAGAAATATTCCGTCGGAGTTCAGACTTGCCAGTACAAACATAAGGCAAGATTTGGTGAAACATTTATCAGACTTGCCTGCGCACTAGACAAAGGTCTTGAAGCAGAGCAGCCTTCCCGTGCTGACTTCTGCTTTATTTACTAATATGTTTTCATAGTACATTGCGAGGCTGATAATAGCGTTGTGCCATGAATACATACCTGTTGTGGATTATACTAGGCCCAGCGAGGCAAGGAATTCTTGGTGGGCTGTCACCTGATCTCATGTCAGAACTGGTCGGCACGAGGAAGTTATGGGCAGCTGTGGTAGATGATTTCCAATAAATCTTCAAGCCTTGCACGTTAACTAATAGTATTCTTTGTAGCAATGCCTGCAACATTTATTATAATAAAATAATGGAGGCTGTTCCCGTGGTTCTGTCGGTAGAGCACCTGCCTGCTATCCAATGGGTCCCGGTTCGGTTCTTGGCTGCGGGTGGGGAATTATTTCTCTATGCAAGATTGTTCCCTCTTATGAATTAATGTGGATGTAATATAAAGTATAAAAACCCAAATAAATGGGAACTTGTATCATTGCCGCCGATATGATCATTGTTGTTAAAGGCGGGATGAAAATTGGACAGTAAAATCTGATTTTACATCCGTATAACTATCTCGCCTATTTGCGACAACTATCCTTAAAAAACTGGTTCTTCTATCTACTTCATGCCTACCAAGATAAACATGATCAGAAACTGTTATATATACACACGCATGTGTATATATATATTTCCACCATGTAGTTACAAACTGAATAAGGGAAAGTACTAGGCTAAAGCGATAATCAAATCTTTTAAGCGCAGCTATGTATGACTGAAATTCCGTTTTCTCGGTTACCCTTGGGAGGGGGGGGGGGGTTTATGACTTCCCATTTGAGAAAAGTGTTGGGACATTTAAATCAATAAGAATAAATGATTAACTTCACAAAGGTTCTTTTACATAAATTGCGTGTTTTAAAGAGACCATTTTTTGCAGTAAGCTTTTGTCTTACGGTTTACCATGTATACAAGTCATCCCGAATGAAGAGGTCTTCAGAGGCTGATCCCAGAAAATTAAAGGTATACATTTTTCATGAACATACCTTAAACATGTGGCATTTTAATCAAAATCGTTAGAACCATTTTTAAGAAAACCAAATGTTCGAAAAATGTTTCATGTAAAGGAAAGATGCAAAACTTAAACTTCAAGTTTGGTGTTTAATCGACTTTTCGTTTTCAGTCCACAGACATACATATACTACAAATGCACCGAACTTTACATGCACCGACCTTCTAAAAGTTCGTTTTGGATTCGGGAGACCTTAAAACATATGATTGCAGTGAAATCTTGACAGAGTTTTTGGGTGGCGTACAATACTTCCCCTACTTAACGTTACCAGTAGAGAAATTAAAAAGAATAATAGTTTCGTTATCGAGATTTTAATTATTTTATGTTCTAAATATAAATGGCCTGAAATTCCTTTTAAAGGTCTAATGATACTTCTTAAATTCTTCCTTATGAAACATGTGTGATTACCATTATTATAACTTCAAAGCTAAAAGTCGCACAACATTTTTGGATTAATTAATCAATATCGCATAGTTTTATAAAAGGTTTGAAGAATTTGAATATTTGGGAGTTGGAAATGATATAGAAGAAGAAAAAGAGTAACAACGGAAGTAAGAACGTTAGAGAAACAACACTATGTTAAACAGTGCTTTATGGGATAGAAATGTAATCAAGAAATCAAATTGCAAGTTTACGAATCAATAGGAGAATCATCGTCACAAAGGGGCTGAAATTTGGAAGCTCAATAAATATTTTATATTGAAGTATTCTTTATGTAAATTGACGTTTTCAGGTCAGCAAGCGATTCAAAATCAGAAGAAATTAGGACCACTGAAATGAAAGTTAAGAATTCTGCGGTAAAATGTGAAATATAAATATCTAAACTTGTATTGATACATCAGGAGAAAGCCAGAGAAAAGAATACTCAGAAAATGTTTGGAAATGATATCCATTTGGGAGAAGATGGGGGTAGATCCAGAAATACTTGGATGCAGGAAATAAGAACAGCGATGAAAGCAAAAGAATGAAGGACAGGGATGTTTAAGAAGGGAAATTCAAACTTTATGAACAGAAAAATGTGTGAACATACTAAATCTGTATAGAAGTAACGCAGGATTCTAGGCATTATTGGTTTTGGAGTATAGCATATTTTAACGAATTTTCTCTCAAATATGAAGTAAATGCAAAAAAGGATTTAGTGCATATTTCGCATGGGTATGAAATGACCAATCTAGTAGAAATGCAAGCTGTTATCCTGAATCGTCAGATGCGAAAAGTTGATCTAAGAAACATATGCCATGTGCGCTCCAGAATATTTTTCGTCCCAATCCATGTGCGACCCAACATGACATCATTTACCTAGCGTGTTCTTGATGCAACGTAGAACACATTCAGGGCCTTCCTTTGCGGCTCTGGTCTGCAGCTTTTATAACTCCAATGTTTTCGAATTCTAAATCATAGGCAGAGTAGAAGAGGTTTATTGCCCTTGTTGGTAAAAAAGAATAGCGATTTTCAACGGTGAAAGACATCAAAATCGGTTGAGTGATTTTTGAGTTTACTACCTACACGCACACGCACTCACGTACAGTATCTTTATAATATTGGTGGAGATATTAATGTATTGCTCAATAAGTGGTGAGCCAAGTCCTGACTTGTATCGCATGCATAAACCATCAATTATATTTGAATCCTGTGAAATGTTTTAGAACGTCAGTTGCTAGAAAAATCTGAGCCCGTAGCATACGGTGCTTTTTCTAACATTTAATTTTTATTTCCAAGCCCCATCGAAAAAGTACCGTCTCATTTCACTGTCATAAAGAAATACAAAATATCAGCTTGAGTTAGCAAACTATTTTAGCCCGCCTGGGTAGTGTGGTTGAAACTTGTCTGCCTCACATTCAGAAGGTCGTGAGTTCGAATCTCGCTTAGGGTGAGTTACCCGGGTATGGTTTTTTTTCTTCGGGGTTTTCCCTTATCCTGAGAAGACGAATGTCGAGTAACTTTAAGCTCCATGGACCCCGAGATCATTTGAGTATAATTTCACCAATTTCATTCATATATTCTCCTTATAACTTAGCGTATGCTAACATCCCCAAATAATATAATTTCATTTCTGCATTACATATATTTACTTATATTGTCTTGCTTGTTAATTATTGAAATCTTCTTGCAGTCATTAGCACTGCCTCACTAAGAACAATTTTAAGTATTGAAAAAATTAGACCAATGACCAGGAATATTGAGAAATTGTGTCCTTTAATGAGAGCTATATTTTTTATGTTGTAAGATTTTATTTATCTTTTACGATTTGCCAGTTATGCAAAGACATCCAGAATGAGAGGACTTCAGAGGCTATTCCCAGAAAAATCAAGATAGCATATCATTTGTCACAAAAGCATTAAAGGCATGAGGTATTTTAATCAAAATCTTGGAGCTATTTCTTAAAAGAAATTAAAATGTTCGAAAAAGTATTACACGTAAAGGACAATTTATGGTTGGAGTTGTGGTTGCGCCAGGTCGGGTCGGGTCTTAAGTGTTCGTGTCGCATCCTTTGAAGATGCTGCAAACACCCACGCGCGGACGTTTTTATAAATGTTATTACATTTAGGTAACATTTACATGGAGAGCCCAAAGCCTATGTTGCAGTGAAATCTTTGGAATACCATTTCTTATATACCTGCTATGTAAACTGTATGTGATAGGGAAAGTAAATCTTACTCTACCAATCCGACTAGACTTCCACTGGCAAAGGGTACTTATAGGCCATGGAGCATTTCCGGAATTTGGAAGACTGTCGGGGGAAAGGTTAAGGAAGTTAGGATTTCCTCCGGTTTCACTCATTTCGCGTGAATATCAGGGGATTTTGCATCCGTTATTTGGAATTGTCGATACTCTCTGAAATTACAATTACGAGAAATGAGTGGATTAACTATAAAATTCCATTAGTTTAGTGCACAATAATTCCTTAAAGAACGGGGGAGGTAAATGAATTCGTCTCTGAATTTTAAAAACTCTGCAACGTCAAGTAAGGCAGCTAGTGTAAAATAATATAGTAAACATTACGCACGAAAAAGTTGAAAAGACACCGGAATTCTCAAATAGTCATGAAGCTAACAAAGTGCCAATCTGAATAAATATATATATATATATATATATATATACATATATATGTATATATATGTATATATATATGTATATATAGCAGAAAATATAAACTCAATATTGTATCTACGTGTTAAAAATTCGGATTTTCTGCATGTTAATTTGGTTGCTAGATTAAAATAGAAACATAGGCACTTTTCGGAGTCACTATGCATTTTTCTCATGAGGAAACTTTTTATTTGTTTTCTCTACTGAATACTACGTATATATATAGTAGGTGGCTTTGCATTTCACCCAAAAATTCTATACCGACTTTTCACTGGAAATATAGATTTTGAGACCCCCCAAATCCATAAAAACAGGTTTAGAAAAAAAGCGTGAGTCTGGGTGAACAGTATAACTCAAGAACGATAAGTTAGTGGAATGCCAAACTTGGTTTTAAAATTCAGTATCTTCCAAGGATTCGACATGAACATTTCAGGTAAATCCTCCCAACCGGGCTACCCTTTACATGGAACATTTCTAGAAAATTTTGATTTTGTAAAAAAGGCTTTAACGATTTTGATTGAAATACCGTATATTAAATATATTTACATGACAAAATATATGTCTTAATTTTCCTAAGAATATTCTCTGAAGTCCTCTTCATTCTGAATGCTTTTACGCAACTAGTAAGGAGCTAAGCAAACCGCACAAAAATGCAGATCTCGCCAAAACACACAGCATTTTTGTTGTTGAGTTGACCCTTTCCGAGGTGTTCTTGGTTAGGTATTTGTTTCAATATTAAAGTACTGCTCTTTGTCTCTATTTTACTCCTGGCCATGCATAGAGGTCATGTGAATGGAACACATCAGATTTTTTTACAATGCCTTGGCGATCCTTGCCTCTAGCGAGCGCACACTTTAACACATGAACATTGTTTCTCAGAGAAATATTAGTCGATTTGAAGAGGTGTAAATATAAAACATTTAACATATTGTGCCTTAGAAATGAGACTGTCAGCGAAAATTGTCAAAGAAGTGGCAATCTATTTCTTGTGCAGTCTTATAATTTGGACTTTCTTCTTTAATTTGATTTATACTTTTGTGATTCTAGGAAAAATACATTTTTAGTGTAATTTTGAAAATTATACTGGATGTGCCATTTTACTGAGAATTCTGCATTTCTTCACAGAAAAAATCGTAACTCCTACACATTTATGAGTAGAAGAGTAAGTTTTGCCCATCTTTTAGTAAAAGTTTTGTACTACAGATTGGTACTGCTGTCAAGTGTGGTAGCTTCTGGGTGGTTAAGCCATATGGGTTCTTTGCAGATGTAGTATCTACAGTGACTCCCATAAACAGTCAGTTTTGTGATATTTTAAACCACTAACCCGTCATTACATTTAATTTATTTACAAACTTGTTCATAGTAAACAAAATAATTACATCCTTTAACGTTCCAGGACATGTACTTCCATATCAAACAAACATTGACCTTTTTGTCCGAATTTTAAATAACATAAACAACTGAAAACTTTTGCCATAAACATGAAATACACGTGCTCATAAGCATTCGGTTTTCACTTTGGTACTGCATTTTGTATTCATCAACACTTAGTTGGAAGCCTCTATTGACGCAAAACAGTATTCAGACGATTTGGCATTCTAGACACTAATGCTGTTCGATTCTTCTACCAGTCTTCTCTTTAGTTCCACAGCTAAGGTAATAGAATTTCTTATCCTGCGGTCTAGTTCGTCCCACAAATTTTCTATGGGATCTAAATCTGGTGACTGCGCCGGGTTTTGAATTACTTTAGGACAATTGTACAACAGCCAGGAACGCAGTTCATAGGCCGTATGTTTGGGATCGTTATCCTGGTAAAACTTGAATATTTCCAATATCCCTAAATTCTCAACACTTTTTCGCAAATTGTCTTTGAGCAACTGTAAATATTTGTTTGTTCAGAATACCTTCAGAATACCCTCTCCAGATCCACTAGCAGCAGAAATATTCCCCCAACCATCACACCTCCTCCACCATGCTTCCTAGTTGATTGCAGGTTTATTTTTCGCAGCTCTTTTTTAGGTCTTCGCCATATCATTGTCCTCCCACCTGACCCAGAAACTTTGTAAGAACTCTCGTCAGCGAAGATAACATCATTCCACAAGTCCCCCCCCCCTCCATTTCAATGTTCTCCTTAGCAAAATTTAGTCTCTTTCTCATATATATTTACTTCGCTGACGTATGGTTTCTTCCTGGCTACTCTTCCATTAAAGACTTCTGCTTTTAGTGTCATTGTAATTGTTTGAGAAATGACTTGCTTATTCCACTACTCATTCACCTGTTTGGGGCAGTTCATTTTGGATTTATCTTTATTTTTTCTAACTATAGAACGTTCTTCCTAGCTTGTTATTTTTCTTTGGTCGACCTGGAGGTGGTACAAATTCCACTTTGTCTTCATTTTTGTACCTCCTAAAGATGTCACCAACAGTACTCTTAGGAATTTGTAACAGATTAGCAGTTTCTGTTTATTTACGGCCTTTCGCATGATGAAATATGCTAAGTTGCCTTATTTCGAAAGTGGTGTTAGGTGCTCCTCGACCCATTTGACTTTGCGTTTGCATTCAACTCGAGAAACACGCCACCACTCGGCTGAGCGACCTTTAGAATATCGAATGCTCACCTTTTGCGTAACTAAGGTAAAATCATGTGGAAGGGGGTTGAAACCGAGTGATTGAGCAGTGACATCTGTCGGTCTGGATGTAAATAAAAGTTTTCTTTACTATCATACAACGCAGGCAAATTATTCTAAATCGATCGTAAACTAGAAATATATGCCTATTTTTAAAAAAATAAATTACTGGAAAATATTGTTTAGATGTGAGAAAAAAGAAGCCCAAAAATAATTCATTCGACAGAACCGAATAATTATGAGTCACTGTATGAGTATTTTTCTCAATTTTTTCTTTGAATGTTGTTGTTTTTTTTTTTCCCCTCATATTTTCAGGTTTAATTTAGCCATCTTTAATAGCTAAATTAAATTTCAGAGCATTAAAAACAATGCTTAGGTGTTATGGATTTAATTGGGTCTTAATAACATTGCTGATTATTTAAGCACTATGATGGATAATTTTTAATGAAACCATCCTACAATTTAAAAAAAAAATAATCCTAACTTCTTCAATAAAGACACCTAAACCTAGAACAATGAGCTTAGAAGGCGTACTGTATCTTGCAAAGTTTCTAGTTTGATATACTGAATTGTTTTTGTGATAATCTGTTATAAATTTAGCAGATTTAACCAAGGCAGAATGAAGCTTTTAATCTTCTTAAGCTATTGTGAAATTTGACCCTTCAGTCTTGGAATTATTGCATGGAATTACTGATGTAATTCCCAGTGTAATACAAGAATGCAAAATAGAAATCCATTAACAAACAATCCTTGCAGAGTCAACTACTGCTGCTGCCGGCAAATAAGAAACGCAAAGTCCAGACTCTGGTTGGACCTCGGCATGCGCCAGGACGCGGTACTAAAGCAATAATTTCCCCTCGCTGATGTGACATTTAAATTCCGATTGTGAGTAAGCCTCTTAACCAGTTTTGAACCTTTTCAGGATGATTGTCGGGACACCGCTACAAGTTTTCACCGCGGAAGTCCTTTTCTTGCTTGGGAGAACTGAGGTAAACTGTGGCGAAAGTTGTCCTATCGTTTGGACGCATAATTCCCATAAACATGCGGCTGTACTGTCGGCATTTATAGAACATCAGAATTCTCAATACCACTCAACGGAACAAAGAAATAGAAATTATATTTGCAAATAAAATGTATTTTGGAATAGAAAATGACATTTTAGCCTAAGACAGGAAAAACACTTTCTCGTGCACACACATGAATATTTTAATTGCATGAGTATTTTAATTAATACCTGCTATGATACTTTGTTATTTGAAAAATACGCATTATCATCAGCGTAGCAGGGTCGAATTCTGTGCACTTTCTCTTCAGTATACCTGTCATGTTACAATTAATCTACACAATTATTACATTATGTCGATCACCTTTGCTTGTATAGACTAATGATTTCGAATCAAAAATCTACAATGACACGCTATTGGTATGAATATCACACAATCAAAATTCCCAAAATGGCCTAGCCGAAACGTTAAACACATCGGTAAGAAAAGCGAGAGTTCGATAATACCACCTATCGTTTATCACCATCGCATTAATTTCTCTCTTGGCCACTATTGGACTTTCTAACGCTGCATTTGGATTTTACATTATGCAATTTGAGTGCAACCCCATCTGTAACTGTTGATTTTGAAAATGTATACAACAATTCAACAAATAATGAAAAATAAAACATAGTAAAGATGTAAGAAAAAACTTAGATTTTCCTTTTATGTGTTGAAAACATGTGTAACTTGAAGTAATTTTCCATTTTACTCGAGCAAAGTATCATTCATTTTATGTGTGTGTGTTAATTCTTGACTGTGTTTTAACCTTTTGGTTTTGAGCACAACAATATCCAAAATTATATTCAATATTTTCAAAATGCTTCTCTTTGAGCTACAGAAGGAATTTTACATGTAATTAATCATTATTTAAGACCATCATCGAATTAAAACACAGTAAATGACTTAACTAACATGCAAAATAACAAACAATGATTTTGAAATACGGCATTTTCTGCTACTACGTCCTTAAATATTTCCTTTTAATCTTGATTCAGTAGGTACGTATACTGTTTAACGAATGTAGCTTCTATGCGGCAAATTCTCGCAAAATTTGACTAGATCTTATTTTAGTGTAGTGTTTGACGTAAAGTTTTTTCCATGGATGAGAGACAAGATAGGTAACGTGGCTAAGTGATCAGACCAGTCAGTTTCCAATATGATGACAGGGGTTCGATCCCGTTAACCGCATGACATTTGATACGGGCATAGTGACGCCTGATTTTAAAGATTGTGGATTGGGTGTAACAAATTAAGAAGTAAGTTATGGAGCCGGGTACGAAATTGTTATGGAAACCGAGAGAGAGACTTATGTTTTTTTTTTTTCTGAGGAGAAACATAACATTTGAATGCTACTAGCGTGAAGATAGCTATGGAGAATCAGAAAAAAATGGTGTGATTTGTAAAGGGAAAGTCGCTTAAGTTGTGTGAAAGAAACAATCAGAGTCATAAAAGGAGATGTCCGAGGAAACAAAGTAGGGTGAGCAGTTCAGCTGTGGTGCCACATCCTTGCGTAGGGTGTTTGTCGATGAAGCATTTCCATTAAGGGAGACTTAGTATAGGAAGAAGAAAAATGTTCAGAACTTTATGATAGCGCATTGGAAGCAAAGGAAGAAACGATGCTAAGAAAAATGCTAATCAAGACAAATGACAATAATGGCGCTATGGAAGTAAGGAAGGTACACTTGTGAATCCGAGGTGAAGTAAGGAACATCTTAAATACTTGGCAGTAATATGAACTGTTCTGAAGAAGTCAAAAAGAGACTGGCTGATAGATCTTCTATGAATCTTTGAAGAAAGAACTCGGAAGTGTGGCACTATATATTGCGAGTAATAGATATTATAAGGAAAATTTCTGAAGCATTCAGAATGGGATCATGGAAAAGAATAGCGATTCAAATGGACGGAACAGTGTAGCAATGTTAGAAAATGAAAGCTGGTGTTAAGAGGAAAAGAATTGGCTGGGGATTGAATGAGATGTTGTTTCCAAGATTTGTACTGAAAGAAATGAGTGAACTGGAAAGAATATTCGATGCAGAAGAATGTAACAGAGAGACTCAGAGCATCAGCAGCTGTTGTATACCAGAGCAGCTCATTTCTTACAGTCCTCACATGTTTCACTCGTTAATAAAAAAGAAATGCAGGTTCAAATACTAGGGGGTTGAAGGATGATTGAAGCAGCTGAATCTTAGAGTCTGCTGATGAAGAAACCCACACACCTCTAGTATTCTTTAACACTGTCTGTGAGGGCTTAAAGCCAACATCGCTCCTAAAGAAGCACTTCAGAAGAGTCCTTACCTTCTTTCGTCTCGTAACGAAATGATTACATGTCTGGTTGGATGCACAAGGAAAATAACGTTTTGGTTGTCAAGTGGTGTGAGCTAATTATCACAAGGCTGAGAAATAATGAGGATCTTTGTGGCAGACCAACTCTTTAAACAGATGACTACAGAAATTTCAGAATGCTGCAAGATGCAACGCAATCAATACCACTTTGAGGAGGCGCTCTTAATAGCGTATGTCTAAGAAAATTTGGATATAATTATTTTCGTATAACTTCTTTATGTTTATTTGGATTTATAACTTTTTAGGATGCTTCAGTGCTCCTCTTCTTTGTTGTTCACTTTATTATCTTTCTTTCTCTATGTTGGTAGACTTAACACTAGAGGTGCCCTGAACGTAAAAATAAACATTTTTTCTGCACTACGTATGGTAGAGAGGAAAGCATTGTATTCCGTCCAAAATAGTTCTATGTCGGATTTTTATCGCAAATATTTAGTCTGTATTAAAAAAAGAAAAGAAGGCATTTTTAGAAAAAGGTCCGCGCGCCTGTGTGTATGTATGTGTACAGCATAGCTCAAACACGAAAAGGTAGGGCATATTTAAGACAGTATTTTCCAAAGGTGAGACAAGAAGATTTTCAAGAAAATCCCCCACCCAAACTAACCTTTACATGGAACAATTTTCGTTTTTGAGTTTCTAAAAAATGAATAATGATGTTGGTTAACATACCTTCTTCCGCTATTTACCCTCCATATGAAAGACTTCACCCTCTCCTCAGAGCTTACAGCCAGCACCTGAGGTCAGATGCCTGTGGAGAAGCAAACGGACTCTGAATAAAATAAAACAGCCAGGATGAGTGATCAGTCCGATGCCTGGAAATGAGGAAGAAGATATGAAATGGCAGTGAAATGAATGAAAGGAAAGGCGATTAAGGAACAAGTGGTGGAATGAATGGCGGAGGAAATCGGAGAAAACCACTCAGACGCAACTTTGGCCATCACAAATCCCATATGCGTTCCCTTGGGATCGAACCCAGGCCCGGCTGGTGAGAGGCGTCTTGACCACTCAGCCACGGTGCCATTGCGATTAAATACCATATGTTTAAACAATTTATGACAAATGAAACATCATGGATTTTCCGTAAATCTCTGAGGATCTTTTCATTCTGGATGACTTTTAGATAACTGCTACACTACAGATATAGACAAAATCTTATGACGTAAAAATGTAGATCTTGTTGAACTATACAATTTATGTGGAGTATATTTTTTGTGGGGTTAACCATTTCCAAGATATTCCTTGTTATTAATTTAATGTTACAGTTCTTATACTTACCTCATGTTTTTTTTTTTTTTTTTTTTTTTTTTTTTTTTTTTTTTTTTTTTTTTCCCTGGTCAAACAAAGAGAAGGGAATTTCAATTTTACAAGATTTGACGATTATTTAAGCCCACTCACTGTATTTCCTTACTTCCATTGTGTCTACAAGAATATATTATGTAATAAAAGCGTTCTACAAATGTTTGTCTCGATTAACGCAAAGTAGATAAAAAAGAATAAGCTTTTCTAAATAGTTTGTTGAAGAATGCGCAGAGTAAGATGAATGTAACGCTCAGCTTTTTATAAACATGTCTTGTTTCTCTCTGTTTATATGCGTGTATGTATGTATGTATGTATATGTGTGTGTATATGTGTGTGTGTGTGTGTGTGTAATTCAACAACAAAATGTTGGATTAATACCACATTTTATAAATTTTAGTGTCTTCCAAAGACGTTACGGGAATTTATAAGACAATCCTCCCAATCCACACTTTTTGTATTAAAACATGCATAATTTTTCATTTTTTCAAAAAAATAGCTCTTAATGATTTTCATTAAAGCACTATATGTTTAACACATGTATAGCTGTTTAATAAAATCCATATAGGTATATACTGAAGTTTCTGTGAATAGTCTTTGAATGCAGATAGAAAATTTTATATAATAGTTCAATTAAAACAGATAAATGCTTACTACATAAAAGAAGTATATTTCGTTAGAACACGCGATTTATATTAGATTATTATAGCATTATTTGCATTTTTACTTTCTTTACATGTACTATGTACATAGTGTATAAAGAAGTATTGCATTACACCCAAAAATTCGATACCGAAATACAGGTTTAGGATCCCCTGTGTCCAAAAAAAGAATTTTTGGAAAAAGGTCTGTGTGTGTCCGTGTGTCTGAACATAATAACTCAAAAACGAAAAGTCAGTAAAATACCAAACCTGGCATTTAAGTTTAGTATCTTCTAGGGATGCGACACGAAGATTTTGAATCCTCTCACCCCAAACTACCCTTTATATGTAAACAATTTCGAAAATTTTTATTTTCTCAATAATGACTCTAATGATTTTTATTAAAATACCATGTATTAAACATATTTATATGGCAAATATAATATATATCTTGAGTTTTATGGGAATAGCTTCTAAATACTTCTTTATTCTGAATGAATTTTGCGTAACTGTTAAACCGTAAAAGACAAAAACTTACCACACAAAAAAATGTAGATCGCTTTAAAACACAATTTATGTCATATACGTGTTTGTTTTTTTCCTAGAAGTGACCATTTCTTAGATATTCCTTATTATTTGTTTCAGGTTTAAAATACTTAAACTTTTCTCACACGGAAAGTTGCTTAACTCCTAGCCCTGAATAGAAATGGATTTCAACCACATGGCAACCAGCTTTTAAGAGATTTGACATTCTTCAGCCTAGTGTATTCCCTTATTTTCCTTCTACTTACAAGAAAGCAAGTAATTAAGAAAATGTATGCTAATGTTGATCTCTATTATCATAATGTAGCTAGAATATGATGTTTAACAATTTGTTCCAGAGATGTAGAGAAAGTCATGTGAATGGAACAAATAGATTTTTAAGTACTAAAACATATCCGGAAAGAGTGGGTGGAATTTCAAATTCAGCATAGTCATCCGTTTATGAAGATGTGATTCACTTCAACATCCTGTATTCTCCACGTATTTACAACGAAATTTGTAATGGAACTTTTTCTGTGAATTCTTTTACGTTCTTTCTCTTTCTTTCTTTCTTTCTTTCTTTCTTTCATTCTTTCTTTCATTCATTCATTCATTCATTCATTCTATCTTTCTTTCTTTCTCTTTTTTTACGTATTATGTCGGCAGATTTCGCAAAAATCTTCGGCTTGCGCCCTCGAAAGATGCTGTACATAAATACCAATTTGGGTATATATAGACGTGTAGGCGGACATATTAAAAAAAAATCTGATGTGTTCCATTCATATGACTTTCTCTGCACCTCTGTAACAAATTATTGTTAAAGAGCATATTCTTCTATGTATATCACGCTAATCGAGATAAACATTACCAGAAAGTATCCTAATTATTTATTATAATTATTACTTATAAATAGAAATGAAAATATGTAATGTGTTCTATTAAGATAGTGTTCTCTAGCTGTTCGGCAAACAAACCTTTTCAAAGATTAATCTGTTATCTATATCATGCTAATCAAGATAAGCTTAAGCAGAATTAGCCTTATATGTAGCTCCTTGTAGTAGAAGGGAAATAAAAAAATGCAGAGGCTAAAGTGATACTCTCCTCCTTTAAAAGCCAGTCGCTATATGAAACAATTTAAATTCCAATCTCTTTGCTTTCCAGGAGTAAACAAATGAAGAAATATGTCTTCCCATTTGAGAAAACTTTAAGTGGCTAAAATTGAAACCAATAATTCGGAATATCTTTCAAAACGGTTAGCTCAAATGTGTATTTCAATGACATCTACTTTTTTGTGTATTAAGTTTCTGTAAATCCCTTTCGGTTTGCCAGTAATACAAATGTCATCCAGAATGCAGAAGTCTTCAGAGGCTATTCCCTAAAAATCCAAGATATGCACTTCGTTTGTCATAAAAATATATTAAACATGCGGTATTTTAATCAAAATCGTTCGAGCTATTTTTGAGAAAATCAAAATTTTCGAAAAATGTTCCATGTAAAGGGTAGTTGGGGGTGGGAGGATTTTCTTGAAAATCTTCGTGCCGTATCCTTGGAAAATACCAAACTTAAGCACCAAATTTGGTATTTAACGATCTTTTCGTTTTTGAGCAATGCTGCACACACACACACACCCCACACACACACTCGCTCACTCACACTCAGACACACACATGGCCATTGTTCTAAAAATGTTCTTGATTCAGGGGTCTCAAAACATGTATTTCCAATGAAATCTTGGTAATGACTTTTTAGGTGCAATACAATACCTTCTCTGTACACTATGTACATTGTACGTGTAGAGAAAGTAATAAGATTTTTCAGGGTGGAAACTGGTGGCCTCAGAACGTGTGTTTTTAATAAAATCATCTCGGTGGCGAATTTTGTAACAAATAAAATACTTCCCCAACTTAAGCAGGTACGCAATTAAAAAGTAAAAGGCCATAATAACAATGATTACTATTGAAGGTGAGATGATGGTGATGATGAAGATAATAATGATGAAGATAATGATGATAATAATAATAATAATAATAATAATAATAATAATAATAATATGTGGAAGTACAATCACTAGTGTTCCAAACTATTACATAATGATGTTTGGATATTAACTTAAAATTCACAATTTCTTAAATGTCAAGCAAAACAAGCAGCATTTTACGCGCACGGCTTTCTGGATGCGATTACAGCTTCTGTTTTCGTTACTGATGTTTATATTGACATTGTCTACGTACTTTACTTTCTCTATCATAGTGTCACGTTATGCCGGTAAGGTGTTCGGTATTTGGCCCATTATTATAAATTGGCATTATTTTAGTACTGTGTTACAATCTTCTAAATTCTTATTGGATTATATTTTACTTATTTCTTAATTTATTGTGTCTTTGTTAAGTTGTGTATGTGACAGGATATACTTAGTAGAGAAGATAAGCGTTTCACTAAAAAATTCTATATCGAGATTTCAGCGGAAATACGTTTTGAAGTTCTCTGAATATCTGAATTTAAAGAAGGAAAGGGGATAAAAAAAAGTTATAGAAGCAGCTCCCTTTATCTGTTTGTGAACAGCGTAACTCAAAAACAAAATGACCGACAAACCATTCTGCTGTGATGGAAAATGGTTTTCAAAAAATTCTTCCTACCTTTTGCATGAGAGATTTTTCGAAATTTTAGATATTCTCAAAAATGGTTATAAGATTTTGATTAAAATACCATATGTTTAAGAAACTCAAGTAAAATAACACATGTGCCTATCTTGAATTTTGAAACCGGCTTTATTCGCAGGATTTTAGTTACCTAATATATAATTATAATTTTGCATAACTGATTAAGAGGCATATACTACAAGAAATATATTTAAAATTAAAAATACATGTCAAATAAATTTTCTGTGATATTAGCCGTTTCCGAAATATCTGTTGCATTGGTTTGCATTTTCAATAAAGTTGTCAGTTTTTTAAAGACTGTCGCTTTTCAGTTGCTTGTAGCGGAGTTGTGGAAAGAATACGGAATTTCTAGGCCAGTCTTATAGCAACAGTTATTTAACATTAGACTATGATTGGGTTTCTTTTATCCCCTAACCTTTAAAAAACTGCATGACATTTATTTCTGTAAAGGTTTATCTCGATTAACATGAAATAGAAAAATAAGAATTCTTAAGAATGGTTTGAAGAAGCTGCATAAAAATTAACGTGTCGCATGAGTGTAACATTCAGATTTTCTCTCTCTCAGATTTAAAGCTTATTTAATACGGTGGTGCAACAGAGCAGTATGCAATTCCATTTGTTACCTAAATTTTCACATTTTTTTTATTCTTAATAGCAAATTTGTTACCAAGTTATCCATTCATCCCGAAGGATTTATTACTCTTCTTTATATCGTGTATGAGCTGTTGAGGTTTCCTGAACTCTAATGTGTTGGGTTTATGTTAAGGCGAAGGTCACCGGATGCAACAATATGGACAGCTGAAGTGGTTGGCCGAAACGTTATTGCTGCAGTGGATGATATCCATGGAAGAGTGCCAAAAATACGCGCCGTTTGTTGCCAACTTGATTCATTCTAAAGGTGTGATCTGCGTCGAAATGCCGGGTTGCCTGCAGCTTGTTGGAGGTATGCTGCAGTGCAGCTTTGTCTTTCTAATAGTTACCCGAGGCTATCCGTACTACATTCTTCTTACAATATAAGAACACAAATTAAAAGGCAAAATAGAAACCCTTGCCGATGTAGACAAAAGATAAGCCTCATTTCGATAACCCACAGAGGAAGGGGTAGCAAGAAAAGGGAAGAATCGATAGGTATACTCCTTTCAATTTTGTTACTTTTATTAAAATTACATAAAATCATTTTATTGATATGAAATTTTATTGACTTGCTATTTTGGAGAAGTGTGTAGCAATCGTTATTACTAGCAACTGCAATTACTCGGAAGTTGAAGACTTTTGTGTGTAAAGGAATTCCCTAACGGACGTATACTGGAAAAATGTGATGTCCTGCATTCACATAACTCTCTATCTTACTGCAGCAAAGTATTCTTGCTTATGATTCAGCGTTTAGTTGCAATCTGGATTTTGTTTATTGTGCCACCAAAGGTTTCAGTGATGAGTAAGTCGCTGAAGTAAGTATTATTTTTCGGCATGTTAACAGTCCGAAAAGTAGCTGTTTTACAGAGCTCGTTCTAAAACTGGCAGTTTTAGAACAGAACATTTAATCAGAATTTCCTTAACAATGTAGGCTGGTGACTGCTCTTCCTAATTTATGGAGAATAAGAGGCTGAAATGTAATTATACTCTATCCAACAAAACCTGTTTACATCGTTAGAACTACAATGTTAATTAAAAAGGAAAGAAAGAAAGAAAGAAAGAAAGAAAGACAGACAAGGAAGTTAAAAAGAATAACATGATTACCAAACAAAGATATTCACGAAATTCATTTTGTGATAAATCTAAAGCAGAAGCCGTGTACACATTGCAAAAAGTCTGCTGTCACATTCATATGTCTTTCTCTACATTTACTCTTTCACATAACTGTATTCACACTCTACTGGAAAAAAGATGAATCCCGATACTTTACAGATGACAGTTTAACCTGAGAGAACTTAAAATAGTGAATCTCAATGAGAACTAAATTTTCCACCTAAGTTTGTTTTTGTTACAGTATAGAATGAAGGCTTCTCAGACTAGTGTTCTATTCGCCTGACTTTCTTTATATTTCCAAACTATTCCTACATAAGATTAGTCTTTTACATACATATTTTTAATCAAGTTAAACATTACCACAAATGGTCTTATTACTTATTTCCTTATAAGTAGAAGTGAAATGAGGGAATACACTGGGTAAAGCGAGTCAAACATTTAAAAGATATCGCTGTGCGATTGTGGTTGAAATTCTGTTCTTTTTCTACGACTAGGCGTAAAACAAAAGAGAGCTGAAATGGATGATGGCTTCCCGTTTGAGAAAAGTTTTAAGTATTTTAAAATTGAAACCAATGACAGGAGGGAATATTCCAGAGGTGGTTAACTCTACAGAGAAAAAGAACTGTATATGACATAAATTGTATATTTTAATAAGCTCTGAATTTTTTGTTTACAAAGTTTTTGTCTTATCTATTACGTTTTATCAGTCATTCCAAACGAATAGGATTTGAGGCTATTCCCAAGAAATTCAGGATATACATTTTATTTATCATGTAAATATCTAATATATGGCATTTTAATCAAAATCGACAGAGCCAGTTTTAGAAAATGGAAAATTTCGAAGGTTCCATGTGAAGGTTAGTTTGGGGTGGGGGCTTTTCCTTAATATTTTTCGTGTCGCATCCTTAGAAGAAAATGACTTAAATACTAGTTAGATATTTAAGCGACTTTTCATTGTTGAATTATGCTGCCTACACACACAGAGTGAGAGAGTGAGAGAGTGAGAGAGAGAGAGAGAGAGAGAGAGAGAGAGAGCGAAAGCGCGAGCGCCTGCACGTGTATATGTTACTGTAATATACAAGTTAGTGGTTTCAATATAGTATTCCGTAAATAAAATATTAGTTTTGTTTGCATAATTTTCATTATTTTAATTTCCGGATTTTGATTGCAGCTTCTACCCCAAGACAGAGATGTATATCATAAGTCTGTTGCCTTTGGTAGCGTTGTTATGTAGCAAGTGCGCATTTCCAGCTCCTGCAAGGCCAAGTGGAAACGGCCAGTCACAATCTGTGTGGGTGCTTTCCACTTCTCATTAGGAGCACACTTTTACACGAAGCCCGGGACTCCAACCCGGAACCCGTCAGCATCAAGTTGCCATGTAAAGCCATCAAGGCACGCCCTGGTGGCAGGCGGCCTACTTACCCTCCACACTTGCTGCTCATACATCGATTTCGATCTCCTGTGGAAACTGGACATCTATCGCTCTGTGTGCTTTCTTATTTTGGCAACCTTTCTGTAATGGTGACAAAAGCTGACACTTCCGACGTTTGTGCTGGCTTGGAACATCGTATTAGAACATTCCACCGGGCCTAGTTTGTTAACTCTGTTTGCTTCTCAGTGTGAACTGCCTTATTAGTTGTCAGTTTCTGTTTTATCTGCTGTTAATTGGCACTTCACAGATTATCTTCACGCGCGATACGAGTACCTGAAAAAGAGAGTGAAAATATAGCAGCAAAAATAGAAGAGAAATAACTGGATGCCTTAATCTGAAAGCCATGAGGCCGTAAAATATGTGTGCATTTATTCTGATATATCATTTGAAATCTGGGTGGGTGAGGAAGACAGAAAATAAGCATACAACAGGGAATATTCCAAATTGTTGCTTCTCAAAAGAAGTTTGTATTTTAAACATATGTGCCTTTTTTCTGTAGTAGTTTTCGTACATAAAGGTTGAGTAAAATGAAAGGACCTAAACACATTATATCTTGGAACTTGAAATTAACCTAGGATTTGATTTTTGCCCTCGAGAAACTTGAAATTTAAAGAAAATGTTTTGAGAATACTTTCCATGATTTGTTTTCTCTGCTGAAATGCTACGAAAACGTTACCATTTTATAAAACTTGTAAGCTGAGGACTACGCTTGAGATACCTCTGCAATTTATCTAAGCTTACTGCTTTTCAGCACTTGTTCTTTTAGACACAATACACTTTAGGTATGCGATTAACCACCCTGAAAATGAAATGTTATCTCCCGGAATGTAGAAAGTATAATGGCGCATTAACTAAACAAACGGAAATATCTCATAAGTCTTGTTTATGTAATTTAAAAGTACTTCACATGACTAGAGCTTGCCTGCCTGCATGTATTTTTTGTTTTTTGTTTTGTATCTCCAGGTTCTGTTTTTTACAATCAGAATGTCGTGTCGGCGTGTTGCCAGGTAGTTCAGTTGGTTAGAGCATTCGGAAGATCTGTGGTTCAAATTCCGGCTATGGCATTCAATTTTTCAGTCTGATACTATCTTTCCAACGGTTAAAGTAATTTACATCAATATTCTAATCTAAAGGACAATGGATCTTATATTGGCACATGGAAAAACAGTCATGTTTTGAATGTATAACTGAATAGGGAATGTGTATAAATATGAACATGTGAAATGCAGTATAAGAAAAATAGAACATTTCTAAATAAAATAAGTATTATCGTTGTAGTAGCATACAATAATTGTGGGAGAGTACTTCAAATACAACTTATGTAATCGGGTTTAATATTTAATAAAAATGGTTCTCATTTCCTAACGCAAATATAAGCGGTGCATCGGTGTGTTCCATCCGCGAAAAACGAAAAGAAAGAAAACAAACTTGGAATTATGGATTTGCACATTTAGCCATTACATTATCATGAAGTCTTTGATGTGTAATTTAAAAACAACATAAGATTTTTTAAAAAATACAATTATAATGCAATGAAAGTCTTTCCCATGCCCAATCGTTAGGATGGGATCATTTGTCTGATAGTATTTTCTTTTAAATGGCAAATGGCTAATACATGAATGAATCGGTCTTACGTTTCTGCCCAAGGGCGGTCCTTCGCTACAAATCCAGACTTCATCCTTTTCCCCTTTTACACTTTCCTCTTCGTATATGAAGCATTTATCTGAATGATCCATAAACTTGAGGTATCTACTCTCTTTCATCTTTCTCTCCAGCGGATCTTATAGCATGCAATTTCTTCGTTATCAGTTTGCCATATCTCCCCATTCCGGATCAGTTACAGCATTGTTCTTTCTTCGTTTACTCTTCTTCTTCTTACAGCTTAATTGCTTATTTTGTCTTCTCTCCGTTTCGCGTCTTATTCTTCTGCGTGTTCAGATTTCACACTTCACATAAAACACTGCACTAATATCTTCGTTAGTTTCTTAAGAGTCCATAGAAAATTGTTTTTATTTAAAACTTCCTTCTCCATTGCATCTTCTTGACTTTTTTTTTCACGGCAACCTATTATAGATCAGAGGTACCTAAAGCTGTCTAGTTGCTCCACTACTTCGTCTCAAAATCCTAGATTTTCTCCAGTAACTATATATTCTTCAGGCTATTAATATTCTATTAGAACCTTAAGGATCCGTTCCCCTTTTGCTTGCAGCGACAGGGTGTCATCAAGTCTCCCATTACCACATCGCTGCTCTGAAAAATTCACCTGTGACCTTTGTGAATTGAGGTTAGCTTATCTGGTTCACATTCATGCAGTCAGAGTTTGAATCCGGGTTAGGGCGAGTAATCTTGCCGAGGACTTTGCTTATCTTAAGAAGACAAATTTCGGGGAGTGTAAACTCTATGGACCCCTAGCTCTATTGACCGTATTTTCACCTTTTTCATTCTTTCATGCCCAAAAGGAAGTCCACAACAAATCACCCAATTCTCCAAAGTAAATGTCAGAGTGGTTGATAACGACTACCCCAGCGGCAACCCTCCTCCACTCTGCTTCATTCCTGATTACCGTCTCCTATTTCCGCGAATTAAAGTCGATAACATTTTAGTGCCAAATCAGTATACCGTAGAAATGTTGAAGTAAAAGTACGCACTAGAACATTCAATTGGATCCCCCGTTATTTCATCGAATATATTTATTTCAATCTTTGAGTATAATACTTCTGTGTCAAGAAAATTCCGGGAATTTGCCAATAAAACACAAAAAATGAATTATTCATCCAATTTTATTTTATTGCCTTCAAAGTAGGCCCCTTCTAAAATTATACATTTATTCCAACGAATAATCCAATCATCAAAACATTTTTTGTAGGCACTTTTAGGAATCGATGTCAATTGTCGCCGCGAATTTTCTTTATGTCTTCTATCGACTGAAAACGGGTGCCTCGAAGTGGTAACTTGAGTTTTGGAAAGAGAAAGAAATCAGCAGGAGGCAGATCAGGTGAATACGGTGGTTGCTCGATGAAATTTGTTAAGTTTTTGGCTAGAAATTCGTTCACAATAATAGCCTTGTGAGCTGGTGTGTATCGTGGTGCAGAATCCATGAATTGTCGTTCCACAAATCTGGCCTTTTTCGCCGTATTTGTTCTCTCAAACGCCGCACAACGCTCAGATAATAGTCATGATTTACCATCTGAACTTCTGGCAAGAACTCTGAATCCACGACACCGCAATAATCGAAAAAAAAAAAAACTGTCAACATGACCTTCAGTTTTGATCGAGTTTGACGTGCCCTTTTAGGCTTCGGTTCAGTTGGAAGGCGCTATTCGGAAGCTTGTTGACTGGTTTGAGTGTCAAACTCGTAAACCCACGTCTCATCACCAGTTACAATGCGTTTCATGAATGTGGGGTCGGAACTGGCTCGTTCTAGCATGACTTCAGCAATCCTTACGCGATTGAGATTTTGTAGAAAATTCAAGTCTTTCGGAGCTAACCGAGCTGCTACGCATGTCATGCCCAAGCAATCGTTTAAAATGGTACGAATCGATTCGTGAGACACAGAAAGTTCAGCGGCAATCTCTCTCAGACCTAAATGACGATTTTCAGACACCATTTTCTTCACTTTAGCGATGTTCAGTTCAGTTGAAACCGTTGATGGCCGACCAGAGCGAGGCATATCTTCCAGCACATCTCGACCACTTTTGAATGCACTGTACCACTCATATGCACGTGTTTTTGATAAAGTCGATTCACCGTAAGCCCTCTGTAACATTTTCAGCGATTCGGCACACGAAATACCATTTGCAATGCAAAATTTGAGACAGATTCTTTGTTCAATATTTGTATCCATCGTAAAATCGCAAATCACCTTTGAGATGAACTAACAAAATGGCGTACTGTAAACAAACTAGATGACAGATGACGATCAAACTCCGCGTGGGTATAGAGGAAAGTTGTACCAACTTAGCGACAACAATAATTTCGAATCCCCTTTTAAACATGATTTTTAAATGATTAATTCCCGGTACTTTCTTGACAGAATGTATGCATTTAGCCTGAGGTACATGTTATTTTCTCTTATCACAAGCGATTTTTTTTTTGTTTATACTTGAATTCTAAATTCATAAAGTCATATATAAACAACAGTAAAAGGTTTAAAACTCATATTAATTTATTTTGCTTAACTAACAATAAATTATTTGAAGTGAAATAAAAATAATTAAAAGATAATTAATTTATTTTGCTTAACTAACAATAAATTATTTGAAGTGAAATAAAAATAATTAAAAGATAATAACGGGATAATTTTTCTCTCTGTGCTATGTATAGGAAGTATGGAATTCTACCCAACATTTTGACTATTAGTGCTTTCCAAATATACACTTTAGACCCTCTGAATGCACGAAAGCTTTTTTTTTTTTTCTGCAAGAATGATTCTCTTGCGGTAGAATTTGTGTGTGTGTGTGTGTGTGAGAGAGAGAGAGAGAGAGAAAGAGAGAGAGAGAAAGAGTGAGAGTGAGAAGAGGAAGGGAGAATAAGAGCGTATGATAACTCAAAAAGCAACAAAGTCGGACATGTTCAAGGATTCCAGAACATTTTTTTTTTAAAAAAAACTCCCCTTTATAGGAAAAGGTAAGTTGACTTAACGCTATGGCTAAAATAGCACGTTTAAGCTATTTTATGTATATCTCGAATTTTTTGCGAATGGCCGAAGTTCTCTCTATTCTCAAAATTTGAGACAAAATTTGCTTGAAAAAAAGGATGTAATCTCATTAAAACACTATGGAAACTATATAATAAATACTTTTATGTAATTCTGCTTTAGAGGTGTTTGCCGTCGTAGTTTTCTCATTTTGAATTCAATTGTTCTTCACCACTATACCAGGCGATTGGGCTGATCACCCATCTAAATAAAATTTCTTTGCTCTTCGACAGGCTTCTGACCCAAGGCATTGGCTTGTAAAGTCCTTGGGAGCAGGGCCTATAAAGAGAAAGATTCGTACGAGAATAATACGAAATGAAATTGAATTGTGGTGCGGCATCCGGGAAAATATCCGAAAATACATGACCCCCCCCCCCCGCCCCTGCCGTGAACTTCTACCATCTAAATATAATATATAATTTGGAACATAAATAAGGAGAGTATGCATTTCAAGTGTTGTATTCTGAGCTCACCATGTTGTAGGGTTAAATTACTTTCTCTATACGTACTATGTACATAGTGTATAGAGAAGGTATTGCATTGTACCCAAAAATTCGATACTGAGCTTTCACCGGAAATACATGTTTCGAGACCACCTGAATCCAAAAAAAAAGCATTTTTAGAAAAAATGTCCGTGTGTCTGTCTGTCTGTGTGTGTGGGCAGCATAGCTCAAAAACGAAAAGACCGTTAAATACCAAACTTGGTATGTAAGTTCAGTATCTTCCAAGGATGCGACACGAAGATTTTCAAGAAAATCCCCCACCCTCAACTACCCTTCACATGGAAAAATTTTCGAAAATTTTGATTTTCTAAAAAATGGCTAACGATTTTGACTAAAATATATATTAAAGATAAAATAATATGTATATAATATATGTATATATAATAATATGTATATCTTGAATTTTCTGGGAATAACCTCTGAAGACTACTTTATTCTGGATGCATTTTACGGAATTTTGTGTAACTGGTAAACCGTAAGAGATAGACAAATATGTATAATGTACATAAGGATAGAGAAGTATTGTATTCCATCAAAAAATTCGATACCCAGATTTCACTGGAAATACATGTTTTAGGACCTCCTGTATCCAAAAAAAGCATTTTCAGAAAAAGGCCCGTGTGTGTGTGTCCGTGTGTCTGTGAACACGATAACTCAAAAATGAAAAGTAGCCAAGATACTAAACTTGGTATTTAAGTTTAGTATCTTCCAGGGATGCGACACGAAGATTTTGAGAAAAATCCCCTCACCCCAAACTACCCTTTACATGGAACTTTTTTCGAAAATTTTGATTTTCTTAAAAATGGCTCTAACGATTTTGATTAAAATATCATATATTAAAGATATTTACCTAACAAATAAAATGATATCTTGAATTTTCTGGGAATAGCCTCTGAAGACCTGTTTATTCTGGATGAATTTTGCTTAATTTGGCATAACTAGTAAACCGTAACTTACTATACAAAAAATTTAGGTCTTGTTAAAATACACGTTATGTCATATACATTTTTCTCGTGGAGCTTACCATTTTAGAGGTATTCATTGTTATTAGTTTCAGTTGTGAACTACTTATACTTTTCTCAGACGGGAGTGTCCGTTTTTCTTTTGTTCTACTCCTGGCCAAGAAAAGAAGCGATTTGTAATGACAATCACATAAAAAACATTTGACTATTGGTTTAGCCTAGTGTGTTCCCTTATTTTCTTCCTACTTATACGGAACTAAATAATTACATTGTGCTAACGAGTATCATGATTAGCAAGGTGCAGAAAGAAGAAGAATCTTATGTATGAAGTTTGTAGAACACCTAGAGAAAGTCATGTGAGTGTAACACATCAGAATTTTTTTCGTGGAGTTGATTTTTTTTTTATTTTTTTAAAATTTATTATTATTATTATTATTATTATTTTTTTTTTTTTTAAAGATATTCCTTGTTTTTTTGTTTCAGCCTTAAAAAACTTATAATTTTCTCATGCAGGAATTTCAACTCCTGTCCATACAAACAAAGAAACTTCAGTCACGTAGCAACCATTTTTTTGCTATCACTTTAACCTATGTTACTCCCTTATTTCGCTTCTACTTACAGGGAAGCAAATAATAAGAGTATTTCTGCTCATTTTTTCTCACTTAGCATGAAGTAGAAGCATAAACTTTTTAACAAAAATTTGTTGTAGGGTCATGTGAATGGAACACATCAGATTTTTTTTTTTTTTCAATGTCGAGATTTCTTCGGAAATCTTTTGTGACTCCTGAATTCCCCCTAAAAGCATTTTAGAAAAAGGTGTAGATGTGTGTGCGCGCGTGCGCGCGCGTACACGTGTAAAACGCAAAACTTAAAAATCTGATGCATCATTCACATGACCTCTGCCTATTCTGCAACAAAAAATTCTTACAAAGCTATATTGTTTTACAAGTATCTGTTTCGTGCTAATCGAAATAAATGCTAGCGGAAATTATTTTATTATATATTTCACACTACAAGGGGATTAATCGCTAATAAACTCTTTTGTAACTGTTAGCCTTTGAAATTTCGTTTGATTTGCATGATTTGGGGGGGGGGGTTCATTATTTGAAAACCGTGTAAAGCTATTCAAAATTGAAATCATTAACAAGGTACATATCAGCAATGCTTCATTACACAAAAAATGCATCGGACATAAATCGTATGCTTTGAGTAGATCTACATTTTTTATGCAATACGATTTTTGGCTATCTCTTAAGCTCTGTACAGTCTGTACAAACGGAGAAATTTCTTCTACAAAAATGACGCCATAGAATGGTACAACAACTTGCACCACTGACTTCTATATCGTTTAGCCTGGAGGTATGTAAGCAAGACACTTCAGTGGCAATATGCTTCAGGAAAATGGCTGACACAGATGTTGCAAATCATGAGCTGCTGCTGCTGCCGTCGTAGTTATTCTTTCTGTAATATATAGGTTATTAATAATTTCCCCACATTTTTATCTATACATGCAAATTTGCTCTTGATATGAATGTTTACGGAAACAAAACGTGCCTCCACAGCAAGTGCCTGTTAGCTAACTGCAGTGATGGCAATATAATTACATAGTCAGTTGGTAGAGCGCCTGCCTGAGGTCCAAGGGTCTCCGGTTCGCTTTTCGTTTATGAGTAGCGGTATTTTATTTTATTTACTAATCCTCTTCAGAGTCTGGAAGTAATTTTAAACACTAGTTGTATTGCAGTTTGTTCCATTGCAATATTGTATTCAATTGTATTAACATAGTTCAAAGTCATATTTAAGTAGTTTATCTTGTTATCTATTTACATTTTCCCTGCCTTGTTCAGTCATACTTTTATTAAGTTGCAATCTTTCAAAGGTTATATTTATATTTTTCAGAAATATAAGTACTTGCATTTTGAAGGTTTTCACAAGTTCAATGTTTCGTATTGGCAAGTGCCTTCTTGTTCTCACTACACGATTAAATTCCTAAGATTCTCACTTTTAAACGTATACATTCCCACAGGATATGTTGAACTGATTGATTACTTTCCCTGCACATGTTCGATCTTCCACAATCTTAAGTCGATTAAAATAGACTCAAAATGTTCTAGCTTTGTGACCATTGCTTTACTAGTTTGGTCCTGAAGTATGGTCTTTAATCATGTTTATGCATATTAAGATGTGAAACAATAAGAGCTATCCATGGCACCTACAGTATAATATGCAAACTCAAGCAGTCAGCATACATTTAAAATTCCAAACTGCAGTCGGACAATGCACGTCGGAATGACTACCAGATGGTAAAGAACTTCGTTCACTGGCATATCATTTGTAAGCAATGTCATGGCGTGTCATTTGATGGCATGGAAGTTCACACATGGAACTATTTTCTACATATATGGCGCCCTATCTCTTATGTCCCCGTCCGTACATGGCTTTACGGCTTACCTGTTATGTAAAAGTCGTCCATAACGATGAGGATTCAGAGGCTATCCACAAATAATTCAAAATATACATTTTATTGAAAATGTCTTAAACATGCCGTATTTTAATCAAAATGGTGAGAGCCATTTTTGAGAAAATGGACATGCTATCTTTTGTTAACGTTACACTAGTGGCCCAAGTTGACTGCAGGATACACCGGCTTTAATATTATTTTCAATTCGATGTGCAGTTCTAACATACTTCTTATATTTTTCGCTGGTGTTTTAAAAATATATTTTGGATGCAAATGATAAATTTTGTTTATATTATAATTTTACAACTAAAATATCTCCTTTTTAATATCCCTAACTAAGTGTACAAATAATATAGCAACTCTCTACTTTACATCCTCTGAGAGACGAGAGGCCTCCATGAAGCATCGCGGTCTTAGGGTCTCAAAACATGCCACCATGTTAAGGATTAAAATATCACGAACTTGAGGTAATATCACCGAAGTTTGAATTTTATATAAGATGCCATTGAAACAGGTTTAATTATTTAGCGATTTTCTGAAACAGAGAAACTATAAAAGGAGACGAAAGTGTACCGTAGGGAAAATATGGGTTGATATGCTTTTTTATTTTCTTTACTCCTTACCTTGTAGTGGAAGTATGTATTGTATTCTAACCAAAAAAAAAAAAAATATCAGGATTTCACCGGAAATAAACGTTCAATCCCTGAATCCGAAAAAGAAGTACTTATAGATAAATGTATGTATGCGGTCAGCATAATTCAAAACGAAAGATCGGAAACTCACCAAACTTGATGTTTAGGTTCCCCTTCGAGGGATGCAACTTTTAAGGTAATAGTCAACTGAAAATCCAAGGTTTTGCCTCAATTTGTGATTATTTATTTTTATTATTAACACTTCTTTGTTTAACTGATATTGTCTTACTCTAAGCCGTATTTAAAGGTCTCAATGGACACTTTAACATGAGAGTGGGCGGCATTTCTAATTTTCTCCGTTTCTCAAAACTTCGTATAAAAAGTCCCTTCCGTAGCAATTTTGAGCAGATTGGTATGATATTTAAAATATAAGCTCTTTATTATCTTTGTTTTATGATTTGGAATGGATTTTGATGAAAGTTACTTGAGCGTTTATGTGGTATTAAAAATTATATTATTTATCGTTTACTTTCATCGTACAGCAAAATCCATTCTTTGTATGCACATTAAGAACATGCTTACTAGAAATTGTACATAGAGTATTAAAGCTGTACCGCAAGAAGAATTTTATATCAACGATTAAATTCTTAATTGAATATAATAGCGTGGAAACTAGTTCGTGCAGATGGATTAAATTTTATATCGGTACTATCATAAGCAACAGTAATAAATATGCAGAAATTGAAAGCTGTATGTTTAAAAATATGGAATTTAAGATTTTCACTTGATTTGTCCCCTTAAGGAATTTGCTCCTATCCCAAATTACCCTTTACTTGGTTCTTAATGATTTTGATTAAAGTTCATCGTGTTTAAGTTATTTGCGGATAAATCATGTGTACATATACATTTCTTTAAATAACCTTCATTATCTTTAAACAATTTAATACCGCTCTAAATTGTAAATAAAATAAGTCGCCAATAAATTACAGCCCTTAAGCACTCTGGTTGATATCGTCAACCAAAAATTAAAAATATTGGAATTAAAGGGAATTTTAATGATTTAATATGATCAAGTTAATGTGATTTTTATTAGTTGTATCCTGTGAACAGTCATTTTCATTCGGAATTAGTTTTATGCAGTGCTAAGAAAGTCAAGAATACAACAAATGCAGAACTCGTTAAAACATACAAATAAATTTTGTCAACAATTTCCAATATTTACTAGTCTTATCTCCTAGCCTTCTAATGCAATTATTTTCATTTTCTAAAACCTCAGAAGTCAAGGAGTGGTTTCAAGGGCAGTTTTTTTTTGGTTATGAATGGTCTTTTATGTGTCGCTTTGTATTTAGAAATCCTGTCCGGATATGGAACCGTTGCAGTAGTCCGTTACATTCGGTTCTATCGCTGAAAGCTAGAAGTATCCTGGATTCCCTTACAACGCATCCCACGAGTCCGGTAGTATTTGTCACACACAGCTGTAGAGGCGGTGACGTCACAATTTAAAGGTCTGCAAACGAGACGTGTTTAGAAAGCATTCCTGGTTAGGAGCTAACGGAATTAAGCTCCAGCTGTACATGCTATCTTTGTTCTAAAATACCTTCGTTTAACATATGGGGGAACTGATCGCGTGCTTCAGCATAGATGCGCACGTTGCTAATTTTCACGGAAGAAATACGGTAAAATGAAGTATGGTGTCAAAGGAGACGCATTCATTTGGTTAAAAGAAAAATTCAGTGCCAAATATTTACTGCGACATGAAATATGCGTCCCAACAATGTGTGGTGGGCTATATTTAGAGCTTGGTTATTGCTTTGGCTCGGAGCCAATCTCACCCTCCAGAGAATATTTGTTGCAGCAGCGGTATTTCTCAGTTTATGAACCCTGCTCTAAATAGGTTCAGCACTCAAGAGTAGCTGGTATTTTATTCAAACTCGGTTACTAAGGAATTCCAAAATTTATAGCATTTTCAGCTAACATAAACAGGACGAAAATTGGTCTATCTGAAAAAGTTTTGCTTTCTGAGTGTTGAGAATTAGATGACGCTACACGAGTTTCTTCTTCGCACAATGATTTAAAAGGCATACGCTACAAAAGTACGAACTGTAAAAATATGTGAAAAATTGCTCTTTTATTTTGCGAAGTATCAATCAGGTTGTAATTTGAAAATTGCAATGATTACAACGTTTCTCCAGGTTTATTTTGGGATTAAAATTTCATTTATAATACTGTTTTTATTTTGGAATAGAAGTAAATTTCGAGATATTGTGGGACAAACGCGGCTGCTGGACACCCTAGTCTCGGGCCCCCGGAATGTGTCCTCCCTCATCTTTGTGGGAAGGCCTGGGAACAAGTGCCGTTTAAATTGTAGTTATAAAATGTGAAATATTAACTTTAGCAAATTTGTGTTCTGGTCAGTTAAATGTAAAATGTTTGTACTGTCTACAAATGTTCTGGGACTTACATGCATTTTTACTTTCTCATGGAACTTTTTCGAAAATTTTGATTTTCTTAAAAATGGCTCTAACGATTTTGATTCAAATATCATATATTAAAGATGTTTGCCTAACAAATAAAATGTATATCTTGAATTCTCTGGGAATAGCTTCTGAAGACCTGTTTATGGATGAATTTTGCTTAATTTGGCATAACTAGTAAACCGTAAGAGATAGACAAAAACTTACTTACAAAAAATTTAGGTCTTGTTAAAATACACAAATTATGTCATATACATTTTTCTCGTGGAACTTACCGTTTTCGAGGTATTCATTGTTATTAGTTTCAGTTGTGAAGTACTTTCTCAGACGGGAGTGTCCGTTTTTATTTTGTTCTACTCCTGGCCAAGAAAAGAAGCGATTTGTAATGACAATCGCATAACGACAGCTTTTAAAACATTTGACTATTGGTTTAGCCTAGTGTATTCCCTTATTTTCTTCCTACTTATACGGAACTAAATAATAACATCGTGCTAATGAATACCACGATTAGCAAGGTGCAGAAAGAACAAGAATCTTATGTATGAAGTTTGTAGTACAGCTAGAGAAAGTCATGTGAGTGTAACACATCAGATTTTTTACATTTCAATCCATCACAAAAGTCGGTTCCCTTCTTTTTATACTACTGTTTCTTTAGGCTACCAAATCCCAAGTATGGTTTATTTAGCCCTTGGGAGGTTAGCACGGAAATTATTTTAACTATGCTCCTCCTAAAATAAGAAACACGAGGTAGGTAAACAAAGGCGAGAGGCAGTCCCCAGCGCGTGGCCGCAGTGAATGATCTTATTGACTTCTGACCGCAACACGCAGTCTTAAGAATAGAAAATAAATTCCATCTTTATATTATTGCTTATAAATGCGGTAATGGATGCGTTAAGTGATTAATGTGCTAGATGTCACTATTTGGAAATAGAAACCAATATCAATTTACTGAAACTAAGGAGTTATTGCATAACGAATGCTTTAAAGCTATGGTGTTGCGCGGAGTAATACAAAAGTGTGTTTCTTAGAGTGGATCCAGCATAATGACTTGTGAACGCCTCAAAATAGCCTCGGCATGCAAGATGATCACACTAAGATGCTGAAACATTACAGAATTCTTGAGAGCTCAGCCTGTTTTTAGCCGCTCTTTGAATTAAATTCCGCGCGAACCTTTCAGCCGAACCTAGCCGTTTGACTTTGTGATGGTTCCTCACGAAGAAAGCTTAGTCTTGGCTGCAGTAAACTTTGCAGCCCTAATAATGACCGATTTGAAGAAGAAGAAGAAGAAGAAGAAGAAATGAAATTTCTGACAGTTGTGGGCGCAACGATCCAACAAATCTGACGTGAACATGCACATGACTTTATCATTCTTATACGTCTATATGGACATCACTCCTCATGAATGCATTATGCTATGCGTCTGTCGTTCAACTACACACTGCAACCGTGTTCATAAGGACAATCAGTGTTTGTGAACTATACTCCCTAAGTTAACCGAACATCCACTCTGCGTTTGTTATAGTGCTAAAATGAATGTTACATACGGTGCTCCAGTGCGGAGAAAGTTTCCTGGCGCACAATATTATGAAGAGCGTTCTAAAAGTCCTCGATCTGACTCGAAGAAATGTAAAGATTACCAAACCTTCCTCTAGATGCACACTGTCAAGTTTCGGAAGTCCTTATTTGTGACGAGAGTGTGAACAAACCGTTGTAACACTGTATATAAAATTTACAAAACTGAAATACGCGCTTTGATGAAGTACCGTGTTGAAGTATTGAACCGCAACAAAATGTAAATAGCTTAGATTTGATGTCGAAGGATTCTTTCCTGTTATTTTAAAGGGTTAAAAGTAGGTTTCGGAATTAAATATGGTGATACAGCCATTCATCTTCCCAGAAAATTCAAGATATACATTTTATTTGTGATGGAAATAGCTTTAATATGTGGTATTTAATCAAAATCGTTACAGCCATTTTTAAGAAAAACAAACTTTTCGAAAATTTTTCCATGTAAAAGGGGTGGGGAGATTTTCTTGTTGAAACCTTGCAAGATACCACACCTAAATACCAAGTTTGGTATTTAACCGTGTTTTCACAGACAGACAGACAAACTGACAGACAGACACACACACATGGACCTTTTTCTGAATTTTTTTTTTTGGATTCAGGGGATTCCGGTAAAATCTCGGTATCGAATTTTTGGGTGCAATACAATACATTCTCTATCCACTATGTTCATTGTACATACGGGGCTAAAGAAAGTAAAAATGTATATAACATAAATTGTGTGTTTAACGAGCTCTATATTTTTTGTGTAGTAAGTTTTAGTTTATCTCTTACGTTTTACCAGTTATGCAAAATTCAATAAAAGCATCCAGAAATGGCAACGCTTTTGATTAAAATACCTTATTTTAAAGGCATTACACGAAAATAAATTGTATATCTGGAATTTCTTGAGAATAGTCTCTGAAGTCCTCTTCATTTTGAATGGCTTGCATAGCTGGTAAACCGTAAGAGGTGGACAAAAATATAGATCTCGTTTAAACACACCATTCATTGAATATCCATTTTTTGCAGAGCTAACCATTTTCCATTTAGTGATTTGAAATTTTCAATACGTATACGTTTTGAAATGGGAAGTAGTTATTCTTTTTTAATTCACGTCATGCAAAGAGAAGGGAATTTCATTCAATTGCTTCACAAAGCAAAGCACGAAGCTGAGAGAAGAGTAAGTTTTTGAGAGATTGGTTTGTTGCAGAACAGGTAGACAAAGTCATGTGAATAGAACCGTCAGGTTTTTTTTCTTTCTTTTTTTTTTCTTTTTTTTTTTTTTTTCTTTTTTTCTTTTTCCTTCCCTCCCTCTCTGTGGAAAGGTTTATTTGTGATAGCTTGAGGTGTGATGGATAGTTTCTTGAAAAACGTCTGTCGTGCTGAAAACAGCGACTGACTCAGTTATGCGTTCAAAGACACACACATTCACGTTCACGTTCGTAATTCCGTTGACATTTAGATATATAAGTTTTGGTTGTATTTCAATTCTTTTACCTTTATTGGAAAGTAATGAATTAATACTATATGAGTTGAAACTGACATGGGCCATGAAGTTTCAGTACATTAGCGGATAGTACAAAAGGGTTACCAGAATGCCTCCTAATTATTTGAATATTTACAAGGAGTACAATAGGGCCCAGCATTGTATCACCTAGTTCATGATTTTTTTTTTTTTTTTTTTTTTTTTTATTGTAACTTAACGTCCTTTAATCTGACTGGTCATATTGGAAGATGAATGAAATTGGTGAAATGATGCTCAACTGATCTCGGGGTCCGTGGAGCTTAAATTTACTCGACATTCGTCTTCTCAGGATAAAGGAAAACCCGAAAAAAAACCTTATTCGGGTAACTCACCCTAAGCGAGATTCGAACTCGCGACCTGTTGAATGTGAGGCAGACACACTACCATACTACCCAGGCGGGCCTCATGCATATTTATAGAAAAACAACAATAGCTAGGATAAAAGGCGAAGCTCTTCTATACAAGTGCTAAAGGAAATCACATTTTTACACCTCATGGATAACATTTCATGTCCTATTAATTTGTAGATAATTATTTTTCGTGATGTTTAAACAGAGGCTTTCAGTTATAGCAATTAATATTGATGGACAATAACAAAAAATCAAAATTAGTAGTTAAGTATTTCAGGCAATTGGTGGTGAGTTAAACTTCGATGTTACTGCTATTCAATTCTCTCACTGATGCGCTCTGTTCTAGTATTCATAAAGTCTCAATGTTGTTTGTCTTAAACGCGGAATGTTCTGCTGAAGTGGAGCGAAGTCTAGACAGGACGCGATTACACCATACTGATTCTTGCGAAACGCCAGGAAATTTCGACTGGACAATAGATTGACAAATTTGAGCGGAGCATTTCCTTTTTTCTTTCTTTATTATTATGATGAATGACATGATGCTCAAATGAGCCCGGGGTCCATAGAGCTTAGGGTCACTCTACAGTCGTGTTTTCAGGATAAGGGAAACTCCCGGACACACACACACACACACACACACACACACACACACACACACACACACACACACACACACAATTTTGGTAACCCACTTTAAGCCAGGACTTCTTGAATGTTAGGCAGACACGCTACCACTACCCACAGAGGCAGGCTCATTTCATTTTTGTCTGTATATCATTTGTATTCGTCGATCTAGATGAGCGGTTTCTGATCTGCTCGCAATTCTCCCGAACAAATTTCCGAACCTTGCTCACAAGCTGTTCGATTTGCAGAGGTTGAGCCCCGTAACGACTGATGGTCATCCTGACCTTCCTAAGAACACTGTCAGACGCTAAATACGGATAAGCTGATGCTGATAAATCTATTGATGTAACAAATGGCTGTGTTTGTGTTACACTGTTGATGAATATCTTCCTGTTTTATGTGAAGGGCAGAAGATGGCATAAGAAACTAAAATTCAAACTGTTTATAACTGTTACTATTTTAAAACTCATTTCAATGTTGTTTTGTCAGAAATCTTGTGAACTAACAGATGCTCTCATTCGCACTATTTTGTAAGTGTAACTAGCTGTCGGCGAAAAGACGTTATGTTCTTGGGAAAATGTTAACCATTGTTACAAGGGAAGCGTCTCATTTTCTGAATTAATGCTGATGACCTTGCTTGTTACAGGTGTCGCAGAATGGCATCGATGCTATGACGTACCTCGTAGACCGTATGGCCGTCGACTTCCGCCCCTACATACCCACCGTCTTACCTCCCATCATAGATAGGCTAGGTATGTCATTAAAATTGGATTTGTAAGGTTTTTTTCTATGGTAATCAAGCTCTGTTATTTCCCACTGTGCTTTTGGGTACAGGATACTTAAAAGATAACATTTGAAATATTTAAATACGAAAGGATCAAAATAATGTGTTGAATAAATAACCTGTAGATTTACACGTGATGTTTTGAAGTGACGTAATATTCGTACAAAAGAAAACCTATTTTCGATTATACCTTATTTTAATAATTTTGCAAATCCCCGCCAAAGATGATTTAAGTTCATATCATTATTGGCTTAAGGCAACTGGAATGATAAAAATGACAAAAAATATCACTTTATTTTTGCTGATTTTTTTTTTACTTTCTCTACACGTACTATGTATAGTGTATAGAGAAGGTATTGTAATGCACCCAAAAATTCAACATCGATATTTTACCGGAAATACATGTTTTGGGTCCCCATGAATCCAAAAAAAATCACTTTTACAAACAGGTCCGTGTGTGTGTGTATGTGTGTCTGTGGACAGCATAGCTCAAAAACGAAAACACCAAGATACCAAGTTTGGTATTTAACGGTATCTTCCAAGGATGCGACACGAAGATTTTCAAGAAAATCCTCCCAACCCCAACTACCCTTTACATGGAACTTTTTTCGAACATTTTGATTTTCATAAAAATGACTATGACGATTTTGATTAAAATATCAAATATTAAAATGTATATTTTGAATTTTCTGTGAATAGCCTCTGAAGACTACTTTATTCTGGATGGATTTTACGGAATTATACATAACTGCTAAACCGTAAGAAATGGACAAAAACTTAAACACAAAAAATGTATAAGAATACATTAAAACATACAATTTATGTAATGTATTTTTTTTCATGGAATTGATCGTTTTTGACATATTCCTTGTTTTTTGTTTCAGCTTTGAAAAAATTATACTTTTCTCATACAATTCCTGTCCATACAAACAAAGGAACTTCAGTCACATAGCAACCACCTTATGATTATCAGTTTAGCCTATAGTACTCCCGTATTTTCCTTCTACTTATAAGGAAGCAAGTATTCTGCTATTTTTTCTCGATTAAAATGAAGTAAATAGAAGCATGCGTTTTTTAACAATAATTTGTTACAGAGATGAAGAAAAAGTCATGTGAATGGAGCACATGAGATTTTTCTTTGAAGTTTTAGCTTTAAATTATACATTACATTCTAAAATTTACTTTTAAAATCTTTTAAAATTGTGGTTTTAAGAAAGTAATCTCAAAATATGACAAAAATGCTCATGTTCAATGTTCAATAAAGTTTTCTAAGAAAAGGTACCGACGCTTTATGTTAAAGAGACATTTTTTATCTCTCTCTCTCTCTCTCTCTCTCTCTCTCTCTCTCTCTCTCTCTGTTAGCATTCAAAGCTATACTGCCACTGTAAATGTTTGCCTACAGCTAATAAATATACAGCTGTGTTTTACATGATGCTTTTCACGTTTTTGAAGGTCTTTATGTTATTTAAAGAATTATTTTTATTGTTTATTTTGTAGTGTTAAAATGACCAGAATGTATGAGCCACATGATGTTGAGAGATTATAAAATATGAAGCCAAGTCCACAGTTCTTTAGTGTTCATCTGCTAAAAAAAAAAAAAATAAACTCAATATAAAAATTGGTTCTTATAAAGCACTTGAATTTAATAATTGTAACTCAAATGAAATCATTAGCTTATCTTAGAGACCTAAGTGTTCCTGAGCTGTTGAAGAAATGTGTATGGCAGAACTCAGAATCCAAATGAGAGCTTAAACAGCGCTATTTGGTATATTTATTGGTGCCCGTATTTTGCATTTTGGAATTTGGGACGCTGTTGTCTCATTCAGTGAAGGTAAATTGATGGTTTGTCACGTGTGTGAAGGACTGGGTTTCCCTCCTGCTAAAAATTGTGTACAAGTAATGAAGAGATGGCTACCGAGTAGAAGAAGCTAGGCATATGGTTAGAAATGTTGAAATTAAAGCCAGACATAAAAGGAATACTGCAAAACGAATATTGGAGGATGTTTAAAAACAGCAAGAAAACCCATATAATCCAAGCTGGAATTCATTAAAAGCTTTGTGAGCTATATTTTATGTGTACTGTTTATTTTGAATGTATTTTTCTCAGAACTAACCATGGCCCATTTTCCCAGAAACTAGTAGAGCTAGAACAACGATTGCTTATATAATTTTGTGACTTTTAGTAGAAGATTGTTTTCTAAAGTTAACTAGGTTGGGGGTATCTTCGACACAGTCTGGAAGTATGAATGTTAGTGATTGCGTGGGTGCGCGCGCACGTGTGTGTGTGTGTGTGTGTGTGTGTGTGTGTGTGTGTGTGTGTGTGTGTGTGTGTGTGTGTGTTTTCTAATGGGTAAAAATTAAAGAAAATAGAAGCCCAACGATAACAAACAGTACACCAGTTAACACTATTGTCGATAGGCAATATATTACAAAAATAAATTCAGCCGTTTGGTCCTTCAGTTAAAGGTGGAGTATAAATGGAACAAAGAGGGGGAAGAAGAGAAAAAAGAGGGAGAGAAGAACTTTGGAGGGTAGAATCTCCGCAGATAGGTCAATAACGCGAGCAGAGCTGCGGGTTCGTAATTTCCCTCTCAGAATGAAGTTTTTAAATTTAAGAGGATACCGGAACTTTTGTACAGTGAATAAATAAACCTCATATTCTGCGCGCATGTTGTACATCCCAAAATTTGCACAATAAGTAGACAGTACTGTGCAGATTTTCCGCTTAATTAGTTACTTTTTCACTGATATTTTAAATATTTAGATCTTTTTTGTTCGCAATTTACATCTATTATTAAAAGTACCCCCTCCCACAATTTTCTATAAAACTTTGTTAAATGAATTTTAACTATTTTATCCACAGTTGAGGTGGAATCGCTGCTGCGAATTTTTCGAAACTTAAAATATACATTTAAATGAAAAATCGTAAGGGGGAGAGGGAGAGAGAGAGAGAGAGACGGACGGAGGGAGGAAAAGTGAGAGAAATAAATGTAAATGGCATGTTATTTATAGACGCTCTTTAACTACTGTGGTTCTCCAGCGTCTCATTCTAAATTGGGCGTGAAATACCGCTTAATTTTGCTCAGAGGCCTCTCTATCAGGCTTGAGGTTCTTTTACGTGCCGAAAATCTACTACACGGGACCAACGGCTTTATTTCCCTTCCATGTTAAGGATTTTTACACCCAAAAAAATTCATCGTCCTCCGGCGCGTTTGAAACCGCGACCTTGGGTATATGAAGTTAGCATGGTAACCATTACACCACGGAGGATGACAAAACAGAGAGGGGTAGGTGAGTGGGTGTTTTACTTATTACACAAAAACGCTCATGCAAAATTATTTGTTTGACTTAACGTGGAGATTTATATTAACTTCTGTGCAGCAATTGACCTTAGAATGTCCCTAAATGTAAATGACGTGTTATTTATGGACGCTCTTTAACTACTGTGGTTCTCAGCGTCCCATTCTAAATTAAGCGTGAAAGACCGCTTAATTTTGCTCAGAGGCCTCTCTATCAGGCTTAAGGTTCTCTATCTACGGAAAGCCACGCTAAGGATTTTTACGCCCGAAAAAATCCATCGTCCTCCGCTGGGTTTGAGAATGTCCCTAAAAGTTTCATGCCTGTACTTAAAAATTGTAGTGGGAGATGCGGTAAAATGCAGTCAAAATTATAAAGGAAGGAAAATGAGATCGAACCTCCAAGAATGGTATTTTAACAGCACAGGCATTTAAAACTAGGTGATTAATCAGTTTTGGTACTCTCCAGGGACATTCAGTAAAGTCAGAAGAAAATTTACATGAGCGCGTGGGCGGTAGGGGGGGATTGCACGGCGTTAGTTTCTTTCAGATAAATTGTGTTTTTATTGGAAATTTTAAGCAAATAACAAGGAATGTCTTAATCGTATAGTAAGATTTTATCTGTTATTTACTTACTAGTTATACAAAAATCTTTCAGAATGAATGGGACTTCAGAGGTTATTCCCAGAAAATTCGAGATATTCATTTTATTTAGGTAAACCGTTATCTATGAAATGGGGTACTTAAAAGCTTACAATATCATCTGTGTCTTTCTCAAATATTTTTAAATCTCGAACATTGCGAACTTAATATTAAGTTTGCCTTTTTTTTTTTTTTTTTTTTTTTTTTTTTTTTTTTTTTTTTTTTATATATATATCTTATGTTTTCTTAGTAGTAAATGAAATGTGTGATCTTAAACAAGCTTATATTCACGTTACTAAGCTATTTTTTCTTAAATAATGACCAGTCAGCCCTAATGCAACGTAAATATATTACGTTCACAAGAAACCATTTTAAACTAATTTTGCTTAATGGTTTCGTAATATTTTTATTTTGTTATGTCCTGAGAGTTCTTTAAGTGTCTGTGTAATAATTCTTAAATACCTCCAAAGAAACGCAAGTATATTGGGCAATTGGAAGTATGCATGTGAGAATGAATGTACGTGTGTTTAATTATAATTTTAAAATTATTAACCATAGGTCAATAATTGTAAATTGTAAATAGGTGTGACCATAGAAGTTAAAGGGGACTATACAAATGAAGCAAAAAACCACTTCTTACTTAAATTACATAGCATAAAAATCTGATGTGTTCCATTCACATGGCTTTCTCTACATCTCTGTAGCAAATTATTGTTACCAAGCTTATTCTTCTATCCACTTCTTGCTAATAGAGATAAACATCAGAAACTGCTTATTTTTTGCTCCCTTATAAGTAGAAGGGAAATAAAGGGAATGCACTAGGCTAATAAGACAGTCACACGTTTTAAAATATGGCTGCTATGGGATTGAAATATGTTTCGTTGCGTGGCCAGGAGTTAACACTTTCCTATACGAGAAAAGTTTTAAGTATTTTAAAACTGAAACAAAAAAACAAGGAATATCTCGAAAACGGTCAACTCCAGGAAAAAATGTATATGATGCCAAGTGTGTGTTTTAAGGAGCTCTACATTTATTGTGCAGTAAGTTTTTGACTGTCTCTTAAGGTTTACTAGTTAGACAAAATTTAAAAAAAAAAAAAAAAAAAAAAAAAAAAAAAAAAAAAAGCATCCAGAATAGAGATATTTAGAGGCTATTCTCAGAAAATTCAAGATATACATTTTATTTGTCATGTAAATACAAAAATATCTAAAATATAAATGATTTGAACCAAAATCGTTTGAGACATTTTTGAGAAAATTATTTTTTTTTTTTCCATGTAGGGTAGTTGGGAGGAGTGGGATTTTCTTGAAAATCTTCGTGTCGCATCCTTGGGAGTCACTGAACTTAAGTATCAAGTTTGGTATTTAACGGAGTTTTCGTTTTTGAGATATGCTGCCCGCAGACACATACGCGCGCGGACCTTTTTCTAAACATGATTTTTGTGTTCAGAGGGTCCCATAACAAGTATTTCCGGTGAAAACTCTGTATTGATTTTTTTCTTCTTTTTTTAAACAGTAACGGAGTCTGATCAGGACTCCGGTACTGTATCCCTATTTACATTTCCCCCCGTAGGTTTTACTGATTACTGGTTTACTGGTTTTACTGTTTCTTTTACAAACATATAACACCCATGCCCAAGGCGGGACTCGAACCCACGATCCCCTGCCCACGAAGCAGCAAAGCGGGACGCTTTAGCGAGCGTGGCCATGGGGACCAGCCCTGACAAATGAAATGTGTATCTTGAATTTTCTGGGAATAGCCTCTGAAGAGTGGTTTATTCTGGATGAATTTTACTAAATTTTGAATGACTGCTAAGCCGTAAGAGATGGACAAAAACTTACTACACAAAAAATGTAGAGCACTTTAAAACACACAATTTATGTTATATACATTTTTTTCGTGGAGTTCGTCGTTTTTGTGACATTCCTTATTTTTGGTTTCTGCTATGAAAAACGTATAATTTTCTCATACAGGAACTTGTCAACTCCTATCCATACAAACAAAGGAACTTCATTGACATAGCAACCAGCTTTTGACTATCACTTTAACCTTCACTTGTCCCTTATTTCGCTTCTACTTACAAGGAAGCGAGTAATAAGACTATTTCTGCTAATTTTTTCTGATTAGCATAAAGTAAATAGAAGTATAATCTTTTTAAGAATTATTTGTTGCAGGGCATTACTTCTTAATGGTTTCAGCTTTAAAATACTTATACTTTTCCCAAACCGAACCAAAGCATTTGTTTCACATAGCGACGAGCTTTAAAACAATTTGACTATCGCTTTAGGCTAATGTATTCCCTTATTTCATTTCTACTTAAAAGGAAGCAAGTAATAAGAACAATTATACTAATATTTATCTCGATAAGGATGATGTAGATAAAAGAATAATCTATTGTAACAGTTTGTATTTGGAACAGCTAGAGAAGGTTATGTGAACGGAACAGATCTGCTTTTTCTAGTGATCTCGCAAGAGAATGTACTTTCAAGGCAATAACATAACGACACTCTTTCTAAAAATCTAATGTGTTCCATTCACATGACGTTCTCTACATCTCTGTGACAAATTATTGTTAAAAAGAATATTCTTCTATCTACTTTATCATAATCGTGATAAACATTAGCAGACATTTTTACACTGTATACATAGTGCGTATAGAGAATGTATTGCACTCCACCAAAAAATTCGATACAGAGATTTCACTGGAAATATATGTTTTAGGGTTCCCTGTATCCAAAAAAAGTATATTTTGGGTGCAATTCAATACCTTCTCTTATACGCTGTTAATAGTACGTGTAGAGAAAATAAAAAGTAGGAATTTTATGAGGTTTCAGCTAAATTGATTGAAATTCTTAGATATTGGGAAATTCAGTACGGAATTCTAGTAACATTCAAATCAATACCCAACAATAACAATAAAGAATGTTATCCCTTAACGATTCGTTCCGTCCGTTTACTAAAGCTATCCACTCTCGATTATAATATATTTCAGCAACTTAAGAGGTTTATTGAACTGTTTACCCTTTCAAGGTCCCCACCCATCCTAGATAGCTTTGAGAAAACCTCATTAAACTGCTGCTAATTGGAGTGTGTTTTATTGCTTTACGACTTGATTTCTTTTTAATTCCTTTGCCTGACGTTAGTCATCTTCCAGATCTTCGTAAGCAGGCGGCCATAATTCTCAGCGTGGTTTTCTCCACGCACAATTTCTTCTCAAGTACACAGTTCAAAGCATGAATAGTCAAGTATTTCACAGAGTTACGTTATGAATGTATTGAAAGGTGCTTGTTTCGTAGTGCTTATTTTACGAGAAATGTAGAAATTTAATGTCTCAGTAGGTTAAGGTATTACGAACATTATTCGCTTGGATTCAAAATCTTCTCGGGCTTCTAGCCAGGTGAAAACTTGGCTTGACACCAACGTTTCGAAGAAGTGCATCTTCCTCGTCTTCAGGGTGAACTGATGGTTTGAGCTTGCGGAGACTGTTATTTATAAGAGATGGGACGAAGCTAACATCTGATTGGTTCGCGTGATATTATGGCTTTTTTTTTTTTTTTTTAGTTTCAAGTGGAGGGGAAAAATCCACCTTAAGGACTAACCCGGGCTGGCATGCCCGGAGTGTCGGGGTCTCCCAGAATGGGCCTACCGACTAAAAAACCCCTCCACCGGTATTAGAAGGTAAGGATACTGCGGTACCGCTGTTGCACCCGCGCAGTAAAAGGTAAAGGTGGACTGGCCCGCTGTGTGGCCGCCAGGGGTGAGGGTTGTGCTAGTAGACCGGCTTGACCGAGGCCCAGCCGGCCCCCGTAGCGAATTATAGGTGAGGAGTTGAGGAAATTGTGGGTGGTTGGGAATTGTTGGTGAAACATGGGATTGGAAGTGCAGGGAGAGCTGCCACTCTCTCCCTGTGGTGATATCGGTACTACCGGTTCTTCCTTCCCCTGGGGGCTGGACCGGTAGCGATGTAGGAGAGAATGTCCGTGGTAAGTCCTGTCTGAAGGTCGTGTAGTTGCTTGGATATGGATTGATGAAGTTGGTGCTGCAGCTCTCGGACACCCACGACCGAAGCCTCAAGAGACCCCAGCCGCGGGCACTGGTCGTCGCTGTCCTCGGAAGGTGGATGGACGAGGTGGCTCTCTATGCGGTCCAGCTGGCGCTGGATGGACGCAAGCACCGCGCCATTTTCACCTGCAACTCGATCAGAGTCCTGGTGCTTGGCCTCCAATGCTGCGAGTCGTTCGTTGGTTTCCCTCTGAAGTTCCTCGAGACGGAGGCCGAGCTGGTGTGTAGCCGCATGGATGGTGGCGATGTTCTGATGTATGGAGTCCACGGCGTCCTTTAGAAAGGTGTCCGTCGGTGAAGTGTTCGGTGTCGAGTCTGGTGGTGGTGATGGTTGGTGGTGCTGCTGTGAGTTTTGTGGAGGTGAAGGCCTACTCCGGGGATACAGGGGGCACGTGGCTTGCCCTGTGTAGTGCGAGGACCCGGAGCAGGTAGCGCAGTAGCGGCGTCGACGGCGCAGATCATGGTTGGAGCAAGCGGCTGTGAGCGAGCTTGCCCCACAGTAGTGGCACTTCGGTGCGGCGTGGCAATCCTCCGAACGATGTCCGTAGGTGCAGCAGCGTCGGCAGGGGACCGGACGTTCGCTTCTGCTAGCCTCGACACGTAGCTGCTGCCCTAATAAGGGCAGGCGTGATGTCAAGGCAGCTTCGGCTTCAGGCGCGGACCCCAGGTGGAGGCGGACCAGTGATGTGGGTCCCCGAGGTGATGAGATGCGGTTGGCCTTTACTGAAGAGGGCCAAAGGCGGCGTGCGGCATCCAGCATGAAGCGGGATGGAAGGTCCCTCGGGACCCCTATGACGACCACTGTAAGGTGGCCATCATGGTGCGAAGAAGGCCGGACCGATTCCCGGGTGGGTTCCGGTACGGCGGTGGAGGTGGTCGGCGGTCGGGGCCGGGCCGGTTCCCGGTTGGGTCCCGGCACGGCGGCGGAGGCAGTCGGCGGTTTGGGCCGGGCCGGTTCCCGGTTGGGTGCCGGCACGGCGGCGGAGGCTGTCGGCGGATGAGGCCGGGCCGGTTTCCTACTGGATACCGGTGCGGCGGCGATGTCTGCTGTCTGCTCTCTGCTCCTTAGCGGTAGGTGGCGTGGCAGGAGGCGGCTTAGTAAGTGGGGCGGAAGGCGTCTCCATGCTCCGCAGCAAGGCGGCACTGACTACTGGCATGGTGGTTCTTCCTTCGCAGCGCCAGCTCTTCCTTGCTAGCGGTGTTGTAGTAGGCCATGCCTGTGTCGAATGCTGCCCTTGTAGCTGGATCCATCTATAAGAGTCGAAGTCCACCCATTATGGCTTTTTTTTTTTTTTTTTTTTTTTTTTTTGTTAGTGGTGGGGGGAAAGGCTACTGACGCCCTAGCCCCAGGCAAGCCTGGGAGTGTGAGACTCCCCGCCCTGGACTCGAACCAGTGCGGCACTACCCACGAAAAACCCCCACCGGAAGTAGGAGGCCCATGCCTCGCTTGTGCAGTACCGCATTAAGCACCTGCGCATTTCTGGAGAAAATGGAAGCTGCGTGCCAGTGGCAGTAACAGCGAGTGAAGACTGAAATGCCAGGGGACACACATGACTTGCGCCCTGAGTGCTCCCTGGGGGGGGGGGAGTTGGAGGTGACATAGGTTGTAATTGGAGGTGTATTTGTGTTGTATACATATCAGCCTTCTGGCCTCGTCAGGAATGGGTTACCTAAAAGAAGGTGTATAAGTTCGCCTAGTGGCTTTAACAAGTGTTTTTGCTTACATGTATTCTTGAGTCATGACTTATCTTAACAGTTGGATTCTTGGTGTACTTATTTTCTAGTATTTACTTGTATAGAATGATCCGCCGAGGGCTTCATCCATGTGCCTTAATTTCTATGGTTAATTTTTTTTTTTATGCGTGCTTATCTCTAAATAGGTGAAGTGTATTTCCGCCTATCGGCTTCATCTTGATTATATATATATATATATATATATATATATATATATATATATATATATATGTGTGTGTGTGTGTGTGTGTGCTTACTGCTAGTATCTTATTTGTATATACAGTGAAATTATTACCGCCTGTCGGCTCTGTCAATTGTATCTCGTTAACCAATGTGTAGCAAGGTTGTATAAAGTGCACACATGGCGGGCTGTCTGCCTTAGTGCAGGAGCGAGCCTGTGCCACTTGCGGGGGGACCCTCAACCCCCCGGGGCCGCCTTGGTTGTGTAACACAAGGACTTGAGGGCAGCGTAATTTTGGTATGTGTGTGTGAGTTCACGCGACCTGCATCATGGCTAGTGCATTAAGGTGTTTAGATACTCTTCTATGTTAATTTCTGGTTCGCCAATGCCAATAGTGTGATCAAATAGTGACAGAGGGCGCAGGTGCTTGTCGTGTGCCGTATCGTATTTTCCTAACATTCTAATGTGATCGTTGTAGTTTTTGTTCTTTTTCGCATACAGGTTGTAGCTTAGGTGCTTGATAAATTGCTCAATTGTCAGCATTTTCAGCTCTTCGTGCATTTCAAACGCGGGAGCTTCTTCGGGTAGTTTGGCAATTATTCGCAGTATTCTGTTTTGCATCGTTTGGAGGCGCTTCATGTGCGTTTGTGCCGCGTATCCCCATACGGGGGCAGCGTAAGTTAATATGGGACGGATCAGCGTCTTATATAACGTAAGTCCCATCTGAAGTTTAAGGCTGCTGTTAAGATTTATGAGCGGGTAGAGTCTGTTAAGTTGGCCATTGGCCTTTGCTCTAACTGTGTTTATGTGGTGTTTCCAACTGAGGTATTCATCCATCTTAACACCTAAGTATGTAACATTAGTTTCCCACCCGATTGGTTCCTGTCTATAGGTGAGGGGTGGGAGAGTTCGCCTCCTGTGTCTGTGCAGATTTCTTCTGCTAAAAATGATGGCTTGGCATTTTCTTGAATTTAGTTTAACCCGCCATTTGGTGAACCATGGTTCCATGGCATTAAGAGCGTTCTGTAGCCTTAGATGTATAATGCGCGGCTGGGTTGATTGTGTAGCTAAGGCCGTGTCATCAGCGTATATGTATTTATCTACTCTGACTAATTGGGGAAGGTCGTTGATGTAGATGTTAAACAGCGTGGGTCCCAGTAAACTTCCTTGGGGTACTCCAGCGCTGATTGGGCGAGCAGTAGATTTAGCTTCACCTACGGAGATGCGAAAGCTCCTTCCGCTGAGGTAGTCTTTGACTAGGGATATCATTGAGTCTTGCACGCCTATGGAGATTAATTTTCTTAGTAGGCCTGCATGCCAAACTTTGTCGAAGGCGCGTTCAATGTCCAATAGGACCACGCCTGTGGATCGCTTGTTATTAAAACCTGCAGTTATTTTCTCTGTTATTCTGAGTAGTTGCAGGTTGTAGAATGATTAGTTCGAAAACCGAACTGTTCACTAGTTAAGATGTTATTCTTAGCGAGAAATGAGTTTAGGCGTTTCAAAACAACTTTTTCTAGGATTTTGCTCAGTGTGTTAAGGAGACTAATTGGCCTATGATTTGTTGGAATTGAGGGGTCTTTTTGTTGTTTGGGGAACATCAATATTTGAGCTTCTTTCCAACGAGTTGGGAATTTTCCATTCTGGAGGGCATGATTAAATATGTCCGCTAGTAGTTTTAAAGCGCTTGGTGGAAGATGTTTGAGCACTAGATTGGGAATCTTATCCGGGCCCGGAGCTTTTCTATTGGGTATATGCATGATTAGCCATTTAATTTCGCCAGCATTTGTTTTTCTCATTTTATTGTGAGTTGCAATGTTTCCAATGCTAGCAATTTGGTCTTCCGTTGCTGCTGCAAAATTTCTGTCGCACGGGTCAGCATTCGGTTTGAATGTTTCTTCTAATGCATCCGCGAAGGCCTCAGCCTTTTGTTCATCGGTTTCCGCTATTTGGCCTCCCGAATGTAGGGGCGGGATGTTGAAGCGAGTGCGCGTTAGGCATTTCGCGATTCGCCACACTGCCCGGTTTTGTGGACCTAGTGTGTCTAGCGTGGCGTTCCATTGTTCTCTTATGTGTTCTGTCATAAGAATGTTGGCAGCAATTCTAAGGTTTTCGTATTCGTTTTTGTGGATAATGTTACGCGTGCGCTGCCACTGACGTCTGGCGCGGTTGCGGTCTTGTATCGCCCGTCTTACTGCCAGTGGAAATGGTGTCGTCGTGTAGCTGTTTGGGCGTGTTAGCGGTACATGTCTTTCTGTGGCGTGGTGAATGACTTTCGTTATTGTTTCTACCGCTTGGTCTTGGGTTTCGTGGGAGTTGACATTGATTTCCATTTGTCCAAGTTCGGTTTCTATTAGCGCCTCAAACGCCGGCCAGTTTGCCTGTTTATAATTGCGTCTGGCTCGCTCTGGTTTGAACATTAGAGGCGCTGCGATCTCCATTAGTACCGGCAAGTGATCTGATGTGAGATCGTTTATTACCGTTGTTTTGGTGTCATATGGCATATCTTTCAATAGAGCAATGTCTAAAATATCTGGCCTTTGGTTGACATGTCTTGGTATAAACGTGGGTTCGTCAGGTCCCGTTAGTAGGATGTTTGACCTATTAACGTACGTTAGCAGTTTGGTGCCTGAAGTGTTTGTCATTCTACAATTCCAAAGGTGATGCTTGGCGTTTAAGTCACCAGCTGCAATCACCTTATGGTCGAGGCGCATAATTTTATCTACATCCTCCACGTCGATATCGCCTGGAGGATTGTATACTGCTATAATCGTTACTGCGGGGTTATGCAATTGCACATTTACCGCTGTTGCTTCCAGACGGTTTAGTTGTGGCACGTGTTTTTGATGGTGAGTTAGCGAGTTTTGGACGGCCACCGCTGTTCCTCCGCCTCTCCGGTTTCTATCGTTTCTGTAGATTTTGTACCCAGGTACCGTGAAGCGGTCTTCTGGTCCTAAATGTGTCTCGTTCAGCAGTGCAATCTGAACAGAGTTCCTGACTAAAAAGTCTGACAGTGCTTTACGCTTGCGTCGGAGGTTGTTGCAGTTCCAGTATATTATGTTTACAATTGGTGTACTAGCCATAACGAGAGTCCGAAAGTACTGTGAGATATCTGGCGAGGTAATTATACAGGTACAGTGGTTCTGTGTCTTCATCTGATAATAGTTCCAGGAGCCATTTGCTGTGTTCTATGAATTTATTAAAAGCTACATCTGGAGGGCATCCTAGGTGTGTTAGGAGTCCCCTCAAGGCCAAGCCATTTTCAAATGCTTCCCGAGTGGTGAGCGCAGTTGGGCTGAAGATTGAATCTCCCAACGGTGACTGTGGTTTCTGTGTATGTGTGTTTGTGTTGTGTCGCGTTGGGGGTGCGCTCGTGCTGTGCTGGTGGCAGACTGGGCGCGACCCGGTCTCCATCAGCTCTTGAGGGGCAGGGTTCTGGTACTGGCCGGTTTCTGCCACGACGGACCTGTGTGTACCACTGCCCCTCGGTGTTAGTGGGAGCAGTCATGTTTCTCTGCTTCTGTTCTGCTGGTTGTGGTCGGGGGGCCCTAGATATCTGCTCCCTTGGCCTTGATTTTAGTGCCGCCTGGTACTTCGGGCAACCGCGCCAAGTTGCCCCATGTCCCGTACCATTGCACAGCGCGCACTGTCGTTCCCCTGGGGGAACTCTACAGGTGTAAGAGGGGTGGGGGCCTTTACATTTGGCGCAGGTGTCTTGTGGAGCCTGACATTCTAAGTGCGTGTGATAAAGCATTTGGCATTTTCTGCATTGTTTTGGCGCTGGATCGGTCCTGTATTCTTCAATTCTAACCCTAAAATGAGCTACGTACTTGAGGCCCACTATCTTTCTATTGGCTGGTGTGTCCGCCAGTTCCACCAGGAACATGGGGAGGGGGGCTCTAAACCTATTCCTTCTGTGCATCTGCACAACCCTAAGGACCTCAAGGTTGTGTGATGCCAGTTCCTGTCTTATGTGTTCACCGGAGACTTCCGCATACAGCCCTTTAATAACAAATCTTATGGTCCTAAGCGAAGGTTCGGACATGAGGTGCAACTGTATGCGTTCCCGCTTGAGGTGATCTACAAAAGCATTGTAGTCCCTCCTGCAGAACAGTTTCACCGCATAGTCTCCGGATCGTTGCGCGATTCGTATGGTGTAGTTGTGTAGAGGTTTGTGTTTCCTATCAAAGTTGAGTGCAAGAGCGTGTATGTGTGTTGTCTGGCTGTTTTTCACGAAGATAGGTGCCAGATCGGGCCTAAACTCCGTGAAAGTGTTTGTGTGTGTGTGTGTGTGTGTGTTTGATTTTGCCTGTGCCGCCTGCGCGTAGCTCTCAGGTAACGGTGAGTGTGCTTGTGGTGTGGGTGATGGTCTTATGTCTGACAGGTCGATGAGGTCGGCGTCATGAGGTGAAGTGGGTATGATCATTTTAGCGCCTCTGAGTGGGTGTGGGTATGAGAGAGAGAGTTTGGTGTCCTGTGTACATGGTGTATCCAGTGGTCCCACTTCAGGTGTGTTGCTACGCTGAGCGCGCGCGCGTGTGCGTGGGCGTGAGGTGGGCCGTGTAGATGGTGATGAAGGTGCGGATGGCTTGTCTTTTGTCACTTTCAGAGCCTTAGCCGCTATGGACCTTTTGAGGACAGAGATGGCGGGGAAAGTCGAACAGTCGTTTCTGTACCTGGTCGCACCATCGTCAAAAATCTCCTGTGACTGTATGTGTGTAAAAATAGATGTACTGTATGTGTGTGTGTTAAAAGCTAGCTAGGAAGAAGTGAAATTTGAAGGTATGTAAAGCCTAGAACTTCTGCTGCTGTGTCACAGTTACCGCTCTTATGTGACTACAGCTAGCAGCACCTAACTTATAGCTATGGGGGGCTTACAAACTAGATAGATAGATGAAAATAGAGAAAGTGGAAGAGATAGAGCAGCTAGAGGGCGCTGAAAAGCGCGAGAAACTGAGGACTTGCCCGAAGGCGCCTTGGTTCCAGTCGTGAGACTGATGGCTGCAGCCTTGTTTCTCTACACTGCTATACTGTTTGTAGAGCTGAGTTGTGATGCAGGTGAAGTGCTCGAGGCTCCTTGAGACGCCCGGGAGAAGTGCGCGAGGTACCGTGTAGCGACCTGCGGCCTCTCGCTCAACCCGCCTTTCTCCGATGCACGCAGCCATTATGGTTTTTTTTTTTTGGAAAGGGGAGACAGAGAGAGAGAGTTGGAAGGTTGAAAGAATGGCTCATCTCGCCATTGGGTGAAGATTAGAAGGGAATAATGCAAGGGAAAGTCAGGAGAGATAGGAAAGGAAGAGTGAATGGGGAATGATGGAGTTCCGCGATAGCACCTCCGTGATTAGTGGTGAAGTTGATGTTGCTGCAGCATGGGGCTGCAACAAGGAATGGCTTGACTAGTCTCTAAACGTGACCCGTGGGTCCTGAGTACAGCGCTAGGGAGTCTTGGTGTGCTTTCAGTACTGATGTCTGGTGTTACGGGTGTGTGTGTAAGGGCATGAGATTTTGGTGGTAAGGTCCTGAAGAATCTGTTGGTGACTGCCTGCAATTTGCTCGGCTACATTGTTGACTGTCAGTTCTTGGCTGTCAAGAACTGCATTGTAGCACTTTTTGGTGTCGTTTCGGTTTCCTTTGAGCAGGTCTTCCAGAAGTGTAAGGCGTATTGGCAATTTTGCAGTTTGAACATAGAGGTCCTGGTTGGCCTCCAAGATCCTGGCGTTGACGTCGTGGATTTCCTGTAGCAGGGTGTAGAGGACGCCCAGCTCCAAGAGGAACTCAGACGTGACCTTTTTCTGGGCTATGGCATCTGTGTCTTGAAGGTTGGCTGTAGAAGTGGTGTGGGTGTCTGAGATTGCTGCAGTCATGGTAGTCAGGGCTTCTTCCAGCGTATTCAGCCGGCCGCTAATGAGCAGGACCTCTGAGTGCAGGTCCTGCACGGCGTCTTTAACGGCGCTGTCGGATGGCGCTGCTGCCTGTGGAGTGTTAGTGGTGGCAGGCAGGTGATGGGTGATGTTGGAGTCTTCCGTCTGCGTCGAGGTGGTGGTTGTTGAGGTCCTCGCCTTTTTGTCTATGGGTGTAGCGGCAGGGGCTGGTGTCAGGTGGCGGCGACTGCGTGGGTAATAGGGGCACTGCGCCTGTCCTGTGAAATGACCAGGGCCATCACAGGTGGCGCAGTACCGGCGTCGAGATCTTAGGTCGTGGGCTGCGCATTCGGCTGTCAAACTCGGCGCCCCACAGTAGTGGCACCGTGGGGGCTCGGCGCAGGTGTCGGCGGTGTGGCCGAATGCGCAGCAGCGGCGGCATGGCGTCGGTCGGGGTTCTCGGCTAGCCTCGATGCTTAGGCGCCGCCCAAACATGGGCAGGCCCTCGCGCAAGGCAGCATTGAGATCCCCGGCCACGGCGAATACAATCCGAACTAAAGGGGATATCCCTCTGGCGGACATAATCCTTGTGGCCCTCATTACTGAAGGCCATCTCTGGCGTGCTGCGGCGGTGATGAGCCTATATGGCTTTTTTTTTTTTTTTTTTTTTTTTTTTTTTTTTTTTTTTACCGTGGAGGGGAAAAATGCGTTACGCATTCAACCCCCAGCCGAAGTGCAATGGCTGAGAGGATATGTGGGACTCTCCGCTTCCTCATGCGGCATACCCACTAAAAAACCCCTCCACGTTATAACAGTAGATTGTTGTGAATCTCGTGGCTTTGCGCGGTCCCGCTGATGCACCCGCGTTAGTCGGCGAAAGATAGGAAGCTGCCGCACGTTGTGCGGGAGCGGGTGTAAGGTTGTTTCTAGGCTAACAGCCATGGAACCTGACTGCAGCCTAGGGAGTAGAGGTGATATTGGAAAGGAAATAAAGGGTGGAAATTTGAGGAGAGAATAGGACGTAGACGTTATGGATTGTACCTGCTTCGGAATTGCTCCACGAAGCTCCCAGTAGTCTTCCACTCCGTCAGTGGTCGGGCATTCCCGAGCCGTGCGTGCCCCTCAGCCTGTGCAGGAGGAGGAGCAGTGATGGGTTGCTGACGTTTGGTTTGAAAGAGCTCAGCAGAATATGCAGCTTGCTGCAGGAGAACCTGCCTCAGAGGCTGCATGAGGGCGTCGATCCTGGAGGACAGGTCGGCGGCTGAAGTCTGCTGGCTGGTGGCTGCTGCGGCGTTAGAAGCTTGCAGTTCCTGCAGCTTCTGTGTCAGGAGGCTGCATGTCTCTTCCAGAGCAGCTATTCGAGCGCCGACGTTCAGGATCTCCGCGTGGAGGTCCTGAATGGCTTCTCGCGTCGCTGCGTCTGTTGAGAGTGCAGGTGGTGAGGCCTCAGTGGTGGTTGTCTGCGGTGGAGTGGTACGGCGGGCAGAAGTTGGTGATGAAGTGCTGCTCCTTGGGTAGAGAGGGCACTGGGCTTGCCCTGTGTAGTGTCCTGTGCCACGACAGGTGGCACAGAATCGGCGGCGTCGGCGGAGATCATGCCCAGTGCACTCGGTGGTGGTGGAGTTGGTACCGCAGTAGTGGCACCTCGGTGTCGAAGAGCAGACTTCAGCGGTGTGGCCGTAGGCACAGCAGCGTCGGCAGGGCCGATGGCGTTCCTGTCGGCTAGCCTCGACGACCAGAAGTCGCCCTAATAAGGGCAACCCTGACGCCAAGGCAGCTTCCAGGTCAGCCTGGTCCTGTATCTCCAGGCGGACGAGCGGCGTTGGTCCCCGGGCGCAGTAAATGCGGGTGGCCCTCAAGCATGAAGGCCACCGCGACTGCACGGCGGTGAGCAGATGCCGGGTGGTAAGGTCCCTGGGGACCCCCCGTACCACGGCACTGAACCGGGGCGGCGTCGTAGAGCTGGGTGGAGGCGTCGGTGGCGGCGGTGTTGGCGGCAACTGCGGCTGCAGTTGCGGCGAGACTGCGGTGGCGGCCGGCGAAGCAGGGCTTGCCGGGACCGGTATCAACGGAGAGGCTGCCTCCTTGGCGGCTGCCGAGGAAGAGGCGACGGGTGCTGCCTTAGCAGCGGCGAGTCTGCGCAGTCTCTTCTTGGCCATCTTAGCGAGTCGAAGAAGAAGCTCCGTGTGCTGGTATTTAAGATGACTGAGACATGGGCACGGACTTCGTAGAAAACTATAGCATTTTTTTTCCGAGTGGAGGAAAAATCTACCTTATAGACTACCCGGACACGTCCGGAGTGTCGGGTTCTACCACGCGGCTCTACCGACTAAAAAACCTCCACCGGTGCTGGAGTGGATAAGGAGAAGGATTTCTGCGGTACCGCTGTTGCACCCGCGTAGTGCTGGTGGTAATAACTGGCCCGATGTGCGGCCGCCAGAGGAGATATTGGGTGGCGGCAGGCAGGCTTGGCCTAGGCCCAGCCTGCCCTCTGGCGAATTTCAGGAGATTATGAAGGAGAATTTAGGAGTAGGTTATTTGGACGAGTGGGAGGGAAATCGTGCTACCTAGAGTCTGCTAGGTCTTTGTGGGTGCTGCTATGCTGGCGCTGCGTCTCTGAAACAAACTAACTTATTGTTAATTGTCTGTCCTAAAACTACAATCGCAATATTTTTTTTTATTGATGATGGGGGAAAAGGCAACTAACGCCCTAACCCCAGGCAAGCCTGGGAGTGTGAGACTTCCCACCCTGGACTCGAACCAGGGTGTCACTACTCACAAAAAACCCCCACCGGAAGTAGGAGGCCCATGCCTCTCTGGTGCAGTACCGCATTAAGCACCTGCGCATTTCTGGTGATAGTGATTGCTGCCTGCCAGTGGCAGTAACAGCGAGTGATAGTGAATTTAGCCAGTGGACACACATGACTTGCGCCCTGAGTGCCCCTCTGGAGAAGTGGTTGGTGAAGATGAATGGTGATTTACGGTGAGTTTACTCAGTGTTCTGAGTGGATCTGCTGGTGTTTTCGGAGTCGTCGTCCTTGCTGGGACCTGTATAAAGCGTTTGTTGAAATTGGAGTTGTGTATAGCGGGTTGTTGTATGGAAACTGGTCGGCGGAATGGTGCTGCTGATTTAGGTGATCCTGCTGTAGCTGCGCTTGGACACTGGCTATCCGGTTGGACAGCTCAGCGGTGGAGGACTGCAGAGTGGAGATGGCGGCGGTGGTGGCAACTTGCAGGTCCAGTAGCTTCCTGGAGATGACGCTGGTGAAGGCTTCTTCTAACGCAGCTAAGCGAGCGCCGATATTCAGGATCTCAGCATGAAGGTCCTGAATGGCATCCCGCGTCGCTGTGTCAATAGAAGCTGGAGGTGGTGTGGCGTCTGTGTGTTGGGTCTGCGGTGATCGTACTGGCTGCGGAGTGGTGCGCCCGTCCCTCGGGTAAAGGGGACACTGGGCCTGGCCAGTAAAGTGTCCTGTGCCACGGCAGGTGGCACAGAACCGGCGACGGCAGCGGAGATCATGCCCAGTGCACTGTGTCGTCAAGACGCTGGTCCCACAGTAATGGCACCGCGGCGCTGAAGTGCAGGAGCCTTGGCTGTGCCCGAAGGCGCAGCAGCGGCGGCAGGGCCGGTGGCGTTCCTGTCTGCTTACTTCGACTGGCAGAAGCCGCCCTAATAAGGGCAACCCTGGTGTCAACGCAGCTTCAAGGTCAGCCGGGTCCTGAAGCTCCACTCTTACCAACGGATTTGGACCCCGGTCCCAGAAAATGCGGGTGGCCCTCAAGCATGAAGGCCACTGCGACTGCGCGGCGGTGAGAAGATGCCGGGTGGAAAGGTCCCGAGGGACCCCCTGTACCACGGCACTGAACCGGGGCGGCGGTGTGGAGCTCGGCGGAGATGGTGTTGGTGATGGCGGCAACTGCGGCAGCAGTTGCGGCGAGGGTGTGGTGGCGGCCGGCGGCGAAGCAGGGCTTGCCGGGACCGGTTGCAACGGAGGTGCTGCCTCCTCGGCGGCTGTCGAGGAAGAGGCATCGGGTGCTGCCTTAGCAGCGGCGAGTCTGCGCTGTCTCTTCTTGGCCATCTTGACGAGTCGAAGAAGAAGCTCCGTCTCACTTTTTTTTTTTACCGTGGAGGGGAAAAATGCATTCCTGCATTCGACCCCAATCCTTAGTGCAATGGCTTGGGGGATATGTGGAGCTCCCCGCAGAGTGCGGTATATCCACTAAAAAACCCCTCCACGTGTTAATCGTTATGTATAGAGTACTTTCGTGCAAACATGCATTAGTCGGGTCCCGCATAGCACCCCGGTTAGTAAGTGAGAACTACTTAGCTGGCATGCATTGCATGCGAGCGCGTTAATGCTACTTACTGGGATTGTCCATGAAACCTGACCAATACCAGTGGATAATCATGCGCTACTTTGTAAGTGTTTTATTCGTTAATGATTATGTTCTATTTCTGCAGGGTGTGCCTGCTTGTCATATTAGTAAAATGTTATTTGACATGCACTTAAATTTAGTCTTATAGTATATGTTTAGAATGAGTTGCGCTTCTGCGCTGTTGCTTCGGGAGATTTCTCCGTCTGTCAGTGGTTGCGCAGCCGCTCGTCGCTAGTAGCAGTACCGGGCTCATAGGCCTTCGTCATCTCGTTTGCCATGTAGTTGCCAAGGTCGTCTAAGTGATTGACTCCATATTGCAGCTGCCCGAAGTACGCTGCCCGCGTCGATCACAATGGGAGGCCCCTTCCCCCGGTCCGCCTCAGCTGTAGCTGAGGGCTTTAGGGCTCTGCGACGGGCTGGTACTGAAACATATGTGAAGAGAGAAAGAATAAACATATATATATTTATAGTTGTGTGTTAGAAGGGGAGAGGTTTTTAGGGAAGGAGGTTTGTAAGGTATTGTTGTATTTCGTCTGGAGTGGTGTCTTGTGTTATAGTTCTGTCGAAAAGTGATAAAGGTCTGTTGTGTTTGTTTGCTTGTGTGTCGTAGTTCCCTAGCGTTTCTATTAAAGGGTTGTGATGTGCACTTAATTTTTGATACGTGCCGTAGGTTAGCTTTTTAATGAATTGTTCGAGTGTATGTATTTTGAGTTCTGCGTGGAGTATGTCAGCTGGAGCTGTGTATGGTACCTTAGATACTAAGCGTAGAATTTTATTTTGGAATCTTTGTAAGTTTTTGATATGGTTTTCGGCGGCATACCCCCATACTTGGGATGCGTAAGTAATTATAGGTCGGATTAATGTTTTGTAAAGTGTGAGTCCCATGTTAAGGCTTAGCTGTGAGCCCATGTTGATGAGTGGGTATAGCCTGCCCAATTGGGCATTGGCTTTACCACGAGTCTGAGTAATATGCGTTTTCCATGTTAGACCTTGATCCATTTTAAGTCCAAGCCAAGTTACCGTATCTGTCCATCCAATATCTTCACCAAATATGGTAAGTGGAGGCAGGCGGTGTCTGGGAAATCTGTGATTGATACGCTTTGTGAATATGATTGCTTGAGTTTTTGGTGCATTTACTTTGATTCGCCATTTGGTAAGCCAGTCTTCTAGGTTATTAAGGGACCTCTGGAGTCTGCTGTGAATGAATTTCGTTTTTCCCGATTGGGTCATTATGGCGGTGTCGTCCGCATAAATGTATAGCTCTGTATTTTCGGTTTTTGGGATGTCATTTATATAGATATTAAATAGTGTTGGCCCGAGTATGCTGCCTTGTGGCACTCCGGCTTTGATTGGGCGTTCGGATGACAGGTGATTGTTTACTCTGGATTGAAATTTTAGGTAGTTTGCTATGAGTTTAATGAGTGAGTCGTGTATATTTATTGTTTTGAGCTTCTTTAGTAGGCCAGCATGCCATACTCTGTCGAAGGCTCGTTCGACATCTACTAATAAAGCACCTGTTGATTTGTTGATGTTGAAACCGTGCGTTATAGATTCGGTTGCCCTGATTAGTTGAAGAGTTGTTGAGTGTTTGGCTCGGAATCCAAATTGTTCTGGAATTAGTATGTTTTGTTTGTTTAGTTGAGAGTTGAGACGTTTGAGAATTACTTTTTCGAGAAGTTTTCCAAGTGTGCTTAGTAGACTAATTGGTCTGTAGTTGTGCGGTTTGGACAAGTTTTTCCCCTTTTTGGGGAAGTGGACCACGGTGGCTAGTTTCCACCTTTTAGGGTAATGTCTACTAATGAGCACGTAGTTGAATATGTCAGCCAGTAGCTTAATTGCCCTTTCGGGCAAATGCATTAGGGCCACTGTTGGGATGTTATCCGGCCCAGGGACTTTTCTCTTTGGGAGGTGCCTGATTAGCCAGTTTATTTCACTCGGGCAGGTTTTTCTCACTAAGTTGTGGGTTGCATGTTCTTTGAAAATTTCCTTTTCCTCTTCCGTTGCCTCCGTAAATTGAGGGCAGCAGGGAGTAGGATTAGGCGTGCAGATTTCTTGCAGTGTGTCTGCGAGCATATCTGCTTTTTGTTGGTCTGTAGATGCTATTGTTTGATTGTGGTGTAATGGTGGTATTTGTGTTTTATCGCGTGTTAGACAGCGTGCAATTCTCCACACCGAGTCTCGTTCGTAGTCGAGGTTCTCAAGTGTATTCTGCTATTGTTGAGAGAGATGGTTTGTTGTTCTCTCTCTGACAAGGGTATTTAAGTGTCTAACGTATTCCTGGTCTACAATATGACGTGTTTTCTGCCATCGCCGTCTAGCTCGGTTTCTTTCCGCTGCTAGCATTTGGATGTCAGGTGGTAGTTGTGATTGGTATTGCTTAGGTTTGTTTATTGGTAGAGCTTCTTTGGTTGCAGTTTTTATTGCATTTTCTAGTTGAGTTACCGCCTCATTCATGTTTTCTGCTGTATTTAGCTGTGTAGTATGTAGGTGCTTGTTGATAGTGTTTGCAAACCTATCCCAGTCTGCTTTATTGAAGTTTAGACGCTCGACTGGTGGATTGGAGGCTGCAGTGCCCTCTAATGTTATGATCACCGGTAAGTGATCGGAAGAGAGTTCGTTCTTAACTTGTAGGTTGATCCTACGAGTGAGATTACGCGTCACTGCAATATCTAGAATATCAGGCCTTTGGTTTCGGCTGAACGGGATATACGTATGTTCAGTAGGAGTGTGAATTATTATATCAGAATTATTTTCAAGGTTTAGGAGGGCCGTGCCTTCAGGGTTAGTCTCATTGCAGTCCCAAATGAGGTGTTTTGCGTTGAGATTTCCGGCTATTAGCACCCTGTTGTTTACCTGCGAGATTGAGTTAATGTCCGCTATGTTTAGTACGCCTGGGGGGGCATATGCCGCCGTGATTAGAACCTTGTTGTTGTCAATAGTGATGTAAATACTAGTAGCTTCTAGAGTTGAAAATTGCGGCTGTGGAGCAACATCATGGGCAATGCTATGTTTTATTATTACGGCCGTCCCGCCACCGCGTCTGTTTCGATCGTTGCGGTGGGTAGTGTAACCTGGCATGTTAAATCTGTCTTTGTCGCTTAAATGAGTTTCTGTAATTAACGCTATGTGTTAAGAAGTCTCTAAGTTCAGTCTTTCGTCTTTTTAAGCCGTGTGCGTTCCATGTCATACAATTGAGTTTGGGTGTGTGATTCATAGGAAGCCAGGAGAGGTGAGGAGTTGGAAAAAGTCTCTGTAGCAGGCCAGGATGCTCCGGGTCTCCGATTCCCGCGAAGTGGCCTTTTTTTTTTTTTTTTTTTTTTTTTTAAAAAGCCATAATATCACGCGAATCAATCAGATGTTAGCTTCATCCCAGCTCTTATAAATACCAGTCTCCGCAAGCTCAAACCATCAGTTCACCCTGAAGACGAGGAAGATGCACTTCTTCGAAACGTTGGTGTCAAGCCAAGTTTACCTGGCTAGAAGCCCGAGAAGATTTTGAATTAACACGTCGCCAGGAAAGCTTCAGTTCTTATTTTATTATTCGCTTGGAATTAAAAATTTCATTTTCATGGAAAAGCGCAGAGCATAACAGTTAATAAACGTCGACATCCAAGTGTAAGTGGATTTCAGCGGTTCCTAAATTGTATCACGTCAACGTTGATCACTCATAATGCCTTCTTTCCTTGTCTTGCCTTCCTCAGAAAGCGTTTTGTTATTTTTGCTGGCAGAGCTTCAAGAAAGCTAGCATTTCTCTCCATGGGTAACGTAAATGACTTGTTTTGAATTGCGCATTATGTCCTTTTGAGGTTCACACCACTACATGCAGTGCTGCATTTGAAGGCAATTATTTTATTTCCATTCACTTTATGCTCACCTACAGGATTCCTACGACCTTGTCAATAACTAATTAATTGCCTCATGTCGGCTGTAAATATTCATGATTGAGAGGTAATATGTGTTATTGTGCTGGAGGCGCCGGCTTTTACGAGCCCATGAGCGTATATTTTGTTACGGGAGCTGTCAGAAGCCTCGTCCAATTAGTTTTTCTACAGTGTTTTTCTTCGTTTACTTGTTTGCGCAGTCGTGCCACAAAAGCAACTGTAGGCACTCGATTAACATTAGACATTGTTGATATAGTCCAAACGTGCCACTTCACATGACAATATTTGGCTTTTACATACAGCTTTGAAAATTGATATTTGAAACTATATGGCTGCCTTTGTAGTCTAGTGGTCAGCGCTCTGGCTGGGGCGGTGGGATTTTTAATTTGAACATCCCTTACTCTCCGCAGAGCCTTGACGTACGAATATAGGAATGAGTGCTATCCAATAAAAATCTGTTGTATTCCATTCACATGACTTTCTCTACATCTCAATAACTATTTATTGTTAAAAAGATTATTTTTCTATGTATATGCTGATCGAGCATTACTAGAAATGGTCTTATTACTTGCTTCTGTGTGAGTAAAAGGGAAATAAGTGAGGGCACTAGGCTAAAGTGATAGTCAAATCTTTTGAAAACTGGTTACTATGTGGTTGAAATTCGTTTCATTGCATGGCAACGAGCTGACAAATTCCCGTTTGAGAAAAGTGGAAGTATTTTAAAACTGAAACGAATAACGAGGAATATCTCGGAAATGGTGTAAATGGCATAAATTATGTGTTTTAACGGGATCTACATTTTTTATAATAAGTTTTTATCTGTCGGTTTACCAGTTATACAAAAGTATTACAAAATGAAGAGGTCTTCAGAGGCTATTCCCAGAAAATGCAAGATATATATTTTATTTGCAATGTAAATATTTTAATATACAGTATTTTGATCAAAATCCTTAGAGCCATTTTTGAGAAAATCAACATTTTTGAAATTTTTTCCTTGTAAAGGATGGTTTGGGGTGGGGCGGATTTCTCTCAAAACCTTTGTGTCGCATCCTTGGAAGATTCAAAATTTAAATACCAAGTTTAGTATTTTACCGACTTTTCGTTTATGAGTTGTTTTTTTTCACCCACCATTTTCTATTTTTTTAGATACAGGGGACCCTAAAACATGTATTTCCGTGAAATCTTTAGTTGGAGTGCAATATCTTCTCTTCTTATGTACTATATAGAGGAAGTAAAAAGTACGAGTCCTATCCAAAATGAAGCATATTTTGCGTAAATTGTGTTACATCTTTTGTATATTTTAATAGTTAAATGGAGCAGATAGCTTAAAAGTTTGATATTAAGTATCTTAATTATTTGGTCTAGAAATTTACAAAATACAGTCGTTCTCCAACTTAAAAAAAGTAAGCTTTGTGCTAGATACACACTTTGATAGCTTTTGAAATCTTTATGTGGATTGCAGTTATCACCTCTTTTCATTGTTGGTTCTGTGAAAACAGCACCTTTCATTTTGGAAACATTTGGCAGTTTTGGGTGATTCATCATGTATAAATTGCTAGTATAATGATGTGATGTAAATCACTATTGCATATAAATTATCAGTATTAGGAAATAAGAGCAGAAGGATACAGAATAACATTTCTCAAGATCACAAGTGTGACGTGTGCTAAGAGGTAGGATTGCACATACTGGAACAGTTGAAAGGTGTAACAGCTTGTGTGGGTGCCACATCTGCTTGGTTTCGTAGGTGAAGGCAGAAGAAAAAAGAAACATTAGCACACAGAATGGCCAAACATAACAAAAGTCTGGCCAATCATTAACAAGGTTACTATTCTAAAATTGTACCCTTTAAAATTAAATTTAAAGTATACTGAATATTTCTTACATTGGTTAAAAAGATGTATGCATTTTAAACATTAATGAATGCTAAATATTTTTTCTTACAGTAGCGCTGTTTAATCAACATGTGCTTCTTTACCAGGTGTATTGTATCTTCAGACCAGATAATTCACTAAATAATTGTTTTGTTGTTAGTTTGCCTGCTCTGAAAAACAAATGTTATTTAGTCTTTTTTTATATATGCATAAATAGGATACAGGGCTATGCATTTATGACCATAAAATGTAGGTAAAATGAGGGAACTACTGTCAAAATAATTTTAATTAACAAACCATTTTAGTTGTACATTGTGTTTATATTTCAGGCGACAGCAAAGAAATGGTTCGGGAGAAAGCACAGCTCCTCATCCTGAAATTAATGGAACGTGATGTGATAACCCCTCAGACATTGTTCGACAAGCTTACCCCTGCCTTCTCACACAAGAATGGCAAGATTCGTGAAGAGGTCATGAACTGCCTTCAGAGAACTCTTACTGAGTGAGTATTCCTCTACAGCATATGAGGTCAGGGATACATGTGCATTAAATAATCTTGTAGTTTTCTTGATGTACTCTTAATCATTTATTCAAAACTGGTTCTGTTTTATAAATATGGGAAAGTCTTGATTTGTGGACCCAGAAATCATTGACATTCTTACTTACAAAATCCTGTAACAATGATATGTGAGTCACATAGTATTACTAGAGACCGGAACTTTGGCAGAATTCTTTTTAAATGTGCAATATCTATCTTCAAATTTAAAGTGAATCTATTATTTACATCTTTGTGTTTGAAATGCTGCAGTTTTATGTTGTCTTTTTCTGCCTTCTATTATATAAATGCCTAATTGCCTATTGCCTTTTGTTGTCTGTTCATTTATTATTAAAACAATGAATGCCTTCATTTAACACTAGAACTGCCAGTGCAGTTATTTTGACTGCTGCTAATATTTAGAAAAATTCTGAGTTTATCACTAGCATTTTCAATAATTGACTTTTAAATTCAGATTTACAAGGAATGTTTAAAAAATAGCATTTCTCTTTATGGATTTTAAACTAATTAAAGGTGTTCAATAATTGTTTGTCTATTGTCCATGTAACTCTATAGCTATGACTCCTAGTTCATTCCATAAAACTAATCTCTTGAATCAATTTACTACATAAAAGTAATTAAATGGGCAGCTGAAAAATTGAATAAATTATAAAACATTATTTTCATGGAGAAATATGTCACTTTTCTCCTACCTCACTCTCATTATTTGTATCTTACAATAGCTTTGAAAACATTCTGTTTAGATGCTTTACAAATTACTTTCTTAGTTACTTTGCTGTGCAAGGCCACAGGCACAGCATTTGCATTCATTACAATGTCATTGTGTCACTGTTCTGACATTTCTTCATTTGACACCATAGTCTCTTTTTATCTTTCTTTGGTTATTCCAGCTTTGCATGTCCTTCCTCCATATTTTTTTATCTCCCTCTTCATTTCTACCTCTTCACTGTTTTCTGGGCTTCATTTACTCATCATGTAATTCTTCTGCACGCTTCAGGATATAATTTCTATGACTTATCAAACTTCCTGTTATACTCTTGAAAATGATCCATGAATTGATGCCTGCTAAATCAAGTATGTTTTGGAAAACAATCAATTAGTGCCTGGATGTATAGAATAATTTTTTGTCATATGATCCAATACATTGACAGCAAACTTTGTCTTGTAGAAGATGTCTCAGAAGTTTTTTGCATTATTTTCTCATTCTATTTCTAAATGCATGGTACTATATAATAGGAAATTTATGTGTTGCTTTGCTTGTTAGTGAAGTGTCTCCATTTTTGAGAAGAATTGATGTAAACAGTGGATATTTCATTCCCTTTACGTTGTCAGGGATTTCTCTTCCCATATGTCTCATAGTCCCAAAAGTACTAGTGTTTTCATATCTCAGCTTACTTCCCAATTTTACTATGCTAAACAATTATCTGATGTTACATTCCTTCCCTTTTTGCAATAGAGTGCTACATTACTACATTTTCTGGAAGGCTTTCATTTGCTGCTCTCTGTTGGACTTTGCCAAGGTAGGGGAATCCATTACAGAAAAATTTTCTGTGAAAGTCTGCCAGAAGCCAGAAGGTGTTTAAGTTGGCAATTTTCAATAAATCTGTTCCAAGTGCTTGAAATGAAAGAAAATTCCTCAGTTTTCTATCATCCTGATCTGGTGTTCCTTATACTGCAACAAATAAACCTTATAAGTTCTTGAAACCTATTCCTTCACTGAAAATTTGGGGATCCCAATTGTTGGGCCATAACTTGGTGACTTTGGCTCCTGGTGCACCCTGTACATATAACAAAGCAATGAGTGCATCTATCTCTTCTAAACTCACACACCACAAGTTATTATCCAGCACTGTTTTTGCTTCTGTTTGGTGCACTTCCTTATGTGTTTCAGCATAGACTCATTTATGAATAGACACCAGGCACCGACTGCACTGCCCTTAGAAACATGCCTCTTAAAGTCCTTCACTGTCTTTCAATATGTTCTGCTGAGCAGTTCTATCATGTGAAATAATACGAAATTCAGCTACTGTCCATTCTGTTATTCTAATCTTGCCTAACAGTTTTGAGCCTACATCAGAGGGAACATCCATCCCTTCACTGTCACATCTCTCAAAATGGTCCATTGCTGCACACGATCCTCTGTAATAGGGTCATCTTCTAATGCCAATAAGTCAGATAGGTCTTCAAGGATATCATTTTTAATTATTAAAATTTCATCTGTGGGAGAACGTTACTGACACAAACACTTTGGCTGAGACATGTTCACTGTTCACAAGGCTGTGTGATGAATAATCACAAACCATAGCTATTGAGCATATTGTTGTGTATTTATCTCGACTTTCCACTGCAGACACAATAACTATTGGGAAATAAAAAGGTGTATATCAACAATATAATGCTATAAATCTTATACTGACACTATGCATATTAGCAGTCAAAATGACTGTTTGGCAGTTTTAAGTATAAGTAGTGTTAAAAACAAAAGTACTTAAGTGGAAAAAAAAAAAAAAAAAACTATATATATGTATATATATGTGCGTGTGTGTGTGTATATATAAAATTTTATATGTACAATCTCTGTAATAACTTAGGAAAAGTCACAAATTTACAATAAAATGAGGTAACAATTGTAGTAGAAACTGGGCATTAAAAACTAAAAAACAGTCAAAATGACCAATTGGTGGTTCTGGTGTTAAAAGAGATAACAGTAGGTAAGGGTTTTAATTATCACTTGTGTTTATTTGACTTCCTATTGATCATACCTCCTTCAAAAGCAACAATGAGCACTGTAGATAAAATATAGTTTCATTATTGTTATAAATTTCTTTTTCTTTCAGTTTTCATTGTGGCATTGTGCAAGGGAACAAGTAACATGCCAGATTCAGTGTCCCTTTATGCAGTAAACTGCAAAGGTGCATTAATTCTTTCAGATCCATGTATTTTCTACTGAGGTGAAATCATTTTGCGCAGTATAAGAGCAGAACTACAAAAATAAATATTTCATCCCTCAACATATCAATCAGTACAACCAAACATAAAAATGCACTTTTCAAGGGTACTGGGAAGATTTGTTTGCCTAATGGCAATTGCAATTTTAAGCTGAAAATCACAATTTTTAGTAAATAATTAGGCATATGTAAGGTTTTTCCATATTGCATTTTATTGTCTATTTTAGTTATTTGTAATGCCTTTTTGCCTACTTGTTTTAATGATTTGTAACTTCTGGTTCCTGAACATTACTATCAAATATTGAAATGCCACTTCTATAAAGTAAAAGTTTTTTTTTTTTTTTGTGAAACTGAAGAATACTCTATGAAGGTATTGATTAACTTAAGATATTACTCTTTTAAACAGATTCACTCCATTATTTATTAACAACATTGAAAGAGGAGAGTTTCCATTAATAAGAACATGCAATCATTGCCTTGTTCTATATGTGCTACTTTTTGGGGATATAGAGTGATCTGAAAACTTCTTCACTATTATAAACGTCATTTACAAGAAATTGGTGACATTAATAATGTCATGGGCTAGACCCGACTGTTGGCCTCATGCCTGTGCAGAGTAGCTGTGCTGAACTTTCAGCCAAACCACATGGGGAGAAGACGTGTCTAATTGGAATATTGGCTCTCTTCTATGGTACCTTTGGGACCCCATAACTTTGAAATTACTGTATCACAACTCCTTAATTTCTTAGCAAAGCTGAGTGTGCACTGTGGTGCAGTGTGCTAAAAAATAATAATTATCAACTTACACACGTGTGAATTAACCAAATTGTTCATAATACAAAAACTTATTGTAACTAATATGTAGTTAAGTTAGTGCTGCTTACCAGCACTTCTTGCTGGATACCAGTGATGTAGTATACCAGTAGCTGGATATCAGTTGCAAAGTTGCTGGCTTTCCAGTAATGTTGTTTAGAATAGGTAGTTTGTTTTATTTTGTTTCAATTAACGTTTACTCTCTTTTATATTCTAAAGCTTTATCTACTAACTTCTAATTTTTCAATTTTAATTTGTATGCAGTTAAATATCTGAAAATGTACTAAAAATAATTTGTAATGTTTTTTGGAAAAAATTAAAGTTAGAATATATCCTTGGTATAGTTAGTAGGGCAGCATATTCAGATTTTATTTGCACCAGTCTAAATATCTGAGAATTATAGTGTTTTACTTCACTCAATGTGACAATCCAATAATGTAACAAATAGAAAACGAGAAAGTGGCCCAAGGAAACCAATAATAGTATCATTTTTTTTTTTCTCTCTCTGTTGGTCAATTGTTCTTTCTCACTAGCTGTAAGTTGGAAAGTTAAATCGGGCTTGTTGAAAAGTCCAAAGCCATGACTTGAGCATCAAACTAAAGATCATTTGATATAAATTTTGTTGTGTGAGTCATTTCTTCATGTTTGGGCACAAGAAGAAATCACAGGTGCCCTAGTCGGTGAATATTAGAGTGGAGCATAGTTTATGCAGTTTGAATCCGCCATGCTAAGCAACCTTCCATTCAGAGCAGTGCTGTTCCTCACCAAGGTATTCCAACATGTGCCTCACCTTAGGCCACTTTCCGCGCGAGTGGAAGGTGGCACGGGTGGTGTGCATTTTGAAGCCTGGTAAGAATTCTGCACTTCCTTCCAGCTACCGCTCCATTAGGCTCCTACCTACCCTCTCGAAGGTGCGCTTATCGCCGCAGGTAGTCGACATTCAAGCCATCCCTCTCCATCAGTTCGGATTCCGTCCTGGGCACTCGACAAACCAACAGCTGCTGCGGGTGGTAGAGGCTGCCACCCTGGGGTTCCAGGACGGGGCCTTCACGCCGGCGGTGTCATTGGACGTCGAGAAGGCCTTCTCAACCACCTGGCATGAGGGTCTCCTCTTTAAACTCATCCAGATTGGCCTACATACACAGATAATCAACATCTTACACAGCTTCCTACACCGACGCACCTTCGTAGTAGCAGTTGCGGAGCAAATATCTACAGCAAAGAGGCGGAGTCCCCGAAGGCTCTCTGTATTATCACCCACCTTGTTTAGCCTTTTTATGGCAGACTTCCCAACAGTGCAGGGCGTCAACATGGCCCAGTTTGCTGATGACGTCCTGCTCTACCGCACTTACAGGAACATACGCAGAGCCTTCAATCCCATACAGAGACACCTCCGTCTCGTCCAGGACTGGTGCAGACAGTGGCGGATGTTCGTTAACCCGGGCAAAAGTCATGCTGTTCTGTTCTCCAGAAAACGCCCCGCAATAAACCAGATACCCAACTTTTCCTATCAGAGCCAAAGGATAGAGTGGGGAAATTCCATCAAATACCTGGGCGTCACTCTTGATAAGGATCTAACTTTTCGTGAACACGTGCGGGGAACGTCGGACAGAGCGAAGGGGGTGGTAGCCTTCCTTTACCCTGTACTGGCCTCCCAGATGTCGGTTCACTTAAAGTTAGGTCTTTTCAGGGCGCTTATAGTCCCCCTGATGCTCTGTGCCTGCGAAGTGTGGGGTATGGCAGCAGACTCCTGGCTTCTCTGGTTACAGCGGGTACAGAATAGAGGACTCTGTATGTCGACGTTTCCCTTTGAGGCTACTACATGAAGCTTCGGCCCTCCCATATGTGGAAGATGGCATAAGGCGCCGGGCTCAAAAATTCTATGCAGATTGGGCTACCATGAGAACGCACTTGTCAGATCACTGGAGGAGTACTTACCCACGCCGAAAGAGGCGGTTCCGGGTTCCCCGCATGGCTTGTGGGCACCCCCTGTAACAACAGCTTTAAACCAGCCAACAGCGTAATAGCTGAACAAAGCACTCCCCCCTCCCATTGGGAGAGGTCTATCAAAATTCACCAGCATAATTAAGTAAAAATAAACACCAGTGAGTAGTGAAAGGATGCTGTTCCTGAAAAATGCAACCGCTCGAGGAGCCTACCTAGCACTACCTCCTTACCACCAACGCTCGAAACCTCAAAATTTAAACCTCAACCTTCACTTCATTCCTGTGGTTAAACCCTTACTAGGGTAGGCACACAGCAACAACATCAAGGCTCACCACGAGCCTACTAGACTCGCACGTACACAGTTTGACAGTAACAACTCCAGATGCATGTGCTTGTGCATTGTTGAGGTGAAAGAGCACTCTTCTTTGCCAAATTGGGCTAATAACTTACTAAAATATTGTCCAGTAATTGTTTTTCCTTTCTCTAGGAAGTCAGTGAGTATAACATCTTTTTCTTTCCAAAAAAGTATTGTTGTTGCTTTTCTGGCTGATGGGACGATCTTTGCCTTCTTTGGAACACATTCAACTGAAGCAATCCATGACTTTGACTGTTGCTTGGCTTCCAAAATATAATGATGAATCCAGGTGACAATTTGGTACAAAAAGTCCTTTGGATTTTGCATAAAAGTTCCAGATAACATTTTAAAATTGAAAGCTGCACCAGCTTGTTATCAGCTATGAGCAATTGCAGTATCAGTTGACTCGATAACTTCATCTCCAACTTATACAAAGCAAGAATTGTTATTCCCATCACACACCCATTACCTCTGCCATATCGTGAATCTTTTACATTCAGCGAGAATAATATTGTGGACTTTTTCATTGATTTGCTCAGTAACCACATGTACCAGGCATTCTGGGTGTACCTCATCAAAAACAGATGATTGACCACATTTAGAGTCATTTAAACTATTGTCATAAATGATGAAAGGTCCCCATAAGTTGCATCCAATTTCATTTTTATCTCCTTGCAATTTTTCCACCCAAAAGTAAAAGGTGAATGACTGAATGATACTGCAATTTTTTCATTTTGGCAAAAGCATGTTGAATGACTAACTGAAATAACTGCCAAATCCAAATTAACATATTAATCAGTACCAAAATTGTTTCAGTGATTTGTAACGATTGACAGTATATGTTGCTAAGGCAAGTTGGTTTTATCAATACCATCTATTTTGAAACCAGTGTACTGTTTGAAATGCCCTTGTATTATCACATTAACACTAACCAGTAACTATACATTTTCTTTTGTTTTGAGACTACACAATCTGTAAGATAGCTTTAACTTTAAGAATCATAAAGGTTCATGCTTTAATCAATATATGCAGGTGTATATTTATAAAATTTGCAATGTAAGATAAAATCCCTCTTAGCTCTCATGAGTGAATGGGAAAACTGTGCATTTGTGTGAATTGACTCAAGACAAGTTTGATATGTTCTTGCTTCATTAGTGATTCAGACTCCAGTTACACATTGGAGAAACTGTGTTTGCATCATCAGCACATCATTTTATTTTTAGGCCAACAATATGACCTAATATCAGTATTACCAACCTGTATGATCAGCATGGAAATGTATGATAATTTAGGTATAAATAGGATGTGTAATCCTAACATGTATAATGTACAATAATTAAAAGTTCTAGAGAGTAATAATATACTTTTATAATCCACTTTATACTTTCCCTCTATTAAATTTTGTTCCATAACATTATTTCTAGCTGTTTGTACAAGTACTAATGTGATTTTTTGCTGAATAGCAATGTGCCTGAAGTTGCAACCATGGAGCTAATAGAATTCCATTATAACTCTATGGTTGCAACTGTTCATACAGGGAGGAAAAAAAAAAAAACAACAAAAAAACCTGGTAACATTATTCGGCTTGCGTAAGTGGTAACTAGGCTTACATAAGCAAAGCACCTCCACCTGTTACTAAATTATGTAGGATTATTTAAGCAATCTTGGTTTAGCATGTACAAGTTTAATTTTTTACATATAATTATGAGGTTACTGTCTGCCTCTTAGTGTAGGAGTAGCTTGTCTGCCTCACAATCAAGGGTTCTTTTTTTTTGGTAGTGTTTAACGCCTGCTTTAACTACTAATGGCACCGCAGGTGGTGACACTGATGATACATGAATGATGATGGAGCACCGGTGGAATGCGATGGCGGGGGAAACCGGAGTACCCGGAGAAAATCCACCCAGTGCCACATTGTCCACCACAAATCTCACATGCGGTCGCTTGGGATCGAACCCCGGCCATCTAGGTGAGAGGCTAGTGGTCTAACCACTCGGCCACGGCGCGGCCCGTATCAAGGGTTCGAATCTCACTTATGAATAGTGACCTGGATAATGCTCTTTTTCAGGATTTTCCCTTATCTTGAGAAGACAGAGTTCAGTAACTTTAAGCTCCATGAACCTCAAGATAATTTGAGCATCATTTCACTGATTCATCGTCCAATATGACTAACCAGGTTAAACTGACAACAACAATAATGATAATGATAATAATGATGGTAATAATAAAAGTAGCTAATTGTGGAGGCTTAAATTATACACCAACAAGAATTATTAAGCTGCATGGTTCCCTACTGGAATGCAACTAGATTGGATCATCATTTGCTTTCTTTCCTTTGTTCAAATGTTTTTACTTGACATATATCTTTGGTTATGGTATATTAAAATTAAGAAAAACTCATTGGACATGCATATTGTGAGTCAAATTCATTTGCTTATTGACTCAACCTAAATGATTATTTTGAAAATTATAATAGGGAAGTTATTTTATATATGAAGGTGCAGGGGGATGAAGGGGGAATTCAAAAAATTTCGAAATTGAGATTATTGCACCATCTATTGCTCATGTGGTGTTTTACCGGCTAAGAAGGGGGAATGTCTGCGTGTAAATGCTATGAAGGGGGAGTGTCAATAAACAAAGGGAGTTTATCATGGTAGCACCTGTTACATTGTCGCTTAACAGAATTTGATATGTCGAGTATCAAGTTCTTGCACTAATTTTGTGTGTTATTTAAATGGTAGCACCTGTTACACTGTCGCGTAACACAATCTGGTATGTCGAGTATCAAGTTCTTGCACTAATTTTGTGTGTTATTTAAATGGTGTTAGGTATTTTAATTATATTCTAAGTAGTAAAAAATGGAGACCTCTGATGAGAACAGTGAACTGTAATGAACATAATGGATTCAAAACTGAAAATGGCAGTAGGAAAAGAAAGAAATCTGGTAAAATGTCTGACGTATAACTAATTTCAATTTAATGGGTTCAGTAGATGAACGAAATACATATCTGCATATGTGGTTTAATAAGTGTACAAGAAATTCAGACTCGACACTCACGCCAAAACGAGGAGGAAGCCAAATTTCATATGTCATACCCATAGAATCAGATATTTGGATTCTGAAAATGCTGTTATAGCAGAGCAACAAAGCCTTTCTCTCTATTCATGAAATAGGAAAGAAAAAACTTGAAATTCAGCAGAGAGCTCTGAAGCAGACAGGATTGTGGAGGCAAGCATGACAATAGGCCTCATAGACTTTTCTGATGACAAAAAAAGTGTAGTAATGCAACATATTCAGTCTTTTAAAGGTAGAAGTAGACACTATAGTTTACATGATTCCTCAAAAATTTATTTACCCGAGGATTTAAATGTTCTGAAAATGCATGCCATGTACAGTCAACAATATACTGGCAATCCACTGTCTTATGGGTCAAATATGTCCATCTTTATGAAAAAACTCAATACTTATCCTTTAGATATCCATGAACTGATAAACCCGCAGTTCGTGTGATGAGTTTAATGTTAAAATAAAAGCATTGAAAGCAGAGATTAATAATTTGTCCAAGTCACAAGAGTTATCTGAAGTACTAGAAACAAGAACAAGGAAATTGAGATCCTTGAAACAGAAAATCAGGTGCACAAAATGAAAACTCAAGCATTTTATAAAAGGAAAAAGGCAGTAAGATTAAGTAGGAAAGACGCAACTAAGGAGGTCTTTCGCTTCCTCCACAATCTGGTCCATGAAGAAAAGAGATTTGACCATGTTAAAGTCACTTTTCCCATCAGGGGCCATTCATACATGGAACCTGACAAAAACATGGGACTCATTGATCAGAAAACAAGAGCCAAAATTCCTAGTGACTGGGCAGAGGCCTTCAAATCAGCAAGGAAAAAACCCTTCCCATTTCATGTGATAGAGCCAGAACAAAGTCTTTTCCAATCTTGGACTACTCACTTGGCATCTGCCAATATTAAAAAATGTCACTTCAAATCCAGACCAATCAAAGAGATTAAAATTTCGAGAGCATCCAAGATTAATTAAACATCGTTTTACATACCATAGGTTATTTACATCCTCAGTAATCAGGCTCCTCACCACTTAAAGAACGAGTCATGCAGGGAAATGAATTCCACCTACCTGATTATTTATATGAAGGTGAGCAATAATAAAAATAATAATCTCAAAAAAAAAATGATTTTAGGCAATAAAAAGGTAACCTACTAAAGTCATTTTCTTTCCTTTCTAGATTTTCTTCAAAGGAAAATTATGTTGATGGGAATCACTTGAAGAAATTTTGTGGTAAAGAGGTCCAATTATACTTTTTGTCACTTCTCATCAAGGAGCAAACATAGAGATGTTACTTTCACATTCTTAATTTATATGAAGGCTAGAAGCAATATCTTAGGGGAAAAAGTACATACTTTACACAACAGCCAAATAATAATAATAATAATCATAACAACAACCTAACAAAATTATTTCTTTCCTTTCTTCAGCCTGTTCCTGTTTCAAAGGAACAACATATTGCTGTAAATCACTTGAAGACATTTTGTGGTAAAAAGGTAGAATTATACATGCACCATAATGAGCGAACTTATAGATGCTACTTCTCACATTTTAATAGTGATTGAATAAGTGCTTGTTAATTAATGCTAGAAAAACATTATAAAAAAGGTTGGTATTCCCTCTTCTTGCTCAAAATACTTGAACAATATTTTGTAATTTCAATTTTATATTATATCTCTGTGTTTGGTACTTGCTTTTGCGTGTTCTATTTCATAGAAAACATAATTAACATAAAACGTAATAATGTGTTCATAATTGCAATAAAACAACATTTGGAGTACTTAAACTTTGAAAATCGTCTCCTGTAAAATTTACTTTTTCTGACATTCCTCCTTCATTCCGTGTGCCCTTCATATATGAATTTAGAAACAGAATCTTGATCTGCAAGAAAAATTAACAAAAAATTTAAATTGATTTTTTACAAAGTTAATAAAGGTAATATTTCTGAGAAACATAAGGAGCAGCTATATGAATGTCCAGGTGTAAGATGAAGCCTTATGTGTAATTGCTATTGTTCCAGGCATGGTGCACAGTTGCTTTCAGTATCACGCCTTGTTCCATCAATAGTGAAGCTTTTGGGGGATCCCATGGCAAGCGTTAGAGATACAGCGTTCAATACACTAGTGGAAATATATAGACATGTAGGAGATCGTCTGCGTGTGGATCTACAGAAGAAACACAATGTTCCTGCCTCCAAGTGAGTATAAAGGTGTAATGAGGTCACAATTAACACTTCTACAGAGTGCACATACATCTAATAAAGCAGGTACAGACTCAGTAAATAAGAATATCTATATAACATGGAAAATGGGCAGCTTTTACTTATGTATAATATTACATCTTTAAATTTACTCCTGTCTTCAAATTTCTGAAATACATTATATGATTTTTTCCCCTTTTATTATTATTTTTATCATTATTATTATTGTTATTATTATTGTTGTTATTATTAACAATAATAATTTATTGTTATTGTTATTATTATAATAATAATAATATTTGGCTATTTTTTTAAGATTCACGGTTTTAGTTGCCCATGGTATGCAATACAATACTCTAATCTTATCCAGATAATATTTTTCCAAATTTCGAGGTGTGTAGGAAGTAATTACAGTAAACCTATCTTCTATGGTCCCCTTATTAAACATGAATCTGTCATAATGAAAATATTTCATGGTCCTATGAATTTAGGGATGAAAAACGAAATTAAATTCCCTTTATTGAAGTGAAATTGTGTTATGCAGACAATTAACAAGTATGCCTTGTGATAGAAAATTCCTGGTTCTGGAATCATGTAGATTTAGAAAATTTTCAGGCACTCTGTGAAAGTTTGCTCTTCTAAGTTGAGACATGACCATTTTGCTCCTACCAGACCAGCCTGGGGGAGGGGGAGTGCACTAATAAAGTCTGAATGCTGAGAAACCCTGTCAGAGCAATTAAACAGCAAAGTTAACAATTGATGGTAGATAACACAGCTGATTGTCTTTTTATTGTTATGCTGTTCTTTCCAATTCACACCCTTTAATGACTTTTCAAGCAGTATAGAATGCAGCTCTTAATGTATATCTCTAAACCTATGCTGGTGATGACTTAGGGCCAGTTTTACAGTTTAAGCTTAAGCTGAAGCTTTAGTAAGGTACAAAGGCCACTTAAGCCAGGCTTATATTTTGGTTTGAGCTTTGTGAGTCTCACTTTAGGGCAACAAGGTTTGGTTTTATTGAATTGAACAACTTTGCAGAGCAATAAACTTGGCAACACTTGCAGGTCAAGTTTCATTGTTTGCTTATAGTGTCAATGTTCTTAAAATACGTTTCTAAGAGGTTAACCAGCAGCAAACAGTTTAAATGATCTAAGTCAGGTCAAAACAAATTGCGAACTGATCTTCTAAAGAAGGGAGCATTCTTCCCCAAATTGTGAAGGAGAACAATTGCAATAAAGTGATCATACAAACAGTGTGGGGTAAGAAATGCCAAATGTGGGGAGGGGGGGGGAGAAATTGCAATGCAAAGAGTGAGTGGAATGGGTTATGGCAGCTCTGCATGCCATAGATAATATGTCCAGCTGCATTACCATGCTTTCAGTTGCATATTATAACCTCAACATTTAGAGAAGCGTTGCTTCTGACAAGACACTTTGTTACTGCATTATAAAGTGACAAAATAAATGCTACAAAATATTAGATGTGGAATGAAGAATAAAATTCAGTTAAGATTAATTGCACATGTATTGTATCATAAAAATTGTCTGTTAATGATTGTGGACTCGACTTAATCAAAATCTCTTGCAGAATTCTCACTCATTCCATGTGTGAGAATGTTTCTCATTCTAAAGATCTTTAGTCTTTAGTTTGAATTTTGGGCAAAAATCCTTTTTGTTTGGGGGAGGAAGGGCCTTTGTTTAATTTTACTCAATCACCCCTCACTTACCAATCCAATTCACCCCTCACTTACCATATAGGTTAAAATAATGCATTTATTTATCACTTAATATTGTCTTCTTCAGATAATGGCATGCGGATTCCTCAGCTTAAACTGTAATTCAGTTCGGTTTAGTCCAGGCCACAAATAAGTTCAGCTTATTGCCTGAACTAAGTACTGTAAAACTCTACTGTAGCTTAAACTTCCTTTTAAGCCTGATTTGAAGCTTAAACTTAAACTATGAATCTAAGCCTTAGTCCTGCAGTATCTTCATGGATTTCAAAAATGAAAGTTGTGATAGATCTTAAAATGAAAGCCAAAGATTTATGCTAGTGAATGTCAAATGAGTGTAAAGTAGATCATGAAGGTGTTCAGTGTAGGCAAAATTAAAGCTTGTGAGTTTTAAAGAAGAAAAAGTTTTGTTTTCTAATTTGTTTTGTTCTAATTTGGAAAAGCCAATCTGTAAAGAAATTGCTACTAGAAACAGTAACTTCGGAAATGCAGGGTTTCCACAGGTTACTGATAGTAAAGAAAGTGAGGATGAGCAACAGGAGTTAAAAAATTCTGGGGTCTTCTATTCACATGCCTTTCTCTATAAATTATTGTTACAAAACATTATTCCTTTATCAACATCATAGTAATCAAAATTAACATTAAAAAGAAATGATTATGTTACTTCCCTCTAAGTAGAAGGGAAATAACATAATACACTAGACAAAAGCAATAGTCAAATCTTAAAAATAAATAAATAATTGAAATTCGGTTTTGTTTGCGTAGCCAGGAATAAATGAAAGAGAGATCAAACGAAAGGTGAACTCCAGCTTGATAAAAGTTTAAGTGTTCTGGAAATATGCATTTAGAAGTGAATGTGAGTTGTTCCAGAATAAACAAAACACAATTGCATATGAATAATAAAAAAATAAAAATAAATAAAATAAAATGTTAAAGACAGTTCAGTATGTTGCAACATCATCAGTTATCTCTAAAGTCAAGTCCCCAATATTAACACTTAAGTAAAACAAGCCTTTAGAAACCATAAAATAATTGGGGGGAGGGGGGAGAGGGAGTGTTACATTCATATGACTTTCTCTATCCATTCTCCAATGAATAATTCTTAAAACTTGTTCTTCTATCATCTTCACACTAATCGAGATAAACATTTGTAGTTATGCTTTTATTGTATATTTTCTTTTCGATACAATGTGAATAGGGAAATATATTAGGCTTAAGCAATTCAAAGCTTTAGAAAGGTGGTCGCTGTGTGATAGTTTTGAAATGCCATTCTCTTTGCTTCACCAGGAGAAAGAAAACAAATAATGACTTCCCACTTGAGAAAATTTTTAAGCATTACAAAATTGAAACAGTGGCATGTATATTTTTCTATGTAGTTAGTAGTATGTACGTTTTTGTATATCTTACCATTTATGCAAAAGCCATCCAGGATGAAGAGGGCTTCAGAGACTATTTCCAGACAATTCAAGATATACATTTTATTTGTGATGAAAATATCTTACACATCTTGCGTTTTAATCAAAATGGTTAGAGCCATTTTTGAGAAAATCAAAAACGATAGTTTGGAGTGGGAGATTTTTTTAAAATGTTTAAGATGCTGATTTAAATACAAAGTTTGGTATTGTTTTTGAGTTATGCTGTTCACACATGAGGTATCTCGCAACCCAAATAACATGATGTTAGTTGCATCTGTAAAGCTCTGTTGATTGTTTAGTGAATTTTGAAAGTTCAGGGTGATGAATGAATATTTATGATGGAGTTCCTGTCTCTGTACAGCATGAATTGTTTGCTGTCACTTTTTCTTTGAAATTCTTCATATTATGGTAATTTTATGTGACATTTAGTTCACTAAGTAGTGTATATTCTAATAGGCTAATTTTTCAAAAAGAAACATCCTAAACTTAATGTGTAGATATCCCACTCATTTACTTGATGCAAATTTGGAAGGTTAAATTTCTGTGTTCTTCTACAGCAACATATTTCTTTTCACTTTAACTAGGTTATTGAAAGATTTCTAAAGGTTTACACAGTAACAATAACCTGAGTAATCACTTTTGGTTTACAATTAACCACCGCTGCGCAAAGTTTAATAGTTGATCCATTCAAGCTCAAAAAAACTCTTGTCAGTTCAATAAACTTGTTAATAAACACTTCAATCAGTTACCTGAGGCTAATTATTGGTAATATAGAACATATTCAATTACTGGGATTAGAGTTACCTATGGATAACCTAATGATAAGGGTTATCTTGCGCACTATTCACTACTACAAGGATTAACTAAGCTTGTGCTTCAAGGATATTTTATAATTATAATGTTGCCAGTCCTGAGCTCTCTGTTTTTGTTGCAGGTTTACGCATCATGGAATGGTTTTAGTATGAGGAATATTTCTATCTTTGTTAAAGAGACTGGTGGGAAGAATTAAGATATTTCTGTGTGAGGATGGCAATGACACAAATTGATAATGACACTGAAACCTTATTATTGCAATTATTTTTGGCAATGAACAAATAAAAATGAAATTATGTAGCATCTGTAAACTGCTTATGGAGTCTACGGGAACAGGCTCAAACACCAGTTATTTTTAGTGCAAGAAAAATATTAATATTTCTAGCTCCTGCATTTAATATGATATATCTACAGCATCATACTTTCTTTGATTTTATTTACAATGTAAATAATTTAATGGACATAATTTTGTAATTACAGAAATAATCACATAAAATTGTGTCAATTTTCTCAGTATGTGCTATATAGCATAGGTACTACTTTTACAGCAGAGTTATTTTCCTCTAAACTATGTATTTCACAACCTTCACATTAACAAAAATACCCTCCAATAGAAAATTAAGACTGCTACTTGAATTGACTTTGGTATTCTGCCCCAACTTCACTTCTGATTTCACGAACATATTATCACAGCATGGAAGGTCAAAAGCCAAAATGTTCTCAAGAGTTACATCATAAAAATTTAGAATTTTGTAACCTTCCACATTATGACTTGGGAGCTTAGCTTCAGAGGGATTTTAAAGACCCTTGCTGGAAATGATTGCAAATATCTAAACTACACGAGAAGAATTAGTATTCAACTAATATATATATTGGTGAGATGAGATATGTGACTTGATTACTAAACTAACATGCTTCCTCCTCAAAGGTCTTGTGCTTGTTTGATGCTGTTGTGCCCCCCCCCCCCCCCCCCGTCTCTCTCTAGCCCTCACATTAGGTGCTTTTGGCTATTTGCCAACTTATTTAAGCTAACTACAACACCTACACTTAGTGATCGCCACAATATAACAGTAGTAAGATTTATATAACACAGCGAAGTGAATATACTTATATTTAAATCTTTCTCAAAGCGAAATAAGTGAAAGGAAAGGAAGTTTACAATTCACATAAAATATTATAGTGCTATTATTATGCTTTCAAATAATTAGAAAATATAGAAATATTTGGAATATGTAATAAAATGCTTTGGCTTTGGGCTAGTAATATTAATAAAATCAAAACATTAAATTACTCACTGAGTCCAGGCAGAGGATTAATAATTTAGCCAAGTTAACCAATGAAAGGTTTAAGTTGAATTTGGAAAGCCAAAAAGTTTCCCTGATTTCTCAGTAGCCCAACTTTAGTTAAAATTACCCCAAAATAATATCCAGATGTACACCAGATGAAGGTTTCTTAGTTACTCTTTGAATAGCTTCCATGATGAGCCATCGCTGGGAGTGTGTTTTAGTGCACACTCTCTGCAAGTGTCATGGAGAACCAAAATTTTCTGGAGCAGTGAGCACAGAGAAATAAATTATCCTGCTGTGACGATTGAAAGCACTATTGGCGCTGCCAGCTTACCAGACATGGACATTTCTCTGTGCGTTATTTCCATCCAGCTGTCTCATTATTTGGCCTGGATGGGAAAGTGTGGCATCACATCTTTTATCAACCCAGAGCTGTAAGTTATGTAGCCCATCTTCCTTTTGCACTTGCATTAATGGATAAATAAAGCTATATACCATAAGCAAAGAATATGGTGTGAATAGAACCATGAGGTTTCTTTCTTCTCTTCTTGAATATTTTTTATAATGTTCCTATTAATTCCAAATGCTTGCATTTTAAAACAAGCTTTTCCCCTGGTCATGTAGTTCTGATTGCTGTTCCTAGCTAGCCTTATACATTGCAAATGGTCCTGTAGTTAATAATTTCCTGTTCTGTTCTTACCGTTACATAACAAGGAATCCTTCTGAGTAGTTTAGGACCATCTTGGAACTTTTGCCAATGTTTTCCTTCTGTTGTAGTACCATGACTCTAAATCATTGTTTTTCTGAGAACAGCCAATTAATTATATGTGGGTAAGGAGAGACTAAAGATTGAAAGTTTGCATAATTATGACTACTTTAGCTCATTTTCTTTGGATTCTATCATGGCTGATATACTTTTGCTAAATGTTTTTAGCAAGCAATACTGTGTTAACATCCAGGTTGGAACTGTGGGTTGATTTATGCAGTAAAAAAAATCTGATGTGTTTCATTCACATGACTTTCTCCACATCTCTACAATAAATTATGTTAAAAAGCTTATTCTTCTATTTTGTCCCACACACAGTATCCTATACTATTCTTAGGATCATAATATTGTGAACTTCAATGCCAGGATTGGATTTCGAGGCTTAACACTTCTGTACAGATTAAATCAAGCTGACTTAACACTATAAGTAGCTTTACCAACTATTGACTTATTAAGAGTAAAGCTATATTTACTTTTGTTGATTACAGTTCTTTGTGGTATGATGCACCATGAGTTGATAGTCACATGATGTTTGTTTAGGGGAATAAAATTAAAAAAATCATATTGCTTCTGAATGAAAGATGTGCCCTATAAAATGCGGTGGTAAGATTATTTATAAACACTGTTGTACTGTTATCATGGCTAAACTGAATAAAATCTGTGTCATATGTTATTATTGCTAGCCTTGTGCTGGAGGTAGCGTAAAGTAACTGCATTGTCATAACATTTTTTTATGGTATTTCAAATTTAAGAGAATGTATTTGTGAAGGTGTTTTTTGTAATGGTTACTGATTCACTTTAGTATTATACAAAAAAAGTAAATAGTGTGAAAAAGAAAATGCCTCTATGTAGTACATGTGACTCTAATGTTTATAGTAAACCACATAGAGTAACTCATTTTTTGTATTTTTCAAATAGTGGCAAATCTCTCAAAAGATAATGGTTTGTGATAGAAGAAGGGGGATTATTTCCTGGTTAAACAAGAAAAAATAACTTAGGTTCATTAAAAGGAAATAGTAAACTTTCATGTTTGACAGGGAATGATCAGATATTTACTACATTCTGTCATAGATTTAAATTCCCATAAAATATTGATTTTGAATTGGTTCCAAAAGTATGTTGAAAGGCCTAGAAAAAGTGTGTTTGTTAGACAACATAATGATTAGACTTACAAAACATGAAATGAGTAGAATTATATCATTGCTCTCTGACAGCCACAAAGGGATAAGATAAGTTTCAAAAACTATCAAAAGTTAAACATGAATCAGTTCAACATTTATCTAAAAGTATAAAGATAAAAATAAAACTAAAAGAAAACATCTTATGTGTTGCATTCACATGACTTTCTCCACCTGTTCTGCAAACAAACTATTCTTACAAAAGATTATTCTTTTAACTACATCATGGATATAGTCAGTCGAGATATACATAGTAGAAAAGGTGGTGTTACAAGAGACATATGAAGCAAATGATGACTGCATTGAGGAGAGTTTAAAACTGAAACTATAAAATATGTATGACATAAGTTGTGTGTTTTAACAAGCTTTACATGTTTTATGTAGTAAGTTTTTGTCTAGCTCCTATAGTTTACCAGTTATTCAGAGGACATCCACAATAAACAGTCTTCAGAGGTTCTTTCCAGAAAATTCAAAATATTCAATTCATTTGTCATAAAAATATTGAAAACATATGGTATTTTAATCAAAATTGTTAAGTAATATTTGAGAAAAATAAAATTTTCAAATAGTTTTCCAAGTAACGGGTAGTTGGGGATGGAGGGATTTTCTTGAAAATCTTCCACTGAACCACGTAGGTGTTGCAACGCCGATGATGTCACGTCTCTGGCAGTTATGTATTCTTACACTATGATTGGTCAGCAACCTGACGAGCACCTGCCAGCAGACGACACATCCCACAAGTATCAATCACAAAGAAATTTCTCTCCGATTATAGGCATAAATACCATCATACCAGGGAAAAATCTGAAAAATTACCATTGTGTACTGCCATTGGTTACACATTGCCAAAACAAATTTGGTACTGATTCATAGGTTAGTTTGGATTTGGCAGGTATGTCAGTCATTTATTGTGTTTTTGCTTAAATGGGAAAAAGTGCAGTATCATTCAGTGATTCACTTTTTGCATTTAAATGGGAAAACTTGCAAGGAGATAAAAGCTAAAGTGGATGCCGCTTGTGGGGACTTTTCATCATCTGTTACAACAGTTTGTCTTTAAATGTTGTCAAAAATCTATTTTTGATAAGAGCATCCAGTATGCCCAGCAGATGTGGTTACTAACAAAATCATTGAAAAAGTCCATCATAAGATTCTTGCTGATCGCCAAATGAAAGTTTGTAAAGTGGTAGAGGTTCTATGTATGCCGACAGGAATGGCAATTCATATTTTACATGATAAGTTGAAGACGAAAAAGTAGTCAGCCTGATGGGTGCCATAATCACTCACAGTGCGCAACAGGCATGTGCTGCTTTTAACTTCAAAGCTGTATTTGGAGCTATTTAAGTGAAATCAAAGGAATTTTTGTGTTCAGTTGTCACCATTGATGAGACCTTTCAAAGCTGTGTTTGGAGCTATTTAAGTGAAGTCCAAAGAAATTTTTGTGTTCAGTTGACATTCATTGATGAGGCCTGGATTCATCTTTATACTGTGGAAACCAAGCAACAATCAAAGCAATGGGTTGCTTCCAGTGAAGGAAGGCAGCTGGAAAAGTGATGGTGATAATTTTTTACAATGTGAAGGATGTCATACTTATTGAAATCTTGGATAAAGGAAAAAAAATCAAGTATTACAGGATGATATTTAAATCAGAGTTTATAATTTCTTGTGTCATTAATATTTTTAATAAATGCTGGTTTTTGTTGAGGAATTAGCTATGAATTTGGTTGATTATTTATCATATGGATTAGTAGTAGTAGTAATAACCTTTACCATTATAATACAAATTCTACAAGCCCAGAATTTTATTTATTATCTAATGGCACCGAAATGAGATGAAATGAGTTCATTGTCGAGACACCCACATTATGCAGAGCTTGACAATTCCTATTTTTTTTTTTTTTATAAGATAAGAGTTTCATTTCTAGTCTAATGACATTGTAACTTATGTGCATACCTGTTACTATTACATATCTCTACATATATTATGTTTAGTGCATAGTAGGTAGAGAAGATATTCTATTCAACCCAAAAATTTGATGTTAAGATTTCACCGGAAATACATGTTTTAGGGTCCTTTGTCTACAGAAAAAAAAAAAAACCACATGTGTGTTTGCCTGTAAACATGATAAATTAAAAACCAAAATCTGTAAAATACCAACCTTTGTACTTAAATTTAATATCTTATAAGGATGCGACACAAGATTTGAGAAAAATATCCCCACCCTAAACTATCCTTTACATGGAAAAGATTAAGAAAATTTTGGTTTCTCAAAAATGGCGCTAATGTTTTTGATAAAAGTACTCTATATTAAAGATATTTGCATACTAATAAAATGTTTATCTTGAATTTCTGGGGAAAAACCTCTGAAGTACTTTTCATTCTTGATGTCTTTTGCATAATTGGTAAATCATAAGAGATAGACAAAAAGTTACTGCACAAAAAATTTAAATCTCTTTAAAACACATAATTTATGTCATCATTGTGGAGTTAATCATTTCTGAGATATTCCTTCCTATTTGTTTGTTTTAAAATACTTAAACTTTTCTCCTACAGGAATTTTCAACTCCTGGTCATACAAAGAAACAGATTTCAATCACATAGTAACCAGCATTTGAAAGATTTTGACTATTGCTTCAGCCTTATTTCTCTCCTACTTGCAAGGAAACAAATAATGAGGCCATTTCTGCTAATGTTTGTCTCAAGTAGGTTGAAGTAGATATAAGAATAAGGTCATTAACAATATTTGTTTCAGAGATGTAGAGAAAGTCATATAAATGCAACAGATAAGAGTTTTATGTTAATAACAACACTTTATATTTATTGGGGACCTTTTAGAGTTATAACTGTGACATTGGCGGTTCTAATTTTGTACTCCTATTGTCAAAGAGACTCTTAAATGTTCATCAGTTATAGCAGGATCTATATTTTGATTTAATGTGTTTCATTTTTGAAAATATCTTTACATTGATAGCACATTAATGGAAACCTTTTTAAAAATCAATCAAATTAACTTTCCTATAGTTCTGCTTCACTGTATAGCAATTAAAAAGCTGACAAATAATGTTATTTAATCATTCAAAATTCATGAATAAATTATCTAATCAAGGTTTTATTTATATTTTTGAAGTTTGTAGGCAGGTCAAACAAAAGTAGCTCATGGGCCAGGTTTTCCCTCCATGTTGTTGTAGTTTCACAAATCTTGCATATATTACTGAGTATTGCATATTAATGTAATTTGTGATTGGTTAGAATGCTTTCATGGGTATCAAACTATGAGGGCTGTTCAATAAAGAATGATCATAATTTTATTGCGGTCATAATTTTTCGCACTAAAATTCAATCTTATTATATTCTGTTAGCTTAATGTGAAACAAACACGCCGTACTAGTTTCATTGTTGGTACTCCTGGTTCCCGCCTGTGAGAACCAGGCAAGTTCAGACATGTTCAGTATTGCCTACCGCTACAATGAAGGTAACACGCAAGGAACAATATGCGGCTTTGAAATTCTGCTTTTGTCTCAACAAATCTTCAGTTGAGGCCTATACAATGTTACAGGAGGCCTATGGAGAGTCTGTTCTTCCCTATAGCACAGCTCGAAGGAGGTTTAAAATGTTTAAAGAGGGGAGACAATCAATTTCAAAGGAAGGTGGACCCGGTCCTCCAGTTACAGTCTCCTTCATCACCAACCCCCAAAAAAGCGAAAGTGGTTGCTTCTGCTGGGAAAGTTATGGTTATCTCATTCTTTGATATTCATGGAATAGTTTATCAGCATGTTGTACCTGCACACACATCAGTAACTGGACAATACTACAGGGATGTCCTCAAAAGATTGCAAGTCCATATCAGGTGCAAAAGACCACATTTCCGTGAAGCAGGCTGGATGCTGCACCACGATAATGCACGGCTGCATATTGCCAATGTTGTTGCTGAATATCTAGCAAAAATCACCATGAAGTGCATCCCTCACCCTCACTATAGTCCGGATTTAGCCCCATGTGATTTTTATCTATTCCCTAACTTGAAGAAACGCCTTCGTGGGAGGCATTATCCATTATCAGAAGCAGTGGTGAAGGCTGAGGAGGCGATTTTGAAGGATCTCTCAAGAAATGGTTTACAGCATGTCTTTGAAGACTGGCGGAAACGCTGGGGCAAGTGTATCGCATTCATGGGAGACTATTTTGAGAAGGACCATCAAAATCATGAGGATGAGTAAAGGTACGTTGTCAAAAAAAAATTGTGATCATTCTTTATTGAACAGCCCTCGTATTTCATAAGATAAATTGCAATGAAGCAGGAAATGTATTTTTAGGAAATTTCATATAAACCCAACTTAGTTAATGTGAATGCAATGGAAAATTACTATTTCATTCCAGTTTTCAAAGAAAAAAAATAAGAAAGAAGTTTGCCAACAATAACTGTAAAATATACTATTGTGCATTTTCAAAATAAAATGGATTACTTTTAAAATGTAAATTAAATTACATTTAAATTTCATGCAGTGAAGCTAGTATTAAAGATTCTATATATATTACAGTTAAGTTTTAACAACCTATTGCTTGATCCACTTAGTCTCAACTAGAACATGTTTCGTAGATTGTTGTGTGCATTATCAGCTAGTGTACACTGTTGGATCCAGCAAGCTATCCAGGTTAGGTAACTATGGTGCTAGTAACTTGAAGGTAGAAATGTTTAACTGCGATGTAAGAAAGATTCAACTGCATTTATAAAATTTATATAGGCATTTAGAATTATACCTGTCAAGGTACAACAATGTAGCGAACTTGTATTTTGGACAAACACCTCTTGTTCCTAGAGTAGGCTAATAAAGGTTACATCTGAAATGGAAAAACATCTTAACACTTGTTCATAAGGAGAAAGAGGATATGAATGCTATATGTGGCAGCATTGCACATTTCCACATGGACAAAGTGACGGCTGTTAGCTAACTTCTTTTAAAAATCTGAGGTGTTCTATTCATATGACTTTCTCTACCTATTCTACAAAGAAACTTCTTTCTCATCAATGCTAGTCGAGATAAGTATTAGCAGAATGGTCTTATTACTTTGTTTCCTATAAGTAGAAAGGTACTAAGGGAATACACAAAGTGATGCTCAAATGCTTTAAAATCCATTGCTATGCGCTTGTCATTGAAATTGGCTTCTGTGCATGACCAGGAGTAAAACAAAAGAAACCAGACGACTTCTTTTTTGTAAAAAGTGCAAGTTTTTTTAAAATTGACACTAATAACAAAAAATATCACAGAAATGGTTAACTCAAAAAAAAATGTAAAGGACATAATTTGTGTGTTGACGAAATCTACATATTTTTGTGTAGTAAGTTTTTGTATACATCATACGGTTTACCAGTTATACAAGTGATTCAGAATGAAGAGAAATTCAGAGGCTATTCCCAGCAAATTGAACATATGAATTTTACTTTTCATATAAATATCTTTAATATAATGTATTTTAATTAAAATCGTTAGAGCCTTTTTTTGAGAAAATCACAATTTTTCCATGTAAAGGGAGCTTGGGGGGTTGGTTCTTGGAAATCTTCGTGCTACATCCTTGTGAGATAAATAAATTTAAATACCAAGCTTAGTATTTAAAAGACTTTTCGTTTTTGAGTTATGAGAGAGAGTTGAGGGAGAGAGAGAGAGAGAGAGAGAGAGAGAGAGAGAGAGAGAGAGAGAGAGAGAGAGAGAGAGAGAGAGAGAGAGTGTGTGTACAGGTGGGGGTCCTGTACACACACACTCTCTCTCTGTGACCTTTTTCTATGCTGATGTTGAAAATGAGTCGGAATAGTAACACTCACCGCACTTATATGTATTATGTCCAAAACATATGTTTCAAGGGCAATTGCCCTCTTCTTCAGTTGAAGTCCGACTGATGGCTGGTATTTGTGCTCTGTGGTCTATTACGGTGGAGCCATCTGGTGTTCTCAGTAGAAGTTCAAAATCATGTGGCGGTATTTCAAAATTCATCAGTTGGTCTTTTTGTTGTGTAATTTGAATATTCTCCCAAACTGTAAGTTCTGCCGGGTTGTTTACAGGTTTTAGCAATTTTATGTCATTTTGTATTTCATGATGTGATGTCCAAAAATGGTATGCTACTGCCGATTTATCTGTTTGTTTCTGTTTGATATGTCTGAAATGTTCCTTTAGCCTTGTTTCCAGTCTTCTTTTTGTTTGGCCAATGTAACATGATTTGCAGTCCTTGCAATCAATTCTGTAGATGCCTGATCTCTGGTTTGTAGGTATGGGGTCTTTAATGTCTGTTTTCAATGCATTTTTTATGTTGAATTGGCTACTTGAAGCTAAACTTATATTGTATTTCTTGAAAATTTTTTTGAATTTCCTATCTGCTGTTGAGTGATAGGTGAATTTTTTATATATAACTTTCGGTTTTTGTATGGACAAAGTGGTGATTTGTTTTAAGGTTAATATCTCCTTATGTTTTTTAATTTTTTGGTCAATGATGTCTGGGTTAAAACCATTGGCTGAGGCTATATGTCTTAGTTGGAGGTATTCTGTGTTGTACTCTTCTAAGTGGTTAGTTAACAAATTCAATAGCTTCCCCGAACACAACCACCTTTCCATTAAAAACTCCATAGAACTAATAAAACATCTAGAAGAGTACAAAGTTTCAAACAATGAGTTGTTGGTTTCGTTTGATGTGAAATCATTATTCACCAGCATCCCAGTCGACAAGTTACTTGAAACCTTCAAAGCATGGCTCAGGGGCATAGGCTTAAACCAGAAAGAAATAGAAGACTTCCATACTTTAACAGAACTTTGCATCAACCAGAATTATTTCCAATTCAATGGTAGATTTTACAGACAATCATCAGGCTTAGCGATGGGTAACCCACTTTCGCCCTTTTTAGCAAATCTGTACATGGGACGACTTGAAGTACATATAACCTCCAGTTTTCCGAATATATTCAAAAAATGGTTTAGATATGTTGATGATGTTTTTGCGGTGGTCCCCAAAAAATTAGCAGAAGACTCTCTAAAATTACTAAACCTACAGGACAGGTACATACAATTCACAATGGAAACAGAAAAAGACCAAATGCTACCATACCTGGACCTAAAACTAACACGGAAAGAACAAAAGATCACTTATGGCATCTACAGGAAGACCACACATACAGACAATTACATAAAACAGAATAGTTTCAACCCAGAACCTCATAAACAGGCAGTCTTCAACAGTTCAGTACACAGACTCCTCAGCATCCCACTTGACCCAGAAGAGTACAACACAGAATACCTCCAACTAAGACATATAGCCTCAGCCAATGGTTTTAACCCAGACATCATTGACCAAAAAATTAAAAAACATAAGGAGATATTAACCTTAAAACAAATCACCACTTTGTCCATACAAAAACCGAAAGTTATATATAAAAAATTCCCTATCACCCAACAGCAGATAGGGAATTCAAAAAAATTTTCAAGAAATACAATATAAGTTTAGCTTCAAGTAACCAATTCAACATAAAAAATGCATTGAAAACAGACATTAAAGACCCCATACCTACAAACCAGAGATCAGGCATCTACAGAATTGATTGCAAGGACTGCAAATCATGTTACATTGGCCAAACAAAAAGAAGACTGGAAACAAGGCTAAAGGAACATTTCAGACATATCAAACAGAAACAAACAGATAAATCGGCAGTAGCATACCATTTTTGGACATCACATCATGAAATACAAAATGACATAAAATTGCTAAAACCTGTAAACAACCCGGCAGAACTTACAGTTTGGGAGAATATTCAAATTACACAACAAAAAGACCAACTGATGAATTTTGAAATACCGCCACATGATTTTGAACTTCTACTGAGAACACCAGATGGCTCCACCGTAATAGACCACAGAGCACAAATACCAGCCATCAGTCGGACTTCAACTGAAGAAGAGGGCAATTGCCCTTGAAACATATGTTTTGGACATAATACATATAAGTGAGGTGAGTGTTACTATTCCGACTCATTTTCAACATCACATTGATTAAAACTTACTTGTCTCAAACTTCTGAGTTATTTAATTTTTCTATGCTGTTTGTGGATTCATATTTCCGGTTCAATCTCTATGTCAAATTTTTGGTTGGAATACAAAACCTTCTCTACTTACTATGTACACTATACATAAATGCTAGAGAAAATAAAAAACAGAATGGAACAGATTTCTATGTAAACGTAATTTGCTACATTCTTTCGTCCTTTCTGCTTTTTCTTGTTCCCACATAAGAACCATTTTTCTTTGTATCATGTTTCATCTGGCAGAATCTTCTAGCCCATGTCACTTACAATTAGCATGGAAGATATAATTAAATGACAATGATTGACCTAATAGTTGGCTAAACTATGAAGCCTGGAACTTAGGTACTTGTGACATTGTTAAGTCACTATTAGGTGTCATCTTAAAAATAATTTGTGGTTTACTGGGAAAAATGTGAGTCAGTTGGAGAACTTAATGTCATGTTGATATGATAGCTCAGTGGTTAGAGCAACTGGACAGAGACCATGAAATCTGTGGTTCAAATCCCAGCTATGGCCTGGAAGTTTTTAGTCTTCTAACTTTTTAGTTCCTGTCCTTCACACAGTTAGTGTGAAAGAAACAGTTGATTGACAATGATTGATCTAATAATTGGTTAAACTATGAAGCTCTGAACTTACAACATTGTAATTCACCTTGAGGTATCACATCAAAAATATTTGTGATCTTCTTGTGGTTTACCAAGAAAAACGTGAGTCACTTGGGGAATTTACTGTTGTGTGGCCATGCTAGTTCTATGGTTAGAGCAACTGAACAGAGACAGAGAGATCTATGGTTCAAATCCTGGCTGGCATTGAATTTTTCAGTCTGAGACCTTTCCAATGCCTGTCATACACACAACAAATAACTTAACTGTGTCTTGACCAAGGAAAATAAAAGTTTTTCTTTCATTTGTGTCAGTAGCTATCATAATGGTGAAAAAAAGTGTGTGCAGATGATGAGGAGGGTTTGAAAAAACTGATATAAACTGTATTAGAGTGTGATAGTAGAAGTGGTGATTTTGCTTAATATAAAAGTGTCTGAAGAAATTTCTAGTAACGTGATAATGAATCTAGAAGCACAAAGCAGTGAGGAAGTTAATTATGAAAACAATGCATTCATATTACAACACCAAAAAAATAGTGCAATTAGAATTGGATTAAAACTGGCATTTATATTATAGCACGAAAAAAAACAAAAAACAGTGCGACTAGAATTTGATTAAAATTGGCAATAACCCCAATCTCTAACCTTTTACTGCAAATAGTTTATTAAGACAAGCATGCACACAGATGTCATCGGCACTTTCAGTTTTTTCAGATTTCTGGAACTTTTTTCTTTCTTTCTATTATTTCATTTATATAGCCCCCTTTAACATTTAAGGTCATATTGGGAGTTTTGCATTAGAAACAACTCATTGTCTGAAGGTTCTTTACGTTGGGTTTAAATTGTTTTATCTTCTCAAACACACACACACACTCACTGTCACATATGTACTTCCAGACTCTGTGGGGGATAGGGAATCATTCTGGTTAGAGAAAAAATTCCCCTCCCCAGCCGGGAATAGAACTCAGGACCTCCAGATGAACCTTTGTTTGACAAAATGTTACTTACATAAAAAAGCAGTTGAACAATCCTGACAGAAAAATGTTGAAAGACGATGAAAACTGGCTTAACACTAGGGCAGATTAAATTAGAGCTTATGTTGCTTTAATTATTTTGATCTCTCAAATGTGAAAAAGTTCCATATGTAGTTGCACTGAACTAATATCAATGTTTTGATACATTATTTTTTGAGAAATAAAGAGTAGGGAGAGATTCAAATTTTTGAGGTCTATCATACACAGCACAATACTAGAATAGCATAGAGCTGAGTGTATGTGTTTAAATTTGTGTTGGCAAATTTTCAGCAAAAAATACTTGTTGGTTGGTTTTAAATGATTTTAAGCACTAAGCTGTTATCACCTTTTTGCTAGGACTTTTAAATGTGACCTTTTGGTTAGTTTATAGGCATATAAATATGTTGCGATTGGGTTAATCAAAATCATGAAAACAGTCATTTGCTGATTAGAGCAGAAAAGTATGCCGGATAAAAGATGATACGAGAAAATTGGTTCTTATGAGGGGACTGAAAGCAGAAAGGACGGAAGAATGGGGGAAATAACATTTTAACAGAAATCTCCAAGAGTCTGACTTTTAAAAGAAGTTAGCTAACAGCTGTCACTTTGTTCATGTAGAAATGTACAATACTGCTTTGTATAGCATTTCTATCTCCCTTCCTCCTTATCCCATGAATTCCTGTTTTATGAACAAATGTTAGGATGTCTATCGTATCATCAATAGCATTGCAGATGTAACCTGTATTATTCTATTTTAAAAACAAGAAGTATTTGTTTTCAGTATTGTTGTGCCTTGGTATATGTGATTTTGAATGTGTACATAAATTTTACACAATGTTCTTGTAAATAATGAATAGCTGCACAATCAGTTGAATCTTTGTCATAGGATTATACATTGCAGCTAAATATTTCTGCTATTCGTTGTTTTGAGCTGAAATCCCAAATCATGGAAGACTTTCTACAAAGAGCCTGAAATAGATCTGTTTCTTTAAGAGAAGAAAGAAGCTTACTCTTGATAGGTTATTCATTTCATATGTAATAGCCATAGATGTGTCTTCTTATGGTGTCTAATTAAAATTTGTCTATTTGTGTGACTTGAGGATGCTCTTGGTATCTCTTTCCCCAGGAGTTAAAATTTGTGATGCTCCTAGCTCTAGTTGCTTCTCTTTAGAGATTTTAGAAATAGCCCATATCACTAAGAACACTCCAGTCCTTGTCTTTACTTGGTTGAAAGGATTAAGAGGTTCATTGTGAAGGAGCATATTCTCCTCTTCCTGCTTTAAGAATTCCCTAATCTGCAAGACAAACTCTCTAGCTTGGCTGTGTAATTTATCATTCTGACCAGAAGCTGATCTTGTTTTGGGCTATGAATTCTCCCTGTAACTCTGCCACTATCAAGTCTTGCTTCCATAACTACATATTTGAGTTGTGACAAAGTCGCTAACAACATACATTGAATGCCCAGACAAACTTGGTTGTATAGCAATACCTGACCTGAGGAGTAAATGTTTCATCTGGTTAGCTTTGTTTATAATGGCCTTCCCCTTTTCCCTTCTCTGCCTTTGCTTGACATCGATCATGTTTCTTCTTTTAAATATCAAACTGCAGGTACCAATTTTATTTAGGTGTATTCTCTAGCAGACTTGATAGAATATTTTTCCATTGTTCAAGTGATCATTTTAAAAGTTAATGACTCCCTATTGCAAAACACAGCAACTGCAGCAATACATGGATAAGTTATTTTTGGGCTGGATGATTTGTGGTTTCTGTTTAGGTATTTTCAGGGTTCCTAAAGAATTAAAATTGGTTTTGGTTGCAAGAAGCAGGAAGGGATGATGATAATGATAAAGCTACCCATTTATTACCCAAGGGCTATCCTCAGTGCCAGTTGGACTAAATGATGGTGAAAACAGACTGCAGTAAAGTGCAAGTTTACCTTTTCATACCAATAACTAAAATACTATATGTTCAACCAAAATATTCCTAATGGAAAGTGCCTGTATGAATTGGATTTAACTATCATTTATTTGTGACATGAGATGGGTGTTAAAAGTAATTTGAAAACAAAGGAGATTGCCTGTAACCAATGAAACTAGATCAGTGATGCATTATGTGACATATTCAGGAGTATGTTCATAAACGTAAAAATGAGGCTGAAATCAGAATGCTTAGTACACAGTTTCCACCTTGTCACCTGCAGGTGATTGAATTTTACTATATAGCCAGCTACTAAAAGTAAAAAAAATAGTTAGTAGAATCAGTTGGTAACAATTTCAAATTCATTACTAAATTTATATTTTTTATAATAAATACTTTAGCTCAAACCATTAAGCTTCATGGTTCGTTTCATGATTAAATGACTAAATGACTGCTGATTTACCAAATTGCTGCATCTAATATTTTTATAATACTCTTTAATTCCATTTTATAACATATTCTTAGTTTGCTGAATGTAAATTAATTCATAACTTAAATAACTCAGTTGATAAATGCCAGATTTTTTATTTTCTGAAATTTGAATTTTTTAGAAAATGTTAATAAATACTTTTATTATTGATTTCTTTGTAAATAGCTTTGAAATCCTCTTCATTCTTGTTGATTGACTTTTTTATGGTATTAATCATCTACAAAATGCTCTGCAATGATTATTTAAAATCCTTTTTTAAAATTTTTTCTAATTCTTCTAGCTCCATTCAAGTTTTAAGCTAAGGACCTTTTATGGACTTAAAGCAGGATTTTCCATCAAGTTTCTGAGGGCAGCCTAGAGATTATGTTATGGTTACAATGCTAACTTCATATGTTCAAAGTCACAGGTTGAAATCCAGCGGAGGATGATGGATTTTTTTTGCAGGCTTAAATATCCTTAGCATGGCTTCCTTTGGAAGGGAAGAAAAGCCATTGGTTTTGTGTCGTAGATTTACTGCACATAAAAGAACCTCAAGCCTGATAAAGAGGCCTCCAAGCAAAATTAAGGAGTCTTCCACACCCAGTATAGAATGGGACGCTGAGAACCTCAGCAGTTAAAGAGAGTCCATGCATAAAACCCTTTTTCCATTTTGCCTAGAGATCATTTACCTCTAGTATGATGACTAAACATGGCTTCAGGCTATTAGTGTGCATTTGGTGTATATATTTCTTCCAGTTCTGATATTGTTGGATATTGGATTACAGGAACAACTTTGGCACATTTTCATTGTATTAGTTTAGCCAACTGTTGAGTGTATGAATCTGATTCATTATTTATTAATCCTCATTTCATCTTTTTGTCTCATTGTCCATGTCTCGCTATCATTACAGAAGACTGGTCTTGCAAAAGTCTTGTAGAGTCACAGTCTTGTATGCTGCATACTTTTGAGAGTTTCATTATGTTATATACTACTTATATGATGAAAGAGGAGTGAAGTTTTCAGGTAAGGTGACTAGTGTGGCATGGCTAGGTTAGATAGAGAGAATGCCCAAATGAGAGCACAGTATGGTCCAACCATCAAAACATCAATACAATATAAGTAAGAATAAACTAAATGAGAGACAATATGGTCCGACCATCAAAACATCAATACAACATAAGTAAGAATAAACTAAATGGTTCTCAACAGGTTTAATATGCTGTTTCTCTTACACCTAATAGAACATGTTATTACTCCACAAGTGGTTGAACTTGCATTTTGATTTGTTTACGAATTCATCCAATATGACTAAAAGACTTATTTGCCACATTTCCTTACTGCAGAGTGTACATGAATGTTCTGTGTAAGCTTCCTCTGCCTCCTCTGTGTACTTATTTCTCAGACAGGTAGTTTTTAAGGATTCTTTATCCACAAAGGATTCCTTATAACCAAGTTATCAAAATTCATTCATTATTTTAAGTATATTTGTTAAATATATTTTAGTAGGCAATGGATATTGTAACTCCCAAGAGGGCGGGGTTATATCTAGGTGGGGGGGCGTGGCATCATAGGTCAGACAGTGGAACGGGACAGTATCCGGGGGCTGGAAAGAGCTAGGGCCATGGAAAAGTAAGGGCTAGCAGTGAAAAAGAAAAGAATATAATTACATTCTAGGTCAAATTCCCATCATTAATTTATTGTAGGTATACCCTAAGGGTAAGGATTCCCCTAAAGGAGCAGAAGATTCTATAAGCACACACATGAGTGTCCATGCATAATTCTGGCATGGGCTTCTAAACAGTATTATAATGATGGTGTAAATTGAGAACAAAAGGTAGTTATCGAAACTGGTTAGACAAAAAACATTGCAGGTAGTGAAAAGAGTTTTGATTCCAACTCAAACCTTCTCTTAAATAAATATTTGTTTGTTAACAATGCTGTCAATTGGCAGGATCATATCAGCACTGCCGGTGAACAAGAATTTCGTCCCACAGTTCTTTTATATGCCAGTAAATCTTCTGACATGGGGCTGCTGCTTATAGGCACATTTAAAAATCGTTGCTCTTGGCTAGGTTTCAACCCACGGCCTTAGGATCAGAAGTACAGTGCCTAGCCAACTGAGCCATCCAGACTGACTGCAATACTTCAAGTGAACCAATTGCAACATAAAATCGACCTTGATGTAATCTTCATGTTGGGTTCAAATCTAACTCTGTACTGTTACAATATTTTCCACAAAATGACATTTTTTATTTATGAATATTAATTTCCATATCATACTTTTCACCCATTCAGTATAAATTATGAGCTGAGTATTGAAAATCGGTCTCTGAAGATGAATTGAGTGCCAAATCATCTCCATATTAAATTCATTTTAAGCAGTACACTTTAAAATATAGATATCATTCCTTATTCTCTCTAGAGTGCATGAAAACCTTGTTAACATGTTTATATAATCATCTGTGATTTAAAAGGCTGATTTCTCAACTTAGCCCCATGCACATAAGAAAAGTGTCTTGTGCAGTATTATCTTATGAAAACCATTTTGATAAATGTTTGTTGATTACAGGGAGTAGATAGAAAATTATGTTTTATGTAAATAAATGTAGAATTGTTATGAAAGTAAGTGAAAAGGGATAAAGAAAGAAGCATGACTGTTAAACATAACACTGTATAAATTGAAACATTAGTTTGGTTGATTGATTTCTGATTAAACAAGTAAGTCAGTATGGTACATGTCAGATATATACATATAAGTTTACAAAAATAGAAAGTAAATAATAAAAGTTAAAGTAGTTATTATATTATTTATAATAGTCAAGCAGACAAGATGTTTTAATGTGTAAATACTGCTAGGGATTATTTTTACGTGTGCTAAAATATTCTTTACTATAAAAACAATGACTACCTAAATTCCATAAGTACACTTTAAAATATATTAACGTTGGTCACATTTTTACATTGGGTAGGCGGTTAAATAAGAAGAACTGTATGTGAAGCTTCCCTCAGATAGAACAGTGCTGTGTGAAATTATCGATAGTTGGCTATTGCTTTGAGTACATGTCAAAATTCCTGTAAATTATTCCTAACATACATCAAGATTCATATACATCAAAGATGGTAACAGTAAAATGTGTATTGTTTAAATATCTCCCAACTGCTATTTTTGAATTTTGAATATTACATTTCACATTATTGATTTTCCCAAAACATAACCCCCATAAGATATGAGTGAATTGAAGTGTGAATAATAGAAAATGCGTAAAAATCTATGCTTAATATTTCTAAACCTAATTTGATTGCAAAATAAATTTTTTAATAATACCAGTATGCTCACACCTTTTCAACTTTACCTCAATATGAATACCAGTAGTTAATCCTTCTCTCTCTCCAGGAAACTGTCTTCTTTAAGATTAATTTTATTCTTTGTGAACTAAACTGCAATAATATTAATATAATAAAAAATTAATTAGGTACTTTATATACCTATACTATAAGGCCATCTAATTTCCTTTAAGCTACTATTAAGAGGATGTGTTACATAAAGGCAGATTGCATCTTTGAATGGGTGTGGTTGTAAATGATCTGCTTGACAGGACATGGGACCACATTGTTCCCACCAGTAACATCAGCACTAGTGTCAGACATTCAGTTTCTGTCCCAATTGGCATAGAAAACATAATAACAGCATGTTCTAATCCTCCACATGTTAGGTGCTTGACAGTGTGATACAAATAATTGTAGAGTGTGGTGTTGTGTATAAAGAATCAAGGAGTATTTAAAATCCATTTAACACAGAAGGGCTGGAGGGAAGCCAATTATCTCCCCTCATTGGTTTCCTGCTGCATGGTTGTAAGCTGGGAAAGAAGTTTCTACTTTTGAAGAAAATTATTCTTTTGGTCACTGTTATTGCTGTGAAGCAGTTTACAAGCAGACATGGGTTTTGTATAGAGCTGTTTTTTTAATGCTGCATTTTAGTGGACACAGACCTGAGATCCTGTTTTGTGCTCTTTGGGCCTTTTATTTCCTGTGCCTTAGTGATAAGTTTATATCTTGGTGGATAAAGTAAAAGTGTTTTTAAGTGAATCTGTGAAAATTAAAAATCCACAACCTTAAACTGATAAAACTCAAAATTTAGGTCATAGTATGAGGATTTAAAAGAAATAAATGGATGCAAATGTCAATGTTGTGTCTGTGCTCTTTTTAAAGTAACTATTATTTTAATAGGTCAAAAATTGAAACTAATTAAAATACCCCATTTTGAACGTTTTTAATATCCCAAGGTACTTCTGTATTGACTTCAGATTATACAATAGAAAATATCATGCAAGTTATGAGAAAAAAATTCATAGAATTCTATTTTTAAATTTTTATGGATATTATAATACAAAAAGAATTAAAATTTCCTAAGCATCTTGGGTTAGGGTGAATTATTCGGATAAGGATTTTTCTGGGGTTTTACCCCTATTCTGAGAACATAAATGTCACGTATCTTTATGCCCCTAAATCATTTTGCCTATTCCATTCATCTGATATGACAAAAACAGCTTGAAGGACTTTAAAAAAAAATAAAATAAAATTGAGTGAGTATTGAAAAAAAAAAATATACACATGACTTGTTTGCTATATGAGTGACTTTGCCTCAGAAAATAGATGTTCTAAATACCTTTATAAGCCATTTAGTTAGAAGGTAACTAAGCTTTCATCAATCCATTATAAGGAAAGGGCAGAGGCATGTTCAGTCCATTATAACAGCTTGTACTCCAGTATAGCATTACAGTAAATTATAATAGTTTTTGTGCTTGTATTATTTTGTTGCCATTGTTGAACATTCATGAGTTACAAATCTATCACATGTGACGACAATGATGAAAGTCTGTTAGGATAGTGGTGAACCAGGTGTCATTTCTGTGTACCTGCCCTTGTCAGGGCGTACCACAGAAATAGTTGGGATGTTTGTAAGAAGGGAGGTTAAGATGATAGCATTATGTTAAACTCCTCAACGGGTGCTTTTCATTTGTGGCTGGCACAAAGTGAATTTATAAAGTCCTTGTTAATTTAGGACTGAGGTTTGAAGATTGAAAAAAACTCTTTGTTTCTTTATATTGTTTTAATTACTACCACTCTGGAAGTAAAGTGTTAACATGTTAACAAATGTGTTTTAACAAATATGCTTAATACCCAGAAATAATGAGAATGATGTAATGCTTCAGTCCCTAATGATTTATTAATAAAGTGATGTTAAAACATTTATTCAACTGGAAAAACTGGAAAGAAATAGATGGTGCTGTGTACATAATCTGAATTATTGCCCAACATAGATTTATTAGTAGATCCGGCAGATATTATGTGCTAAAATTCATTGATACTATGAAAGAAAATATTAATCTTACTGTAGCTTATCTGGTGATTATAAAACAGGACCTTTGTTAAAATTATATTAGAAAGGTATAAAAGTATTACATTAAGAAATATAAAAATATATTATTATATATACTACATTTGTAAAATTGAGTTGTAGTTCAGAAATCATAAGATGTATTAGTTGCATAATAGAAAATAATGATGATGTGAAGTTCCATTCACATTATTTGCTCTACATTTCTGTATAAAAGCATTATTGTTAAAAAGCTTATTCTTCTATCTACTTCATGCTAATCAAGATACACATTAGCCAAAATGGCTTTATTGCTTAGTTCCTTATTAATAGGAGAGAAATAGGGAATACACCAGGCTAAAGTGAAAGTCAAAATTTTTAAAAGCTATTTGCTATGCAATGGAAATTTGTTCTCTATGCATGGCCAGAAGTTGACAAATTCCTGTATGAGAAAAGTTTAAGTATTTTAAAATTGAAGCAAATAACAAGGAATATCTTTGAAATGGTTAACTTAAATAATAATAATAATAATAATAATAATATTGATGATGAAAATAAATTAAAAGTCATTCAAAATGAAGAGGACTTCAGAGGCTAATACGAAGTAGAAAAAGTAATAAGGTCATAAAGAACCATGTTGCACCTGAAGTGCATGCATCTCCTATGGTTTAAATTTGCTTATATACATAATCTCTTCCACATAATATAGAACACATACTTTATTATAATTATATCAGCATTTCTACAAGTTACATTCACAGATAACTTTGTCTTGTTCATGCAATGTCTCTGAATTAGAATGGCATTTTCACAGTCTGTTGAACACAAAGGTTTAAGATTTTAAGGGTGGGGTCTACAGCTGCTCAGGATATGCATATTGTATATCGCTTAGAGAGCACTGTTTGATTTTGTATCACAGCCACATCACTGCGCACAAGAGTTTTCAGTCTGCCTTTCCTTTTGATGTCACAAAGTATATAGTGAAAGGAATATGTCTGTGAGGAAACATTTGTCTTACTTTGAAAAGCTCTGTTCGGAAGGGAAAGCTTGTAATCCATCACGAAGATCAGAATGCAGATTCCAAAGGTAAAGTTGAAATGTTGACTTGTACTCAAATGTAGCCTTTTTTTTTTTTCTTCTTTTAATTTGTGAAACTTGCATGTAAAATATCATTACAGTAATTATGTTATATAAATATGACATTTGAGCCACTTATCTTTATGCATTAATTTCACAATTAACTTCTGTAATACATTTTTCCTACAACTTAATGTTAATCACAACAAATATTTGTGCAAAATATGATTTCCGGTTAGCTAATGCAAATATATTGGTATTTTAACCTAAAAAGCTAAAATTATTTTACTGATAAAAATTCATAAAATTGTTTAAGTAAACTAAACAAAAAATTAAATAATTCAAATTATTATATAGATATATAATTTCTAACACTAATGGTAAAGAAGCAAATAAAGTATAAAATAATAAATAGAGCCCAGCTTCTATTGCATATGTATTTTAAGTTGAAATGTTATCTACTTTTTCCTGTGGTAAGCTTTTATCTAATTGTTACAGTTTCCTAGCTGTGTAATAAAGTCTCTGAGAATGATGAAGACCTAGTGGGTTATTTTAATAAAATTCATTATGTACGTTTCATTTTCAAGTCAGTATATTAAATATGATATCTTTTAATAAAAATTCTTAAAGCCAGCTTTGAAAAAATAAGTAACAAATATGTTTTGAGGTTATAAAATTCACTCTTTCTCATTTTTTTGTATTTTATTTCAGACATTTTCAAAATATACATTTCCAGTGAAACCGAAGTATTAGATTCCTTCCACCTTAGTAAGCAGTAGTAAAGTAAACAATAGAATATTGGATTGTAATTACTGTGTTCCATATCTGTGGGGCCTGGTGTAAGGGCTTATGTATAAAACAAAAGTTTTTTCAAGTATTGTACGTTTGGAGAATGTTAATTTTGTATGATTTTCCAGAATTAAAATTGCATTATATCATCCTAAATATTTTTTCTCATTAAAACATACTGATATTTAAGCTATCTATACCAGACACCATACAATTATTATAATAATTTTCATCCTGGCTTACTTGGTTTATTTACTCATAATGTTTGCAGAATATTGTCTCTTAAATTGATAAACTAGCATTTGATAAATTTGGATGTTGTGAATAGTTATTTTTCTGTTTTAGAAATAGAGAGTTTGGATGTTGTGAATAGTTATTTTTCTGTTTTAGAAATAGAGAGGTGCAAACATGTCGAAAATGCACAATTGTAATAACAAAGCAGACTAATCATACTTTGAATTCTCTGTACTCTACTCATTCTTACATTTTATCTAGAACATTTATCATTAACTGCTCATATTATCAGCTGTTAGTATGTGGATCTTTCTGGTGACAATCAAAGTCTGCCTTCCCATGTAGTGACAAAATTCATTAGACTTTCTTTACATTTCTTTTTGAATATCTTTTTCCATATTGTTAACGTCATTGGATCTTGAATATTTTTTAATGGGTTATTTTAGTTTTTTTCTTTGATTTTATGATTGTCCCTCCCAAAAATGATGAGCCACCACACATTTATCAGTTTCTTTGTTTTTAATGCTTCTGAAGTGTAGTTGAGCCAAATGCATTTCTCTTCATTTTTCCAGTATGGATTTTCTTGAATTTTTCACAGATGTTTTCTCATTGAACTTCTTTTCTGTTCTATGTTGTACTAATAGTTTTTTTTTTATACTGGATTTGTTCTGTCATGGAGTATTGCTGTTCTATTCCTTGAAAATGTTTTGAAAGATGATAGATTCATTTTTATTTTCTCAGAGATGAATTGTGTTTATAAATATTTATTATTTTGCAGAAAAGGGACCCTAGTCTCTGTATTTGTCATGAGACTAAAGTAATGTTGCAAGAGTGGTGAGTCACCTATTTCAAAGTTATATTTTTATCACTTTCTTATCTGTTTCACTTTTGCATATTGTGTTTTGATCTACACATACATTAATAGAAGACCAGCTGCATACATTTTATACAATAGTGGAAGAACAGTATTGCATTTTGTTACAATGCACAGTCATGGTATCACAGTTATACTTTTCCGAGATAATGTACTGAATTGTTTTGTGCATTTATTGGGTATAGCAAAGTAGAATAGTGGTTAAGATTTTTCCGTTCAATTTTATGCTCCTTAGCTAATACTATATATAGAACCACACCAGTGAAAAAATGGATTTTTTAATGTACACAGGATGTAATGAAAGAAACAGGATGACCTGACAAAACGTGAATGAAGAGAAGAAAAACAATTAGATTAAATTAGATTATTACTGAGCCATTTAAGTTATGTTAGCTTCTCCTCACTGTAGCCTTAATAAATGTGTTTTGAAAATCCCCAAACTAAATTTTGTGGCATAAATTAATTAATAAAGCTTATCATTTTTGTGGGTGATAGTGAGTCAGTCTGTCTTGGTTTATGAAAGGTATACTCTAAAACCTCACTCTTGAACGAGCAGTCGGGCCTTTCAAAAGTCACTTCAAACTTTAAACTGTATAAATATTATAATATTCATAGGAAAAACAAAACAAAAGAAATGACACTGGGCAAGCAATTGTGTTTTATAAAAATTTGGAAAATGTCCTCCATTTTCTTGTGCAATGTAGCTATTTTTTGCAGCTTCATGTACAGCATTTTGCAGATGATGTCTTGGAATATTAGCAATTTCTTGCAAGATAGCTTCTTTTTTCAGTTTCTGTCAGGTTTTTAGATGTATAGGAGGTAACTTCTTTAAGGTAACCCCACAACCAAAAGTCGGTCAAATTGAGATCCAGAAATTTCTTCTTATGATTAACAACCAGTTTCTTCAAACTCCCTCATTAAATGGAACACTTATATTAAAATGTTCTCAGTCCTTTAGAAAAATTCCTTTTGCTTTGTTTAGCATTGAATCAGCTGTATTCTGTCATTTAGTGATATAGCTATAATTTGTTACTTGCAAATTCTTATAACAGTTTGAATAAAATTAGTAGTGTTACATTCAACAAAACTGTACCCATGATAACTGGCAGGGGGTGGGGGGGGGGGCATAGCTTGTCCCAGTATGTGACTCCTTTTATTTTTATCATATCTCAAATACTATAGTATTTACAGTAGTTTAAAGTTTGAAGTGACTTTTGTAAGACCCTATATATGCTTCACTGCTTCCTTTAGAAGTGACATTTATTCACATTTGTTTTGCCTAGTCCTCAGTTCCTTTTTGTTGAATGTGAGGATCTCTTTTGAACTTTTAGGAAAGAGTTCTCTTAACTTCTTTGCATAATATAGCTTTGGTATGCTAACTCAACAGCTTTTACATCTTTTGTGTTTCCTGAGCTTTTTCTTTTTTGATAACATTCTGGTACCCCAAAAAATAATTCTGGGCCATTAAATTGAGTGGTAGCTCACTCCTTGTCTAGGTGATCAGTAATTTCATTGCCTTGAATACTGTCATGGCCTAGTATCTACATTAAATTACTGTGTTGCTATGTGCCAGCTGGTTTAATATTTATGGTCAAGCTTTAACTCAACAGTGTATGCATTGAGATTCTTTAACTCTGACAAAATAAAAAAATGCACTATGACATTTATAGTAGAACCTAAAAGCTTTAAACACAACAAAGGGCATATATTTAACTTTTTGAATATAATGCATGAAGTACCCACTTCAATCTGTGATATCACACCTGTACCGTATTATTTTTTGCTGTCATTTAGGGTGAAAAAGCATACAATATCATCTTGGTATTATTAACACAGGCAGGAATGGAATTGATTGGTATGGTTTTGCTTATAATTGTGTTTCATTGGCTTAGATGAAAACAACCATTTGCATTTATGGTTGTAGATTCTACTTATAATTCCAAAAGTACCAACACATCAAACATGCAAAAAACCATTAAAATTTGGTAATGTGGTATTGCTTCTTTAATGATATAATCATATAACTGATTAAAACATGGAATCATGACTGAATCATGTATAAAAATTACCTTAAAATCTTTAAATTGCTGTATATCCATAAGCTATATAAATATTAAAACTGTGCTGTGTTCTTAGAGTTTCCATATCTTTTTCTCATCTTTTGCAGGTTACCAGCCTTAATGGCAAGGTTCGACGAGCTCAAAGCTGCCGGTGATCTTCTGCCTTCTGCTTTAATCCGAGAAAGTAAGTCAGATTCAATTTTTTGCACCATTACTCATTATGACTGGCACCATTTGCTTTTACAGTTCTAGTCATAAATCTGTTTTTCTCTTTGTCATAGTTTTGCACTTGCAAGAAATGAAAGTTTATGAATATGAAAAGAGAAAAGCATGTTTTTATGTAAATGTATAATTTTGAAGCTGCTTACAGCGAAGGCATAATCAAATTGAATTAATTAAAGTGGTACTGTTACACACAATTCACTTTTATTGAGCAGGGCAATTGTTTCGCGAACCGTTGCCCGCATCCTCACCACATTCTGAGCACAGCAGTAGACAGTGGTTTCAATGCCTCCACCATCATCAAAAAGATCTATAAATACAAAAGATAGAAACATATCAAAGAAATTACCACCTTAACCCATAAAGAAAAACCTCCCAAATTTCACAAAATCATATACAACCCACAACTCCCTAACAAGTTCAAGAAAGTATTCAAGAAATTCAACATCAAACTAGCACTGATTAATAAATACAGTTTAAAAAACCACCTGGGCTCCTCTCTGAAGGACAAAATACCCATGAAGAAAAAATCAGGAATATATGCCATTGAATGTCAAGACTGCAACAGGAAATACATTGAAAAGACAATAAGAAACCTTGAAACACGCAATAAAGAACACAGAAGACACATCAAGTCAAAACAGCCGGACAAATCTGCAGTAGCACATCATTTTTGGGAAACTCACCATGAAATCAATCCGAACATCAAACTATTGAAAGAACTTTCGAATCCGTTTCAGTTATCAGCATGGGAAAAAATCTACATTCATAAATACCTCCACACATTGATGAACATAGAGTTCCCCCCTAAGGATTGCTTAACAAGTCTCAGCGTCCGCCCAACAGATGTCACCACAAACCAACACATCCACAACCACAACTTGGAATCCAAACCCAAGCAGTAATGGTTCAACAGCTGAGGATGCAGGCAACGGTCCACAAAACAATTGTCCTGCTCAATAAAAGTAAATGAAGTGTGTGTTAACAGTACCACTTTAATTAATTCAATGTTTTTGTGTGTTTATGGTAGAGTCGTCATTGAGAAGTTATACTGAAAGGTTTTGTATGTTTTTGTCGTCATAGACCCTCAGGTTCTTGGCTATTATCACATTCTTTAATAAATCTGATTCAACCCAAGTTGCTTTTGTGTAATAAAATCAATCTATGTATATTATGAAATTTAAATGTTTTAGCTTTTTGAACTATTAATCTGCTATTACTAGAAGTGACTCCAAAAAATATTTGTAAACTTTTAGTAGTTCTCTTAAAAAGGTCTTTAAATCTTGCAAGGTTTGTCAATATTGTGGCATAATGGCATGGTTTCTGTCAACATAATTTCCATATATTTAGGTACTCTCATATATTAGTTGTGAAGTAAATAGGGCTTCAGAAGGTAGGAATTAGTGCTTTTGTTGGTAATTATGTGGATGAATTATATAATATAATGTGAATAATTGGCTGATGTAAAGTCACATTTTTAATGTGTGCCAGTGCATGTATATGGTTTTTTTCTTTGCTTCATTGTATTTTTCAGGCAAGAATGGCCAAATGATATGTTAATTACTTTCCTGAAAATGCAAGGGGGTTGCCCTTTTAATGGAATGGGCCCTCTCATAATAAAAAAAAGTTTGTATTTTTTAAAATGTTATGTTACAAAATTATATTAGCATGTTTCTGACAAGTTTTGTTAGGGTGGAGGTTTAACAAGATATACAATATTTTTTAAATATATTAATATTCATAAATTGGTCACCAGAGGAAACAGTTCCAATTCTGTTTAAACATAAGGATAACTTTGTTTGCTAATAAGACTTAAGTTAAATTTTTAATAAAATTCCAGAAAAATATAATTTAAAAATGTAATATGGATTGTAAGTTATTCAGAGAGGAGAGGGGTTTAAGAATGTTGAGAGTGGTAGAGAGAGTGTAAAGGGAGAGAGTTAGAAAGGCAAAAGCGAGGGAGAGATGGATGTAAAGCCAAAGTAATATTTTAATTCCTATTATTTTATCTCCACATTCTAATTTTTAAGTGAATCAAATTCATGCTCTGAAAATCTATTTTTGTTATTGTACTATACTTTAAATCAATGAGGAATTGGTAAATTTTGGAAACTTAATTCTTATATAGTAATTAATTTATATATAATATAATTTAAGTAATTACTTTTGAGAAACTTCTCTTTAATACTGGTTATACAATTTTTAATTGTACATTGACATGAATGCAACTATTTTGTCTAAAAACTCCTATGCCATAAATTCTTATAGTTATAAATACATTATCTCTCTCTCTCATGTTCTTCTGGTTTATTTTGTTAGGCAAATATTAGTTTTGAGCGTTGAGTGAGATGAAGATTATTAATTATTAAAGGTTTATTAAATCTAATACCAAATGTAGCATTGTGATAATTATTACTCTTGTTAATGTAATATGGTATCTGTACTTACTTTCCCTCCAAAGAAGGATATCTTCTACTCTGAAGCACAAAACCTATGAATCATTCATATCTAACATCTTTAGTCAAGGTTTCTTAGCACTGTTGAATGGAAAGCAGCTATTGACCTTTTGGATGAGTGACCTTTGCTTGGGGCTGCTGTGCATGCAGTACTCTTTAAGAGATGCAGTGGCATTTATAGCATCATTTATGTTTACCCTTTGACATTCTGGGTTTGATGTGCAAAGCAATGAATAAGCAGAGGGTAGTAGTTAAACAGTAATTGTTATTCAAGTGAATGCATCGTGACTATTCTTTGGTTACACACCAGTGATAGATATTAATGGCTGTCTGTGAAGCAGAGATTTCAGAAAGCATGGCCTTAAGGGGAGAAGATACCTTAAAAATGGTGAAAATATAATTTTTTGTTCTTTTACTTATTTTCATAGCTTGAAGTGTGTTTTATATGAATATAAATTTGTTTTGCACCAGAAACTTATTTAAAGTGCCTAAAAGTGTGTTGAAATCACATGCTGCAGAGTAGGTCACGCCCCCTTTTCACCCTCTGGCTGCTCTTAGAACTTTCTTTGAAATTTTATGCTTGGGTAGGGGTAGACTGACAGAAAAGGAAATTGACAATATTCAAAGGTACTATGGGATGGCAATCAAGAGAAATGTAAATAGTGTAGAGGCCATGAAAAGAGATATCTGGGCTATATTCTTCCATAAATCGTCGACTGATATTTTACCGCGACATAATTTGTGTCCAAAAGGTGAAGAAACTTTGTGTAAATATAATAAAGCATTATTGACTGGAGAACAATACAGTCACAAGCACGCTCTACCTAATTCTGTACTAACTGCAATAAAACCTGTCTTCAAGAGTTTGGCAGACACAGAGTTGTTGAACAAATGCCTACATGGTAAAACTCAAAATCCCAACGAAAGTTTTAATAGCATTGTGTGGAACCGAGTCCCCAAAGCAGTATTTGTTGGACAAAATACACTAGAATTTGGGTCTTATGATGCAGTGCTGACATTCAATAGTGGAAACGTAGGTCGGGTGAAAGTGCTGCAACATCTAGGTATTATTGTGGGGAGGAACATGTTACAATTTTTTAAAGAAATGGACCAATATCATGTTACCAAGGCTGACATGGAGGGAGAAGACATTTATAAAGGTGCTAGACAGAAGAGAAGGAACAAGAAGCGGAGTAGAGAAGATCTTGACAACACTGAGTATGGGGCAGGAATGTTTTAACAGGCTGTGAGTACTGTAAAACTTTAAACTCATTTTCCCGTAACTTTTGTTTTTGTAAGCCTTATGTACATTTTCTTTGAAACTACTTATTCTAGAGCAATGAAATTTTCACAGACGGTTTCCCTGACACATATCTGTAAACTGACATTTTTTCAACACTTAGATATTATTATCAAGGGCTCTGATATATTTTTTTTTCTTTTCAAGTGTACCAAAAAAGGGCTATTATTAAAAAAATTATTAAAGTTCCATTTTTAATGCTATATAGTCATAAAAATGTCATTTTATTGCCCAATAGTGTATGTATATGTGATAAAAAAAGCATTGCATTATTATTCATAGTTCTTCAGAAAAGTTACATTGAAAATGTCAAATTTAACATGGCGGAGATAGAAGGTACCTTCTCCCCTTAAGCAAGAGAGTTAAACCTGCTCTTCTCCTAGTTTTGTAAATATTTTACAACTTCTCACTAAGAGTCCATTTTGAGACTCATGAAGTATGCAGATAGAAGGGTATACTCTTTTCAGAGTCATTTTTTGAGATAAAAATATAGGTATATCATGGTCAGAAATTATCAATTTGTGTAAAAGCTGGAGCAATTGGATTTTGAAATGCAGCCAGTCATTAGTGCACAACTTTAAAACATGTGGCTTATATTGCATGATATTACAACTAGTTAACTCAAAAACTTTGAAAGATAAAAAATATGTGTTCCATTCACATGATTTTCTCTGCCTGCTCTGCTGACTATTCTTACAAAAGATTCTTCTTTTATGTATATCATACTAATCGAGATAAACTTTAGCAGAAATTGTCTTATTACTTAGTTGTTTGTAAGAAGGAGGAAAAATAAGGTAATACATTAGGTGAAAGTCATAGACAAATCTTTTGAAAATCGTCATTGAGATTTGGTTCTCTGTCATTGGTCAGGAGTAAAACAAAGGAAATATGCAACAAATGAGGACTTTCCATTCGTGAAATGTTTAAGCATTTAAAACTGAATCCAATAATGGGAAATATCTTAAGTGGTTAGCTCTACAAAAACTGTATATGACATAAATTGTGTTTTAAAGGTCAACATTTTTTGTGTAGTAAGCTTTTGTCCACTAGCAATCCTGTAATGCAGTCAAACTGATAATTATAACAGTTGGTTACTCATTCAAGCACACTCACAACCAGATTTTGAGAGCATACCAAGAAACTTTTTGATTAAGGGCCATTTTCTCAATCAGTTTAGCTTAAATAGATTACATTTTGGTGATGGATTTATTATTCACCATAATTACAGGAAAAATTTAATTGTTGTGATCCTTCCAAAAATAATCCTAAATATGGGAAGATTGGTATAATGTGAAATGGTCAGCAATTTGATTTTCTAAAACTTGCCGTTTGTACATTTTGAATAAACTAAATCCAATACTATATTGTATGTAATGAAAACTTGCTTAGATCCCTTGTTAAACATTAAAAGAATGTAAATTAATAATAGGAAAGAAATTGAAGAAAATTTCTATAATGGGAAGCGTTTTAAAACTGCAGAAACGCAAGAGATTACAAAAAGAAAATTTTAAAATTTCATGCATTGTGTGGACGTTTGGACATTTTCCTGGCCAGAGAATCAAAAACAGCTGTTGAGCTCAGGTTGAATCCTAACTCTACATCGTTTGACGATTTTTCCAAGAACCTTTAAAGTGTTATTATTACTTTTTTCCTCTGAAAATTTTGCCCACATTAGCTTGGGGTAGTGTAAAGAAACTTCACGAACCCAACTGGGAATCGAATCCGGTACATCTCGCAGATGCTCAAACGGCTACACTTCGGGGCCAGCCGGATGGTCATAATAAGAAACCATTTTAAACTGCATAATTTTCCGGACCAATATAGGAACTAAGGTCATTAAGTGCCGATAGGTTGTTAAAATTACCAAATGGCAGCAGTAAGGATCTGTAATCCTCTTCACGGGTGAACATGGGTTAAACTATAATGAGCGAGTCTTCCTGTATTATGGCCAAGTTTCAGAAGATGATCATTAGCATTGCAAGACATTTCCTGTAGCTCCACCCACGCTGACGTCATACAGGTAAACTACGTGCCGTGAAAGCTACCATGTGGTCCATGCAGGTGGACATGACCCACATTAACAGCTGTTGCCGCTCACGCTCTTGCGAAAACATCGCAATTTCCTGTCATATTCATATCAAACACTCTTTGGTTGACAGACTTCTCGGTAAAACGTCACAATAAATACGCGAAGCAATATCGACAGAACGTTTACAAATCTGCTAGTCGTCATGTTTGTTCCAGCAACAGTTTGATAGTTTGAGCATGCGCATTAATCTGACACGGCGTTCCAACTTGTTCTGTTGCATCGTGTATTCAGTATTGCAACAAATGTCTGCCTCAGTCAGAATTTTAGTGTCTAGCATGTGGCACGTACCATTTCTTTCTGTTCCAAATCGATACCAAATCGAAGATATACGTTAGGTTTATCATGAACCTGTGCAACAAAAACTGTTGAGCAATTGATAGAAGATAGAAAGCAACTGCTATCTACGTTATTTTTGTTGCTTAGAAATTGTGTGGAGTGATAGGGAACTCCGTGCCGCAATTTTAATGGTATTGGCAATGCCAGTGCCAAAATGCAGACTTCAGAAGTTATTCATAGAAAATTCAAGCATTTTATTTATCGTGTTACTAGGCCAAATGTTTATTTTAATAAACATCTTTAGAATCACTTTTAAAACAATAGTTTGGGGTGGGGAAGTATAAAAATATTTTCATCTTTTAAGACGAACCGAAATGCCAAGTTTTGAGCCGATGTTTTTTTTCTCGCGCATGCGCGCAGACATATATTTCTAAATATGCTAAAATTTGTATGTTTGATGAAATCTCTATACGAATTTTTGAGTTGAATGCATTATTTCCTCTAACAAGCGAAGAATGGATATACCAGTTAGATGGAAACCATTTCATAATGGTTTTTTTTCGACTGCTCTACTTAAAAGTGTTCATTTGCTGTTAAAAATCTGTATTGAAACGAAGTCTTATTTCGATACAGATTTCAGCACTTGCATGCGCTGTCTTACAACCACTAAAAGCAGATAGGTACTTTACCTACCTTTATTATCAGGTGTTTCATCAATGAAGATTTTAATTTTATTTGTCAAACATGTTTTTTTCTTTTTTCCCTCTGTACCCTACCGATTTCTGTTTTAATAGAATACAACTCTGTAATACAACTTTTGTACTTGGATATATCAGTTCCATGTACACTTAGAGTAGTCTTCGATACCGAATAATTTGTCAATAAGGTTGGGATTTCATTGTTTTTGACATTCTTCAAAGTAAACTATGAACAATTTAGTTTCAGTTAGTATTTTTCTTGTAACACTAAAACACAGTATATTTTACTTCATTGCTTTCCAATGACCTTATCGTTCGATTCCACGATACTTTTTTAAGTAGTTTATCAATGTAGACTGCGGATTATAGTAAGACTGGTTTTGGAAAAATCTAGAGTAATAGAAAGAAGCATGCTTAAGAGTGTTTTCTTGTTTACTATACTCCAATTTTTGAAATGGAAAATTGATGATAAATTAACCGTTACGAATAAACTTTTCTTCCGGCGATATTTTAATTTTGGAGCTACTGTCGTGAAGCTATCAATTTGATTCGCTTTACAATCGTCCTTTTGTTAAATACATTTTGTATTAAATTCCTCATGGTGTGTTATTTATGGAAGCTCTGTAACTACTGTGGTTCTCAGCGTCCCATTCTAAATTGGGCGTGAAAGACCACTTAATTTTGCTCAGAGGCCTCTCTATCAGGCTTGAGGTTCTTTTACGTGCCGTAAATCTACGACACGGGTTCAACGGCTTTACTTCCCTTCCGAAGGAAGCCATGCTAAGGATTTTTACGCCCATCATCCTTCGTCCTCCGCCGGGTTTGAACCCGCGTCCTTGGGTATATGAAGTCAGCATGGTAACCAATTACACCACGGAGGGCGACAGAATGCCTCATCACGCCCTTTTGGCTGTGCAGTTCTTCCAGAAGCGGATGTTATTTTATGGAATGCCAAAGAATATCGTTATATCGCGTAATTACATTGCCTAGTGGCATTTGCACCGACGAAACTCCTTTGACTAGGACAGTGATGACGGTTTCGGTGAATATTTAGGTAATTTCAACGAGATATGTACCAAATGCTTCATCAGCCCTAAGCTTGCAATTCTGGTGGTTCAAACCAGTTTCATTTTGGATTTGTAGGTAGAGAAGCGCTCAATTTAGCGAGAAAAAAATCTGTGCAGCAATCACATGACTTTCTCTACATCTCCAACAAATTATTGTTAACAAGCTTATTCTTCTATCTACATCATGCTAATCGAGATGAGCATTAGCAGAAATTGTTCTTAATACTTGATCCCTTGTAAGTAGAAGGGAAAAAATCTAATGTGTTGCATTCACTTGATGTCCTTTAGCTGTTCGGCAAACAGGCCGTTTATTCAAAACATTAATCTTTTATCTACATCATGCTAATCAAGATAAATATAAGCAGAATTAGTCTTATTACTAGCTCCTTGTAAGTAGAAGGGAAATAAGAAAATGCACAGGCTAAAGCGATAGTCTCATTCTTTTAAAGCCGGTCACTTTGTGAAACAACTGAAATTCCAATCTCTTGCCTTTCCAGGAGTAAATAGACGAGAAGCGAAAAGAAAGCTATCTTCCCTTTTGAAAAAAGTTTAAGTGGCTAAAATTGAAACTAATAATCCGGAATATCTCGAAAGCGGTTAACCCTACAAAAATATATGTAACATAAATTTGTGTTTTAATGAGGTCTACAATTTTTTGTGTTGTAAGTTTTTGTATATCTCTTACGGTTTGCCAGTTATACAAAAGTCATCCAGAATGAAGAAGTCTTCAGAAATTCCAAGATATGCATTTCGTTGGTCATAAAAATATCTTAAACATACGGTATTTTAATCAAAATCGTTAGAGCCATTTTTGAGAAAATCAAAATTTAAAAAAAAAAAAATTCTATGTAAAGGGTAGTTGTGGGGGGGGGTTGAAAATCTTCGTGTCGCATTCTTGGAGGATACCAACTTAAATACCAAGTTTGGTATTTAACGGTCTTTTCGTTTTTGAGCTATGCTCGCGCGCGGACATTTTTCTAAAAATGTTTTTTTTTATTCAGGGGCCTCAAAACACATATGGTATGGAATTTATGGATGCAATACAATACCTTCTCTATACTCTATGTGCCTAGTATGTGTAAAGAAAGTAAAAATGGTTAGCATCTAATACTAACTAAAGCGTAACGGCTTTGTCAGCATTCAAAGGAACGCATACACACGTCACAGCCTCTTCTTCTGCTACCATTTTACTAGCACTGTACCATCTTTTATTAATTGATATTTAGTTCTAATCATCAGAATTTTTGACGTAAGCTAAATGGGTCTTTCTAAAGTTGTCATATGCCTTAAACACTTACTTAAGACTACCTCCGTGGTCGAATAGTCAGCGAGCTTTTTTCTCACCTGTAGATCCCATATTCGATTCCCGGCTGGGGCGGGGAATTTTTCTTTAACCAGAATTATTCCCTATCCGCCATAAAGTCTGGAAGTATGCATGTGAGAGTGAATGTGAGTGTATTTAATGATATAAAATTATTAATCTAATGTTCATAACCTACAGTTAATGAGTTGTTTCACAGGCCAAAGCATCCGATATGGCCGTTGAAGTTAAGGGGGACATGCAAATTAAAATAATAATAAAAAATATTTAAGGCGATGCAACTGTGAAATTTAAAAAATCTAGTCATGTATGGTATGTTATAGATATTTATACGATTATACAATAATGTGTACTGAATTGATGAATTTATAAAACATTAAAGTTTCACAGTAAACGAGTGTACAAATAGCTGTCATATTATCTTTTTTATATTAACCCTACTAACTTGTAGAAAAACATATTACTTTTTATCTTTCCAAAACTTAAATTTTGAAATTTTAATAATTTATTTCTCAAAATCGAAGCATTATTGCTAAACATTTTATGACAATTTTCTTTTCTGTACTTTTGAGAGTCAGTGTCAAAATTTTGAAATCGGCAAAAGAGTGCAATGTGTGGAACAGTTTTAGTATTGAGAAAATAAGGTTTAAACTTGGGGGTGCCTTAATAAGCGCATATCCATTTATAGCTTCAGTTATTTGGTAGTTAAAGTACGTCAAATGGAAAAAACTCATATTATCTTATAATAATTAAAACATTATGTTTAAATTTTCATAGTTTTTATGCATCACCTTAAGCATAGATATTTGATGTACAAACTGGTTTATTAAATCGCGCTTGTTTTATGTTTGTATGTTACGTAGTCACCGGCTATGTATGTTATTTCTTTCACCTTTATTGTGTAGGTGTAACTTGGGTCGTGGTGGTGATCTATCCAATCCAATATTTATCTAGGCCTGAAGGAAACCAAGAAAAAAATCCAAGTTAGTTTTGCTGGTATAAGAGATTTGAATCAGGAACCTCCCGAGTGAGAGTCACTGAGCTTGTGTTAAGCAAAGAAGGATTTCACACATGTATCTGTTTTGTACCTATACCATGCGCACCGCATTATTTCAAATATTAACAATATGACTTATTTAGATGCAGGTGTAGCATCGTTAAATCCCAAACATACTTCAGTGAATGCAATAACAAAGAAAAAATGCGAATTTCTGGTTTTTAGACAATTTAAGATAGTTGTCTTTTTTTTTTTTTTTTTAATTTCTTTTTGTGTTCCTCCTATGTTTTTTGTTTATTTACCTATTGGTTTTCCGTAGTACAAATATACGTACATTTACAAAATCACAAACACTCTTGCCCAATGAGGGACTCGGAACTCGAGGACCACTGCGCCACGGAGCACCAAAATTAGGCACTTCAGCGAGTGTGCTCATGAGGACCGGCATAATTTAAAATACTCTGGCTGTAAACCTTCAATCAAAAGATGGCCGGAAGGATGGAGCAGAGGTAGTAGGAATTAATATACATTTATTGAATTATTTAACATCGCTTCAAAGTTTTAGTCATACTGCGATGTTTATTATGGATATTCTGTTGATTAATTCGAGTCGCACAGATGGCCTTAGTTGCTTAATCGCCGTCGTTTAGCATAAATGCTACTATTGAGATTTGCCGGAACGTAAACTTTGGAATCTAGAACTGCTGGTGTTTTTTTGAGGAAGTTCTGTTGTCGAACACACAATCCTTATTTGCGTATCTGCCTTTCTGTACAATAATTTATATTACTTTTTCTACACGTATATAGAATGTACATATGTAGAGAAGGTATTGTATTCCACCCAAAAATTTGATACCTGATTTCACCGGAAATATGTTCAGAGACTCTGAATAAAAAAAAGCAAAAAATAGAAAATAGTTTCCTCAATTACCTTTTAAATGGAACATTTTTCGAAAATCTTGATTTTATCAAAAATGGTTAATGGGTTTGATTAAAATGACATATTTTTAAGGTATTTTCATGACAAACGAAATGTTTATCTTAAATTTTCTGAAGACCGTTGAAGATCTCTTCGTTCTGGATGACGTGTATAACTTGTAAACCGTAAGATAGTCCAAAACTTACCACAAAAAAAAATATAGATCTCGTTAAAACACAGAATTTATATCATATGCGTTTTGTGACAGAGTTATCCATTTTCGAGATATTCCTTGTTGGTTTTCTATTTTAAATTATTTATGATCCTTTTAAGAATAGTTTGTTTGCAGAACAGATAGAGAAAGTCATGTGAATGTAACGCACTGTATTTGTTCTATTTCTCTAGTTTTATAGGTAGAACAAGTAGTATTTCCTGTAAATAAGGGGACTTCATCCACCCAAATGAAAAAAATAATCAAATTGGCCGGTGTACAGCATATGAACCCGCGATGTTCCGAATGCGGGGGAGGGGGGGAAGCGAGTACAGACGGTACCTCCTGAGCACTCTCGCTCTCGCTCAATACTGCTTATTTTATTTCGGATTGTTTGGCAACTAGAAAGGTGTAATGGCTTACGAATGTATTCCAACTCTTTTTTAGGTTTGAGGGTTATTGTACATCTCCCTTACCTAAGTTTCATAACCGCGAAAAGCCAGATTACCACCTCTTGTTAGTGCTGCCATCTAGTGAAAACTTTACGAAACAGAGAAAAAGTTTCAAGCAACACAAAATCCATATTGATAGGTTACCCTTCAAAAAGGAAACTGAAGTATACATTCTAGCCTCTTTTATCAATAGTGCAAATAAAACTTTAAAAATATTTTCGTCAAGTGCATCCATAAGCTGTTATTAACTGAAACTTACATACTTAAAATGTTCATAACAAAATGCTCATGCAAGTGTTAAAAAATCTAATGTGTTCCATTCACATGACTTTCTCTACCCGTTTTGCACACAAACTATTCTTATAAAAGAGATTCTTTTATCTTCATCATGCTAACCGAGAAAAGCATTGCCAGAAATACTCTTACCACTTGATTCCTTGTAAGCAGAAGGGAAATATGGCTAAAGCGATAGTCATATGTTTAAAAAGCTGGTCGCTATGTGAACAATAAATAACAAGGAATATCTTGGAAACAATCAACTATACAAAAAAATGCATACTATGACACAGATTGTGTTTTAACGATATCTACATTTTTTGTAGTAAGTTTTCGCCTATTTCTAACTGTACAAACTTCAGCAAAATTCACCCAGAATGAACAGGTATTCAGTAGCTATTCCCAGAATATTTATTTTATCTGTAATATAAATGTCTATAATATACGGTATTTTAATCAAAATCTTAGTCATTTTTGAGAAAAACAGAATTTAAAAAAAAAATCCATGTAAAGGTTCCCCATTTTCTTGAAAATCTTCGCGTTGCTTCCTTGGAAGATAATAAACTTAAATACCAAATTTGATATTTGACGGTCTTTTAGTTTTTGAGCTGTGCTGTTTACACACACGCCTTTTTCTAACATGTATTTCCGGTGAATTTTTGTTATCAATATTTAGGTGGCAATACCTGTGTACATAGTACGTGTAGAGAAAGTAAAAGACATCTTTAGGGCGAAAGATACTATCCGGCAAGAAATAATTGTCTAAAATATAAGTTGTGCGCCTCAGTGCCACAGAATGGATCTTGCATGAACAAGAGCAATCCAGACAAACTTTTCAGACGTTTTGTTAAAATAAACGTTACACTGTAGGTGCGAGTGAAAATTGTAGGCTACCCATGACTTTCAAAAGCCAACCATATCCTTACTTACAACTCATTCATTCGCAGGCATTTAGTAAGTAATGTTGAAGGAGGAGTATAAGGTAAAATAACACCATATTTTTACTTTCTGTAGCACATTTGTACAGTGTACATTGTAGGTGGAGAAGATATTGTATTCTACCAAAAAAATCAATACCGTATTTCACCGGAAATACAGGTTTTGAGGACCTCTAAATTTTAAGGTCTCTGCATGTGTTTGTGTGTGCGGGCAGCATAATTAAAAAAGTCGGTTAAATATCAAAATTAGTACTTAAATTAAGTATTTTCCAATTATGCAATACGAAGGTTTTCTGAAAATTCCCCCCACCTCAGGCTACTCTTCACAGGGAAGAGTTTTCTAAATTTTCTAAAAAAGTGTAAAATGCCACATTAAAGAGGTTTACAAGGTGAATAAAATGTATATCCTTAATTTCGTGAGAATAGTCCCTGAGGTCCTCTTCATTCTGAATTTTGCATAAGTGGTAACCGTAAAAGCTAGACAAAAACTTACTATACAAAACATGTAGATCTCTTTAAAATACAATTGATGGCATATATACTTTTCTTTCTGTAACACGTATGTACAACGTACATAGTAGATAGAGAAGATATTGCATTCCACACAAAAATACTATGCCGAGATTAGGGTCTTCTGTATTGAAATATATATATATATATATATATATATATATATATATATTTTTAGAAAACCCCTCCCCCCTCCGTGTGTGTGCCGGTGCGCGCGCGCCCGTGTGACTGTGAACACGATAACTCAAAAATAATATACGATTACGTCAGTAATATACGCAACTTGGTATTTAAGTTTAGTATCTTCCAAGAATGCGACACGAAAATTTTTGAGGAAAATCCCACAACCTCAAATTACCCTTTTCATGGTCAAAATTTCGAAAAGTTTGATATTACCAACGATTTTGATTAAAATACTCTATTCTAAATATATTTACAGGGCAAACAAAATGTGTGTCTTGAATTTACAGGGAATAGTTCTCTGAGGACCTCTTCATTCTGGATTACTTTTGCATAACTGGTAAACCGTAAACAGACCAAAACTTACAACACAAAAAGTATAGCTCTCCTTAAAACAAACAATTTATATCATACTTCCGAGATATTCCATATTAATGGTTTCAGTTTTAAAATACATGCTTAAACATTTCTCATACGAACATATGTTAACTCCTGGCCTATTCACATAGCGACCAACAACTTTTAAAACATTTGACTATCGCCTTTAGCCTCGTGTATACCCTTATTTCGCTGTTACTTATAAGGATCTAAGAAATAAGATCATTTCTGGTAGTGTTTATCTTGATTAGCATTATGTAGATAAAAAGAATGACCTTTGTAAGAATATTTTGATTGCAGAACAAGTAGGGAAAGTCATGAGAATGGAACACAGGAAAAATTTTATTTGTAATTTAAGTACTGACATTTTTGTCCAAATTCAGTGTAGATACATATATACTTCCTTAAGCTATTCAATTGAAAGAAATACCTAACTGTAGTAGCAATCTCTCATTGACAGAGTTGCAGATACTATGACCTCAACCGTCACAATCAACTAAAGTGCTGTTCATAAACTGTCTTTTTTTGTGCAAATCCACATAACCATATATATATAAATTTTATAATTGGAGGCTTTACAAGTTTATTGCTCGGTGTCAAGGAAGTAGCTACAACTTCATTTGACGAAGAAGTGTATAATACAGATTACTTCTATCCGTAATAGAAGCGGTAGCATTCCCTCCCCCCTCTAATTTAATTAACTTGTCATGGTTATCTGGTTAAAGCGATGTTTTATGGAGTTCATTGACTGTCGTATTTCTTGTCTCCGTTATGAAACCTGTATCCTCCGTAATCGTTTTTATTTATCTTTTATATGTCGTATTAATGATAAATCGGCTGTTAAAGAGTCTTGCTTCAACTTATGATTGCCCATTTAACACTAGATTGCCCATTTTCATTAGCAAGCATTTTGTTGGTTTCTTTTATTTATCTAAGGGCGATGTATTCGATTTGTTCCTACCATGGGAGCAAAATGTTTTTCGACGGTCTGGTGTTTCATTCTCCTTCCTTTCAGCTCAAAATATTTGTTTAAATTACGGGCCCGTTCATTCCTGTTAAATAACTTGTATCACTTGTATTGTTGAATACCATTGCATCAAATACGTAAATGTGTATACAAAGTAACAAAATGGGCTGGTTCTGTAGCTCAGTCGGTACAGCGTAGGCCTGCTGTGCGATTCCCGGCTGAGGGGTGGTAATTTTTCTGTATCCAAAAATTATCTCTATGTTCCCCAGAGTCCAACAGCATGAATAAGAGATAGATAGATAGATAGATAGATAGATAGATAGATAGATAGATAGATAGATAGATAGATAGATAGATAGATAGATAGATAGATAGATAGATAGATAGATAGATAGATAGATAGATAGATAGATAGATAGATAGATAGATAGAGACAGAGACAGAGAGAGAGAGAGAGAGAGAGACAGAGAGCGTGTCTGTATATGAGTGTAAATATAAAGATAACCTAAAGACAAAAATTCAACGAGTGAACGTCATTGCCGATGAGACCTTAGATCATAGGTTCCCAACCGGTGTGCCCCGGCACCCTAGGGTGCCGTGTGATTAGCTAAGGGGTGCCGCGAGATATTGAAATAAACAAAAAAAATTACCTTTTACTGAAGCCTTAAGTCTTGTAAGGTCTTGAAATAAAATAAGTCAAATCAATTACTCTCATGCACGGCAGGTGGTGATAGTGGTTAATTCATTTCAATAATTCAGTTATACTAGTATCCCACAGATGGCATTACAGGTATACCCTGCCGAACATTCCCGAGACTACTCGCTTCCTCACGAACATTCCCGAGACTTCGACAGATGAATATATAAAAGTGTACGCGCTTGGCGCTTTCAGTTGTCTTCCTCGCGTTGATTCACAGTGTTTAGCTATGGATAAGTTCATTGTTAAACGTAAACGCCAGGACAGTGAAAGTGAACAGTCGGCTCCTACTGCTTGCTTTAAGAAGCCAAATCTTACAGTTTCTCCCGGATCGTCGAATTCACCACATAAAGAAGACAAACGAAAGAAAAGAACATACCAGGACAGGTACTTAGCGTATGGATTTAAGTGGAATAACAACGAAGAAAACCCTATCCCTGTGTGTTTAGTTTGTGGCGAAACACTTAGCAACGAGGCCATGGTGATACTGCTCTTGAAGCCTCATTTAAAGTAGTAGAACTGATAGCTAAAAAAAAAAGAAACCTCATACTCTTGGAGAGGAAATCATTGGCCCTGCATGTCAAGTTATAGTTTCAACAATACTTGGCGAAGGAGCAGTTAATCAAATTTCGAAAGTTCCTCTGTCCAACAACACAATCAGCCGCAGGATATCTGAAATGTCATGCAATATCAACGAACAAGTCACGGAGAAAATAAAAATTTATAGAACATTTGCTTTGCAAGTAGATGGGAGTCTCGATATTGGTGACAAACCGCAACTCCTTGGTTTTATCAGATATATTGATGAAAAAGATATTAGTGAACAGTTTCTGTTCTGTAGACCGCTGGAGACGACAACCACAGACCATGATATTTTCGTTTCTATTAATTCCTATCTCAATGACCATGATCTTTCATGGAAAGACTGTTGTGTTATATGTACAGAAGGTGCACCATCTATGTCTGGGAAAATTAAAGGTTTTACTGCCAGAGCTCTCAATGAAAATCCATCCATTATTATAACTCACTATTTTCTGCATAGAGAGGCATTAGTCGTGAAAGCGTGTAATGAAGATTTTGCTGAAGTGTTTAACCAAGTTGTGAAAATGGTGAACTATATGAAGTCTCGACCTTTAAAGTGCAGAATTTTTGAACAGTTATGTCGCGCAACGGATGCAGCTCATACCTCTTTGTTACTTCACACAGAAGTAAGGTGGTTGTCGTGGGGTCGTGTATTGAACCGGTTTCTCGAACTTAAAGAACAGCTAAAAATTTTTTTTAAGGATGAAAATCAAGACACATTTCATGAGCTCTTACTGAGTGATTCTTGGTGTTTTGAGCTGTCGTATCTTGCAGATATTTTTCAGAAGCTGAATGAACTGAATGTTTCGATGCAGGGTCGACATGAAACAATAATCTCCTCAACCAATAAAATGAAAGGTTTTAAAAGAAAACTTAGTTCTTGAAAGTCTGCAGTTCAAAAAGGAGATTTGTCGAACTTTCCATCTCTTCTTAATGTGGCAGGAGATAAAGATCTGGGTAAGCTGAAAGACCGCATTTGTGATCACTTAATCAAGATTGCAAGATGCAATAGATGCGTACTTTCCAACTATTTCCACTACGAATCTCGACCATTTGATTTCGTAGATAGTGCAGAGGAAATAGATTTCACTGCTTGCGAACGAGATGAATTTATTGATCTTTGCGCTGATTCCACACTCAAAGGTAAGTTCACCAAGAGTGAGGCGTCGGTGGCTAGTTTTTGGCTTCAACGGAGAGAGGAGTAGCCTAACCTAATGAAGAAAGCAATTAACGCACTTTTGCCCTTTTAAACATCCTATCTATGCGAGCAAGCCTTCTCTGCTATGGTGACAATAAAATGCAAAGCAAGAAATAGACCGAATAACCTTGAGGATGATTTGCGTGTTTCACTGTCAACTGTAAGACCCGACATCACATATCTGTGCTCTAAGCATCAATCACAAGTTTCACATTAATCATTAATCGAACAAAATTTATTGATGTATTTGTACTCAGTAATTGTAGTAAAGTTTACTGTATTATGTTATGGTGTACGTTATTATTATATAATACTTCAATAAATTAACATATTAAGCTTAATTTTCTTTTAATTCAAGGAAGGGTGCCCCTAGTGTTTGATGTTATTCCCAAGGGTGCCGTGAACTTCAAAAGGTTGGGAAACACTGCCTTAGATGTTAAAGGTGGCGTACAAATGGAATAAACGAAAAAGTAACAAAATACCAAAATAAACTTTATAGATACTAAAAACAATATTGTCAACAAAGGAGCGACACATATCATCATGCTTTTAACTTTTACACAAAAGAAACTCTTGAGAAAAGGAAAATTTAAAATGAAAAGCGTTACCAAATATCTTATAAATACATTATACTTGTATACAATGTTATATGTAGACAATCAATGATCATGAAATTGAAAGGCATTACCAAGAGCAGTATTGGATTTGCAAATTATTATCAGATGGTTTAATTTACAAATCTCCCTTCCAAAAACAAAAACAAAATAAATAAATAAAAAAATAAATAAAAACAAGTAAAAAATAATAAAAGAGCGAAATATGCTGTGGTTCAGTTACTTGTTTTTCTATATCCATTGTGCAAATAAACAATATAAGATTATTCTTTTATCTACATAATGCTAATCGAGACAAATGTTGTCAGGAATAGTCTTATTATTTTCTTCTTTGTAAGTAGAATGGCATAAGGGAAATGACATGTTGAAGTATTTCAAAATTAAAACCAATAACTGGGAGTACTTTTGAAATGGTTAGCTCTTATATATAAAAAGTATATATACAGTTTGACATACTTTTTTTTTTTTAACGAGATCTACATTTTGGTTTTAAGTTTTTGTCTATCTCTTACGGTTTACCAGTTTGCAAAAGTCGTTCTGAATGAAGAGGACTTCAGACGCTATTCCCAAGAAGTTCAGGATATACAGTTTGTTTGTCTCATGTAATCTCTTGAATATACGGTATTTTAATAAAAATCTTCGAATTTTGAAAAAAATCGAAAAATGTTCCATGTAAAGGGTGTTTGGGATGGAGTGGGGGGTTTTCTTGAAAAATCTGCGTGTCGCATCCTTGTAAGATGCTGAACTTAAATATCAAGTTTGGTATTTAATCGACGTTTTGTTTTGAGTTATCGTGTTCATAGATATAGGGACACACAGGGGCAATTTTCTAATTTTTTTGCTTTACACATGGGACCCTTAAACACGTATTTCCAGTGAAATCTCAGTATCGAATTTTTGGGTAGAACGCAATACTTTCTCTACCAATGTACTAAGTAGAGAATGAAGAAAGTATGGTCTTCCGGGGATAAAAATAGCAAATTCATCTCTAATAACGTAATAGAACAAGTCATATGATGTAATATTATTGTCAATGTTATATCATATACTTTTGATAATGTACAGAAAAATCAACAGGATGACTCATAACGGAATGATTAACAGAGATTTAAAAAATAAAGCAGGGGGAAAAATAAAAATAAAACAGCAAAAGGTTTGTCTTCCCCATATACGCATATGGAACTGCAGGCGAAAGAAGACTACAAGCAGCGAAATAAGTTTTTTAAGAAATGTAGAAGGTGTAAAAGAATACTCTAATAAATGATATACGCCGTTTAAATGTGGAGAATGAAAGCTAATATGGTATTAGAGCGAAAAAGTTAATGGTGCGCCCATTTAAGTGCGATAACACCAGAATAGCGAAACAAAGAGGCAATAAAATATAAACCAGTCGGAAATGGAAACCTAGGACGAACTTCCCCACCCAGAAAAAAAAAAAAAAAAAAAAGACTGTCAGACTGTTTGGTTGTTTTGTTATTATTATTATTATTATTATTATTATTATTATTATTATTATTATTATTATTATTATTATTATTATTTTAATGTCCTTTAAATTTGTAGGTCTTTTCGTACGATAAAGTAATAAAATGGATGAAATGATGCTCATATTGTCGCAAGATCCATAGAGTTAATTAGGTACTCGAAATTTGTCTTAGAGTTAGGGAAAATCCCGATAATTTATCCTAACCGAGATTCGAACTGGATCTCTTGAGTGTGAGGCAGGCACGTAGCTAATCCCCACGTCACTCTCGACATGCGAACCAATGTTGCTGAAGATGTAATAGGCCTACGTTGCCTAATATGCGATGTAGGCGAGATGCAGGGAATGGCGGGCTCATAAGAGTTGCAGTTGCCCCCTCCCCTATGGAGAGGTTGGCTTTTTTCAGTAAATTGATATGTTGTCATTAGAATTATTTACTAACGATGCTAAGTTATTGCTAAGCAGTATTAATAGTTCAAAATTAATTTAAATTGCACTGACCATTCTTCCCAGCATGTGCAGGCAATCACGGTCGCTAAGATGCAGTAACATAAAATAGGGAAGTTAAACATTATCGTTCCTCTTTTATTAGAACATGAAGTTAAATAAATTAAAAAAAAAGTGCTTCTACAAGATATGAAAATTATGAAAACGGAAAATTAAATCTTGAAAATTAAATTATTGAATCTCCTGTTTGCCGTATAGGTGCATTAATCAACTGCAGTCGTGCTATTGCTACACCGTTTTTGTTCACATTTTAGTTTCATCCGACTGTATAGCCTACGAGGTTCATTGTAATGTAATGATTTAAATTACTTTTAGGGTCTTAAGCTGATATTTTTCATCAGCATAAGCACCGTTATTAATATTGTAAGAAGATTGAATTGTCTTACAACAACAAATAATAATAATAATAATTATGATGATAATAATAATAATAATAATAAATAATATTGAATTGAATTTGAAGGGTATGACGGTCACGCACAGTGCATGACGGTCACATGACTGCCATTACCTTCACGAACAGCGTTATGGAAAATGCTTCATAACCAACAAATAGTGTGTTCTCTCTCAAAACAAACATTATTCCAATAATCAGTAATAAATACCTACTCGTTTTGTAAAAAGATTTAGCAAATTTAAAACAATGAAATATACTTATGATGTCTTGATTTTCTGGACGAAATTATAAGAAACTGCCATCTACAGAAAAACACTTCTAACCTCGTAAACTTACAACTCAGCAATGAAATGGTCGTATCTCCTTGCGAATAGAGCGCAGAACACGATAGAAATGCCTTTGTCATTACGAAGCGATATTACAGCAATGACCGCCAATCCCTGCTGACCGTCATTCCCTGTATCTCCCCTAGTATTGACGATGATGTGGGTGATAAAAGTATTATATTACACTAAAAACTCAATATTTGTATGTAATCAGAAATACATGTTTTGAGGTCCGTGAAATCCAAATAAAATGAAAGCGGTTGCACAATAGTAGAAGTTAAGCTAGTCTTAGTCGCATGCGCACTAGCCAGTCAGTGGTAGTGTGAGCCAGCGTGAACTTGTAACAGTAAAGTTTGATAATTTCGGTCCAGCGACGAAGAGTATGACAAGATGTTTAATTATATAGTGGATTAACATACAAAATATGTCCGATCCGGTTTGCAGCTCACGAACGTACAAGCGATGGCAGGCTGAGGGTAGCCCATGCGTCTATTCTTATTAGGGTTTAACGGCGTACTGACGGGAATATGGGGTTTGCAGGGTGACGGGTAAGACTGAGGTTGTCGAGTTATAGAAGGAACATTTAGCAGTGCTCTTGGTGGAGGAGCTCTGTTACCGTGTAGCGGCCTGTCAGCAGGAGGAAATGGAAGCGAAAAACATGCCATAACATCAGTATAACATTGCAAGTAAAACATTTACTTTCAGGGAACAGAACAGAATGCTCAACGGTCGCCAGTTATGGCGCAAAGTCCCTGTGCCTCGCTTGGCGTAAGACTATTTCAGCATTTAGTTTTATTTTGGGATGTTATTTACATTTTGATCTCCAAGGCCAGTATTTGCGATCCTCCGGGCGCGGACTGTTACTGCCTTCGTTCATGACGGAGAGTATAGTTAACACTTGAGTTATCTCTCGTAACTGTGAGTACTGTTATCAGACAGCAAGGCACTAGAACAAAACTGATCTCAGAAAACCTGCTTCTTAGGTGGAACGATAGCCAGCTTGTCTCGTACCCTTAAGGGAAGTGATTAATTTGGAGTGTGACTGTGTAAAGCACATTAACTTTGATATTTGAGTATGCAGTAAAATGGATTACAGACAAAATAAGTAATGAAATTATCTAAGAAAGCGTGGCAAAATAAAGGTACATAAGGAGTATGCAGAAAGAGCGAAATTGGCTGGACACGTCCTGTGAAGTACTTAGATCAGAATGAATGGCGATAGGAAAATATTGGAGATAAAAAAATTTGAGAAAGTGATTAAAATGCGGAAACAAGGGAAGCCTATAAATGAGGAAGAGTGAAATAAATCCAGTTACAGTGAAGGGCCAGCCGTTGGGTAGATTACTGGTGTATGTTCCTAATTTTGTAATGTTCTGTTAAAACAATACACATTATGCTTTTCTATTTACTAAACATAGTATGCGACTAAGTGAGATGTCTTCATTTTAAATCCAGCAAAGGCTATTTCCTTTCGCTGAAAAGTAGCTGTTTTTGCACTGCACAGTACTTGTTGATTATAACATGGAGTATGCTCTTGCACAGGGACTTACAGATGGGAATACAATTAAAGCAATAAACCCGCGGCAGGGGTACAATAGATCCCAGAGGTCTTCAGAGGCACGTGAAGAAACGCGCGTGGTGCGTTTGTTCATCTTCCAACAAGCGACACTCAATAATCTTTTTCACCGCGGAGCTGCGCCACGAATCCTGCAAGGTATCTATAGTATTCAAGGACTCGAAGCAATTTTGACGACTATTTCATGACACGTGATCATAGGAAATGGCCAATCCAGTACATTGACGCGTAAAATTCCAATCAATCGGAACTCATTATCTCTGCATTTTAATCGTTTTTATCACACCCACGTACATTTTCCCAAATTTATCGCATCCACGTGCTCTCGTTATATTACTTATGATAAACAGATACCGTCACACCGGTTAGTTTCTTCCTGGCTATGCACTACATGCAATATGGAGACCATTACTCATAGAAATAATGCACGTTGCCTTCCTGGATGTACACCTATGTACATGTAGGCTAGAAAATAGCAACGTAACCAGGGTGAAGGGCAAACATTCTCTGTCACAGGAGTGATGCTATTTTATTCATTTGATTTACCCCGAATTGCGCTTTGGGTAATTTTCCCAACAAGTTTCTTTAGTTTCCAACATTTTCTGCTCAATTTCATTTCAGATTAAAGGGAAAAAGCTGTTAAAATTGTCCAGAATTCTTAAAAATGGCAATGTTACAGCAATAAATTTAATCCCTAAAAACTTTTAAAAATTAGAAGTCACAAGATAAACAAATGAATATGAATGCAGAATTTTATCAAACCACGTCTTTTCCACTTGGTGCATTTAATTGATTGAAACTATAAATGGATAAGCGCATGTGTATTAAATAGGCATGCCCGATTTTAAATCTTGATTTCTAAATTATTTTCAGCATTTTCCACATTAAAATTCTCCGTATGATACAATTTTTACTAATTTGTTTAAACACTGTCTCTTAAAGGTGGAATTAAAATGACTAGATTTTTAAAATAATGCTTTAATTTTGAGAAATAAATTAAATTTTGAAAAATAAAGAGTTCTGGAGAATGCAAAATGTAATACTTTTTCAATACTTGGGAATAAATATTAAAATCTGTTATAATAGATACTTTTGCATATTGCTTGCATTTTTGTAATCAATACTTTTAAAGATTCATTGCGTTTAATATTTTTATTAGAACAATGCAAAATTATTATAGCTTTGTAAGTTAAGATTTTAAACAAAGACATATTGCTTGACTAGTAATTGGCATGAAGTTCAACAAGATGTTTTACGTGCTGCTTATTTTAAAAAATTCACCAATGTATTACTTAAGGAGGATAGATATGCAGTTATTAATGCATAGAAGTGGAAAAATCATTGTCAGCCAACATAGGGTTGCAATTCGAAATTCTAAAATCGCCTCTTTGCCTTTAAAAGTAAAGTCTTTTCTTCATCTCCCCCCCCCCCAGTGTTTGTTATTACTCAATTGGCTTTTGCGGTACAAACCCAATTACTTGAAAGGTTCACCAAGGAGGGTTAAGATGGAATGAACGTTACCTATGGTTGAAACTTTCCAGGAAAGTAAAATTGGCGTAATACGTGCGTAAAATTAACTTTTGTTAACTAAGATAAAAGGAAAAAATATACACCTTTAAATATATATATATATATATATATATATATGTGTGTATTATTTTTTTTTATTCAGTTTTCATTTGTAAACAATGTGAAATATATAAGATGCGATTGAAACTTGCTTCCAAAAATTGAATTTTAACGCAAGGAGAGTTTCCTAAAGGCGATTAATAAGACAGAAATTACTAACTTTTTCGCTAAAACTACAGAAGGAATTGATCTGAAAATATGTAATTTGTTATAGAATGTATAGTACTCTCAGTTTGCTTAAATGGAGAAATCCCAAATTTCACAGGTTGGTTCCTCCTAGCCTTGTACATATGACTTATTCTAAAGCTGCATTTCATAATGAAAATTAACCACTAGTATATGTAGAAATGGGACCATTCACAAAGAATCACGTAAACACAATAACCATTGAATTAAATGTAAAATTAAAAGCTTGCGAGGTTCAAGCTTCTAAGTTTGTCTAAGTCAAACATAAGCCATCTAATCAGAGAGCGATTCTAATCACATGAGCGTTTTGCCATCTCTGCCACAATGTGTTGACTTGCTATTTATTGTTCACTGTAAGATCGCGAACCGGTAATCACTGGGGTACGTAATTATGGCTGTAAAGGTGATGCATTTTTGGGAGTTATAGTTCATTTCACCATATGGATAACTCTTGTTAATTTTGATACCTTTGCGTAATCTCTTTTGTCGTGGTCGTTTCACAGTCCGCCATATTAGCTCAGTATTTTAACACTCTCTTGGGAAATGAAATGGAGTTTTATTAATGGAGCCCTTTTAACTACAGTGGTTCTCAGCATCCTATTCTATATTGGGCGTGCAATTTTGCTCAGCGGCCTCTTTATTAGATTGGAGGCTCTTTTACGTGCCGTAAGTCTACGACACGGGACCAGCGGCTTTACTTCTCTTCCGAAGGAAGCCATGCTAAGAATTTTACGTCGGAAAAAATCCACTGGTACCCTTTACACCAGTGAGGGCGATGCTCTCTTAGGATTAGTGATGCTTATGATCACATTTGTGGATGTGAATGATAATATATTGCGTCAAGTTTGTTTATGTATAGGTGTATGTAATCAACGTGCTTTTAAAGTACATATTTGCAATGATTTATTGTTTTAGGACGAATGTAACACATTTTTTGGGACGCCTCTTAAAGCATTGAGCTAGGTAAATGCCTATGTCAAACTTAAAACCAGTTTTCAGTTCAGAACACCAGTTCAGTGTTTTCGTTATCTTACGATATTCAAAATCTGTCTTCTCCAATAAAAATGCTACAACAGGTCTGAAGATTTTCCCCAACGTACTTGAATGTGTGCAATAACGTTATGAATTAGAATTTTGATATTGGTCATAGTTTCAGTTTTAAAAATAATTAACATATTTATGCTCTGATTTTTTTTTTTTTTTTTTTTCACTTTGTGGTTTAAAATATGTTAACAAAAATCCTATCAATCATGGAAAAATTCCAATCAAACATGTTTTACAAAAGTATTAAGGGATGTAGCTTTAAAGAATGGCATTTTGGGTCAGAGAAGATAGATTTTCAATTTGATATACATTAATTGATCCAGAATGACGTCACATATTCTACTGAAAAATGTTTTTGCTAGTTATGCCTGTCAAAAAATCAAAGTCTAGCTCTAATACTTTAGAAAATGACTCCTAGCACTTCGGTGTCTCCTTAAGGGATAATATTAGCTTTTATGTCAGCTTTAATACTTTTATTTTTCAGTGATCCTATGTATGTCTTATCCTCTCTCTGCAGCTTGCTGCATGCAACACTTAGTGTTTCTAAAACATTTTAATCTGGTTGTTAGCAATTTGTTCAAAAACTTAGTTGCAATGTGGAGTTTCCAAGTTGCTACTGCGGAAGAAAGCAGGCTACCAAAACACCGCAACAACGTTTTTATTGAAGCTGTGCTGGACGGCGCTGAAGATAAATGAGGAATGGTCACGACAGGTTTAGTCTATATAGCGTCTCTAGAAAATCACGAACTACTCAGACAATAAGGTGCCGTCCAGTTTTAAAACACGCTTCGTATTATAAAGTCTGTAGTTTTCGAGATAGCGTTCTCGGTCGTGAGGTTGTACATTTCGGATTTAAGTTTGCTAGAAAAGTAAGCGCTACTTCCTTATTCGTGTATACCATTTTCCTTAAAAGTCCCTCACCACGTCTCCAAGAACACAATTGTGGTGTCTCGTAAAACTGGTCGGTTTACAGGCTTCTTACCATCGGATTCATATAATGGCATTTTCCATCTCTATTGCTTTTTTACTTTCTCTACTTAATACTAGTACAAAGGTAGAGACAGTATTGCTCTGCACCCAAAGATTCAATAACGAAATTTCACCGGAAATACACGTTTTAGGGTCCCCTGTAACCAAATTAAGCATTTTAAGATAAAAGTTCGTGTGTCTGTGAACAAGATAACTGAGAAAACGAACGTAGGTAAAATACCAAACTTGGTATTTAAGTTTATATCTTCCAAGGATGCAACACGTAGATGTTGAGGAAAGTCCTCCCACCAAAACTACCATTTACATGGAAATTTTTTTTTAAAAATTTGATTTTCTCAAATTGGCTCTAACGATGTTGATTAAAATACGGTATACGAGAGATTTTTACATGACAAAATATATATATCTTGACATTTCTGAGAAGATCTAAAGACTTCATTCCGGATGTCTTTTGCATAACTAAGAAGCCGTTAGAGATAGAAAAAAACTTACTACAAAAATGTAGATCCCATTAAAACACAATTTATTTCATTTTTTTCCGTGGAATTGACCATTTCCGAGATATACCTTGTTATTGGTCTTGGTTTTAAAATACGTGAAACTTTCCTGATACGAACATTTGTCAACTCCTAACCATGCAAAGAAACAGATTTCAATTACATAGCAACCGGCTTTTAAAATATTTGACTATCGCTTTAGCCTAGTGAACTCCCTTATTTCCCTTCTACTTATGAGGAAACAAGTAATAAGACAATTTCTGCTAATGAATACCTCGATTAGCATAACATATATAGAAGACTAAGGTTTTTAACAATTTGTTGCAGCGATGCAGAGATAGTGACGTGAATGGAACACATCAGATCTTTTTCTTAATGTTCAATAAAATAATGAAAAGAAATTTTGATTCATTGTCTTTTTTTTTTGTGCAGTTTTTTTCAAATATTTCAAAAGTAATTGGCTCTATATAGAGATTCCAGTTTTAGTTCCTCTCTATTTCTTCACTTTTAATCTTAGCAGCCTTGTACTTGATAAAGGAACCTCATCTCCGCCGTCTGAATTCTATTCGTTGGAACCCAAGTTACACAGCCGTACAAAACTGATGATTTGACACTATTCTAGCGAAAGAGTTCATTATGCGAATGTCTCATGGAAGCGTTACAAGCACCTCGCAGGTCCGCTATTCCACACCTGGTCAATTATAATTGGATAGCAGGTTAAAACTAAAGATGCTGTTTGACAAATCTTGAACCTTAATGGTCTTAGTTTCGTTATTTTTGCATTTTTCTAACATCAATATGCCCCACACAATGCACAGTTTTACCAGTTTGTCTAAAACTTTAATCAAGGTTCCGTGGAATATTAGCATCTATATACTTTCTTTCGGTTTGCTTCATTGTCCTGAAAGAAAGTTTTCTTTTTAAAAATATTCTTAAACTAATTTGCTTTCGCAATAAGGAACAACAAATTCACACGGTTTCAAGTAAGTGAACTAAAATGAATGTGGAGATCTATATTCTATTAATTTCCAAGTTTCATCGTGTTGGACATTTTGAAAATCGCTTAAAATGACGTAACATAATATTGAGATAAGTATTAAAGCTACAAATATGAAACTGGCATTTTGTATTTTTCCATATCAAATAACAATAAAACTAGAAGAAAATGCAATGAAAAATCAGTTTTCATTTTTCACAAATGCCTTCCCTTAAGCACTCGGCTCGTTCCGGGCTTACGCAATAAAATAATATACATTAATTGTATCTGATGTCAGGAAGAATTTGTATTTTGTAACAGCATACATGTGTTTTATTGTTTGTATTTCCAAATTGAAAGAAACAAACAAGTTTGCGCAAGCTGCTCGGCAATGACCCGCACGAGACCCCCCGTGAGGTAATGCTAGGTTACATAGCAATGACGTCACTTATTTAAGGTGCGTCGTCTATATGCGCACGTTTGTCTAGTCAGTTAACGATGGACTGGGAAGTATCAGAAATGACCGTAGCATATTGATAAAACTAAGAAGATTTTTAAAAATTCACAATTGAACATGTTAGGAGGATATTCAGGTTGAATGAGAAAGGATTGATTTACGTCCTACTAGAATGTTTCTGCAAAGTTTACAAAAGGTTTCAGTTAACGGTTAATTACACATCAGTTGTTTCTCATGTTGCACTGAAACAAATACGATATACGTTGTTATTGCAAATGAAACTAGAAGAGCCTTCTATCGTTAGAACTAAAATCTCCAAAATGTTGGTGGGATGGGGGCTCATATGCATACTTATTACTTTCTCTAGCGCGTATGTACAATTTACATAGTAGATAGGGAAAGTATTGTATTGCACCCAAAATTCATACCGAGATTTAACCGCAAATACATGTTTCGGGATCCCCTGAACCAAAAAAGAGAAAAAAAAAACATTTTAAAAATATATCGGGACTGTCTTTGGGCAGCTTATCTCAAAAACGAAAAGGCCATTAAATACCAAACTTGATATTTAAGTTCAGTATCTTCCAAAGATACATGAAGATTTCAGCAAAATTCTCCCACTCCAAACTACTCTTTACATAGCAAAAAGTTTGAAAATTTTGGTTTTATCAAAAATGGGTCTAATTATTTTTATTAAAATCTCTAGTTTTTATGATATTTAGATGACAAATAAAATGCACATCTTGAGGTTGATGGAAATAGCCTCTGAAGATCTCTTTATTCTGGATGATTTTCCCCCCCTGAATTTTGCTTAGCTGGTAAACCGTAAGAGATAGAAAAAAATGTACTACAAAAAAAAAAAAAAAAAAAGTAGAGCACACTTTCTATACATTTTTTCATGCAGTTGGCCGTTTTCGAGATATTCCTTGTTATTGGTTTCAGTTTTAAAATTCTTAAACTTTTCTTAAATGGAAACTCTCAACTCCTGGCCACGCAAAGAAATGGATTTCAGTCCCATAGCAACCACTTTTTAAAACGTGTGACTATGATTTAGCTTAATGTATTCCCTTATTTTCCTTCTACTTATAAGGCCGTTTTTGCAATAGTCAACTCTTTTAAAAGCTGGTTGCCATGTGACTGAAATTAGGTTATTTTGTATGGCCAGGAGTTGACAAATTCCCGAATTAGAAAAGTTTAAATACTTACTATAGAAACTAATAACAAGTAATATCTCGGAAATGGTTAGCTCCACAAAAAATGTTAATAACTCCACGGCACGACAGCTCACGGGGAACCTTAGCCTTGACCTACCGCCCGGCCGCTGCGTCCCCCCATCTCGGTCCACTACAGACGTCATGGATGGGGTGCAGTATTGGAGGGTGAGATGTGGTCAGCGCCTCGAGTCCCCCCGGCCGGTTAATGCGGTCCTCATGACCTGGAGCCGCTAGTTCTCCATCAAGTAGCTCCTCAATTGGCCCCCAGGGACCTTACGAGGCTGAGTGCACTCCGGGCCAGGTCTCCCAGCGGGGGAAAAATCCCCACGCCGGTACTGGGGATCGAACCCAGGTCTCCCGCTTGGTAAGCAGCAACGCTACCACCGCGCTAAGGAGACGACCTCCACAAAAAATGTATTCGACATAAATTGTGTGTTTTGACGAGATCCATTATTTTTGTGACGTAGGTACGTTTTTGTCTATCTCTTACGACTTAGTTGCACAAAAGTCATCAGAATAGATGTTCAGAGGCTATTCCCAAAAAGTTCAAGATATTCATTTTATTTGACATATAAGCGTTTTAATGCACTGTATTCTAATCAAAATCGTTATAGCCATTTTTGAGAAAATCAAAATTTCGAAAAATTTTCCATGTAAAGGGTATTTTCAGGTGGGGGATTTTCTTGAAAATCTTTGTGTCGCATCCTTGGAAAATCTGAACTTCATATTTAAGTTCGGTATTTAACTAACTTTTCGTATTTCAGTTATTGTGTTTTTGCACACACACCCCAAAGACACGGACCTTTTCCTAAATATGCCTTTTTGGATACAGTTGCCCTAAACCGTGTATTTCCAATGGACCCACGGTATCGAATTTCTGGGTGGAATGCGATACCTTCTCTACCTATGTACTACGTACTAAGTAGAGAAAGTAAAAATGGCTTACAATTCTGTAAAACATTACAATCGGGTTAAACAGAAATGCATAAAAGTTACATGGATGTAAAAGCGTATTTATCCAACTGCTTTAATTATTCCTTGGATGTGGATTAAAGCAAATAATGTTTAATACAGTAACACATATAAATGAGGAGCCATTCTTGCTTAAAAGTGAAACAATTCAAACAAATAATAAGCAGTAGTTTGGAAATAACTAATTTCATAAAATTAAAAAGTATACGTTTTTCTAAAGTACTCGTGGTGGCCCATAAAAAGGTATCCGAAATGTTTGTTCTACAGAATATGACAACTATCGTGTTCTGCATCTTTTCCATCATTGAGTATGACTTCTTCCATGCGTTGTACCATCCTGTTAGCCACAGCACCACCTTTCTCCTATTAGATTACGCAGAACTGTTCGATGTTTTCACGTAGAGCGTGTAGAGTATGGGACGCGTATGTATGAAGCACTGATCTTTATTAGGACTGCGTGCAGGATACGGAAAGTCTGATTTCCCTACTAAATCAGTCGACCAGGAAATAATTGTTGCAATATTTCCTTAACCAATATGGTCGGTTACCCCAATTTGTTAATAAACTTGCTGTTTCAAATTAAGAGTATTTAACTCACAAAATGTTGAGAACTATATGAGACGATAATATTTATACTTTGCTTGTTTGGGTATTAGTTGTTCTGACTTAGAACGTATTTCAACATGGTTACTGTGACATCTTCTGCTAGTTGGTTGTTCGTTTGATCTCTCCGTTTCTCTCTCTTTCAAGTGGAGGGGAAAAATGCATTAATGCATTCAATTCCCAGCCCGGAAAGGCTGGGAGGATATGTGGGGCTCTTCGCTCCTCAGCGGCATACCCACAAAAAAAAAAAAAAAAAAAAAAAAAAAAAAAAAAAAAAAACTCCCGGAATTGATAGGAAAAAAGAATAGGCGGTACCGCATGATGCACCTGCGGATTCGAGGCGAAAAAAATATATCTGGCCGGCATTAGCGGCCAGGGATGAAGGAGATGAGGGCCGGGAGACAGACTTGGCCGAGGCCCAGACTACCACCACGTCGAATTCTGGGTGAGGAATTGTGGAATTAAGGGTGTGGGTGTAAGGAATTGGTGGTGTTAACTTGGGCGACCCTTCTGATTGTAGGGCCTCTCCGGCGCAGTTGCTGGTTTCTCGAGCACCTCCTGAGGGATGTCACCCCCTCCATGACGATCAGATTGATGATATTGTTGTTCTTGTGTATGCAGGTGTTAATGTAAATCTCGTCAGGGAGTTCTTCTAGCGGTCGTTGGAGATGTTGGATAGATGAGGCTGTTGCATCCTGGTAATCTTTCTGCCGTTCTTCCAGGGCTATTAGCTTGGCCGTAAGATTCAGTAACTCCGAACGGAGGTGCTGAACGGCCTCCCTTAGACCCTGAATTTCCTGCAGCAAGGTGTTTGACGCTGGTGTCGGTGTCAGTTGTAACTGCGCTGGCTGTGTAGGTGGTGCTGTGCAGGCATGCTGCTGTGGTGGTTGCCTGCTCTTTGGGTAGCTGGGGCACTGGGCTTGCCCGGTGCAGTGTCCCGTGCCACCACAGGGCACCGAGAGGCGAGGAGCAGGAATCGACGACAGCGCCGGTGTCGCTCCTGTCTGCTGGCCTCAACGTGCAGTAGTTGTCCAAATAAGGGCAACCTTGACGCCAAGGCAGCGTCCAGATCTGCTCAGTCTTGCAGCCCCACTCTGACTAATGGTGTTAGGCCCCGGTCGCAGATAATCCTATTGGCTCTCAAACATGAAGGCCACCGAGACTGCGCAGCGGCGACGAGGTGCCGGGTTGAAAGATCCTGAGGGACCACCCCGAACCACGGTACTGTACCGGGGCGTCGGCGTGGAGCTCAGCGGTGGCGGCGAAGAAGTGTCGTTGGCTGCTGGTGATGCAGCGGCGGTGGGCGGCGAAAGTGGTCGCTCCGGTTCTCCCCGGTTTTTGCCGGGGAGAATTGGCAGCAGAAGGGGCAGCGTGTCTGCGTTGATGTTTCCGCTTCGGCATCTCGAGCGGGTGATCTCTCTCTCTCTCTCTCTCTCTCTCTCTCTCTCTCTCTCTCTCTTTTTTTTTTCCGAGTGGAGGGGAAAACTCCACCTTAAGGACTGACCCCGGCAAGCCCAGAGTGTCGGGGTCTCCCATGTGGGCATACCGACTAAAACCCCTCCATCGGTATTAGGAGGAAGTAAGGAGAGGCGGTACCGCATGATTGCACCCGCGGATTCAAGGTGATATCTGACTGCAGAGTGCAGTCAGGGGAGTGAAATGAGGGCCGGGAGACAGCCTTGACCGAAGCCCAGTCTGTCACCGCGGAGGATTCTGGGAGAGAAATGGAGGAATTTGGAGGTGAAGGATAGAGTTAGCGTTCGTTAACTATTCTTCTACAGTCGTAGTGTCTTGAGCGTTGAAGCCAAGACTCAGTGCTGGTTCTTGGAGCAGCCCCGTTGTGTGATTGGCCCCTGGAGAGGGACCGCTCGGCGGAGTGGAGCTGCTGCGGCTGGAGGTCCTGTTGAAGCTGCGACTGGACACTGGCTATCCGGTTGGACAGCTCAGCGGTGGTGCTGGCAGCAGCTTGAAGGTCCTGCAGTTTCTCTATGAAGCCACTGCACAGCTCTTCAAGGGCAGCTAAACGAGCGCCGACGTTCAGGATCTTCGGTTGGAGTGCAATACCTTCTCTATATACTATGTAATATTACGTATAGAGAAAGTAACAAGTAGCCAAAAAAAAAAAAAAAAAAAAAAAAAAACGATTAGCAAAATTAGCCCGATTTCTTGTACGCGCATCGCTTAAATACCTACAACTTCCAATATTGCCCTACTTTCAGATTGGCTAAAGAGAAGCGCGAAAAATAGCGTTGTTACCTGACTAACTGTGTAATTTCTTTGTATTCCACCCACGTGATCATTCCTTACAATTAGAAAGTACCGCTTTCCAGGATATCAGGGATAAACCTTCCTTTAACCTTCAGCATGTTACTTGTGTCCCTGATGCTCTATAAATCTTGTTCTACAATGGCAATTGTGTCCCTAGCCGTAACAAAGCAAGTAACATCGGCGAGCATAATAGAAGCTTCTACACCCTAAGGTTCTGCGTTCTACTGAAGCAGATATTTCTTATATTAAATCTATACAAAACTAATAATTAAACTAATAAGATAGCTAGCGTACTAATATGCTGTTGCAACCTATCTGAGCAGTGCTTGGAACGCAGAACAAAGGTAGCTGCAGATAAAGAAGCACATCAAACTTATCCGAGCTGATTAATGACCAAGTCCTTTGGAGGCAGAGAACAAGAACGTCATTTTCACTGCGAAGGGAATGAATGCCTTCGCAAGGCACGCCCCTGGTGGTTGTAAACGGGAGGTGTTGATGCTGGTGGCTTTGAAAAGGAGAATGGATGAGCAGTTGGAATTGATTTGGGAGCGGAGGGCAGATTTAGTAGCATTTCCTGTATATATTTCCATTGAAAATGCGTCTAGACTGCCTCCGTGGTCGAGTGGTCAGCGAGCTGACTTCTCACCCGGAGGTATCGGGTTCGATTCCCGGCTGGAGCGGGGAATTTTTCTTTAACCGGAATTATTCCCTATCCCCCATAGAGTCTGGAAGTATGAATGTGAGAGTGAATGTGCGTGTGTTTAGTAATATAAAGTTTAACCCAAAGTTCTGAACCTACAGTTTCACAAGTGAAAGCCCCCGATATGACCATTGATGTTAAAGGTCAATTAAAAAAAAAAAAAATAAAAAAAATAGCAGGGTGCAGGTGGCGTGGTGTCTATGATGGTGGTCGGCGGTGGTGTAGTCCAGGCTGGTGGTGTTGGTTGCTTGCTCCTGGGGAAAAGAGGGCACTGGGCTTGCCCGGTGAAGTGTTCTGGTGGCACGATCTCCGCCGTCGCCGCCGGTTCTGTGCCACCAGAACACTTCACCGGGCAAGCCCTCTTTTCCCCAGGAGCATCTCTCTCTCCTCTTCACACCTTGAGGTAAGATTGTGATCTTGATGCCCTCTGGTGGTAGAAATCTAACGCATCTGCTTCTCTCAGGCGGGACTGGAACTGCTAGCTGGTTTTAAGTCTTGTACATAAGTCATGTTTTTGATTGGATGCATTCTTGTAGGAAGACTTCAAAATTTCTAACAATGTGAATGTTTCCCTAAATATCTAGCTGTGATGGTGCTAGCTTTTAATGATTTAATATCTTATCCTATTTCATGTTTAATAGCCCAAAAATCAGAGTTGCTAGTCGTTCACGCGCGCGGTACTTTTTATAAAAATGCCTTTTTGGACTTGGGGAGTCTGCAAACCTTTATTTACGATGAAGTTTCTGTATAGATTTTTTGTGTACAATGCCACATTTCCTCTGCTTATTATTAAATGGTCTTTCTCGCCCAATGTAGAATGGGATGCTGAGAACCACAGGAGTTAAAGAGCGTCCATAAATAAAACTCAATTTAAATTTCTCTACCTACTATAGACAACCAGTAGAGAAAATAAAAGGAGAAAAGGACATCGTGAAGACTAACACGAGTGATTTGCTAGCCCTAAATACGTTTTTTTATCATATAAAATAAATAGCAAGTACCTAGAATCCTATTAGTATATTGTGGTTTCAATAGCTGAGTTAGTTTGTTTTCCTGATTTCAAGGCATTAAATTGGTGTAAAGAGATTATTAAACACGCTCTATCTGCCAACTTCTTTTTGCTTTCGCTAAAAACAAACTGGTCCCGGAATGATCGCGAACTATATATTTTTATCTCTTCAAGGTGTCGTGCATGATGTGCATTGTTCCGAAGTGAAACAAACGACCATGAATTCGATCCTCAGTTCTGCGGTTGCATGCTAGAGCCTGCGTTTTAAAGCCCAAGCTGATTTTTCTACAAGATTAATCCTTGATGGCATTGAACGGTTTTACTGAACAGCAACTGAGCAAATTGGTTTCCTGCCAATCGGGTAGTGTTATCCTCATGAAAACTGACTCCTCGGTAAACATAACTAAGTGCAAATGCAAAGAAAATAAATTTAACTGCTTTGTATATATATTTTAAGCGAGGAATTGTTTCAAACGGTTAAAGCTGTAAAATCCAAACGGATAAATATGAGCACTTATTCTTATTGAAGCTAAGTTGGAAGTTTTTAACGACTATTCTAATGTGCTCAACATTTTATTTCCCGTTTTCTGCAAATCGGCAAATTTAATGTTAGGTTTGGTACTGTCAACAACAGCCGCGGCCAACACAGTCACCTCCAACATCATCTCCTCCTCTCCTTTATTGCTGGGGTGAAAAAGGAATGGAGAGAAATGAGTGAAATGTTGAAAACGGTGGTCAATCTAAATGGTTACGGATCGTTATAGCCATTTGTTGTTTCAAAATTGGAGAGATTAAAAACAGCGTAGCATGGAAATGCAGTTATAATTATATATAGAAAAAAAAAAAAAAAAGTCTGATGTGTTCCATTCACATGATATCTTCTAGTTGTTCGGTAAACAAACCTTTTATTCAAAACATTAATCTCTGTCTACATCATGCTAATCAAGATAAACATAAGCAGAATTAGTATTATTACTAGCTTCCTTGTAAGTAGAAGGGCAATAAGAAAATGCACAGGCTAAAGCGATAGTCTCGTCTTTTAAAAGCGGTCGCTAAGTGAAACAATTGAAATTCCAATCGCTCTGCTTTCCAGGAGTAAACAAGCGAGAAACGAGAAAAAACATGTCATCCTGTTTGAGAAAAGTTTAAGTGGGTTAAAATTAAAACCAGTAATCCGAAATATCTCGGAAACGGTTAACTCTATAAAAAGAACATATATGACATAAATTTTGGGTTTTTTAAGTAAGTTTTTGTATAGATCTCTTACAGTTTGCCAGTTATATAACATTCTTCCAGAATGAAGAGGTCTTCAGAGGCTATTCCCAGAAAAGTCAAGATATACATTTCTGTTGTCATAAATATGTCTTATACATATGGTATTTTAATCAAAGTCGTTAGAGCCATTTATGAGAAAATCAAGATTTTCGAGAACTGTTCCATGTAAACGGTAGTTTGGGTTGGGGGATTTTCTTGAAACTCTGCTTGTCGCATCCTAGTTTGGTATTTAATGGTCTTGTTATGAGTTATGCTGTTTACAGATAAGCGCGCGCGCGCATGCACCACATACACACACGCACACAGGGCCTTATTCTAAAATGCTCTTTTCGGATTCAGGGGATTCCAAAACATGTATTTTTTGTGAAATTTCGGTATCAAAGTTTTGAGTGCAGTACAATACCTTCTTTATACACTATGTGCATAGTACGTGTAGAAAAAGTGAAAAGAAGACAATTTTCTTTTTTTCCCAGATTTCACAGATACATTCTTGCCTTTAGCACAGAGAGGAGTTTGCTGCGAATACAGAGAAATTAGTAAAGTTTGCCAGTGTATAGTTGCATTCTTGCCTATAAGGACGGTTTAGGTGGATTTGAGATATAAACAGGCCCTCATTGTATCAAATTAGTGTTGTGCTTCGAAATATTAAAGCAATGCATTTTGGTTACATTGCCTTCAATTTAGTGGTCCACACTCGTTATATTCAGTTGCAGAAAACTTGAATACTCCTGCTTACTAGGATGACATTCTTTCACCCTAGTTGTGGAGATTAGTCTCAAACCATCCAATTTAAAAAGCGTGATAACTGTCCAGCTTCTATGGAATATAAACCACCGATCTGGATAGATGGGAATTTTGTTTTGCAGGAAGAATTAACTGTTATATATGGACGCTCTTTAACCGCTCGGTTCTATATTGGGCGTGAAAGACCGCTTAATTTTGCTCAGAGGCCTCGTTATCAGCTTGAGGTCCTTTTAGTGCCGTAAGTCTACAACACGGGAGCAATGACATTACTTCCCTTCGGAAGGAAGCCATGCTAATAATGTTTTACACCCAAAAAAAATCTCCACCGGATTTCAACCCGCGACCTTGGGAACCAGAGGCTTGCATGCACCCCTAGACCAACGGAGGACGACTTTGACGAAGGATATGGCCGATCCCCATGGCCGCGCTCGCTAAAGCGTCTCGCTTTGGTGCTTCGTGGGCAGGGGATCGTGGGTTCGAGTCCCGCCACGGGCATGGGTGTTATATGTTTGTGCAATGAACAGTAAAAACAGTAAAACCTACGGGGGGAAATGTAAATGGGGATACAGCGCCGGAGTCCTGATCAGACTCCGGTACTGTTAAAATAAAAAAAAAATAAATAAAAAGGATAGATTAAAGTTCGAAGGCTTTCACGGCCGGTGTTGGAATCACTTATAGAAAAAGGATAGAGTTGCTCGACCCGTACTCTGGTCACTAAACCTGATTTCAATTGGAATGATTGTTGTATAAGCATCCTCGCTTATTTTGGTATTCCGAAAGAGCCTTTGGAATAAGTAGTTGGGCAGTATCCAACCTGAAATGAAAGTCTGTTTTTAATTTGCTATGATGAATGGATCATAAATCAAGTGCCGAATTAAAACTCACCAGGCTAAACTTCTACGCACGTTCCACGTGACGATGAAGAGATTGTGTGGGGAGGAATAAATAATGTTAGTGTGCAACTATGTATACACACATGCAAAGGTCTGTTATCTGTAGTTGCCCGTTATTTTGCTGAGAAGGTATACTGGCAATACCATCAACACCAGCCCAGACAAATTTACCTTGATAAAGAAAAAATAAATGAGGTAGATTGCAAACAGCAATCAAGCAATCATAAATATGATAGGTGCGCTGAAAAACGATTCTGGCAACTTCATAAAACTCTTCGATGATTTCGCTAATGCTTTGCCAATATGAGGCAACTTACAAACTTCCGCAGTATTTACAAGAGATTGAAGACATGTCTACTCATTACAAATTTGATCGATGCTGATATAAGCTCTCATTAACAGTAGGATTTTTAGAGCAGTGACTTTCAAAAGGCTAAAATAGCAGGCATGCAAATAGAGGTGCATCGTTACTCTGCACCGTGCAACTGTCCAACTCGGCTACGGCAATTAGTAGTGAGGAAATACATGGAAATCGGGCGAGCTAGTGTGACAAACACAAGGAAAGAGAGAAACCACGCTATTACTACAAATCGAGAAGTTGGAGTTTACACTGTCTTCAATCCAGCCAAGTTAAGGTATTTTGCACCCTGAGAGGGCCCTGTTTTAGAAATTGTATTAAACATGCTAAATATTTTACTAAGAGGAAATAGGAGTACTCAGAAAGGGAATCTCCTTTAAATGGAACCTGCGCCGCCCGCCTTTTAAGCTACAGACGTGACCCTTGGGAGGAAAGGATGAAGTGGGGCGAACGGATCTGAACTACATGTGTGCCAGCAAGGACGAATCCAAGCTTTGTCTTATCCACCCGCAAACCGAGGGTCCCGGGAATAAGCAAAATACTCCCAGGAAGAAAAGAGGCTCCAGCAATCCCGCCAAGCAACAGGAAGAAGCCGTTCTATAGCGCAAACTCAACCGTTCCGCCGCAACACACCAGCAATCGTCACTGGTCCAACAATCCAGAAACAGATTAGTTGAAACAGATGAAAGAAAATGAAGAGAAGAGGAAGCTTGTAGAAGAAATAGCATTCGCCCAGCGATCCGGGGATTCCAAGGAAAAAGCAATGGTCAGGGTGGCCGGTTCAATGGGAATCGAACCCGAGACCTCTCGAATGGGAGCCTCACATGCTACCGCGGTAAATATGTTAATATATATATGTAATACATAAAGGGGCTTTCTTGCAAAACTTTCGGTCAAAATAAAAAATGTGTATATAATTTAAACAAAAAAAAAGCACATCAAACTCAGATATTGAGGTGGACGCTTAAAGCTGCTCTTAATTACATTTTGGTTTAAACCCACCCATCCCACTGTGAAATTTCAAAATCACCCCTGTATTTTTATACTTAATATGAAAAAGTGACAATTTTTTATTCGTCTCATTGATTTATTTTGTATATTTTGTTTTAAATTGTTTCCTAGCAAACTGAATTGTTATTGTGGAAGACCAGTTTGAACATTTCTTGTGTATATATAAGCTCAGAAGTTATTCGCCAACATTTTTCTTGGAATTCTATACGCTTGTAAACGTATAATTAATCTAGTAATTAAGATTATTTTTGGCAAAATTAATGTGTGTTCTGATGTTCTCTTATGTTTCAAGTTACTATATTTCGTCAATGTTTATTCATAAATAAAATATTTCAAAGCCATGGTTGTATGTTTAGTTAGTTTTGTCTCCACTTCCTACTTTCGAAATGTATATTGAACTTATTCTGTTTTACAACAATGGACATAAGTACCAAAAGTTTTGTAAGGGTATTCAACAGTCATTGAGGAGCCTCAAAATCGATCTACCAGCTTGGGAACGTCCACCTAATATGGACGTATGCCTGTTAGGAAAACCGTTGCTTGTTTAAGACATCAGTAAGTGCTATGAATTCTTAGGATAAGAGATTGGTACTTATTATGTGTGCTAAGTGTAGGTATTCTGTTTTACATAAATGGTTCGTATGTGCGGTTGGAATCGGTTTGACGCAGGATTTAGTGTTAAGTAAACCAAGTCAAGAGAAAATAGAACAATACCGCCCTAAAAGAATGTTATAAAATATATAATATAAGGTTTCGCAAAGTAATGTATGTAAAAAATGGCAGCGTGACGTCATCGCCTCACGATACAGCCGCGATTAGTCTGAAATGGAGTGCTTTTAGGAAATTAACATAGACAAGGTTATGTAAGGCATACAACATATTATAATGCATAATATATAGCTATAAAATGGTACTTAGAAAAGCATAATTATAATAAAATAGAATCAAAAGCAGTAATATGGGAGTAGAAGAATAATAAAAAGTAAACAGATACCGGATGATATAAATTGTTTATACCGGTAACAAAGCATAAGAATAGAGTGAAAAAAAAAATGTTTATGAAATATTAGCTATGTATAAGAACATTTTCATGCAAATTATATAAATGCATTAATTTTAAATCATTATGGATGTATAAAAATGTATTATAAATTATTATTTTACGAAATGTAAATAAGGAAATCTGTTGTTCCCATGGAGACCACAGATCACAATGTGTAAAACATTGACCTTCAACTATTATGTATATGTAAACATTTTTAATAAGCTTCCGGGACGCAGTCAATGAGAGAGACGCCAAGGATAAGTAAGTAAAGCGTTGATCTCGTCAATCGAGACCTCTTATGTGACGATTAAGTAAACATTATAGCATTGTATTATATAACAAGAAGAGATTGATTGTAAGTACACATTATACTGTATATATGTGACACAGTTGTCTAAAAAGAGGATTCTGTTAAAATAGCGAGCCTTAACGCATCACATTGTTTCTGAAGTTAACAAATAAAAGTTCACATATATCAAGAAATATTTAAATTCAATTTATTTATTATCACATCCTACCATCCAAGCATGGAGGTTAAGAATTTCGTACTCACCGACTGAAGCTAGCAGAGAAAATACAGAAAACGTGGCAAAGCAGTACACAATAAGTAATCCGCTGCCGATAAACAAACTTAACGGTTCTAATAATCAAGTCTGGAGCGACTAGCCAATTACAGTTTCGCCAACAGTAAGAGCTACCAACTCCTTTTAAACAGCGGCAAATTCAAACAGTTAAAAACAGATTTAAATAACACAGCACAGCAACCGTGCAGCAGCCCTGAGAACCACAGCTTACATCACCACCCGGAGACCTTCTATCCGCCCCAGGTTGAAGCTGAAAGGACCTTGTTTTAAAAGAGAGGCGATGAAATTCCAGATTGAAATACGAATCATGGTTGTGATAAGTAAGCGAAATGGAAAGTAAAGGGATCTAAAAAGCAGTGTAATGTGCTCGTAAGATACTGTAGGTAGCAATGAACCTCCCCCCCCTCCAGAAACTGCGCAAAAATGGGAATTTCTTATAGTTCTGTTTGAACGACTATAGAGTTACACCATTTAAAATTACTGCATTCCATTGTGATTGCATTTTAAATATTGTGCATTGTGGAAACTAGTCCTTAATCATACTCTTTAGTAGTATTTGTTAGTAACAAGACAATGAGCTAGGTCCGCCACGGTAACGTGAGGAAGTCGCATTCGAAGGGTGCCTGAGTCAAGTCCTGATGTCGACCGAGCCTGGCCGAAGGTTTTTTTTCTTCTTCTTCTTTTCGTTCTCAGTTGCTAAGTGGATGCTCGGATCGATAATTTGATCCGTGAATTTTACTAACCTATTATCATTACATTTCGTTTCCTTCTTCGCCACGGTACCAGATACCAATGCCGGATGTACTATGATCCAAAAGTTTGCTTGCTACTCGTCAAGGTAATGTCTTGTAAGTCTTTGCGGCTGTAAGGCCTTTAATCAATTCAAGTGCCATCACGCTCTGCCACCTTTGCAGTTGTTTATTGATAAGGGAATTTCTTGTTCGCGAGTTTATCACTATGTGCACATGGTGGTGAGGGCGTGAAACATGACGAATTTAGCTCAAATATCTTTTCTTTCAAGGTATGGAGTTGTTTTACATGCAAATAAACATTATACGGAACCAACGCTTATTTCCCTTCCGAAAGAAGCCATGCTAAGGATTTTTACGTCCGAAAAAAGTCATCGCCTCTGCGGGGTTTCAACCCGCAACCTTGAGTGTTAGAGGCTAGCATGGTAGCCACTACACCAAGGAGGGCGACACATGTTCTTTAAAGAGGAGATTAATCGAATGAAGATGAAAACGAATTAGCAATAAGACAAACTTAAGATAGATGTAGTAATTTTCCAACATAGTTCACCAGCGCCATTAATGTGATAAACCGAATATATACAGTTCCAATGCATATTGTTCATGCAAGATTTAACTAATTTGCCCAGAACTTGATATTTTGCTCCAGTGTTTTGTGGTTTAATTTTTTTACCATACGAGTATATTTTTTAAAAAAAATTCACTTATGTGCTACCTACATGAAAGGCCATACAGGTGATTTTTTTACCTTTGGTCATAGTCAATGATATTCTCGTTTAACGGTTGTGCTGCTTTGGGATGGTATTAGTTTGATTATTACCTATATTAAATTCTCACACACACACACACACACACACACACACACACACACACACACTCTCCGAAATGGGGAATAGTCCTGGCTAAAAGAAAATTCCCATCCTGCAGCCAAGAATCAAAACTGGGACCTCCGGATTTGGAAGTTAACATGCTAATCATCTGACCACCGCTGTGACAGTCTTTGCTTAACATCGTTTGCATAATTCATAAATTAAGAAGCTATCATTTATATAAAACATTTATCCCATCTATAAAGATTAGTGAGTGTAGAGAAACTGAATTTGCGAGGATTCTTTAAGGCCCGGTTGCATAAAAATCGCTAACTGTAGTTCATTAATAACCGAAGATCAGAAATGAACTTAGTTTGCTTCTCCGCGTGAGTTGTATAATGCTGATCTTAGTTTAATGAACTCAGTTCACTGTTGATCCGAGAACACAAAATCAAATATGGCAACATGACCAACATATGGCAATTTTCGTATTGCATCGAAAGGATTCGAGAATCTTCGGGACCATTCGGATTTATTGGATTCAAATGAACAGGATAATCAATGTAGACATAAAAAATACTTAAATGGAAATTTCTGTTTATGGATTTTATTCCCGAAAATAGTTTTATTTTATATAGACAGTATAATAATTGACTCTATATTAAAGTCAAATTTATCAAAAACAGTTATTTAGTTTACGTTATCTTCATTAAATGCGTAATCTCTCTCTTTTTTTTTTTTTTTTTTTTTCTCTGTTTACAATACTGCGACTTGAAAGCATAACCTTAAAATGGATACTCAAGAAAAGAAAAAGGTGCGTTCTGCTAATTTTAAAAGCAAAGAGAAAGATATGTTAGTAGATATTGTTCTAAAACATAAAGAAAAAAAAAAAAAAAACAGACAGCAACACCACAAAGAGAAAGGAGGAAGCATGGAAGGAAATAACTTCGGAATTTAATTCTAGAAATGTTATTGCACGCGATTGCAAAAGTTTAAGACTGTGTTACGAAAACATAAAAAAGCGCACAAAGAAAATAAATGCCGAGGATAAGGTGAAACTTTACAAAACAGGAGGGGGTATGTTTGCACCGTCTTCCTTGGACGAAACTGGCCACAAACTGATTGCAGCACTCAGGCCGCAGTTTTTTCCAGCTAATTGTGACTTCGACGAAGGTGTGGGTTTCCATCCCGAAGTTATTACAAACATGAATATGGAGGTCATCTCCAGTTCACCGCAGGATGAGGGCTTAGTGGAGGTCTGCAATTCTCAGGAGGAAGAAATACAGCGTGTTGAACCAGATCCTTCAGCATCTACAAATGCCAGTTCAACCAGAGCATCATGCCCTGAAAAGCAAAGGAAGGAAGAAGACATTAGGGTAAAATTCTACAAGAGGAAGTTGGAGTGCTTAGAGTAGGAACATGAACTGAAAATGAAAATTTTAAAGTTGGAGCTAGAATCTAAAAAATCACATCAAATGTAAATGATGTTATGAAATAATAAATTTACAGGTAATACCTAAGGTGTTAATAAGTGCAGTTCTCAGTGCAGTGTTTTCCCTTCTATTTCTCTGATTTAAATGAGGTATAGGCAGTTCCAGTAGATTCTACTTCCTCTGTAAACAGCACCGTCTACGTCAGGAGTGTCATCGTCTGCATTAATGGCCCAGGTATATAATACAAACGTTGCTACTATTATAGGAGGAACTCGAAGTAATTTGACAGCTAATTTCATTCTTAAACATGGGAATCGTCTTTTGACAACGCCAAAATACCTTTCTATAACTGATCTTGTTTTTCTATGGGCCATGTTTTATGCTCGTTCTGCAGGAGATTCTTCATTCATTGTAGGTGTAAGTAAGAAATGACAGCAGTGATATGCACTGTCTCCTAGAAGTACAACTCGGGGAAATTCTTCAGCTTCAAATTGTGCATGAATTCTAGAGTTTCTAAAAATGTTGCTATCATGTGCTGAACCTGGTCACCTAGCAACAACGTTCTGGAAATGAAGCTTTGAGTAGCAGACAGCTTGGAAACCAACCATGGCGATTTCTGTATACCTCAGCATTATTCCTACCAGGTGATATAATTGGGATATGTGTGCAGTCTATTGCACCTAAAACTCCTGGACAATGGCATATGTTATGGAAACCCGCATAACCCTTTTTACTTCACCCTCTTCCCTAGGCATATTGATGAAATGAGGTCTTAAGGCTGCAATCGCTCTTGTAACATTGTGTATAGTTCTGCTTGCAGTCCCTTTATTTACATTAAAATATCCCCAATCACCTTTGGAAGCTCCCAGTTGCATAGAACTGTAACGTAAGAAGGATCATAAACATTGGATAGAGTGCATAATTCCTCAGAGTTTGTGCCCTTAGTTGTGCATGTAGCCTATGCTCCAGTTCTTCGACTGCATGCTTTGATAGTTGAAATCTCATTTTGAATTCTCTGTTATTAAGCTCTAAGATGGGAGCCCTTACAAATTCAAAATCCACACCATCGGAGATATCTGAGTAATCTAACATCTGAAAATATTAGCATAGGTTATAATCAATGAATGCATAGGTTATAAGCAATGCATTCTGCAAGGCAATTGTGAAATATATAGGTTAATTAACTAAATAACTACAAAAATGTGCTACTTACCATTTTATTTAAGTTGTATTAAACTTGTACTATTTATTTCTTCCTTATTTAAAGAAAGGACAACTATTATGTATCTTCAGCAGTTCTACTAATCCAAGTTCAGTTAAGTTAACTGGAGAATATTCACCAGTCAGATTTGATCTTAGTTCAAGGCACCTTGAACTAAGATAATTGTTTATGCAGCCTAAATTCTAAGTTCAACTTGACTTGAGATCAATTTCAGGTGCTTGAACTCAGATTAACTTTTATGCAACCAGTCCTAAGTGGATCACATACAATTATTTTTGTATATTTGGAAATGTAAATGCAGTAACTGTGTAATTATTATATTTATTTACTTTTTTTTTCCCTGGAGTAGCCAGAAAAAGCCGTTCATTTGCGTGGGAAACGTTTCCCCGTTTTGGTTGGTTTACTTTCGGGGTAGTTTTATCACATTTTCATGTATAAATATAGCATTGCCGTCTATCTGATAATTTTGCTCTTCATTCTAATATCTGCCCTGGGATTATTTATTCCTCCATAATGGGGAAAGTCTGAGACAGCAATGAGTACGTTAATTATTTCAGTTAGGGATTTTGTAAGAGGGGGGAGTAATTTGGAAACCTCGCTTACGAGGGAAGTTCGAAGACGCCTTTCCCTGGGTCTGAAATTCAATAAGCTGGCTGCATTTCTTTCCACATTATCCCTCCTGCTACTTCCACAAGCTTTCTACAGTTCCGCCAAATGGCTTTAAATGCAAATCTACCCTCACGTTTGGGTTCTTTGCAATATTTTTCGCTTTTAGCCTGAGATGATGGGCGAGGAAAATTCAGTACTTTCTTTTTCCATACTCGGAGAATGGGTTTGCCCTGTAATTCGCTTTGTAATATTTATAACTTCTGGTATATCGAGCTAGGGGAGTGTAAGCGCCTTAACGTATTAAATTAAATATGCAAAATGTACCGAGGGGTTGTGAAAAAAAATACCGCCTATATATTGCAACAAACTTATTCTTCTATCTACTTAACGCTTATCTAGAATACGAGTAAGTCCTTAGAAAATCCAAGAAATTACCTCTAGCATCGAGGTAAGCAAAATCTGATGTGTTCCATTCACATAACTTCGTCTACATCTCTGTAACAAATAATTGTTAATAACAAATTATTGTTAAAAATATTATTCTTTTATCTACCTTCATGCTAATTGAGCAGAACTTATCTTTTTTTACTTGCTTCCTAGTAAGTAGAAAGGAAATATACTAGGCTAAAGCGACAGTCACCTCTTTTAAAAGATATTTGCCATGTGGTTGAAATCCGTTTCTTTGTATGAATAGGAGTTTACAAATTAACATATGAGAAAACTTTAACTATTTTAAAACTGAAACCAATAACAATGAATATCTTGGATATGGCCAACTCCACGAAAATAAATAAATAAATAAATATATATATATATATATATATATATATATATAATGTGTATATATGACAAATTGTGTGCCTTAATGATATTTACATTTTTTGTCTAGGTTTTTGTCTTACGGTTTGCCAGTTACGCAAAATATAGCCAAAATGAAGAGGTGTTAAGAGACTATTCCCAGAAAATTAAAAATATACAGTTTATCTATCAGGAATATATCTTTAATATATCATATTTTAATGAAAATATTTTTGAGAAAATCAACATTTCCGGAATTTTTTACAAGTAAAGGGTAGATGGAAGATACTAAACAAATAAGTATTTACCGAGTTTTCGTTTTTGTGTCATGTATGCGCGCGCGCGCGCACACGCACACACACACACGCACACACACATATAGAGGGAGGGAGGGAGGGAGGGAGGGAGAGAGATCTTTTGCTAAACAAACGTGTGTATTTCCGGTGACATCTTGGTATGGCATTTTTGATGGAGTGCAATACCTTCTCTATCTACATATTATGTGCTATGTAGAAGAAAGTAATATATTACTGAGAGAGAGAGAGAGAGAGAGAGAGAGAGAGAGAGAGAGAGAGAGAGAGAGAGAGAGAGAGAGTGAGTGAGTGAGTGAGATATTTGCAAACCCAATTTGCTGCAATATTGGATGTTTGAATGTGAATATTTTTAGAAATACATCACATACCTAACTCAGTTTTATTAGAACAATGATTTAGACAATTCAGAATTACTATTTAAATAACTGTGTGATTTTGAATTTTTATACATGGTATAAATAGCACTATTATTGTGTATAATAACTGGTACAAATTCCAATAACAATTCACAGATTTATCACTGAAATACCAAGGTTATTGGTATTAAGGACTTTTTGATTCTGAATTATGCTCTTTTTTGGATTCAGGGGACCTCAAACGCATTTATTGAAGGTGAAATGGCAATCTTGAATTTTTGTGCGAAGTACAATACCTTCTCTATGTACTATATACATAATATGTTGCAGAGAAAGTAATAAAACAGGTAAATATTATAATAACACAAGTGTGAATAAAATATCCAAACGTATATTCCCACGCAGAAAGGTTACAACTGCTGTCTTTTAAGAAAGTTGAATTTTGGCTCATTCCTTCACAGATTGGTCAGATGAAAACTCACAATCCAAATAAACTCACGGGAATGTGATGTTATCAACAGTCGTATCATAAGAATTAAAATCTTATTTCTTTGTAAGTTCTGAAAAGCGCAAGCCATTATTCGGGAAGAAAAACTCTGCCGTGTTCCATTCACACGACTTTATCTATTCTGCAACAAACCATTCTTACAAAAGCTTATTCTTCTAGCTGCCTCATGCTAAACGACGTAGTCATTACTAAAAATGGTCTTATTATTTATTTCCTTGTAGTTAAAAAGCGAGTAAGCTAAAGCAATAGTCACATCTTTTAAAAGCTGGCCGCTATGTGATGATCCTGAAATCCAGTTCTCTTCGTAAAAACAAAAGAAAAATGAAAGTATGAATTGGCATTTGAGAAAAGAAAAGTAAGTATTGGAAAATTTCAACCAATAACAAGGAATATCTTGGAAGTGGTTAACTCCAAAAATACGTATTTGGCATAAATTATGTGTTTTGATGAGATCTATATTTTTTGTGCAGCAAATTTATAAACTTATCTCTTACGGTTTACCAGTTACTCAAAAGTAATCCAGAATGAACAGGACTTTGGAGACTAGTCGCAGAAAATTACAGATTAACACTTGTCAAAACAATATCTTAAACACATAGTGTTTTAATGAAAATCGTTTGCGGTATCTTTGAGAAAATCAGAATTTTTAAAAAATGTTCCACATAAAGAAGTATGCGTTTCATCGTGTTTACAAGCGTCCCATACTTTTTCTCTTGAAACTGTGTTCATAGTGCAATGCTTTTTTGATCTTCCATTGTACATTGTTTTAGATTCTTTCCGTTTATCGGACCTTTCCCCTTGTCTCTTCCTTGAATAAACTCCATCTTCCTTCTTAATCCCTTGGACTTTTCTCTGTATCGGGCTGTGAGGGAGAATCGCAAGTCGTGATACATGATTATTTTACTTGTTTTCTTCATCTTTTCATCCATTCTGTGTTATTTGTCTTCCTTATTTCTCAGCGTACTAGCTTGTCTCCCCATTCCGGCATTATTCCCCCCCCCCATCAATTTCGCTTTCTTGTAGTTTGTACTACTGTTTATTTGTTATTTTCTCTCCCAACATTTACGCAACGGATCTCCTTGTATCTTACCACACAACTTAACAATCTTTCTTTCTTATTTGATTCCATTCTACTTTGATTTACGACATTTCCTGTTGTGTTATAACACATTTTCGGGTACACAGCTTATTAGAGTAGTAAGAATCTAATTTTGTGAATAATTTGTGGTCACCCTTAATTTTTTATGTTTACTTAAATTACTACCTCTTATGCTTATAGAGGAAGTATGTATTCCACCCGACAATTCTATATCAAAATTTCATCAAAAAGGTAATTTTAGAGCTCCTCGCAATGTCCAAAAAGAATTTGTAGAGAAACGTTTGTGTATGTACTAAAAAACAGGAGTTTTATTTATGAACGCTCTTTAACTACCAGGGTTGGCTGATAATGAAAACAGCATTACATTTTATTTTGCTTTATTTCTCAACATAATCTCCAGAAAGACTAATACATTTGTCATATCGGTGTTCTAATTTAATTAAACCATCTCTGTAGTGCGATTTGTCAAGGTCCTCAAAATATCTGTTGACCGCATCAATGGCCTCGTTGTGAAATCTTCGTCCTCCATAATTGTTTTGAGATTTGGGAACAAGTTGTCACTGGGTGCTAGATCTGGCAAATAGGGTGGATGTTCAAGCAATTCGAACTTTAATTCCCACATTTTTACTTTCTCTACTCGTACTATGTACATAGTGTACAGAGAAGGTATTGCACTCCACCAAAAATGCGATACCGAGATTTCACTGCAAATATATGTTTTGGGATGCCCCTGTATCCAAAAAAAGTATTTTCAGAAAAAGGTCCGTGTGTGTGTCCGTGTGCCTGTGAACACGATAGCTCAAAAATGAAAAGTCGGTAAATTACCAAACTTGGTATTTAAGTTTAGTATCTTCCAAGGATGCAACACGAAGATTTTGAGAAAAATTCCCCACCCTAAACTACCCTTTTCATGGAACTTCTTTCGAAAATTTTGATTTTCTAAAAAATTGCTCTAACGATTTTGATTAAAATATCGCATATTAAAGATATTTACCTGACAAATAAAATGTATATTTTGAATTTTTGGGAATAACCTCTGAAGACATGTTTATTTTGAATGGATTTTGCTGAATTTTGCGTAACTGGTAAACCGTAAGAGATACGCAAAAACCTACTACACAAAAAATATAGAGCACATTAAAACACACAATTTATGTTATATAACTGTTTTTCGTGGAGTTGATCGTTTTGGAGATGTTCCTTGTTTTTGGTTTCACCTTTGAAAAACTTGACTAATTCCTGTATGAGAAAAGTTAACTCCTGTCCATACAAAGGAATTTCAGTCACATAGCAAACAGCTTTTGACTATCACTTTAACCTATGGTACGCCCTTATTTCGCTTCTACTTACAAGGAAGCAAGTAATAAGACAATTTCTGCTAATTTTTTGTCGATTAGCATGAAATAAAGAGAAGCATAAGCTTTTTAACAATAATTTGGAGATGTAGAGAAAATCATGTGAATGGAACATATCAGATTTTTCCCATTGCAATGACTGAACGATGGGCCGGAGCATTGTCATGATGAAACAAGATCCCCCCTCCTTTCCAAATGTGATCTTTTTCTTTTCACCTCATCTCTCGAACGTTTGCAGTAAGCTTGCGTAATAGTCACCAGTGATACTTTTAGCCTTTTCAAAATAATCAATAAAAATAATTCCCTCTGCATCCCAGATAACACTCGCAGCCTTGTTAGCTGACAAAATTGACTTTGTCTTTTTTGGAGTTGGTTCACCTGGTGCAATCCACTGTTTTGACTGTGATTTACTTTCTGGAGTGTAGTGATGTATCCAAGTTTCATCCACGGTAATAAGCTGTCTCAAAAGTTTACTGAGATTTGTACGGTAGAGCTCCACATTCTTAACAGAAACAGTTATTCATTGCTACTTATGATTAGGTGTCAACAAACACGGCTACTGTCCATTTCCTCCTTGATTTCTTTGGGCATTAAGCCTTTTAAATGGAAGTATTTAATCACTGCTCGTGTTTCCAGATCCTCCATTTTCGTGAAAACCCTAAAGTTGTCTTGTTCCAAATGCTGTTATTCGGAAACTAAACAAGCTATTGACCTGTAACTATGGATACGAGCTAGTCTAGAGTTAATTCTACGATTCTACCGTCTAACTGACCTAGTGGCGCCATATCTATGCGAGGCCTGGGACTTATCAGCTGACCCTGGTATTGTGGTTCGCAGCGTCCCATTTTATATTGGGCGTGAAAGACCACCTTAAGTTTGCTCAGAGTCCACGAGGCTTGCGGTTCTTTTATGTATCGTAAGTCCACGACACGGGACCAAAGGCTTTACTTCCCTTTCGAAGGAAGCCATGCTAAGGATTTTTATGCCCCATAAACTGTATATACTTGAGAGAGAGAGAGAGAGAGAGAGAGAGAGAGAGAGAGATATCACATCTCGAAAACGGAGTCTGATAAGCACTAAACTTCACTTCTTAAGCTCATCTTTCAAGAAGGCATGGTGAAGATTTCTACATTTTTCGAGCCATCCCAAACCTTTACATAAAAAAGTGCTCGTTAATATTCAATTTGATTAAAATGTTATAATGATATATGTTTGAGATAGTTTAAAGGAAAGTAAGATTGAGTTTCTGATAAATAAGATCTCAAACTAATTTGTGTAGTTCTGTTCTTAAAGTGTGGTAAAGTGTAATATATATAAATATGTTTTGAAATAAGAACTAAAGCTTTCCTGGCGACGTGTTAATTCAAAATCTTCTCGGGCTTCTAGCCAGGTAAAAACTTGGCTTGACACCAACGTTTCGAAGAAGTGCATCTTCCTCGTCTTCAGGGTGAACTGATGGTTTGAGCTTGCGGAGACTGGTATTTATAAGAGCTGGGATGAAGCTAACATCTGATTGGTTCGCGAGATATTTTTTTTTTTTTTTACCGTGGAGGGGAAAAATGCATTCCTGCATTCGACCCCAAGCCTTAGTGCAATGGCTTGGGGGATATGTGGAGCTCCCCGCAGAGTGCGGTATATCCACTAAAAAACCCCTCCACGTGTTAATCGTTATATATAGAGTACTTTCGTGCAAACATGCATTAGTCGGGTCCCGCATAGCACCCCGGTTAGTAAGTGAGAGCTACTTAGCTGGCATGCATTGCATGCGCTACTTTGTAGGTGTTTTATTCGTTAATGATTATGTTCTATTTCTGCAGGGTGTGCCTGCTTGTCATATTAAGTAAAATGTTATATAACATGCACTTAAATTTAGTCTTATAGTATATGTTTAGAATGAGTTCCGCTTCTGCGCTGTTGCTTCAGGAGATTTCTCCGTCCGTCAGTGGTTGCGCAGCCGCTCGTCGCTAGTAGCAGTACCGGGCTCATAGGCCTTCGTCATCTCGTTTGCCATGTAGTTGCCAAGGTCGTCTAAGTGATTGACTCCATATTGCAGCTGCCCGAAGTACGCTGCCCGCGTCGATCACAATGGGAGGCCCCTTCCCCCGGTCCGCCTCAGCTGTAGCTGAGGGCTTTAGGGCTCTGCGACGGGCTGGTACTGAAACATATGTGAAGAGAGAAAGAATAAACATATATATATATTTATAGTTGTGTGTTAGAAGGGGAGATGTTTTTAGGGAAGGAGGTTTGTAAGGTATTGTATTTCGTCTGGAGTGGTGTCTTGTGTTATAGTTCTGTCGAAAAGTGATAAAGGTCTGTTGTGTTTGTTTGCTTGTGTGTCGTAGTTCCCTAACGTTTCTATTAAAGGGTTGTGATGTGCACTTAATTTTTGATACGTGTCGTAGGTTAGCTTTTTAATGAATTGTTCGATTGTATGTATTTTGAGTTCTGCGTGGAGTATGTCAGCTGGAGCTGTGTATGGTACCTTAGATACTAAGCGTAGAATTTTATTTTGGAATCTTTGTAAGTTTTTGATGTGGTTTTCGGCGGCATACTCCCATACTTGGGATGCGTAAGTAATTATAGGTCGGATTAATGTTTTGTAAAGTGTGAGTCCCATGTTAAGGCTTAGCTGTGAGCCCATGTTGATGAGTGGGTATAGCCTGCCCAATTGGGCATTGGCTTTACCACGAGTCTGAGTAATATGCGTTTTCCATGTTAGACCTTGATCCATTTTAAGTCCAAGCCAAGTTACCGTATCTGTCCATCCAATATCTTCACCAAATATGGTAAGTGGAGGCAGGCGGTGTCTGGGAAATCTGTGATTGATACGCTTTGTGAATATGATTGCTTGAGTTTTTGGTGCATTTACTTTGATTCGCCATTTGGTAAGCCAGTCTTCTAGGTTATTAAGGGACCTCTGGAGTCTGCTGTGAATGAATTTCGTTTTTCCCGATTGGGTCATTATGGCGGTGTCGTCCGCATAAATGTATAGCTCTGTATTTTCGGTTTTTGGGATGTCATTTATATAGATATTAAATAGTGTTGGCCCGAGTATGCTGCCTTGTGGCACTCCGGCTTTGATTGGGCGTTCGGATGACAGGTGATTGTTTACTCTGGATTGAAATTTTCGATCACTTAGGTACTTTGCTATGAGTTTAATGAGTGAGTCGTGTATATTTATTGTTTTGAGCTTCTTTAGTAGGCCAGCATGCCATACTCTGTCGAAGGCTCGTTCGACATCTACTAATAAAGCACCTGTTGATTTGTTGATGTTGAAACCGTGCGTTATAGATTCGGTTGCCCTGATTAGTTGAAGAGTTGTTGAGTGTTTGGCTCGGAATCCAAATTGTTCTGGAATTAGTATGTTTTGTTTGTTTAGTTGAGAGTTGAGACGTTTGAGAATTACTTTTTCGAGAAGTTTTCCAAGTGTGCTTAGTAGACTAATTGGTCTGTAGTTGTGCGGTTTGGACAAGTTTTTCCCCTTTTTGGGGAAGTGGACCACGGTGGCTAGTTTCCACCTTTTAGGGTAATGTCCACTAATGAGCACGTAGTTGAATATGTCAGCCAGTAGCTTAATTGCCCTTTCGGGTAAATGCATTAGGGCCACTGTTGGGATGTTATCCGGCCCAGGGGCTTTTCTCTTTGGGAGGTGCCTGATTAGCCAGTTTATTTCACTCGGGCAGGTTTTTCTCACTAAGTTGTGGGTTGCCTGTTCTTTAAAAATTTCCTTTTCCTCTTCCGTTGCCTCCGTAAATTGAGGGCAGCAGGGAGTAGGATTAGGCGTGCAGATTTCTTGCAGTGTGTCTGCGAGCATATCTGCTTTTTGTTGGTCTGTAGATGCTATTGTTTGATTGTGGTGTAATGGTGGTATTTGTGTTTTATCGCGTGTTGGACAGCGTGCAATTCTCCACACCGAGTCTCGTTCGTAGTCGAGGTTCTCAAGTGTATTCTGCCATTGTTGAGAGAGATGGTTTGTTGTTCTCTCTCTGACAAGGGTATTTAAGTGTCTAATGTATTCCTGGTCTACAATATGATGTGTTTTCTGCCATCGCCGTCTAGCTCGGTTTCTTTCCGTTGCTAGCATTTGGATGTCAGGTGGTAGTTGTGATTGGTATCGCTTAGGTTTGTTTATTGGTAGAGCTTCTTTGGTTGCAGTTTTTATTGCATTTTCTAGTTGAGTTACAGCTTCATTCATGTTTTCTGCTGTATTTAGCTGTGTAGTATGTAGGTGCTTGTTGATAGTGTTTGCAAACCTATCCCAGTCTGCTTTATTGTAGTTTAGACGCTCGACTGGTGGATTGGGGGCTGCAGTGCCTTCTAATGTTATGATCACTGGTAAGTGATCGGAAGAGAGTTCGTTCTTAACTTGTAGGTTGATCCTACGAGTGAGATTACGCGTCACTGCAATATCTAGAATATCAGGCCTTTGGTTTCGGCTGAATGGGATATACGTATGTTCCGTAGGAGTGTGAATTATTATATCAGAATTATTTTCAAGGTTTAGGAGGGCCGTGCCTTCAGGGTTAGTCTCATTGCAGTCCCAAATGCTATAAATAGTTTTCTACGAAGTCCGTGCCCATGTCTCAGTCATCTTAAATACCAGGCCATAATATCTCTGACCGATGGATTTTGAGCTGGGAGGATCACGCAGTGAGGTCGACGCAGATCATCAGCATGGCCAAGAAGAAACGCCGAAACCAAACCGCCTCAAACACCGCCGAAGCCACTGCCGAGCACCAACCGGCCTACTCGGCTGAGAGCAGTGCCACCCTTCCGCCTCCAGCCGCCGCAGAATGCCGGCAGATGCAGCCGCACCTGCCGGCCAGCCAGTCATCCACCGCCGAAGAAGCCCGGCAAATGCCGGCTTCTACAGCCAGCACCACCTCAGGACCAGAGCTTCCAGCCAACACCAACGCACCTTCCAAAGCAGCACCGACGCCTCCACAGCATCTGCCGCCACCGCCGCTTCTCATCGAGAGGTACAGTGCTGTGATTAGGGGCGTCCCGCGAGACCTATCCACTAGGCTCATCACCGCCGCAGCACGCCAGAGATGGCCTTCAGTAATGAGGGCCACAAGGATTATGTCCGCCAGAGGGATCTCCCCTCTAGTTCGGATTGTATTCGCCGTGGCCGGGGATCTCAATACTGCCTTGCGCGAGGGCCTGCCCATGTTTGGGCGGCGCCTAAGCATCGAGGCTAGCCGAGAACCCCGACCGACACCATGCCGCCGCTGCTGCGCATTCGGCCACACCGCCGACACCTGCGCCGAGCCCCCACGGTGCCACTACTGTGGGGCGCCGAGTTTGACAGCCGAATGCGCAGCCCACGACCTAAGATCTCGACGCCGGTACTGCGCCACCTGTGATGGCCCTGGTCATTTCACAGGATAGGCGCAGTGCCCCTATTACCCACGCAGCCGCCGCCACCTGACACCAGCCTCTGCCGCCACACCCATAGACAAAAAGGCGAGGACTTCAACAACCACCACCTCGACGCAGACGGAAGACTCCATCACCTGCCTGCCGCCACTAACACTCCACAGGCAGCAGCGCCATCCGACAGCGCCGTTAAAGACGCCGTGCAGGACCTGCACTCAGAGGTCCTGCTCATTAGCGGCCGATTGAACACGCTGGAAGAAGCCCTGACTACCATGACTGCAGCCATCTCAGACACCCACACCACTTCTACAGCCAACCGTCAAGACACCGATGCCATAGCCCAGAAAAAGGTCACGTCTGAGTTCCTCTTGGAGCTGGACGTCCTCTACACCCTGCTACAGGAAATCCACGACGTCAACGCCAGGATCTTGGAGGCCAACCAGGACCTCTATGTTCAAACTGCAAAATTACCAATACGCCTCACACTTCTGGAAGACCTGCTCAAAGGAAACCGAAAGGACATCAAAAAGTGCTATACTGCAGTTCTTGACAGCCAAGAACTGACAGTCAACAATGTAGCCGTGCAAATTGCAAGTAGTCACCAACGGATTCTTCAGGACCTTACCACCAAAACCTCATGCCCTCTCACACACACCCGTAACACCAGACATCAGTACTAAAGCACACCCCAAGACTCCCTAGCGCTGTACTCAGGGCCCTCGGGTCATGTTTACAGCCATTCCTTGTTGCAGCCCCATGTGCTGCAGCAACATCAACTTCACCACTAATCACGGAGGTGCTATCGCGGAACTCCATCATTCCCCATTCACTCTTCCTTTCCTATCTTACCTGACTTTCCCTTGCACTATTCCCTTCTAATCTTCACCCAATGGCGAGATAAGCGATTCTTTCAACCTTCCAACTCTCTCTCTGTCTCCCCTTTCCAAAAAAAAAAAAAAAAAAACCATAATATCTCGCGAACCAATCAGATGTTAGCTTCATCCCAGCTCTTATAAATACCAGTCTCCGCAAGCTCAAACCATCAGTTCACCCTGAAGACGAGGAAGATGCACTTCTTCGAAACGTTGGTGTCAAGCCAAGTTTTTACCTGGCTAGAAGCCCGAGAAGATTTTGAAATATGTTTTGCTTTATGTCCAATAACATTTGTGTCTTTAGCAATTTACGAAATACTTGCTCGTTTAAATGTTGCAACAAAAACTATATTTTTGTAAAAACAAATCATACCTTTGGCTTTTATCAGCTTGTACTGATAAAAAAGCACGTATTATGCTAAAACTACATTTTGACTACTTTTACTTTCTTTATCACGTAGTGCAATGTACGCAGAAGACAGATAAGGTATTGTATTCCACCCAAGAATTCGGTACCGAAATTTCAATTGGAAGTACATGTTTTGAAACCCCCTGGATTAAAAAAAGTATTACAAGAAAAATGGCTATCTCCCTCCCTCTGCGTATGTGCGTGTGTGTGTGTGTGTGTGTGTGTGTGTGCGCGCGCGCAATGTGTTAGACATTTACACGACAAAATATATATCTTGAGCTTTCTGGGAATGTTCTGCGAAGTCCTCTTCATTCGAAAGGAATATTGTATAATTTTGTATAGATGTCTAGCAAACGTTAAGAGACACGGAGAGAGTTTTTTTTTTTATAGTATTTAACGCCCGCTTTTACTACATACGACACAGCAGGCGATGGAACTGGTGATACATGGAATGAAGATGCCGCACCGGTGTAATGCGATGACGGGAGAAACCGGAGAAAAATCCATCCCTACGTCGCTTTGTCTACCAAAAATCTCACATGCGGTTGCCTGGGCTGCTTTGGTGAGAGGCGAGTGAATTATTTGGCCATGATCGATAAAAAAAAATGAACATCTAGTTTGCTTTCTCTACCGCATAAAATGTACTTAGAGAAGGTATTGCATTCTACCCAAAAATGCTATACCGAGATTTCACCGGAAATACATGTTTAAAGAACATCTGAACCCCGAAAAAACATTTAAAAACAAATTCGTGTGTGTGTGTGTGTGTGTGTGTGTGTGTAAGTGTAAACAGCATAATTCAAAAACTAAAAGTCGGTTAGGTACTAAACTTGATATTTAAGTTTAGCATCGCCCAAGGATACATTACGAAGATTTTCTGGAAAATCCTCTGAACCAAAACTAGGCTTTACACGGAACTTTTTTGTAGACTTCGATTTTATCAAAAATACGCCCTAATGATTTTGATTAAAATGACATTAAAAAATCTGATGTGTTACACTCACATGACTTTCTCTAGCTGTTCTACAAACTTTATACATACAATTCTTCTTCTTTCTGCACCTTGCTAATCGTGGTACTCATTAGCACAATGTTCTTATTATTTAGTTCTGTATAAGTAGGAAGAGAATAAGGAAATACACTAAGCTAAACCAATAGTCAAATGTTTTAAAGGCTGTCATGCGATTGTCATTACAAATCGCTTCTTTTCTTGGCCAGGAGTAGAACAAAAGAAAAACGGACACTCCCGTCTGAGAAAAGTATAAGTAGTTCACAACTGAAACTAATAACAATGAATACCTCGAAAACGGTAAGCTCCACGAGAAAAATGTAAATCACATACCTTGTGTATTTTAACAAGACCTAAATGTTTTGTACAGTAAGTTTTTTGTGTATCTCTTACGGTTTACTAGTTATGCCAAATTAAGCAAAATTCATCCAGAATAAACTGGTCTTCAGAAGCTATTCCCAGAAAATTCAAGATATACATTTTAGTTTTTAGGTAAATATCTTTAATATATGATATTTTAATCAAAATTGTTAGAGCCATGTTTAAGAAAATCAAACTTTTCGAAAAAAAGTTCCATCTAAAAGGTAGTTTGGGGTGGGGGGATTTTTCTCAAAATCTTCGTGTCGCATCCCTGGAAGATACTAAACTTAAATACCATTACACATACACACACGCGCGGACCTTTTTCTGAAAATATTTTTTTTGGGTACAGGGGGTCCTAAAACATGTATTTCCGGTGAAATCTCGGTATCGAATTTTTGGGTGGAATACAATACTTCTCTATCCATATTTACATTGTAAATATGGGGCTAGAGAAAGTAAAAATGCATGACAAATAAAATATATATGTTAAATGTTGTGGGAATAGCCGATAAACCCTTCTCGTTCTGGATAACTTTTGCATAACCGGTAAACCGTAAGAGACAGACAAAATCTTGGTACACAAAAATGGAAAAATGTAGGTCTTGTTGAAATAAATCTTTTAAATGGTATATTTAACCATTTAGCAGATATTCCGTTTTCTAGTACTTGTACGTTTCTCAAACGGGAAAACATTTCTTTTAGTTGTGTTTCTTTTTTTATATGCTCCTGACCGCGCAAACACAATGTCATCACTAACTTACATATAGATGCATGATTTTATTGAGCCGTATGCAAGAATTTCTTACGTATCTTTGCATTTCGATAGAAGTATATTAAAATAAAACACATTTTACTTTGCATATTTATATTTTGTGATTTTGGGCGAAAATGCATGTTTAGTTTTATTTGCATGTTACTGCAGAGTTTGGCGTTTTTTCGCAGTTTCACTTTGTTGTACATTTTCAACTCAAAAACTGTAAGTGAGAAATGGGTTTACGGCCCTAAGGAAATACAGTACCCGAAAGTTGGAAAAAGAACGGTAATTTTACACTTAAGTAGTTTGTTTAACAGACATAGCTAGCGATCTTCTAAATAGCTTGTCAATCGATAGTTAAAGGTTTATAATCCCCGAGTACATTGCTCATTTATATAAACTACAGCAAGACCTTGTAATTACAAGGCACATTGTTATTATTTTAATATGATTAAATACTTACCTATGTACAGAAAGTGGTGCTTGTGTTAAAGGGGCAGCCAGGCTCCCGACAGGTTCTATCTTTTAAATTTGCCCACGAGCCCAATTATTAGTTTGTCTGCGGAGGCTGCTGAACCTCCGCTGTGCCATAGACGTGAGGTGCTTCTTTGCAGCTATGCTCTCCGCCTCCATGCCTTACCAGATCACCCGTCTTTCTAGTTATTCTTTGACGAGTCTCTTGACCGTCAATATGCTGTTAGTGCGCTGGCCTTTCTTCCTGCCGGGGTTCGTTTTCGTGAGCTGCTTCGGCTCTTGGATGTTCAGCTACCGAATTTGTTGTCACTGGGGGAATGTTCATCCCCTTCTTGGTTACGCTGTGACACCCCGGTGCACCTTCGGTTGCTATCTATGCCGAAATCAGTTACTCCGCCCTCGGCCTTCTTTTTTAGAGTTGCAGGCCGAGTTTCCCAACCATTGTTTTATTTTCACGGATGGTTCAAAGGATGACCGTGGTGTGGGATGTGCTTTTGTTTTTAATTCGCGGAATTACGCCTTTCATCTTTTGGGGCAGTGCTTAATCTTTACCGCCGAACTTGTTAGTATCTATCAGGTTCTTCTTTTTACCCAGGGGCAGGACTTAAGACAGTTTACTATCTGTAGCGATTCCCTCAGTGCACTACAGGGCCTGCGTGAGCTGTATCCATACCATCCTTTGATACAGCGTATTCAGGATCGCCTGCATTCGCTCGTTGATGCTGGCGTCAACGAGTTGTTTTTTTGGGTTCCTGGCCACGTAGGTGTGAGCGGGAGTAAACAGGCGGACGCAGCTGCCAAGTCTGCAATTTTAAATCCTACTCTTTTTAGCTCCACTGTTCCTCCCAATGATGCTCGTATCCACCTGCGCCGGGTCATTCTTTCGCGCTGGTTCGCGGAATGGTCCGGGATGCGTGGGAACGAACTCAGAGAGGTCAAGTCCCTTCCTGTCCCCTGGGCTACTTCCTCACGTGCCGCCGCGATGAAGTGATTTTAGCGCGACTGCGTGTTGGACATTGCCGTTTTAGCCATCAGTACCTTTTATGTGCGGAACCCGCTCTTCAATGTGCCCCGTGTAATGAGCCTTTGACGGTGCGTCATTTTTTATTGGAGTGCCCCCTTTTTACTGTGCTGCGTGCGTCCCTGAGTCTGCCTATTTACCTCCCCATCCTCTAGGCGACACACCTACTGCATGTGAGGGACTTTTTACTTTTCTTCGCCGCTGCGGAATGTATAGTCGGGTCTAATTTTATCACGGGGTTTCATCCTTTTACCGACTTTTCAGTTCCTCGGTTTTAATCTGGTTATGGTACCCTTTTTATGATCTCCCTGATTTTAACACTTGTGCGGTACTTCTGCTTTAGCGGTTTTTATATCTTTTAATTTTTATCTGTTTTGTTTACCATAACCTCTGCAGTTGTGCGCCCTTTAGCCCTACTACTACTATTTAAATTTGCCGGATAACAAATTACGATGTTTCACTTACAGTGTACAGGTTTGCGTTGATAGATAAAAGGTGCTCTTTCACACTGGATAATTCGGAAAGGACTCATCTTATTTATTGTAACATGAACTATGGTAAAACATAAATAATTTGCATTATTAAATATAGCTACCTTTTCCCAGTAAATTTTGGGTGGAGTACAATGCAGCATTGTTTATCTACCTACTATGCACACAGTACAAGCAGAGGAAGTGAAAAAAAATCTGATATGTACAATTCACATGATTTTCTCTACATCTCTGTAACAAATTATCGTTAATAATTTGTTCTTCTATCCACTTCATGGTAATCGACATAAACATTAAACGGTTTTATTACTTAGTTCCTTATCAGGAGAAGGGAAATAAGGGAATACACTAAGCTAAACGACAGTCAAATGTTTTTAAAATGTGGTTGCTATGGGATTAAAATCCTTTCCTTTGCGTGGCCAGGAGTTGACAAGTTCCCGTGTGATAAAAAGGTTAAGTATTTTGAAACTGAAAAGAATAGCAAGGAATATCTGGAACGCGTCAATTCCATGACGCAAAAATAAAAGTATGACAAATTCTGTATTTTAACGATATTTACATTTTTAGTGTAGTGGGTTTTTGTCTCTCTCTCTTACGGTTTACCAGTTATGCACAATTCATAAAAATTCACCCAGAATAAAGAGGTTTTCACAGGCTATTCCCAGAGAATTCAAGATATACATTTTATTTGCCAAGTCAATATCTTTAATAGAAGAGATTTTTAATCAAAATCGTTAGAGCCATTTTGAGAAAACCCAATGTTTTGAATTTTTTTCCAGTTGGTTGAAAATCTTCGTGTCGCATCCTTGGAAGATACTGGACTTAAATACTAAGTTTGTTATTTAACGGGTTTTTCGCATGTGCGCGCGGAGATTTTTCTAGACATATCTTTTGTTTTATTCAGGGGGTCCAAAAACATGTATTTCCGGTGAAATCTCGATATCGAATTTTTGGGTGCATAACAAACCTCCATACACTGTATACATAGTAGGTCTAGAGAAAGTAATAAGTTAAAATAGTTCATAGAAGTATTATAAAATAAACGCGATGGTTTATCGAAAATCATGTCAATGTAACATATCAGGTTTTAAATAAATATACTATTCTTATGGAGGATCACATTGATAAGCTGAAACGCAAATCCCTTTCTCCTGCAAATTTATCGAGTGTGTTTTCTCATTTCATCACTCAACTCAGTTGATAGCATACAAATGATAAAAACAAAAGCGTGTTTATACTACTCCTTAGTATAGTTAAGGATACTTGAGCACCCAGTGGAATTGTAATCTCAAAGGTGAACATAATTTGGCACAGGTGATGTTTATTCTTGCCAATAGTTCACTGCCTGCTGGACGGTCTAGTGTTAATGGGATGGCACTTCATGACGGAGTTTTACAGAAAGTGTGAACACCACTACCGCGGCGCCTGGTGTCGTAATGATGCAATCATTTGCAATGCCACTGTTGTTGAATGGGCGTGTCGGTCGCCCTTGTTTTCTGCTCCATCGGGTTTGTTGTTTGCTTAGTATACTCCACTCATAGAAAACAATGAAGTAATTAAGACAATGGTACTGTAATCTCGCATCAGCAGCGTTTTTGGCTTTCCTCTCCCCTATGTGTGTGTGTAACGATGAACTAACTAATCTTTCCGATTAGTGAAAGACTGAGATATGTAGCCTAGGGAAAACCCTTCTTTGAAAAGTCCGTTTTTACATTTTCTACTACACTTATAGTTAGCGGAGGAAATGGTGCATTCAACCTAAAAATTCTACACCGAGATTTTCGGAGGTTCCAAAATTTATTTTATAAACATATCTGTGAGTGTGAACAACATAATTCTAAAACGAAAACCATTAAATACCAACTTTGGTATTATTTTTTAGGGATGAAAAAAAAAACTATACACGGAAAATTTTCGAGGTTTTGATTTTCTCAAAAATGGCTCTACCGATTTTGATTAAAATAGTATATTCATTAAAATATGTTTACATGACTACATGCATATCGTATTTTTTATCCGAATAACTTGTTAAGTGCTATTCATTCTGAATGATCTATGTGTAATCGGTATACTTGGCGAAGGATTAGAAAAGGTACAACGATATGCCAGTTCTTTGTAATAGGCTATACTTTGAGTAACGCATTTGTCTTCGTTGCATGGGCTCGTATTTGCAGTCAAAATCTCCCTCCTGACCAGAAAATAAGTGTAATTTTGTTCATTTCTTTTCAAAGGCATTTGGTTTGAACCCTTATAAACTTGGCTACAACTTGAAATCGTAAGAGATTCTCACTTCAGGCAAAATAAAATTTGTTGTGGTATTAACCATTTCCCGTATTTCATTTTAATGGTTTCAGTTTTCAAGTACTTAAGGTATATTTTCTTCAATCACAAATCAGCATTCGTTTTTTCTCGGTGCAAGGATCTTGGAATTTCAAAGTTATCACAGCGATCCGCTTAACAAAATTACTTATTTTAGGCTACCGATTACTTGCTAGGAAATCTGTAAATGTGTAGTGAAAATGTGTCTGGATTATCAGTAAGTAACATGTTACTCCTTACTTTTATTCTTTAAATAAATCGTCTGCTTGCAAATATTTGTAAATTGACACCTCAGAAGTTAGGTAACTGGTTCTCTGAAATTTGAAATACACACATCTTAGTGACATTTTCATGTGCTACAATAACAATGTTTTTGCTATGTTTAAAAAAAACTGAACCTCCATGGTTATTTAAATAGTAATTTTTATTTTGTAAATTCTTGCTCTAATTAAAATGCATTTTTCAAAAAAAAAAACAAACAAAAACATCAAAATGAAGGAGTAGTTGTAGGTTTGGTAGCATTGAATGTTTTGGGCTTTTAATATGGCTTTTGTTTTAATTATTGCTCATGGTTTATGTTTATTTTGTTTAAATATATTTTTAATTAATTGTAATAATTTTAATTTTACGATTAATTTAGGGTTAATAAGCTTACAAGATGATCTATAGATTTGGTTGTTAAAACTAACATGATAATTTCCATTAATATACTTCAGATATCCAGTACATACTTTTTTAAATAAATAATTAAAAATTGCACCCTATGAAGCATTTTTAGTGTGGAAAAATCCTGAATAAAGGTTCTTGAGCGGGGGAAAGGAGGGAGTTCTTCTAAATATTTATGTTTCATATTTCATCACCAAAGCATTTAATTTCTTAATTTTGCGCAGTTTGGTAAAATTTCACAGATGTATGGCTTTAAGAGATAAGGCACAGGAGTTTGTGTTGAACATCGAAGCATGTTATTTGCACGATGTTGGACGTTACTGATGCTGTAGCATGGATGGTAATTGAAGGCTTATTCTTGAGACATGAACACCGTAGTCCCAAATATTGCTGTTGCTTTAGTAGTGGACCTGCTAGCTTGCCAATCTATTTCACATGGAGAGCGGCGAATGTAAACTTAACCTCCAAAGGATTATATACCGGTGCGTACAATTTCTATCGCTCTGCGGTTGAAGCGCGGGAAACAGGTTTGCAAACATTTGTGCGAAAAATGAAATTGCGTGATGATTGTTTGCTCATGCTCGCTGACTCAATTACTGGAGGGACACGCCGAACGGGAGCAGTGGTTAACCCAAAGTAAACGCTTCTGGTGGATGAATCAGTAACAGCAAGACCACAGTCATGTAAGATTTCCTTCAGCATTGTATTACATGTCAAAGATCGAGTTTCAGATGAACTTCCCAGTACAGGAGTTCTCATAGCGCAGGGGTGCCGAAACCGGCTACCGGCAGCTGAATGACTCTTCGCACCTTGGCCTGTTGCTTCTGGAACGAAGACATGTTTTGTAACTTTGAGAAAGCGTAACTGCAATTTCGGTGCAGCTTCACTTTTGACTAACAATTTGTTCAGAATTTTCTTTCTTAATTGCAGCACTGTACACTTTACTTTTCCTACAGAATGAACCATGCTGTAGGTTTATCGTATTATCTGCTCTATAGTTTTAATTATCCTCCCTGTACCTCTATATAGAGACAGTAGGATATTAAATAAAATGTCTTAAGAAATATCATCTTCGGGTTTCTTTCTCTATATTCCACAGTCTACATACTAGTTCTTCTTTGAAGGTTCCCATTGTATGTAGATATTTCCTTAATTTACAACGTCCCGCCAATAACCCTGTTGAATTTAAGTACGTCTTTAGTTAATAAGGAACACATTCTACTCACTCTCTTGCTGTGCTTGCATCTCTCTGTTTGCATCCATTTTTGTTGGTAGTAATATTTAATCCACCCATCAGTGGTTTTTTGAACATAATGTATAGGGATGCTAAAAACTGGTTCAGAACCTGTGAATGCTTGTGCAAACCTTTTCTTTCCAAGGCTTTGTAATTGCCTAAAATTCCCTTGTGTCCTGGCACTCTCCAAAGAGTAACCTTGTTGTGCTTTGCCAGTTGTATAAGGTTTATTAGGCAGTTACAGAGGTTGATAACTTGCAATTATTTTTAAGGCTGTCTGACCATCGGAGAGAATTCAGATGTTCCCCACGCTGTAACCTCTTCTGAGATTCCCTCTGACACAGGTTTCAATAGTAAATACTTCGGCTTGGAATACAGTGGTATTGCGACCAAGAGCATATAACATAATGGTAGTATCATATGATCACTCCCCATCTTAAGTTGGGAACCGCTCGTACAAGTCACAACAATTTGTACACCATGATTTATATATTATGTCCAGCGTCACAAAGTAGCCTTATTGCGACTAATAATAATTTAAATGACTGCCTCCGTGGTCGAGTGGTCAGCGAGCGGCTGGAGCGGGGAATTTTTCTTTAACCAGATTTATTCCCTATCCCCCACAGAGTCTGGAAGTATGAATGTGAGTGTGAATGTGCGTGTGTATTAGTAATAATGATGATTAGTAATAATAATGATTAACCTAACGTTCTAACCTACAGTAATATGAGTTGATTCACAAGTCAAAGCCCCCGATATGACCATTGAAGTTAAAGGGGGCTATACAAATGAAACAATTAAGAAAAAAAATAATTTAAATGTTGGGGTCTAGAACAATCTAGAGGTGATGCATCTGTGACCTTTGTGAATTCCAGTAAGATATCTTATTGACATTTATATTTGTTATTATTTACAATAATAGTGATCTTTTTGCCGTATTTCAAAATTCCAGCTTGAATGGTTATTTATATAAATACTTTTACTGTCTAAATTCATTGTTCTAAAAATGAGCCACGTTGCATTTTTAAAAATATTAAATAAAAAAAAAAAGCTTTAAGGAAATTGTTTACAAATAGATCTGTCATCGTACCTACTTATTGTAGAACAATTTTTACTTTCGCACTCTCCAAAACTCTTGAATTTTCCAAATTAAATAATTTATTTCTCAAAAAGGAGCTTTATTTCGAAAAACTGTATGACCATTTTCTTTAAAGTACTTTTGAGAGACATTATAACATTTTTGAAACATTAGTACAAAATTGCACCATGTAGAACGTTTTGAGCTTGGAAAAGTGTTAGGGGAAAAGTTTGCAAGAAAATAAGATTTAAAGTTGGAAATGCCTATTAAAAAGCGTGCGCCCGCCCATTTAAAGCATCAGTTACTGTAGTTAAAAGGCGCCAAGCGGGGTAAAACGATATATTTTTCTACGGTTTGTACTTGATATTTTATTATGAAAACATAATTTTTAAAATTTCCCCAATATTTAGTCAAATAGCACATATGCATCACCTAAAGCCTGATAGTCAATTTCTAATATGCAAGGGAAAATAATCTAAACTTATTCAGAATAACCAATGAGGATTTACAACCCAAGGCAAGAATGAAAGTAACCTAATTAATGATATAACCTTTACGCTCAAATGAAAGAACAGAATGGTCATGATGGGATAAAAGATAATAATGTACTCACAAGGGATGGCACTTAAAGCCAGTTAGTAATCCGAGGAAGCAGGACGAGTGAGGCCCAAAAAGTGGAAACAACGGTGTCCAAGAGTAGCAAGCTCGGAGGAGTGAGCGTTAACATTCTTGTAAACAGGTAAAAGTTGAATTGGGATAAGCTTGCACATCACAAAGAAATGGAGCAATAGAAGGGCGGGTTGTGTTATATGTCTCCGTTGACGAATGCAGGAATTTTGTGGGCAGACACTACTAGTAGAAGATGAACTATTCGCGACATTTTAACTTGAAAGGTTATGTAAACAAACTTAGTGATTCGGAATGCAATTACCTTCCTATTAAATTAAACCTTTGGTGCCATTTAACTATATAGATCTTTGTCCCAATAAAGATTTCCTACCTGATTTCAAACATGATTTTTTGTATCTAATTTTCCTATGCATAATGCGAGTTGAATCCTACAAATGTCTTATATTTTCCATTTTGTTAATTCTCCACAACAAATGGACCATAGAAAATCTATTCCTACTTCTATTTTAGTGATCAATCTGCAAGTACGATGGTATTTAGATCGTGGAGCACAATAGAGAAGCAAGGGAATTACTTAAGCATATGTTAAAAAGAAAAATCTGATGTGTACCATTCACATGACTTTCTATATATCCCTGCAACAAATTATTCTTAAAAAGCTTATACTTCTATTTACTTTAGGCTAACCAAAAAAATTAGCAGAAATAGTCTTATTGCTTGCTTCTTTGTAAGTAGAAGCGAAATAAGGGACTACCATAGTTTAAAGTGGTAGCCAAAAGCGGGTGGCTCTGTCAATGAAGTTTCTTTGTTTATATGGATCGGAGTTGACAAGTTCCTGTATGAGAAAAATATAAGTTTTTCATAGCAGAAACCAAAAATAAGGAATGTCTCAAAAACGACGAACTACACGAAAAAAATGTATATAACATAAATTGTGTGTTTTAATGTACTCTACATTTTTTATGTAGTAAGTTTTTGTCCATTTCTTACGGTTTAGCAGTTATTCAAAATTTAGTAAAATTCATTCAGAATAAACTACTCTTCAGAGGTTATTCCCAGAAAATTCAAGATATACATTTTATTTGTCAGGCAAATATGTTTAATACCCGAAATTTTAATCAAAATCGTTAGAGTCATTTTTGAGAAAATCAAAATTTTCGAAAAAAGTTCCATGTAAAGGGTAGTTGGGGTGGGGGGATTTTTCTCAAAATCTTCGTGTCGCATCCATGGAAGATACTAAACTTAAATACCAAGTTTGGTATTTTACCGACTTTTCGTTTTTGAGTTATCGTGTTCACAGACACACGGACACACACACACACACACACACACACACACACACACACACGGACCTTTTTGTGAAAATGCTTTTTTTGGATATTGGGGACCCTAAAACATATATTTGCGGTGACATCTCGGTATCGAATTTTTTGGTGGAGTGCAATACTTTCTCTATACACTATGTACATAGTGCGTATGGAGAAAGTAAAAAAAAAAAGCGTTATATGAATAACAGTTTTTAACAAAATTCTAATATTAATTCGCTTATGCTTTACGGGTGTACAGCTGTCAGTATTACTCGCCGTAAAAACTTCGTCTAATATAATATTGAACAGGCTTTCATTAGTTTTTTAAAAAATTAAATAACAGATTTGGAGCTGAAACCTGCAACATAGAATTTAACATCATTATCTGATAGGTTGTTGATAAACTGCAACAGCAGCGTTAACTTTTAGTTTAAAAGACATGACATGATAATGTAAATATATGATAGTTTAATCATAACCGTTTGAGCCATTTTGAGAAATTCAAATAAAAAAAACTCCATGAAAAGTGTAGTTTGGGGTGATGGGATTTTCTTAGACATCGTATCGCATCCTTGGTGAATGCTAAACTTATCTGAATATCAACAGGTTTTTTTGTTTTTGAGTTGACACATAGACACTCAAATGGACGGTTTTCTTTTATTATAGATTCAGGAGGTCTTAAAGGGTGTATTTCCGGTGAAATCTCGGTATCTGAATCTTTGGGTGGCATACATAACTTCCCCTATCAACTGTGCATAGAGAAAATAAAACAATACCGCTGCGCCTTTCCTGACCTTTAGAACGATGCAGGATTTTAGAAACATTTCCTGGTTTTGAAACCTGATATCACTGAAATCGCTCCAGCGTTGCATAGGATATCAGCGAAACCACACCTTGGACATTTATAGAACACTCTAGACAACACTTCTTTTTTATTCGGATACGGACGACAGATCTGTCGGTGTGAAGTTGCATGACGATGCTTGAAGGTCGCACTTCGCATGTGTTCCGGTTCTCTTGAAAGAATTTGCGCTCTTGTGTGGCAAAGAAAACTCGCCACTGAAAAGCGAAGCTAATAGAGATGGATTTTTGCGTCACCAAATTGTATACTGCGAAAGGTAAAGGTTTAGATGAATCTGATACCATATTATCATAGGGACATGTGTGTTACTTCAGAATCATAGTACTACTTCAAGACAGACAAGTTTCTTTCATTTTCTAGGGTTATATTACACAAATTACGCTTTAAAGTTTGCTCAGAAATCCGTCAGAATTTTGGTGAAAAATGCAACCGACGGTTTAGAGAGAGCATTTGATTGTAGATATTGGCATGTGTCGTATCTCTAAGCGTTTTGGTTTTCTAGACATTGCAGTTCTTATTGCCTACTGGTGACATAACCACTGATCGCTATTCAGGTCTCTGTTCCAATCTATATGTAATTAAAAATTGTAGCGCTCGTGAAAATAACATTTTATAACCACCTTTTTTTATTGCCATGGAATTTATGTGCATGTTAAGCGGAGGCCTCGTTTAATGCTAAGACGGATTATTTGAATTACTTGGAAATGCTTATTTCAAGGAATTCAACTGTTTCCAATTCAATGTAATACACGACATTATTAGCAGTGCTACTTCCTTTTCCCAGTCAACATCTCAGTTAAAGTAAAGAAATAACAATAATAGTAGTAATAATATTATATGCTTATTCATACAAATGTTGCTACAGTTATTTTGTTTTATTCTTGCCACATCCTTATCGAATTATGTAAGTGATAATGTTATCAGCTGGTGGTAAGAAGGTAAAACAGCATACTAGAACTCATCATATATATATATTTACTTCACACACATTTCAACTAGAATCTTTATAATATAATATTCAGAAGTGTCTAAAATACAGAATGTTCGTAAAGTTCCCACATTCAGATTTTATTAATTTTTGTCTTAAATGTGATTGCAGATACACACTGAATTGATTCGCATATTTATTGCATGCCTTTACATACATGAAACCAATTTTTAACGCCATTTTTAAGAAATGTTCATTCTCGGGACAAAAGTACACTGACATGTTAGTAAATCATTTTGCGCGCATTAATTTCGCGACGTTCTGGTTTTCAGCAACTGCTGAAAATGGTCACATTTTTTTACAACACAAGGCTACATGTTCCACAACACATTTCATGACAATATTTCACATCAAGTGCTGAAAATGAACAGTATTTTCTTGTAAACACAATTCCGCACGTTTGCGTATGTTCCATGACACCTTTTTTAACGTTGCTAGTGTCATTTCGGCAATACAGTTCGAAATTGCGTCTTTGAGTTCTTGTAGAAAGTGTGGGTTGCCACTGTACACTCTTTTCCTTTACAGAAAGAAATCTCGAGAGGTCAGATGGAGGGATTTTGGTGGCCTGTACATTTTTGAAGATTAATTTGATTTCCGAAAAATGTCTTCATTTCCATGAATTCGTTTGCAGTATGTGAAGAGGCACCATCCTATTGATACCAACTGTCACGTTCATCCTCTTCCAACATAGACATAAACTGCTGCACAGTATCCATATAGACGACACCATTAACGGTTTCTTCAAAGAAAAAGGGCCTAACAATTATTCTCAATATTGCACACCCAACTGATTTTTTTTTTTTTTTTATTTTGATTGAAGCGGCCCTTCATGGAATACATACGGCTTTTCAGTTGACCAAAACTTAGTTTTTGGGAGTTAAATGTAGCCTTTTAAGTGGAACCAGGCCTCATCCGCAAAGAAAGTCTTTTCGAGAGTGGCTGCATTGTTGCGTGTGTAACTACAGAACCGTTGGCAGTAATGGGACGTTTCCCTATATCGGATGCTGCAGCTTGATTTGATACGATACGGGTGCAGTTTGGCTTGTTTAGGCGCTTTAAGTGTGGATGAAATTGATGATCCAATTTGTTGCGCCAAACGTCTTACCGATTTTCATGGCGATGTAACATCCACTGCTCAACATCACGAACGAAATAGGAGCCCGTATCACGAAACCGGCGTACAAGTGCATAAACGACACTTTTATCTGGAGACGCATCATTGGGAAATAGTCTTCTCCATCTCTCCAAACAATTTCATACGATTTGAACTCAAAATATGCTTCCAGCATAGTGACACGATGCTCGCATTTAAAATTCATTGTTTCCGATTGCAATTCAAAGTCTCACTCTGGGCAACGCAACAGCTGGACTGACCTAAAAATAGCATTATGCCGTTCTTCAATGTGTAAGGAACAGCTTGCCAACTCATCAAGCAAAATACCCCAAAGGCAATTTTTCAAAATTTGATTGCAGTGACTTTTGGAACGCTCTGTAGTTATCTTATGATAACACGTAGTAACATTGTTTTCTACCATAATGTGTGAATTCTGCGTACCTTTTCATCAACATTTGCTTACATAGGTACATAATGGTGAAAAAACGTGCAAAAAGCTGATGTGCTCTATTCACATGACTTTATCGACCTATTCTGTAACGAACTATTCTTATTAAAGCTTATTTTTCTATCTACTTCATGCTAATCGAGATAAACATTAGCAGAATTGTCTTATTAGTTCCTTATAAGTAGAAAGGAAATAGGGTAATTCACTAGACGAGATAAAGTTACTATGAGATTGAAATTCGGTTATCTTTGCATGGTCAGGTGTAAAGAGAAAAGAAATGGCGAATTCCTGTTTGAGAAAAGTTTTAAGTATTTTAAAACGAAATCAATGTGGCATAACTGAATATGACATAAATCGCAAAGTATTCCACAAAAAAAATTCATACCAAGGCTTCACCGGAAATAAATATTTTGAGCACCCCAGAATAAAAAAAATACATTTTTAGAAAAATGATCCAGTGTGTAGTGTGCGTGTGTGTGTGTGTGGACAAAATACTAAAAAAATGAGAAGTCTGTTAAATACCAAACTTGGTATTTAATGTGATGCATTTGTAGGAATTGGAAATTCCATAACATATAAGATATTTTATTGAAATTTATACTAGTTATTGTACACAATAATAGTGATATTTCTGTCATGTATCAAAATTCTAGCTTGCATGGTAATTTACATGTATTTTCATAGTCTAAATTCAGTCTTCTAGTAAAAATGAGCTACGTGATGCAGCTTTAAAAATATTCACACAAAAGAGCCCAGTTTTGCATTAAATGTTTAAAAATATAATCTATCATATTATAGAGGTGTCGAAAAATTATTACTTTTCGTACTCTCTAAAAGTCTTGAGTTTTCAAAATTTAATAATTCATTTTTCTAAGTTGGAGAATTATTTGAAAAAGTAGTGTGATAATTTTCTTTAATGTGCTTTTGAGAGGCAGTATAAACATTTTTAAATAAATTAGTGAGAAATTGCATCGTGTGACACATTTGGAGTATGGAAAAGTATAAAAAAAAAATTGCGAGAAAATAAGGTTTAAAGTTCGGACTGCCTATTAATAAACATGCACCTATCCATCTATAGTTTCAGTTAATTGGTAGTTAAAATTCGCAAAGTGGTAAAATCGATATATTTTCCCAAAGTTTAAAATTCATATCATTTTATTATGAAACAAAATAATTTTATAATTTTACTAAATTTTTGGTCACATTTCACAGAAGCATCATCTTAAGTTCAGTATCTTCCGAGAATGTGACACGAAGATTTTCGGGAATATCCCGCCCACGCCCAACTACTCTTAACATGCAATATTCATAAAAAATTTGGATTTTTTTTTTCCAAAGATGACTCTAACGATTTTGATTAATATACCACATGTTTAAGATATTTTCATGACAAACGAAATGTATATCTAGAATTTTCTGGGAATAGCCTCTGAAGATCTCTTCATTCTAGATGACGTTTGTCTAACTGGTAAACCGTAAGAGTAGACAATAAGTTACTACACAAAACATTTAGATCTCGTTAAAACACAATGCCATATGGGTATATTACTTTCCCTATATGTACTATGCATATAGTGTATAGAGAAGGTATTGTATTGCGCCCAAAAATTCGATACCGAGATTTCACGGAAATGTTTTGAAACCCTCTGAGTCCAAAAAGAAAGAAGACATTTTTAGAAAAAAAGATGTGTGTGTGTGTGTGTGTGTGTGTGTGTGTGTGTGTGTGAGGGAACAGCATAATTCAGTATCTTCCGAGGATGCAACTCGAAGATTTTTAAGAAAATCTCCCCACACCAACCACCCTTTACATGGAAACATTTTCGAACATTTTGATTTTCTCAAAAATGTCAAACGATTTTGATTAAAATATCGTATATTAAGGATATTTACACGACAAATAAAATGTATATCTTGAATTTTCTGGGAATAGTCTCTGAAGACATGTTTATTCTGGATAAATTTTGCAGAATTTTACATAACTGGTAAGCCATAAGATAATAGACAAAAACTGACTTAACAAAAACTGAAGAGCTCGTTAAAACACACAATTTATATTTTTTGCCCCCTGAAGTGGATCGTTTGTGAGATACTCCTTGTTATTGGTTTCAGCTTTAAATACTTAAACTTTTCTCATACGGGAATTTGTCAACTCCTGTCCATACAAAGTAACTTCAGTCACATAGCAACCAGCCTTAGACTATCACTTTAGCCTATGGTACTCCCTTATTTCCCTTCTATTTACCTGGAAGCAAGTAATAAGACCATTTTTACTGTTGTTTTCTAGATTAGCGTGAAGTAAATAGAAGGATAAACTTCTTAACGATAATTTGTTGCAGAGATTTAGAGAAAGTCATGTGAATGGATCACATCAGAATTTTGTTGTAGAGTTAACCGTTTCCGACATATTATTTATTTGTTTTAATTTTGAACTACTGTTTTTTATCAAACGGGATGTCAGCGTGGTGTCTTCTCTTTTGTTTTACTCTCGGCAATGCAAAAGAGAATTGCATTTCAATTGTGTCACATAGCGATGAGCTTTTAAAAGATTTGACTATCGTTTTAGTGTAGCGTGTATTCTCTTATTTTCGTTCTACTTAAAAGGAAGCAAGTAATAAGAACAATTTTACGAATGTTTATCTACATTGGCATAGCGCAGATAAAATAATAATTATTTGTAAGGAAAGTTTATTAGTGGAACAGCTGGTCATGTGAATGGAACACATCAGATTTTTTTTACTTTCTCTTTACGCACTATATACATATTGTATAGAGAAGGTATTGCACTCCACCCAAAAATTCGATACAGAGATTTCACCGCAAATATATGTTTTAGGGTCCCCAATATCCAAAAAAAGGTCCGCGCGTGTGTGTGTGTGTGTGTGTGTGTGTCCGTGTGTCTGTGAACACGATAACTCAAAAACGAAAAGTCGGTAAAATACCAAACTTGGTATTTAAGTTTAGTATCTTCCAGGGATGCGACACGAAGATTTTGAGAAAAATCCCCCCACCCCAACTACCCTTTACATGGAACTTTTTTCGAAAATGTTTATTTTCTCAAAAATGGCTCTAACGATTTTGATTAAAATTTCGTATATTAAACATATTTACCTGACAAATAAAATGTACATCTTGAATTTTCTAGGAATAGCCTCTGAAGAGTAGTTTATTCTGGATGAATTTTACGGAATTTTGCATAACTGCTAAACCGTAAGAGATGGACAAAAACTTCCTACACAAAAAATGTAGAGTACATTAAAACACACAATTTATGTTATATACATTTTTTCGTGTAGTTCGTCGTTTTTGAGACATTCCTTATTTTTGGTTTCTGCTATGAAAAACTTATATTTTTCTCATACAGGAACTTGTCAACTCCGATCCATATAAACAAAGAAACTTCATTGACAGAGCCACCCGCTTTTGGCTACCACTTTAAACTATGGTAGTCCCTTATTTCGCTTCTACTTACAAAGAAGCAAGCAATAAGACTATTTCTGCTAATTTTTTTGGTTAGCCTAAAGTAAATAGAAGTATAAGCTTTTTAAGAATAATTTGTTGCAGGGATATAGAGAAAGTCATGTGAATGGTATACATAAGATTTTTATAATAAGGAATATTCTCTTCCGCTACATTATCGCTCACTTACACTTTTAATACTCGATGTAGAGGCAATATTGCTGAGTTTTAGACTCTCATGATGCATGTGGGTATCCCTCGTCGTCTCTAAACTGTTTATCAAAAGGCAAAGAAATAAATGAGACGTTGTGATAGAGGCTTGCAGACAAATGAATTTATTTACTATAGCCGATCATAAATTTAGTGTTTCAGATGTTGAATTGGCTAAAGAACCGTGCGTATTTCATTTCGATTGGCCTTCACCAGGTGCAATATAATATATGTACGTGATCTGTCGCAGCAGTATAAATATATGTGTTTGCATACAGCCTGTGTAATTTAGTGTTAGTGTTATTTATTGAAGGTTTAGGGTTTGTTTTGCTTACTGCGTTAAAGTTGTTGACCCTAAAAAGCTAATCCTAAGCTCACTGTTTCACTTCGCTTGTAGAAAACTTTAGCATCCTTGCTTTTGATTAACTGCGCTTGTTTTGCAGATAAAATATTAATATTAGGCGGAATTCCACTCTTTCTTCATATCAGGTATTAGGTCTCTTAATAATTGAATAAACCTGAACCCTACAGCGTCTGACATTTAATGGAATGAGTAAATTTACCATCTTGTTTAATTTTAAAACAAATTGTCTACATCTATGTAGATGCAAAACATAATTAAGCAGTGGTGCCTCCCCTCTTTTTCTTCTTTCTTTCATAAGAGTTTTCAGTGACCAACACTAGATTACACCCAAGGCATATCGCTTCTCTCTACTTGAAACACATTCTGCTATGAATGGTATTGACAACTAGAGATGTGTTAATCTAAGACTAAAATTGCTTTGAATGGCATATCTATTCTCTTCCTAGCATTTTCCCCGTGAGATTCCAGCGCGAAGCTTCAGAAATTCTTTATATGGAGGACGAGATTAGGCGCCGACCTGTAAAATTCTATGACAGGTTACCTTTCCACCGGAGCGACCTCGTTAGGACTCTTGGAGATATTAACCCCAGAATACATCACCCCAGGCTATACCGGCTTCCCCGCATAGCAACTCGTAGTAACATTGCGGATTATAGTATAGTTTTATATTTGAACTCACCATTGGTCCATTGACCAACCTGGCTACTTATGCGCAAGCAGCCTGGACGAACGGAAGACTGCATTTCTCATTGGAAACAAGAGCCGATTTTCAGAAACTCCATTTTACCCCTTATCCAGTTCATTTACATAACTAACGTAACATTTACTAACCTAATGTAACCTAACCTCGACGAAAAATCGAAACCTGTCTTTCACCTATCCCGTAGCCATATTGTATCCGTAACCAATAGGAAAGGCTCAGTCTAAAACAACTAGAATCTGCAATCTCGTTCTCCGGTAGCAACGGGATATTTCCACCAGCAATTAAGGCTGAGCTTCTATATAATCCTTCCAAGAGTTGCTTGGACTTCAACATTTAATTAACACCCCAAAATAAACATAAATCATTTTGAAATAAACTTGCACCAGCTTTGTACAAGGGCTGTTGCACCATGATTGGCAACCAATGAGAAGCAATCTTGCTACCTTATCACTCCACAAACTCATTCTCACCCGTTACCCTGCAAACCCCACATTCCCATCAGTACATGGTTAAACCCTAGCAAGCATAGGTACAGTATTTTTCATAACATGATAACCCTCTGCCAAAGGCGGCGTAACTTTAAAGTTTGGAATTTTGGAGGTTTGCAGTTGCCAAGTCTTCCACTTACTGGTCCCTTAACTGAGGGCGAATCTCGACTTGTAAACAGTCTTCGAGTCTCCAGGAAACAAAAGACTTATTACGTTGCCTCTCATACCTAGTACAGTATTGCCTTTAGTTTGCCAATGGTTATTGCCCAGTGGCAGGAAGGAGTAGTCCCGTTTGAAGGCCATCATGTTTTGAAGAAAATTATACACGTCAAAGACAACTTTGGGATGCCTTGAGCCTGCCATCGCTCGCCGTCGTGAGTTTGTAAGAGAATACTTAAAAGCCACAGCCGGAACTTCCGGCACATCGGCAGTGTTGATATAGTCCTGGGAATTGATAGCATCGTTAACAAACAAGGTTTCCACTTTCTTTTACGTATTGCTAATATTGTGTATAGAGAAGGTATTGTATTCCACCCAAAAATTCCATACTGAGATTTCAACGGAAATGTTTTGAGGTCCCCTAATTCAAAAAAAAAAAAAGAAAGAAAGGAAGAAAAAAGACCTGTGTGTTTCTGCGTGTGTATCTGTGGATTGCATAGCTGAAAAACTAAAATACCAAACTTAGTATTTAAGTGTGACACGATGATTTTCAAGACAATCCTCCACGCCAAACTACCTTTACATGGAAAATGTTTTGAAAATTTTGTTTTTCTCAAAGATGGCTCTAACGATTTTGATACAGTAACGATCATACCGTATGTACGACGTACTATAACAGTAATTTAAATAAGTACCTATTTGCATTTCTTTTATTTTTCTTCATTGTGCTGAAAAATTTAAATATTCTTTTCTTTTAAAAAATATAAAAATAGTAATTTTTAAACATTATTATTTTTCTCTCCCTTAGTAAGGAACAACACATCACACAGTGCAAATAATTGGTGACTTAAAATTCCTATTATTCTTAATTTTTAAAATTGTATCGTGTGAGATATTTTCAAAATAGGTTGTATCTGAGGTATAAACTAGTAATTTGTAACAAGTTTTAAAATTAAAAAGATGAAACTTGGCATTTTACCTTTTATGTATATATCAAATTGCTGGTAAAATTTGGAAAAAAATGCAATGATACACAAGTGCCTTTCCTTAAGCCACGTTTCCTTTAAGATCTTTGGATATTGTGGAAGCGCACGACTCAAACACAAACAGAAGCTACAATAAAAATGTTGGGGAACATGACCTAGGCAGTCCACCCTAATATGTAACGGTAAGGCGCGGGCTGCATTCTTGCATCGCGCAACAACCGGGTCAGCAGGGTCTTTACTGGCTATTGTTTGCTTCCTTCCTACCGAGTTTATTGTACTAGACCAGATCATGTACGTTTGGAGGAGCATCATGCTTCTACGCAGTACATCTCTTTCTTTTTGTTTTCAAATATTCTCCAAACTTCTTACTTACGTGGTTCTCAAACTACTCCCAGCAAGATGAAACCTTTCTTTAAGGGAGATTAAGAGCCCTAGTCGGGAAACTGGGAGTGAAATTTGAAATGTTGATATTTGGTACAGATTTTTTTTTTAACATTTTACTGTAATTGCATTACTGTTATATTAATATGAACACTTCATAAGATTAAATTATCTCATAAATGTTACTGTGTAAATATATTGCACAATCAACTTTTTCACGCGACTCAGATTTTGATAAAATTGTTTCAATATTTTGAATTGTATCTTTTTACACTTTACGCGGTGATAATATCAATAATTTTGATTACTGAATTGTGATAAAAACATTTTGATAACATTTTAATATCTAAAATTAATAATTTTTTCATATATGTGTATAGATTATTATTGGCGTTGTGATAATGTTGTCACCTGTAATGTTACAATAGATACTTAGCACATTCTGGAACGTTTTAGACGTATTTAAATAAAAACTGAGACGAGTGGACCATTTTGAAAGTGTGAAAATGTAGCTTTTAGAAAAATATTGACTTCTAAGTCCATTGTTCTATTTTTATACAATATGCTTGTTTATTAAGGGCATTGGATTATTTTCATAACTATACCTAATTTTAATTTAAACTATCAGCTGTTATAATAAAAATGTTATTTAAATCAATGAAGTATCACAGCACTTAAAACGTTGCTTTTACCATCGTAAAATTTGATTTAGCTATCAGTAGTTTCCAAGAAAACGGACCATTTATACCAGAAAATGTTCGTTCAAGATAAAATTATGCAAAGCCCCCCCCCCTAAGTTTTAAGATATACATAGAAGCTTCTTACTTTAATATATTATGTTTGTCTTGTATTTTCTTTATTTTTATCTCTAATCTTATGAATAGTTGAATAAAAATTATTGTGATTTGTGGTGAGAAAAGAAATATAAAAAACCACATGACTTTCTCTACATCTTGCAACAAATTATTGTTAAAAAGTTTATGCTTCTATTTCATTCTAATCGAGAAAAAATAGCAGAAATAGTCTTATTTGTTTCCTTGTAAGTAAAAGCGAAATAAGGGATTAACATAGGATAAAGTGATTGTCAAATTCCTGTATAAGAAAATAAACTTTTTTTTAAAGCTGAAACCCAAAACAAGGAATATCTCAAAAACGATCAACTCCATGAAAAAAACATAAATTGTGTACATAACATAAATTGTGTGTTTTAACATGCTCTACTTTTTTTTTTTTTTTTTTTTTTTTTTTTTTTTTTTTTTTGCGGTAGGTTTTTGTCCATCTCTTACGGTTTAGCAGTTATGAAAAATTCCGTAAAATTCATCCAAAATAAACTAGTCTTCAGAGGTTATTCCCAGAAAACTGAAGATACATTTTATTTAGCATGTAAATATCTTTAATATACGATATTTTAATCAAAATCGTAATAGCCATTTTTGAGAAAATAAATAATTTCGAAAATTTTTCCATGCAAAAGGTAGTAGAGGGTGGGGAGATTTTCTTGAAAATCTTCGTGTTCCATCCTTGGAAGGTATTCAACGGTATTTATTTCTGAGCTATGCTGTACAGACACACACGCAAACGCTCATGCACACTGACCTTTTTCTAAAAATTTTTTTTTAAACTCGGGGAAACCCAAAACAAGTATTTCCGGTGAAATCCTGGTATCGAAGTTTTGAGTGGAATGCAATAACTTCTCTCTACACTATGTACATAATACGTGTAGACAAAGTAAAAAAGCATAAATATATTTAAATTTATTAAAGGAACTAGAACTAGGTATCTCTGTAATACAAATTTGAAGAACAAAATTTTCCCTAAAAGATGGGCTAAAATTTGTCACTCTTCCCGAAAATGGTCAGAGCTATGTCTTTTTTCTGAAGTATTGCATAATTCACAGTACAAAATGGCCTTTTGGAAAAATGTGTACATAAAGTATAGTATCTGCAGTTACAAATGGAAAAGGAAATTCCAACCTACATGATAAATAAAAACATTAAAGTGGTGTTTGGTAATTTTTTCCATTTAGTTATTTTGTTATGCAATTTTAAGGGTACACAGAAGGTATATCTTAGCGGTTTTACCAAAAATGTAGATTCTTGGTGCAAAAACTTCATCCTACTTTAAAGTACATTTTGTGATGTTTGGGACGCCATTTTAAACCGTTGAGCTGGTTCAATGACACGCCTTGTCAAACTTTAAAGCCATTTTTCTCAAGTTCAGATTTTTCGTTAATTTCCCATGTTCAAAACGTATCTTTTCCGACAAAAATGCTACTATTTTTATTGGCGATTGTTAAGTTTAAACAATATGACATAATCATATTATTCTACTTTTTCTCAGTTTTTCACTTTGTGGTATAAAACATTAACAAAAATTATCAAGTGTGGGAAAATTCCAATCAACATTTTGCTATAAAGTTATTAAAGCATGTAGTTTTAAAGAATGACACTTTGGTACGGAGACGATAGATTTTGATTTTTGCTAATAAAATTAATATAAATTAATATGTCTAGAATGGCGTTACATACTGTGTGAAACTTGGTAGAAATACTTCTTTTATTGCTAAAAGTTCCTGTGCAAAAATAAAGCTTTAGCCTTATAGGTAGTTAGAAAATGACTTACAGCAGTTCGGAATTCCCTAAAGCTTTTTTACAGTGTAACAACTTCTTAAAATAAACTACACTTATCTGAAGTAAAGAAAATATAGTGGAAATTTTTTTTCACTAAAGACTGTTTTATTTTTAACATATGCCTCGTTAATGGCCTCGACTATTCTGCAATGCCATTCCACGATATCGTGAAGTGAATGCTATAGGATTTCAACTATAATAGCAGCAATTTATCCGTGAAGATTGCCTTTCAATTCTTCAAGGTTTTGGGGATTTGTGTGTATTCTATTCTACAAATAAATGTTAGTCCTTCAGGGATCTGTGTAGTAAATCAATATCCCGTATAATTGCCACAGAAGCTCTAGCGATATGAAATAACTAACAAGGTACTAGGTCCAACGTTTCAACATCTTGGGGTCTAGTACCTTTTTTCAACGATTTTTCGGCAGGTATCTTTACCATGAAATTATCACATTAAGCTAATGATAAAATGCAATAGTAATGGAAGTAAAAGACTTAACTGTACTTTATTAAGAAATGGCATGAAAGTCACCATGAAATATTGCGATGAATAGTCGGTTTTAGAGCTCGTAGTTTAAACATTATGTAAATCCCAAATAAGTTGCCTTTAACAATGATATATTTACGTACACTCGAAGATAATACTAATTAGCAGGCCTAGGATTTCAAAGCATGCCTCGCAGTTTACAAACCACTCCTCTGGTTGTACAATCTTTGCACTTTCTTCCCGCTCGGCTCCCTGATCTTCATTCGGTAGGTTTCGCGCAATCTCAGAAGCAGAGCGACAAAATTGGGACATGCAGTACACCAAACACTCTGATATCTAGTGGCTTCAATGCTGTCTGTAGTTCCCAAGGTCCACGCATATGCAGATGCGCTGTGTTTCGTTTAATAATTCGGCTAAATTAAACAACCTATTCACCACAATTACTGAGGGCCTCAAAAAAGGAGATTTTCTTTGGTCGACAACACTGCGAAAAGGCAGGCGGACGAGCGCGCGCGCGCGCTCTCTCTCTCTCTCCCTCCCTCTCTCTCTTCTTCTCCCTGCTCCTATTTAAAAAAAAAAATGCGCGTATAGAAGACAGCACTTGTCAGATCTTGCTTACCTGGCCGCCAGTGACCGCTTGTGTTCGAAGTCTTTATATCGATGATTTTAAGGATATAAATAGAAAAGTTTTTCAATTGCGACCAAACCTTCACCAAGAAGACTTAGACCTCACCACTGAAGATGTTCACCGTAGTCGTGAACGAAACGTCTGCACCTGAAAACTCCAGCAGACCACGGCTTCTCAACTCGGAAAATTTTTCTAGTTGTAATTTGGACTCCGGCCGTGAAAGCTTACTACTGATTTTAAGGATAGTTAACTTGAAACCAACTGCTTGAGAATTCCTGTGCTTGTTGATTAGTTGTTATTATTATTATTATTATTATTATTATCCACAGCTAGTACATACCACAAAACACTGATTTTGTACTTGAATGAAAACTAGCCGATTTTGTGGGTATATGTGTGTGCATGTATGTACGTATGCGCGCGCTGATCAATTGGTATGAAACTTTATATATAGCTTACCGTCGACTGCGAGTAGAAAATAAGGACGCATGACGTTTTAATATCCCCCCCCCCCCAGCAAGAAGATTTCTGCTGAGGTGCCTCCCACCTCCAAACAGCACATTCTGTTTCCTTGAAAACTTTGCTTAAATACGCATTTTAAGCATACTTTTGTGATTTGTTTTCCCGTTGTAAATTTAACATCCTTCCTTAGAGATTATATCGAACGATAAATGAATGAAATGGGCGAATTGACACTCAAATGGATCCGGGTACCATTCGGTTTACCCGACATTCGTTTTTTCAGGATAAGAGAAATCCCCGGAATAAACTTATCCGGGTAACAACCGGTATTCGACTTGGGAGCTCCTGAGCGTGATGAATGAAATGGGCGAATTGACACTCAAATGGATCCGGGTACCATTCGGTTTACCCGACATTCGTTTTTTCAGGATAAGAGAAATCCCCGGAATAAACTTATCCGGGTAACAACCGGTATTCGACTTGGGAGCTCCTGAGCGTGAAGCAGACTATGCGAGACATTGTCATTACACCACAGAGGCGGGTCTGACGAGTTATGTTATATACCTATGAATATTCGTTGCCATATATAAGAATGCATAAACCGATCACCATGCGATGTAGTTCCAGTCACACTGCAAGCATATCTGCTGATAACTTTTGGCTTATAATGGTTATTAACGAATCACAAAACAATTTTAATACCAATATTGAAAACATTTCATAACCTACGGGTTGCCGAACACGCCGTGGCCGAATGGTTAGAGTATTCTCCTCTTACCAAGGCGGCCCAGGTTCAATTCCAGGCGACCGCATATGGGATTTCTGGTGGACAAAGCTGCACAGGGGCGGGTTTTCTCCAGGATCTCCGGTTTCTCCCGCCACCGCATTCCACCTGTACTCCATCTTCATTCCACGTATCAAGTCAATGCCTGCGGCGCCATAGTAGTAAACACTATAACCCCCCCCCCCCCAAATAAAAAAACAAACATGCAGGTTGCACAGAGAAGCGAGAGTTGAGAGGGGGAGAGAAAGAGAGGGAATATGGAAGTATAACAGAAAACTGAGACAGAGCATCTCAATAGTTAAAGAAAGAATAAGGTGAGCAGATCTCTTGGTTTTGTTAGTACTAGGATCGGCTGAGAAGTCCCGGACCTATCAATGAAAACAGCTTTTAAAAAAATATTTTTTGCTTTATTTCTGAACATAATCTCCAGAAAGGCTAATACATTTGTCATATAGGTATTCTAATTTAATTAAACCATCTCTGTAGTGCGATTTATCAAGGTCCTCAAAATAGCTGTTACCGCATTAATGACCTCGTTGCTGTGAAATCTTCGTCCTCCAAGAACATTTTAGAGGTTTGGGAACAGGTGGTATAGTCACTGGGTGGTAGATCTGGCGAATAGGGTGGATGTTCAAGTAATTCGAACTTTAACTCGCACATTTTTCCCATTATAATGACTGAATGATGGGCCGGAGCATTGTGGTGCTGAAACAAGATTTTTTTTTTGCCAAATGAGGTCTCTTTCTTTTCACCTCATCACTCAAACGCTGCAGTAAGCTTGCGTAGTAGGCACCAGTGATATTTTTAGCCTTTTCTGTGCATCGCAGAAAACACTCGCCATAGCCTTGTTAGCTGACAAAATTGACTTTCTTTTTTGGAGTTGGTTTACCTGGCGCAATCCATTGTTTTGACTGTGGTTTTCTTTCTGGCGTTTAGTGATGTATCCAAGTTTCATCCACGGTAATAAGCTATCTCAAAAATTAGCTGGGATTTTTACGTTAGAGCTCCACATTCTTAACAGAAACAGTTTTTCTTTGCAACTTATGATTAGGTGTCAACAAACACGGCACCCATCTTGCACAGACCTTGGGAAAGCCCAAAACATACTTAAAATGTTACCTGCACGTTCTGCTATCTCAAACAACTTTAATTTGCGTCCCATTTTAAACTCTGCAACCCACCTTTTAATCATTGAATATGAAGGGGCAGAGTCAATTTCTACCTTGATATCTTTAGGCGTTAAGCCTTTCAAATGGAAGTATTTAATCACTGCTCGTTTTTCCAAATCCTCTATTTTCGTGAAAACTATAAAGTTGTCTTGTTTAAAATGCTGTCATTCGAAAATTAAACAAGCTATTGACCTGTAACAGTGGATACAAGCTAGTCTAAAGTTAAACTATACGATGATATCCTCTAACTGGCTTAGAAAATAGTCATAGTAAGAATCTGATGTACAGTTCTTAATTTGATTTTATTTCCATGGACCATTTTAATGTCTCGTGCTGAATGAACAGCTCTTATTGTTTGTACATCTAGAGTAACTTCAAATGAACGTGATATATTGCAATACCTGAGGTACTGGATAGAACCATGTTGGAAAAGTCCGCGAAAGAAAAAAATACTGCCTTTAGTTTGTGCTTCCTCAAAGGCGAGATGAACTGAGAATGTGAAGCATGCCAGGCGGTCTTCTTGATTTGGATTTCACCAAGCTAGGCCGATCTTCCCCTCAGTTATCATTGAATTGAGGGTAATGTGACTGGAGAAATAATGACTATAAGCAGCATGCAGCATCTAGTCACCTACCTGCAAATATTTTTTAAACAAATATGTTCTGCCGTTTCGTTGTTACTTTCACCTTGTACATCATAGAAGAAAACTCGATATTGAAATTTCGCTGGAAATACACGTATTAGGGACATCTGAATTAAACAAATTAAAAATTAGAAAGTGTGTGTGTGTGTGTGTGTGTGTGTGTGTGTGTGTGTGTGTGTGTGTGTGTGTGTGTGTTTGAACAACAAACTCAAAAATGAAAAGTCCATTAAATAGCGAAGTCAATATTTAAGTTTAGAATGCGACGCATTCTAGGATGCGACGCAAATATATCAAAGAAAATCCTCCTCAAGCTACTCTTTACTTCGAAACTTTTTCAAAAATGTTTATTTTCTAAAACATGGCTAAGGATTTCTATTAAAATACTGTTTAAGACACTCAAGACAAATGAAATGTCTGGGAATAGCCTCCGAAGTTCTTTATTCCGCATGACTTTTACATAACTAGGAAATCGTAAAAGATAGACAAAAACTAACCACAAAAAAATAGTGATCTCATTAAAACACAATTTATGTCATACAACTTTTTGTGAAATTAACCATTTGCGATTTATACTTAGTCATTGATTTCAATTTTTCAATGCATATGTTTTTCTCAAACAGGAAATCGTTATTCGTTTTTCTTTCTCCTGTTCAAACAAAGAGAACGAAATTTCTAAGTCATCATATAAGGTCTACTATTAAAAGATTTGCCTGTTGCTTAAGACAAGTGCATTTCCCTGTCCAAATTGTATCTGTAAGGAAATGTGTAATAAAATAATGTCTGCAAATGTTTACCTAGATTAGCGTGAAGTAGATAGAAGAATAGTTTATTCCAGAATAGGTAGAAAAGCCATATCACTGTGACTAGAGGAAGTCAATTGCATTTCTCCCAAAAATCCTATGCCCGATTTTATCGGAAATACGTGTTTTAAAGACCCCGAATCGAAAAGAAACGCTTTTGGAAAAAGATCCGCGCGAGCTTATGTGTTTTTATCAAAAAATGCAATTTGGGACAAATATGTAACGCACTTTTTATGTCATTATGTTGATCCTTTAATTGGTTTAATATGTCTACCTACTAGGGTATAAGTACTTAGTAATACTTTTATTTATTTATTTATTTTTTTTTTTTTTCTCTCTGAAGTGAGATGCATATTGGTCTACCCGGAACAACTCCAGAGAGTTGGCGAATTTTGTCCTACGTGCCCGGCGTGTTACCATGGAAGCTCTAGGTTCAAATCAACCTCCTTGTTCAAATCTCCACCATGGCATTGCATTTTTCAGCTATTCTTACACAAAAATAAAAATAAATAACGATAAAAAATAAAATTAAAATGAAATAAAAGGTAAAATAAAAATTATAAAATCCTCCGGTCTTGTTATGGTTAGCGCTTTACAAGGGATAACGAAATAACCCGTGCATATTAAACTAGTCTGGTATTTAAATTCAATGTCTTCCAAAGAAGCTACGGAAGCTTTTCAATGAAATCGCCCATACATTCTCTTATTACTTCTAAAATATTCCGTTTTATTTATTTGTTAATTGCACTAAAGGTTTTGACTTAAACGCTATAAGGAGAGTAGAGGCAATAAGACACAAGTAAGAAAGTCATTTTATTTAAATTTAGAGAAGGAGAGACAAAGTTGCTGAATTTATTAAAAACACGGGCTCATGAAGCGAAGGTTCGCGTTTCAAATACCATCAGAAGTGAGTCCCCCCCCCCTTTGCATTTCATTATAATTGTCAAACGCCGGGGAAGTACTGTTAACTTAGGTCATGTATCACCAGTGCCATTGCCTGTATGACGTTATATATTAAGAAAGTGAGTGAGTGAGTGAGTGAGAGAGAGAGAGAGAGAGAGAGAGAGAGAGAGAGAGAGAGAGAGAGAGAGAGAGAGAGAGAGACTCACACACAGCATTTTCCAAGGAATTAAAATTCTGGTGTTGCACACGAGGTTTTTAGATACATTCATTAGATGAATTAATAGAGGTCCGTGCAAAGTGGATAAGTTAACTGTAGAACTTATATACCACAAGACGCCAGAACTAAATGTTTTGTGGGATACTTGTACGAGGGCCGTTCAGAAAGTAGCCTCCGATCGGTCACAGTGCGGGTAGTGGGGGGAGTAGCGACGCCATCTGTGCATTCACGCACTCAGCAGGTCAGTCGGCATCAAGCCGTGGTCGAGTGAAAGTCGTGCCTGCGCTAGTTTAGTGTTTGTGGCCGTTTGAAATGTGTACTGCAATAGAAAACCCCGCCAAATGTGAAGTGCGTGCTGTTATAAGGTCTTTTACAGCCAAAGGATATTCTGCAGCAGCTATTCATCGTGAGCTTTGTGCCGTGTACGGACCAAGAGTTATGAGTGAAGGAGTGGTCCGTGAATGGGTACGTTTATTTAAAAGTGGACGAGAAAACGTTCATGATGAAGAGAGGAGTGGTAGACCATCATTGGTCACGGACGAACTCGTTCAGACAGTTGATGCAAAAGTTCGTGAAAACCGACGTTTCACAATGTCGGAGTTGTCTACTGATTTTCCACAGATTTCTAAGACTCTCTTGTACGAGATAGTGACAGCAAGATTGGGTTACCGTAAGTTCTGTGCACGATGGGTGCCCAAAATTCTTACCGACCACCACAAAACTCAAAGAATGGCCTCTGCATTAGACTTTCTGTCACGTTATGAGGCCGAAGGTGAACCATTGTTAAACAGAATCGTGACCGGGGACGAAACCTGGATTAAGTACGTGAACCCTGAGGCAAAAGAACAATCAAAGATGTGGGCACATTCAAATTCGCCTACCAAACCAATAAAAGCCCGGCAAGATTTTTCTGCCCGAAAATTGATGGCAACGGTGTTTTGGGATGCAAAAGGGGTGTTGTTGGTTGAATTCATGGAACGTGGGACGACCATTAATCAAGACGTGTACTGTGAAACACTAAAACAATTACGACGGGCTATACAGAACAAACGCCGTGGTATGCTGACTTCCGGTATCGTTTTTTTGCACGATAACGCCCGTCCTCACTCTGCTCGCAGAACAACAGCCCTTCTTGAGTCCTTCAAGTGGGACGTTGTCAACCATCCACCTTACAGCCCAGATTTGGCGCCAAGCGATTATCACCTCTTCATGCATATGAAGAAATGGCTCGGGTCCCAGCGGTTTGATGACGACGAAGAGCTCAAAGATGCGGTCACAGGCTGGCTCCAGGCACAAGCGGGTGATTTTTATGCAGAAGGAATTTCAAAGCTTGTGAACAGATACGATAAGTGCCTCAATCGTTATGGAAACTATGTAGAAAAATAGTGCAAAGATGTAGTTGTAAGATGTATATATTAAAATATTTTTATTTAACTTGGTGAATTTCTTGCAATCAACCGGAGGCTACTTTCTGAACGGCCCTCGTACAATGATGTTTTAGTGTTTGAATCACAAATAATTTTTCGATGTATACATTCTTAACAACATATAAATAGGAAATTATGAAAATGTGCACTTTAGTCACTTTGCCTGGATATCCCGTACAAAGTGAATATGTATTTTTAATCACTACAATCATCACAAAAGTAGGAACCACGACCAATGTAGTTAGTGCATGATTCGTGACACCACAAAGTGCACTGTAAACACTGTATCCAATCTTCTTTCGTTGGCTCCAGGCAAAAATATTTATTTTTGGAAGCTTCATGGTTACTCGACTTGGAATTTTTCGGTGTTTTTCCAGGTGTTTGGCAACCGCTTTTAATTTTTGGTGCTATTTCCTGATTGAAGTACTATTGAGTGTTTCAGCTTGTTGGTATTTTGTTTTCCGTCTATTTGAGGAAGCACACTGAATAATATGGTAAGATCGGATATCATGATCGCATATCACTGTAATGTTGGGCAATTGCTCCGACTAAGACATTCAAAGGAAGCTGGATTATCAGGGCAGAATTCTGAGGTGCAGGTAGGATTAGAAGGATCTATGAGAGAAGAGGAAGCGTAATCAGAATCAGAAAAAATAATTGGATTGAAAGGCCAAATTCCAGAAGATCGGATACCACATAGCATTTTCAGCATTTTTCACCCTCAAGTAAGCCGTGGCAAATTATTTTGCAACATCGAACTGATTGACAATTCTTCCTACAAATTGCTTGTCAAAACTAGATTTCAGGGGTCCATATACGGCCACGTGTAGTGGTTGCATTTTATACTTCATATGGATCGCAAAGGAGAAAAATATAACATTTTTCTTAGCATAATCGAGAGGCTTTATGTACTTATGAGACCCATGATTGTCCAAGAGTAGAGCATGACCCTTTTATCTGAATTTGGACGAACTTGTTTCACTAAGAAATGCAGCCACTTTCTCCCCGTTGATCCAGTCATCCGTGCACGTAGGTTGGCATCCTGGGGGAACTTCGGCAATAAGTCGTTCCAGCGTACACTTCTTGCCAAAATATGGAATGGAGGAACGAAGGACGCAGAAGCTTTACAGCAACAGATTGCAGTTATTAATTGACATCGTTGTAGATTGGCGATGGTTTCTATTTGCTTCTTTCTTGTGGTAGAAAGAATTTTTGATGACTTCTTGGTTGAAGTTTGAATACCAGTTCATTGAATAAACGAGATGGTTGAATGTCAAGTTTCCTATGAGTTCCCATAGAAATGTGAAAAGCCCTAGCAATTGACGTGGGCTCTGGTGAACGCAAACTTGTATATTTATGTCTATCATAAACCCCTTCAACTACTCATCTCCAACTGTTCCATTTTGAAATGGATGAGAAATTCCATTTTTAATTGCAAATTTAAACACGAGCTCCTTAGACTCGTTCCCTGTCAGGCCATAGAACAAATTATCCATGCAGGACTTCATCCTCTTATTGTCTACTATAGACTGTCTGGAATCTCCCTAATTTCTTGTCTACCCATCCCTTTTTATGTGACTATATAGAGTCGCATACGTATACTTTTTAGCTGCAGCATTTAAGGAATGTAATGCAGCTTCTTTCATAGCAATTCAATTTGCATAATTTGTTTTTCATTTATAGTTATACATCATTTGAATGTTAATACACCTATGCTACTATTAAAATTATTAAAATCATGTTTGACTTTAAATGAGGCAAACTACTTTGAACATTCTACGTTTTTGACAGTGAATAGTTATTCAGTTTGCCCGGTGCGCAGCTATTTTTGTCAAAGAGGTTCAAACAGTCAAAATGAAATACACCGGCATCTCATTTTCACAGTATCAGAACACGGAAAATATAAAGCCTAATGAGAAACATACACTTCCGGGAAATAAATATATATATCTCCAATATAAATACATATTTACTTGCATTGAAATATTTTAGTAAAACTCTGGAGATTCCAAAATATATCCTTATATAAACCACGTTTATCTGACAATTGAACAGAAACTTTCACCGGAAGTCTAACGGATGTAGCTACTAACCATGCTGTTTGAGCGGTACTACCTAGTGTAATTTTTGCACACTAAGCATTGTTCACTTTGCCATCCGATTTTCCCGTACTTCCCCTGTGTGAACAAAGCAGAAAGCATTCAGAAAAGTATCGATAATTTTACTTGATATTCACATCTACATATTTGGGTGTAAAGCAAGTAAATCTGCGCAAGGTAAATGTGAATGGTGTACAGCTCTGGGTATGAACAGGTTATTTCAATAAAGGAGATGACATACTGACCACTCATGAGCCGATGCCGATGTCTGGCAGGTTCATTTTTTTCTCACGCCGCGGCATTTTTATCATTCGCCATTTGGAGCACATGACATGGCGATTGTTGTGTCGCTGAAATAACATGGTGCTAACATCGTTCTGCAAGAAGAAATACATGGGATGTCGCTGACCATAATTCTCTTTTATTGCATATCGACATCGAGTTAAACATGAGCAATTGCGTACAGGCTGTCGTGATTACGCGAGCAGAATGCGTAATGGGACAGTCGGTCGAACGGACTGTTAATGTAGACGATGCTTTTCTACAGGCGCAGGGAACCGCTGTTTCTTTTCAAATGGATTATGTCATGTCGGGGAATTTTTGGTTAAAGCACTGTCACTCGCCACGCTTGGATCCTGAAAATTACCTGCGTCTCCTGCTGAGATGGCGTGTTGCGTGACGAATCAAATGCTCTCAAATGAAGAGTGAAAAGCGTGCCATATACATTCTGCCAAACCGGAGAAGGAAGAAACTAAGGTCATTAGTTTCTTCTTATATCATGATTACTACACTTAGGACTTCAGGTATAGACAGATGCTCATTCGCTCCGTTGTATAAGTACAGCGAGTTGAAGGACAACGTTGCTACTTGATTTGCGTTTAGGTCTGCATTTTTGCCATATAATTTCGGGTCCCACATTCTTATACAAACATTAATTAATCTTTAAAAAATACAAACGATAACAATTTTCTTTTATAACCCACTTATTTATGTTTGTAAAGTATTATTACAATACGTAACAAACACTACATCACAAAACATTACTTTCTCTAGCATATATGCACATAGGTATTGTGCTCCGCCCAAACATTTTATATCGAGATGTCACCGGCAATGCATTTTTTGAGTACGCCTGAATTCCCTCCCCTCAAAAAAACATTCTTAGTAAAAGGTCCCTGTGTGTGTCTGTGTCTGGACGGCATAACTCAAAAACGAAAAGTCGTTAAATGCCAAACTTGGTATTTAAGTGGTATCTTTCAAGAATGCCACACGAAGATTTTGAAGAAAAATCGTCCACCCCAAACCACCCTTTGCATGGAACAATTCAAAATTGTCTATTTTTTAAAGAATGGGCTTAACGATTTTTTTTAAATTGCCGTATATTAAAGATGTTTACACAGTAAATAAAATGTATATTCTGAATTTCCTGAAGTCCTGTACATTCTGAATAACACTTGAATAATTGGTAAACCGTAAGAGAAAGATAAAAATTTGCCACACTGAAATGGCATATCTTGTTAAAATATCGTATGTTAAGTCATTATGATGATGATGATGATTATTATTATTATTATTATATATAACCATTTCAGGGTTATTATTCTCATTTATTAGTTTCAATTTTAAAACATTTAAAACGTTGATCAAACGGGAAGTCCTCAGCCCTGGATGCACACTACACGGCCAAATAAAAATTAATAATATAACCACGCACTAGCGTTTGAATTACTAAATTTCTCAAGCGAGTTTTGAGAACGGCTTTGATGCTTTCGAGTTGCAAATGTAAGACCCATTGACTCTAACGAGCAGCGGTTAAATTACCGGTTTTGGAAAGAAAACCTTGGTGAGGAGATTAAAGAACTGTCAATGAAACCTGAAGCGTGAGAGGATCGGATCTGACGGAGGTGTGTGATTCCCGGCTCATCCCTTCGGTCTACTTCTGCCTCTTGATGCATATTTAATTTCCTTCTATTCGCCTCTTTCGTAGACATCTCCTTCATCGCATTGCATCACGGTGAAGAGGGAGGAAAACAAAAATATGTCAACGGTAGTTTTCTTCCGGAATCGCAGCCTGGAATTTTTTTTTTGGTAGTGATTAACGCCCGCTTTAACTACTCATGGCACAGCAGGCGGGCGCAGCCTGGTACTAGTTTGTCCAAAGTTGATCCCAGAAGCGTTGATATGTTCGTCTGCACTACGAAGATTCTGAGGATGAAGAAAGCTCGAACGAAAAAGAGAAAAGAAAAGAAAGAAAAACAGCAACAGCCTATTAAATACTACAACTTTAAAAATGATTGTAAACTGGCTTTAACGATTTTGATTGAAATGCCGGTTATTAAAGATGTATACTTGAAAAATGAATAAAGTGTATATCCTTAATTTTATCTCCTTCATTCTGAATGACTGCTGTGTAACTGATAAACCATAAGAGACAAACAAAAACGGATCTTGTTAAAGCACACAATTTGTCATATATATATTATTTTAAACAAAGAACTAACTATTTTAGACATTCCCTTGTTACTGATTTCAATTTTAAAATATTTAAGATTTTCTCAAAAGCAAAGTCCTCATCCGTTTCATATCTCTTTTGTTTTACTCCTGACCATTGAAAAAAGAACCGAATTTCAATGAAAGCGCAAATGCATAGCTTTTAAACGATCTGACTGTCGCTTTAGCCGAGTATTTATTTCCTTCTACTTAAAAGGAAACAAGTAATAACACCATTTCTGCTAATGTTTATCTTGATTAGCATACTGAAGATTTAAAAAAAAAAAATAAATAAATAAAGTAAAAGTTTAGAATAGTTTGTTGGCAAAACGAATACCTTGTGAATGGAACACACACAAGGGTTTTTGAACATTATTTCTTGGATATTAGTAACTTAGGCGCTAAATTTATGTTAACATTTTATTAATCATATCTGCTATTGGAAATCAGTTAACTTTGCTGGGATTGTTGAAATTAGACACTCAGAAACATATCCTTAAATTAGGTACTGAAGACTCGGTTGAATTTCATAGTTATTAAGAACGCACAGTGAGTGTAGTAGATGACTTCCTTTGTTGTATGCTTTTGTGTATTACTTCACAAGTTGCTAGAGTTGTCGGTATAGATAATTTTTATAAAATAAATACTGTTGCTTTTGCTTCACGGTCCATATAAGACCGAGCTAACGAGGGCTCCTAGACAAAACACTCGCCGATGCGCATATGCTGTCATTAAACACAAATGAGGGTTATCTTAGGTCGTTATTCACCCTTCAGCTCGCTTCTCATTTAACATTTGTTTTTGTTTTCACCGGTGTGGCGTGCTTTGTCTTGTTTGCGAAGCGACCAAAGTCAATAACGACTTTTCAGAGGAATAAGTCATTGTGAAAGAAATGAGATCCACGGCCTGGTTTACAAGATCTTTCCTTTCTCAATGTTTACTACAGAGCGAGGGTGAACTGGTCTACCGTAACCAACCAACGGCGTGGAAGAAAATTGGATCTAATCACTCTGTTGTTTCCCAGACATTAGCTTCAGCTTGGACTTGGGGGCAGGCAGATTAGTGCTTAATGAACTTGTAATATTGCCCTCTGATCAGTAATTGTTTAGTTACATTTTCTGAAATGCTTATTGTTAAATCGACTGTCATATTGTAGTACAATTCCCCAAATTAAAAATCTGATGTGTACCATTCACATGACTTCTCTATATCCCTGCAACAAATTATTTTTAAAAGCTTATACTTCTATTAACTTCATGCTAATCAGTAAAACATTAGCAGAAATAGCCATATTATTGCTTCCTTGTAAGTAGAGGTGAAATAAGGGAGTACCATAGGTTAAAGTGATAATCAAAAGCTGGTTGCCATGTCACTGAAGTTCCTTTATTTGTATGCACAGCAGTTGACAAATTCCTGTATGAGAAATGTATGTTTTTCATAGCAGAAACCAAAAATAAGGAATGTCACAAAAACGACGAACTCCACGAAAAAAATGTATATAACATAAATTGTGTGTTTTAACGTGCTCTACATTTTTTGTGTAGTAAGTTTTTGTCCATTTCTTACGGTTTAGAAGTTATTAAAAATTTAGTAAAATTCATCCAGAATAAACTACTCTTCAGAGGCTATTCCTAGAAAATTCAAGATATACATTTTATTTGTCAGGTAAATATCTTTAATATACGAAATTTTAATCAAATCGTTAGAGCCATTTTTGAGAAAATCAAAATTTTCGAAAAAAGTGCCATGTAAAGTGTAGTTGGGGGTGGTGGGATTTTTCTCAAAATCTTCGTGTCGCATCCCTGGAAGATACTAAACTTAAATACCAAGTTTGGTATTTTACCTACTTTTCATTTTTGAGTTATCGTGTTCACAGACACGGACACTTTTTCCGAAAATGTTTTTTTTTTTTAGATAAAGGGTACCCTAAAACATATATTTCCGGTAAAATCTCGGTATCGAATTTTTTGGTGGAGTGCAATACATTCTCTATACACTATGTACATAGTGCCTATAGAGAAAGTAAAAACTACTGAGTCGAACATGTTTGCAGTTGCTTGAATTATGAAGTATTGCTTTAATTTCGACAAGTCTATAACTGATTTTAATGAGCCTCGATAGCAATAAATAAAATAATGTCTATTTACTGTTTGAATGTATTGAATATGCTGTACCATCTGATAAAGTCAGAACTATTTTACAAACGAGCGGAAGGACAGGATAAAAGTGCTCTTTCCCACACTTCATGTAAACTCCAAAAATTGGAAGCCATTGTGCTGACTTTCCATATGAAAAACCGTGGATAAAGTTTCAAGAATGACTTTCTCCTTGTTATCCATCGCGGACTATCATGGAGTTTGAATAAAAACACATTCCTGGAGAAATGCTGTACATGTGCGTACAACCTGAATCAACAGTAAGTATTGGTCCATTGCGTTTACGCTGACAGACGCAACCGATTACGTATGTTCTACGGGGTGATTAAAAGTTTTTGATTCCATACATGAGGGAAATCATGTCCGAAAGAGTTGGTGGACGCACTGAGACGTCCGAGTTGGTTCAATTACTTTTTGCGTCCTGATAATTTTCTTGCGCATGAGTGATATTCTAGCAATCCGTGATTCACATCCTATTTGTTCTTTTCTGGAAGGTAAAGCGTTATCAGTACACTATTGTTAAAATGGCCGATATCCATCAATTTCACATTAAACAAATTGGCAGAGAGAAAGCTGTTTGTGCGACAAAGGTCAGCATATTTACACTAATCACATATTATGTTTGAAATATTGTGGGGGATATGGCGCACAAGACTCGTACAGCTTCTGAGTTAGAGAGGGCCTTACTATAGGCGAATCTTCGTTGGGATTCAAATACCTAGCAGACAACCATACTGCTTTGTCTGAGTGGTGCTCTTTACATTACCGATAATATAATGAAACTGAAAGTCTGCAATTGTCCTTTCGTTTAGTTTGTTTTTAGATGTTTCTTGACAGGATGTGGATTAAATACTCATTCCTATTGTTAGAACCAGGTGAAAAAGTATATCCTTGGTAACGTAAATATAGGAGCATTACCAATACATTAATACCAATTCCTATGCCTATTCCTGCTATTACGTATAACTCTGTAAGAGGGGAAGCTCCGACCTCATCAGCTGCCTTGGTGGGAGCGCTGCGGACCTCGAGCACATGTACGTTTGATGTTACTAGAAGTACGCTGAGCTGAATATCTGAGCCCGTCCTGTGAGAGAGCTGTTCGGATTGGACTCGGCGGGGCAGTTGTTCCCCATATCCATTGGGGATAGGTATATTCGGCTGGTGATGCCAGGGAGGGATTATGAGACGCATCAATGTCCTCCAACACATAACAAGCTAAGTAGACAGTCCCCCACGGTCTTGGTAGTCTTATCCACCGTCATGTTGACGATGTTGGTTTAGAATTGTTCTGTATGGCGCTTTCTCTTCCACCAAGGACATTACTCAATCACTGTAGGTGCTGGATGAGAATCAATCAGTCCTGATGCACTAATATTGAAAATCAACCTCCATCGCTTGCTAGCTTAGAAGCGATTGAAGTTCCAAAATTAATCTATGTGTATCAATTGCCAGTTGACATGCTCTGTAAGAAATAATTTGAATTTAAAAATAATAAATTATTTAGGTTGTTTCTATCTCCGGGAGCATGACAGACATGATTGAAACACGACGGTTATTCCTAAAGCCTATTCAGCCTTAAGTTGATCCTCGCCAAAACAAAACCCAGGCGACCAATGCATTGTTATAATGCAGCCTTCCGCCATTCGTGCCAGAAATGCTGTCTTACTTTCACGACCACTCGGCATGTACGCGTAGCATATTGCAATGTAAAACGAACAGAGCCCTTATTCCCACAACTTAAACAGTGACTATAATATTCTGTTAGGTATAATGGTGGTAATATTGATAGTCATAACAAAATAAATGGGTACACATCTAAAAAGCACGAGCGAAAAAATAAAAATCATGTATGCAATAACTTACATTAATTCGCTCTTCGGAAGCGGCTGGTTCTATTCCCTCAGATAAGAATCGTCGTCTGAAATAGTTGTGCTGTTGATTTCCTTTCAAAGGTTGTTAACTAGGTTATCAATAACGGTGTCACTTAAACTATCCATCTCCCAAAACACGAGTCTTCTTTTGTTACATGTAGCAATTTATTAACTGCTTGCGGTTCATTTTTACTTTCTCCATACGCACTATGTACATAGTGTATAGAGAAAGTATTGCACTTCACCAAAAAATTCGATACCGAGATTTCACTGGAAATATATGTTTTAGGGTCCCCAATATCCAAAAAAAGCATTTTCACAAAAAGGTCCGTGTGTGTGTGTGTGTCCGTGTGTCTGTGAACACGATAACTCAAAAATGAAAAGTCGGTAAAATACCAAACTTGGTATTTAAGTTTAGTATCTTCCAGGGATGCGACACGAAGATTTTGAGAAAAATCCCCCCACCCCCAACTACCCTTTACATGGAACTTTTTTTCGAAAATTTTGATTTTCTCAAAAATGGCTCTAACGATTTTGATTAAAATTTCGGATATTAAACATATTTACCTGACAAATGAAATGTATATCTTGAATTTTCTGGGAATAGCCTCTGAAGAGTAGTTTATTCTGGATGAATTTTACTAAATTTTGAATAACTGCTAAACCGTAAGAGATGGACAAAAACTTACTTCACAAAAAGTGTAGAGCACATTAAAACACATAATTTATGTTATACATATTTTTCGTGGAGTTCGTCGTTTTTGTGACATTCCTTATTTTTGGTTTCTGCTATGAAAAACGTATACTTTTCTCATACTGGAGCTTGTCAACTCCTATCCATATAAACAAAGGAACTTCATTGACATAGCAACCAGCTTTTGACTATCACTTTAACTTACGGTTGTCCCTTATTTCGCTTCTACTTACAAGGATGCGAGTAATAAGACTATTTCTGCTAATTTTTTCTGATTAGCATAAAGTAAATAGAAGTATAAGCTTTTTGAGAATTATTTGTTGCAGGGATATGGAGAAAGTCAGGTGAATGGTACACATCAGATTTTTAAAAAAAAGAAATTGTGCACCTCTACGCGAATTGCATTCTTCACAAAATCATAACATTCTTGCACCGTATATTTCACACACTTTCTTTTTTTCCGGTGTGCAACCACTTTTTCCGTGTCAGGGTTTTCTGTATTAGCACTGTTTATATTTGTACCCGAAACACCGGTGAACTCAGAAGATAATTTCATCGCTTCTTTTACGGGAAGTATTGGATATTTCTCACAGAACTTACCATAAATTTTCAATATTATAGTTTTTTTACCACTGGTCAACGGTTTATCAGCGTATGCTTTATGTAATTCGTAAGTTGCAAGAGAAAACTCACGGCGACCCTCCGCCATGACAGTAGCGACCGTTACTAAGTAAACAATATTGCGGAAATCAGATGACTCATGCGAACAGCATGTTGGGAACATGCAGCTCTATTTAATGGTGCAAATCGTCGTCAATTTAACTCTTTTGCATTTGTATAGAATACTGTACAATTTAGGTATAAATTCATTCTGTAATTTAGATTGTTAGCATGGATTACATTCTTGCGCGCACTGCTACTGTATTGTACCGCTGTGCACTGACCACGTGGATCTGTTTTGGCGCGGATCAACCTAAGAGTGAATGGAAATTAGTGTCACTTATTAATGATTTTTATGTAATTACATATTTTAAATCCTGCATAACATTTCAATAAAAAGTAAAACTGTTTGACGAATTACGTCATTTGGGACTCCCTTACAAATTTTTATTTTACTTTTTTTTTTTTTTTTTACCATATTTTGCACATTTCTACATATTTTAACGATGTTACATAAAACGTACATTTTTCTGGGTTTCGTTACAATTTTATTTTTTAAAACATTGTAGTTGCATTATAAGCTACTGTTTTCACAAGTTTTGCTGATGGTAACAAAAATCAATCTGCATAATGGGATGCAAATTAAATTAAGATAATAACCGCCTCGTTCTGATTGTTGTCCGTTTATATCAAAGCAGGTGCCGCTCGACAATGTTGACCTCCAGTGTGACGTTTCTCGTAGTGCTTTGGGCATTTACAAGGACTGGAGAAATTGATTGTTACCATTGTTACGGTAGTCGGCATCTTGTAATATAATAGCTGCGAGGAAACAAAGTGAGCCGCTGGACAACCATCAAAATATAGCGAGGCGATAATACTGCAGTTAGTTTCTTCCAAGTCTTAATAAGATGGCACCAATGACGTCCTCGCTATCCTGCAAGTCGAATTCATGGGTGAAATTAGATAACGCTTTTACAACCGACGGAAGCAAGCATGCGATAAAAAAATTGACTGTTCCATGAAATCTCAATTGGAACAACATATCAAGAGTGCTTTTCATATATGCAACAAACACCTACAGTATTCTAGAAAGCAAGTTCTGTTGATAAAAATGTAACAGAAAGCGTACGGAAATGATTTTTTAAAGACCTATGCAGTGCAATGGTTGCAGCTAATATTCCGTGACATAAACTTCAAATTCCTCAATTTCGCTCCTCTCTAGAAAAATAATGCCTCCTGAGCCAGTACTTACAAGATGGGGTACGTGGTTAGAAGCTGTGAGCATGTTAAAGGAGTCCAGTCAGTGGTGAACATGTTCTCTTTAGAAGTAGCTGTTTCCATACGTGAATTTCAAGACATCTTTAACGATCCGAAAGTGGCAAGCTCCTGTGCTTACATCAAAAGTAACTTCGGCTGGTTGTCCAGCACCACCAAGCAGTTGGAAACTATCAGGTTCCCTTCTTCACGAATCTATGGAGTCAATGGAACGTGCATCACAGAAGCTTAGTGTAGTTGCAGGAGATGTAGAAAGAAAGGTAGGTGAAAAATTAAAGGCTGTGCTAAACAGGAATCCAGGGTACTCTACGCTTGTGTCCGTATCTGAAATGCTAAATGGTGACAGTGTCGATTTACGAAAACATTTCTCTGCAAATCAGATTCCTATGTTAAAATATGCTCATGTTACTTCGTGAGAAGCGTCTCTGCTTATAAGAACATTTTATCCGATAGGAGACAAACAATGCCCCCTGAAAATATGGAAAAGTATATGGTTATTCACTGTACGTTGAAAGAAGCAAAAGACTCAAAATGAAAATGACTGGTTGTTCGATGTTTGTCAAGAAATAGAAACTGAAAATGCATCCTCATTATAAAATGTAATTATTTTGAATTAATTGTTTCACTCATTGATAAATTGGTTCAGTATTTCAACATTGCTTTACCGTCTAAAATTTAAGTAAAATAATTATGTGAAATGAGTAAGTTTAATAAATAGAATCCAAAACACACATTTTTTATTTCGTAATTAGCTACTCGAAAATAAATTTTAGGTAACTTCTGCATAAAACAAACCATTTTCCCTATAGTTAATTCTATATTTAGTCTTTAAATTTTAAGTCATTGTAATTAATTTACGTACTTACAGACCTATCAAATTACAGAATTCAGGGTAATTTGCAGTCTGCATTTAGATTTGAGGTGGTAATCTTAGCATTTATAATATTACATAATTTTACTTCTTTGTTGATATTACATATTTCATTTCATATTTTGATGTTTTTTGTTACATATGTATATATTTCGCACCTTGATATTACATAAAAATCCAGAACGCATTCCATAAGGCCTCCTGTATAATCAGATACAGCAGCCCCAGATGAAATTAAAACGTTACCGTGAGATGGCTCCCAAGCGGGTCACTGCACGCATTGGGTGCATGTTGTGTTGCGGGAGTATGCAGGACAACGTTCCGGTTGAAGAGCTTGGTCTATGTCGACACACTTTAAGACAGGGGGGGGGCTTAAGACAGTGATTCATAGGAGCGCCTTCAACAGAAATTATTTTTACTCGAAATTTCTGTTGTGTAAATTCAGCTCAGTAACGTTCTTGATTGCCTTCTGTTTGCAGCTATTGAATGGAAGGAGAAGTCTTTGGAACAAACCGCTTTTACAAAGTACGGTATGCAACCGAAACCTTTGCAAGAGCGTTTAAACTATTTAGCTTGGTTTAGACTGGTGCTACCTTATTTTACCCAATGTTGCTGGTTCTACTTTGTTTCGGAAACGATGTTGTGTGCTTAAGGGATACTGAGAGTGAAATTTAAAATTTTCGTTGAAATTTGATGAATACTTTACAAGATATAAATTATTTCATAAACTGTATTATGGAAATATATGTTGCATAATCAAAATGTACCACTTGCCTCAAAGTTTGAGAATATTGGTTGAACATTTCTGAATTTGAGCTTTGAACCACACACAAAAAATTAAAAGTGATATTTCAATAAGTTTGAATACTGAATTATTATACTTTTTAATTTAGAAAATTTTATTCAAATATTAATCATTTTTTATAGGAATATATTTTTAAAAAAATACTGTTGGTAATAGAATAATTTTGACCTTTTAAATATTACAATGGGTACTTCTCCAGTTCTGGGAAATGTTAGTATATTTAAACAAGTGAGACGCGCGGAGCATTATGTAAGCGTGAAAACGTGTGGTTTTGAGAGAGAAAAATGCTTTTTAATGAAACAGGTGTATTGTACGATATCTGAATGGCTCTGGAGCCCAAAGCAAAGGAGAAAAGCTAAATGCGGATTATCTATAGACGCCCAAATTCCAACAACTGTTTGTAAAAAAATATAATTTTGGAATTTTTGATCGACAGTAGTGTAAGCGAGTCTGAAGAACAAAAGGGACAAAACTATCATGCCAGCGACGCTTGAATGTCTTGGCAGTTTACGTCGTTAGAATAGCTGCCGTGATCATCAGAGTACGCCGGTGAAAACGCAATACTTCCCGAGTAAGAACGTGCATACCATCATCGAGCAGCAATTCAACAATAAATGAAAATCAGACTTACGGAAAATCAGAAGATTATCGCTAATCATCTGCACAATACAAAAAACAGCGCGCTCATATTGGTCATGTAGCTATCAAAATCAGCAATAGAGGTGCCGCTGCTCGGTGATATTCCTTTAACTTATTTTTATCGTTTTAACTGTTATCATATTTAGACATGCCAAGTATTAAATTGATTCCAACACACTTGAACACTCCATGCATAGAATGGCTCATGTTGCAGTTCAGCGAAAACAGATTCAGGGAGACGAAAACGTCATTAGAGGATTAATTGGCCGACAAGAGTGGAAAACTTGATGCCGTGCAAGGACACCTTGCGTATCCATGACATCACGTCAATGTACACGTTGCTAATCTTTTGGATCTTGGCTAGCGGTGGAGAATTGGTTCAGGTTCCGAATTGCGGGCTTCCTGTTCGAAACCTAAGTAAATCAGTAATTTTGTGTTTTTATTTTTAATTAATTTAACGTCTTTTAACCCAGTAGGTCACATCAAACGGAACGATTAAGGAATGAAATGGGTATATGGCGCTAAAATGAGTCCGGAGTTCGTAGAACTTGAATATTTCCGATATTCATCTTTTCAGCATAAGAACTTTTGAAAAAAATTATCTGAACGACTCTTTTAACCTTGATTCGAACTCGGCACCTCTTGAATGGGAGGCAGGTAGTTTCGTGGTCATGAGTTTGAAAAACATTTAACATCTAAACTTTCAGCAGAATTAGGGATGTAAACCTGTTCCTACCAATGTTCATTTCCGAACGAGCTTGCGTTTTAAGGGTTTCGAATTCTAAATTTCACAAAAGGAATCGCGCATACCCTAATTAGCTGAAATTCAATTTGTAGATTTGCATGGATTTAAGTTTTAAAATAATCAGTAATATCTACCAAATGCTATTAAATCTTTCGTTTTTTGTTTCTGCATTAGCCTTTGGCCAGTGACTTCGATAAAATAAACCTAATACTAAACAGATGTTAAGTGTCTTCACAAATTCCATTCAAACTCATAGTCATTATAGGCGTATACAGTGAACGTAGAAAGTACTCCACTTTAAATAAAGCTAGCAGCCAAATCAACGAAAGAAAAGTCAAACGATTAATATGTAGAGAAACAACTTCAGTACAGATTACGTGTTCTTGGCTGTTCCCATATTTCCCCTTATGTATTATAATTAGAATGTTTTGTATTTTTTTTTTTTTTTTGAAAATGGCACCAATTTTTCAACTTTTTCACTTTTTCGTCTCGATACCGAGACTTCACCGAACATACTTGTTTTAGCGTCCCCCTGTATCCAAAAAACATGTTTAGAAAAAGGTCCCTGTCTGTGACACGATAGCTCAAGGATGCGATACGAACATTTTGAGCAAAATCTCCCACACCAACTACTTGGAAAACTTTCGAAACTTTTGATTTTTTCAAAAATAGCTTTAACGATTTTGATTAAAATACCGTAGACTGCCTCCGTGGTCGAGTGGTCAGCGAGCTGACTTCTCACCCGGGGGTTCCGGATTCGATTCCCGGCTGGGGCGGGGAATTTTTCTCTAGCCAGAATTATTCCCTATCCCCCCACAGAGTCTGGAAGTTTGTATGTGAGTGTGAATGTGTGCGTGTTTGGGTAAAACAAAAAATGATCTAAACCAACGTAAAGTACCTACAGACGAGTTGTTTCAAATGGAAAGCCCCCGATATGTCCTTAGATGTTAAAGGGGGCTATGCAAATGGGGGGGGGGAAGCGGTATATTAAGGATATTTACATGACAAATAAAATGTATATCTTGGATGTTTTCTGAAGACCTCTTTGTTCTGGATGCATTTAACATAATTGGTAAACCGTAAAGTTAGACAAAAACTTACTGCATTAAAAATGTGGATACCTCTTAAACATACAATTTATGTCATATACATTTTTTTCTTGGAGTTGGCCACTTTTGAGGTATTCAATTTTATTGATTTCAGTCTTAAATACTTTTCACATACAGGAATTTGTCAACTCCTGGCAATGCAGAGAAACGAATTCCAACCACATGGCAACCAGCTTTTAAAAAATTTGGCTCGCTTTAGCCTATTCCTTTATTTCCCTTCTACTATACCATTTCTGCTAATTATCTGGATTAGCATGAAATACATATAGAATAAGCTTTTTAACAATAAAAGGTTATTGAGATGTAGTGAAAGTCATGTGAATGGGACACACAAGATTTTTAATGTAGGTATGTCTTTACAAATTTATCTTAAATGTATTTGGTGGTACCCTTTGAGTATTTGGGTCGGATAATGTCACCAATGTAGATTTAAACTGCCGGGAAAATAAATTTGTGAAATGGTAAAAACGTAACGTTAACAAGAAACTTCAGTAGAGTGCTTGTAATTTGAGTTGGGTATGTTTTCCTCCGTCAGATCAAAACATATTATCACCCCAGTTTCAAGTCAAAAGGTTTGCCCAACTAAAGTATATAATATTATGTGGTATAAGGGGTCTTACATTCATAATTGCCAGCTTTGGAGAGATAAATGATTACGAATACTCACGAATTCAAACTATTTGTTGGATTTTAACACATTGTATCACTTGAATATAACATACATTTACACTTCATGAATCTTTATTCTACTGACATAATGCGGACGGATTAAATATAAGTTGTTGAAATCTTAATGTGTCGAATGCACGTTTTTGAAGTTTTTCCATTCTGCTCAACAGCTTGTTTTTCTATTATTTTTATTATTCCAATGGTTGTGATTTCAATATAAATTAAGTATCTGAAAAGTAATTTTAACAATTCTAAAATTGAATGTACGAGTCTTGTAAACCATCGACATTTCCCGCCAAATCTTGTAATTTTCTGTTGTATAGTTTCCCAGAAAATTCACATATACGATTTCATGATAAGTCAAGCGTACGGGCTTGATGTCCTTTCTTTCTTTCTTTCTTTCTTTCATTAATGCTTCATTTTTTCACAGATCTGAGACATCAAATACAGAATCATAAAGTAAATTGCATATTTGTGGTTCTTTAAAGATGCCTACGTTTACTTTTTCCTCGCTCAACCGTTGAAATTTTCACCTCAAATGTTGGAATGCCTTCCTCATTTGTCTAATGTCTTCACGGAGTTCATTAACTCCAGTTGTGTGTAATTATTGTCAATATCAACATCTTAGAGTAAATTAGGCTTTAATAGGTTCTTCTGTGCCCTATTTAAGCAAAATACTTAGCGCTATTTTCGTGTTCTGCGTCTCCGAAAATTATTTATTTTGTATCTATGTGAAATTCACTTTGTTGAGTGCAATTGAGACCTTAGTTTATGAACCTTATTACACCTACGGGTGACAAACACGGCGACACAAATAGGTGTTCTGCAGTAGCAAATGCTTCTGATATGTTTAAACTCGTCCCATCTTGCTGTGGGATTGTATATTATTGTAATCCTGTTGCGAATTTACGCTTTTGCGAAACGGCAAAAGAGCGAACGCACGTCTGAAAAGTTTGGAAGACGCCTCTCAAGTGCTAAGGATGGTATCTTATTGGTGTCTTCATTCGAACGACAAAAACAACAAAATAAGATTGTAAATTTACGTTTGGCCTTAAATTCCGGGTACGTGTTTTATGGTGGAAATAAATTCTGGTGATGTTCTCTCAGAGAATACAGAGTAGCAGGTGGGAACACTGTTCTTGATTTTTTTTTTTTTAAAGGGAATCTAGTGGAATGGAAATGTCTAACAGCCCACTATTCCACTTCACGTCACCTTGCCGTGCATTGTGTTCTTTATTTGCATTCTAGCAGAACCCCCAGCTAAGCATGCGTTATCCCATTGTGCTTGTCATAGCACATTTCAAGAAAAAAAAGAAGGTTTTGGTCACTTTTCATAGTATTAGAACTGACAAATGGAAAGATTAAAGTAACAAATACTGAAGTGCGTTATAGGACAGCTGCTGATTTACTTTTGTTTCTCTTTAAGCACCCTGTTTCTTCACGGTTTAACATTTAGTTGCATAAATACCCTTACGTATGCTGCAGATCGAACACTTTTGTGAAAATTGTTAAAATAAATAAAACAATTAATATAGTTAAAATAATATTTTGTGATTTAGGAATTTTCTCACTGATTTTATATATGTTTATAACTGTAATCAACATGCTTATATTTTAAATAGGTCATTCTGTCATTTTTACTGATAATTGTGCATCACTTCATAAAAAAACCAAACTCATACACCCTATCGAGTTTACCCGAGTTTTAGGGAAAGTTTTGCTTCACCAAATGGCACTACTGCTGAGTATGGCAGCAAGCCATGTGCTTTCTTTCTTTGCCATACGAAATGCAAGTTTGCTTTACCCATTTGCTTTGAACACTTTTTCTGTGAATAACGTTTCATGGTAAATCGTTTTCTCAGGAGCTGTTAAATGTTAGGATGATAAAAACAACCTCATAAGCCGATAAACGCTATTATTTTAAAAATTGCTGATAAATGTTAATTAAACGAAAGCATAATTAAGGAAATAATCCTATCTTCCTTAGTAACCAAACTTAAACCGCATGCATGCACATCCTGTAAATATTGCAGCCTGATGTCTTAAATAGTTTTTAAGATAATGGATCACTATATTGGCAAATTTAACATTGGTGGGATAGGGCTCTTAATCTCACCTTAGAGAATGATCTCAAGTGTAGTCTCAAATCTGTAACGCTTTACTTTCTCTAGCACATATGTCAATGTACATAGCAGATAGAAGAGATATTGTAATTCAACCAATAATGCTATACCGAAATTTCACCGGAAATACATGCTTTAGGATCCTCTGAATCCATAAAAGGAATTTCTAGAAAAAGGCCCGTATGTCGAGCGGGGGGTGGGTTCGGACAGCATTACCTCCCTCCCCCAAAACGAGAAATCGGATAAATACCAAACTTGGTATTTAAATCCAGTATCCTTCAAGGATACGACACGAAGATTTTCAGGAAAATCCGCCACCCGAACTACCCTTTATGTGGAATAATTTCATTTTCTCAAAAATGGATTTTGATTAAAATGTTTAAGACATTTTTGCGACAAACGGAACGAATATCCTGCATTTTCTGGAAATTTTCTTCATTGTGGATTTTTGTTTAACTTTTGTATAACTGTAAACCGTAAGGGATAGATAGAAGCTTACTACACAAAGCATATAGATGTCGTTAAAACACAAGATTTGTGTTACATACATCTTTTTTGTTGAGTTAATCGTTTCAGAAATATTCCGGGGTATTGGTATCAATTTTAAGCCACTTAAACTTTTCTCAAACGGGAAGTTATCTTTCTTTTCGTCTCTCTTTCGTTTACTCCTGTCAAGTAAATAGTACTGAATTTCAGTTGTTTCATACAGCGCCCGGATTTTAAAGGATTTAGCTATCGCTTTAGCCTAGTGTATTCCCTTCCCCCCCTTATACTTACAAAGAAGCAAATACTGAGACAATTCTGCTCATATTCATTTCGATTAACATGATGTATTTTTTTGGTAGAGTTTAACGCCCGCTTTACTGCTATGGCACCACAGGCGATAGCACTGATGATAAATGAACTGAATATGGAATACCGGTGGAATGTGATGGTGGGTGTAACCGAAGAACCCGGAGAAAACCCGCCCCTGCGCAGGTTTTTCTACCACAAATCTCACATGCGGTCGCTTGGGATCGAAGGGTGAATGGTCTGACCACTCAGCCACGGTGGCATGATGTAGATAAAAGTATAATACTTTATATGTTTTTTTTTTTTTTTTTTTTTTTTTATTTTTTGGGTGGCTTAACGTCCTTTAACCTGGTTGGTCATATCGGACGATGAATGGATGAAATTGATGAAATGATGCTCAAATGATCTCGGGGTCCATGGAACTTAAAGTTACTCGATATTACTTCTCAGGATAAGGGAAAACCCCGAAAAAAAGCCTTACCCGGGTAACTCACCTTAAGCGAGATTCGAACTCACGACCTGTTGAATGTGAGGCAGACACGCTATCACCACACTACCCAGTAGGGCAAGAAAAGCTTGTTTGTGGTGCAGCTAGGAAAGTAATGTAAAAGGAAAACATAAAATTTTATCCTTTTTTGCCAACATGGATATGTTGAAATTAAATCACCCAGAATTACAACAAGCGTGGTTTATTTTTAGCTGCTTTCATTAGACGTTCCTCCAAATATAGGGGAGACCTTTCTTTGAAATGGAATATCTAATGCAGTAAGTATTCGATTTGATTTGGAAAATTAGTGCCTTCCCCATACATTCTAGGGAAATTGCGCGGTATTCAAAGTATTTTTCTAAAAGTATGATTAAGATGTCATAAATGTTTTAGTATACCCATAGAAATCCCTACATTATGTAACGATTCTTCTCTTAACACAGTTCATCTAATATTAAAATATAAAAGTAAAGAAGCAAATAAATAAATTATGTTTGAAATATTTTGACATGTTTCTTTCCTTCTACATTGATGTACCTACATTTCACATCCAAATATTCGCGAATTATTGCTGAACAAACACACACACACACACACACACACACACACACACGAAACAGAATGATTTGCTGTGGTGAGTGCAACTTAGGTTTAAAATGTTATGTCGCCAGTGTCTTCTAAATAGACAGAACATAAAAGTCCAAGTGAGCGGAAGCACTAAGTAAAAGCAGATCAACATGTGCCATTCACTGCTAATTTGATGTCTCTCCTTGGAAAGCTGCAAAACAGAATCTTGTTAGTTCCAGCATTTACTCGATATACGTAAAGAAAAACATGAACATTACTCTCTGGCATGCAGCGCATAGATGACTGGTGTGAGGCCGAACTTTCAGGAGTGATTGCATGGTTTTTCCTTCTTTCGGCAGGTGAATATCTTATTTGCTGGTGTTTATGGCGACCTACCTCAATGGTGTGCTGAACCTTTGAGAGGCTTCACTGTGTCATAAAATGAGTTACGTCCCTTAACTTTTGAGGCTGACTTCGCCACATTCGACCTTGCCCTTACCTACCCGAATAATCCGCACAGTCAGGGATGCTGAGGGAAATGAATGAGAGTACCGCGATATAGCGCATGCGCGAAGAAAAAAGCAAAGTTTGCTGTAAAGCCACGCCCCCGCCTCCCCGCCTCTCTTCAAATTGCCTTCGCTAGGGAGAAGGGGTCAGGGTTGCCAACTTTGTTTATTTCACGCTAGCTGGCAAGTGGGAAAAAAGCCTACTGGTAGTTAACGGACGGTTGGACGTCTAAGCTTTTAAAAATACAGCTCCCACCTTTCATTCTGTGTCACGTGTTAGGTTTTTAAACCAATACCATAACATTTCTTTAGGAACATGAGAACCGTATGATTTACTTTCATATATACAGTTTTAAATCCGGCGGAGGATGATGATATTTTTCCGACGTAAAATGCCTTAGCATGGCTTCCTTCGGAAGGGAAGTAAAGCCTTTGGTCCCGTGTCGTAGATTTACGGCACGTAAAAGGACCTCAAGCCTGAAAAAGAGGCCTCTCAGCAAAATTAAGTATTCTTTCATGCCTAATGTAGAATGAGACGCTAAGAACCGCAGCAGTTATAGAGCGTCCGTAAATAAATCCATAAATAAACCCCAATTTCAATTTCCGTATAGACAAAATGTTTAAAAGGCTTAATACCAAAGCATCCATTCATTAAAATGCTACCGCATTTTATAAATATTAATTCTTAAATATGTTACGTTTAAGTATTTTAAAATTTCTTATTTCAATATTTATGAAACTCAGATAAAAAGATAGTTCGCTGCTTAGCACTGTCAATGTACTCTATCATTTATTATCGTGTGAAGTCATTCGTATTGACCCTACGAAATAAACGTTCTGAAACCCCACCCCAAAAAATAAATTTTAATGCGTTCCAAAGATGTATCGGATCTTTGATTTTGAAGAAATCACCCCCGCCCCAAATGTTTATTTTTTCAATGGTTTTCATGATTTTGATTAAAGGAGGTTTCATAAACTCTTTAAGCTATTCGAATGACAGATAAAATGTAGATCATGAATATTCTGATGATAATAATATTCATTGAAGTCTACGTTGTAAATGGATTTTATATATGTGCTAACTGGTAAACAATAAGAAATGCTGCACAAAATTCGTAGAACTCATTGAAGTAGACACATTAAGATGAAATAACTTTTTTCTGTAGCATTAATTATTTTCGAAAGATTTTAAGTTTTCCCATTTTACGCGACTTATTTTTACCAGCTGGGATCTTATGAACCTGTAGCTAAGAGTTAAGACGGTAGAGGCCTAAAGGGTTCTCAGTAAACAAAGCTGACTTACGGTGTCCGCCCCCCCCTCTCATATTGTTCATACATCCGAGTCTACAAGTCATTCTTAATTTGCTCCATTCACGTGGCTTTCTCTACATATTCTGCAATAAATTGTTCATCTATCTAATCCTTCTAATTAAGATACACATTAACCTTGTAGGTGCAAGAGAAATAAGGGAATGTATTAGACTAAAGCTATAGCCAAATCTTTTAAAAATTTATCACAAAAGTGAAGGCATTGAGGCATTGTTCTCTTTGCTTGATCAGCAGAAAGAAACGCTATTAACGACTTCCCAATTGGGAAAAGTATTGCTTTGAAAAAATTGAAACTAATAACGTGGAAAATCTAAGAAATGGTTAATTCCACAAAAAGAAGAAAAAAAAAAGACATAAAATAGAATATGAAACCCAGAAATAGGAAGAACTAAAGCAGTACACGCACGACTACTCAAGTTGATATGGAGGGACCATGTAACATGGATGGACTACAGTCTGGGACAACAGGCTCGGGAAAAGAAAATATCGCCTACTCCAGAGATGGTCAGACTGAACTGGCTTTGGAGCTGGAAGAAGATAGTCCACCTTAACCAAGGACCCCAGCTATGGAAGAAAGACACCGGCAAGGAGTTAAAACTACAACCAACATTATTATGCTAAGGTGTTGGTGTTGGATTAAATTTTGCTGAAAAGAGTTAGGTGAAAAGGCAAGTTATAGGTTAATTCTGCCACGGATGGCTCACTTTGGGAATGTTTATATGAACTTACTCTACCTAGAATAGGAGGTCATTGTCATAAATAATGCAGGGCTACCTTTAGCTTATTGGACTTAAGTTGTGTATTTTGACGAGATCTGTATTTTTGTAGGAAGATTTTGTCTACCTCTTGCGGTTTATCGGTTATGCAAAAGTCATCTTAATAATTTTTGCAGTTTTTGGAGGTAGATTATTAAATTGAATATTTTTTTAACCTCCTTATTTTATTTGTTTACCATTTATTATAAAAATAATACCATATGTAATAGACGGTCAGTATCTAGAACTCCTTTGAACAGTTTTACGAATGAAGAGAAATTGAAAGGCTTCCAGAAAGTTCAAAATATACGTTTCATTTTATATGAATATACACCTAACGTATGGTACTTTAATGAAAATCTTAAGAGCCATTTTCCCCCCAGGGGCCTACTACGGTAGGTACGGGTTAGGCGCACCCGGGGTCCCGAGCCACCTTGACTCCCTCTGTGGGCAACCTCAGAGTGGTGAGGGAGCCAGAAGGTCAAAATGCCCACCCACGTGTAGGCCGTGCGTGGAGACCCGTGTTGGTGAAGAGGAATATCCTGGTTGGTTGAGGGTTGCGTACCTGAGCCTGGGCTTCTGTATTTCAGTAACTGGGGAGGGTGCGCAGCCTAATACACCGCTTTGGTTTCTGATTTGCCTAAACGGGAGGCTAGGGACTAACCCACCCCTAGTCAATCGGCCAGGACTAGGTATTACACCGAACTCCAGGGTGAGTGGGACGGCGAGCCCGCTATATCCCCTGTGTAGCCCTGTCACCCCAGTGGGGTGACCCCTCGTTGGGCTCCGTGGTGGGTGGGGAGCACTGGGGGATGAATTTATACAATTTTTTTTTATGGCACCAAAACTTAAACCCCCGATTTCAAATAAAGACGTTGGAAAGGAAGTAGTCGAGTCATGTGGTCCTCGCTACTTGGTTATTCATAGGACAGAGGAAGGTAAGAAGTTTCTTACGGTGAGCCCTTTTACTATCCAAAAGGGTCTCGATGCCATTGCTGGTCCTGTTAAATCCTGCGTTCGAGCTCGCAATGGTACACTTCTTGTCGAAGCCAACTCCGCCTCGCAAGCTGCAAGAATACTTAAAGCCACCATGTTAGCCAGCTATCCAGTGAAGGTCGAGGTGCACCCCCCCAGGGGCCTACTACGGTAGGTACGGGTTAGGCGCACCCGGGGTCCCGAGCCACCTTGACTCCCTCTGTGGGCAACCTCAGAGTGGTGAGGGAGCCAGAAGGTCAAAATGCCCACCCACGTGTAGGCCGTGCGTGGAGACCCGTGTCGGTGAAGAGGAATATCCTGGTTGGTTGAGGGTTGCGTACCTGAGCCTGGGCTTCTGTCTTTCAGTAACTGGGGAGGGTGCGCAGCCTAATACACCGCTTTGGTTTCTGATTTGCCTAAACGGGAGGCTAGGGACTAACCCACCCCTAGTCAATCGGCCAGGACTAGGTATTACACCGAACTCCAGGGTGAGTGGGACGGCGAGCCCGCTATATCCCCTGTGTAGCCCTGTCACCCCAGTGGGGTGACCCCTCGTTGGGCTCCGTGGCGGGTGGGGAGCACTGGGGGATGAATTTATACCATTTTTTTTATGGCACCAAAACTTAAACCCCTGATTTCAAATAAAGACGTTGGAAAGGAAGTAGTCGAGTCATGTGGTCCTCGCTACTTGGTCATTCATAGGACAGAGGAAGGTAAGAAGTTCCTTACGGTGAGCCCTTTTACTATCCAAAAGGGTCTCGATGCCATTGCTGGTCCTGTTAAATCCTGCGTTCGAGCTCGCAATGGTACACTTCTTGTCGAAGCCAACTCCGCCTCTCAAGCTGCAAGGATACTTAAAGCCACCATGTTAGCCAGCTATCCAGTGAAGGTCGAGGTGCACAAGTCGCTGAACTCCTCCCGCGGTGTAGTAACAACCCGCGCGTTGGACGGTTTGACCATTGAGGAGATCCAAGAAAATCTTGCGACTCAGGGTGTCTCAGCTGTTTATCGGGTACAACGTAAGATCAACGGTGAATTCCTGCCTACTCGTACCCTGTTTCTTACTTTTGATCGGGTTGATCTGCCTCAAAAGATTAGAGCAGGGTATGAAGCCATCGAAGTTAGGCCTTATATACCCAATCCGCTGAGGTGCTTTAAATGCCAACGTTTTGGTCACACTAGTGAGTTGTGTACCGGCAAGTCCACCTGCGTCCACTGCGGTGACATCTCCCACGATGGGGCTTGTGCTTCAGCTCCATCGTGTGTGAACTGTAACGGGGAACACCCATCTAGTTCCCGAGACTGCCCCCGTTTTGCAGAGGAACGAGCGATCCAGGAGATACGGGTGAAAGAGAAGGTGTCCTTCTTGGAAGCCCGGAAGCTCCTGCGACTCCGCCAACCCTCTGCCCCGAGGTCCGGTACCTATAGCTCAGTTGCAGCTAAACCGGTACCGCGTCGGGAAATCGCAACACAGACCGGCGATATGAACGGGGCTACAATTGCGGAAAAGGTTATTTTAGCCCAAGCGCTACCAAAGCCTTCGGCACCTACACCCAAGTTGGTATCAACATCTGCCAAATCCGCTAGCTTACAGAATAGTCCTGCACAGTTGTCACCGAAAGCCTCGACCTCTGGAACTAAAGTTGGTAAATTCACGACGTCTTCTGCCCCGGAAAAACAGTTTAAGACCAAGTATGTACGACAAGACTTCTTGAAAGAGAATGTGCAATCTATTACCAAGTCATCTAAAGGTAAGAAAAGTTCACGCAACTCCACACGTGTATCCTCCTCTGAAGGGTCATCTGGGGAGGAGGGCGTGAATCGGCGACGGCCGTCTTCGCCGATCAGCACATCCAATCGGTTCGAACTACTTGGACCTAAAACTGCTCTTGAAAAAGGGACCTCCCTTGTGGAGGAGATGGACCAGGAGGATTCTGCCGCCACTGCCAGAGGGACAGTGCGGAAACGGCAGGATCGTGCTCCTGAAAATAGTACTAGCCCAACGCCTAAGAAGAACAAATTGAACCGACCAGCTAATCCCAATCTGCAGAAGCGTCTTTCGATTTGAAACTTATCCCATAATATACTCAATGGCTATCCTCCATTGGAACATACGCGGAATTCGACCACATCGACCAGAGCTTGACTTGTTGCTGCGCCAGCATGAACCCTTGGCTGTATGTTTACAAGAGACGAAGCTCCGTCCACAGGACACCGTTACCATCAGGCAGTACTCCTCCGTACGATGTGATTTATCCCCGGAGGACGGTGTCCCGGCACATGGGGGCACTATGATGCTTATTCGAGATGATATTTTTGCCAACTCCGTACCCATACAATCTGCAATCCAGTCCGTTGCTGTCAGCATTAAGCTACCCTCCGCTTCATTCACCATTTGCAGTATCTATTTGCCTCCATCTGCGGACCTCTCGCACAGCGACTTAGAACACCTCATTTCGCAGTTGCCACCACCCTTTTTATTGGTAGGCGACGTGAATGCCCATCACCCTCTTTGGGGCTCTCCTCGGGCTTGTGCGAGAGGTACGCTACTTAAAGACTTCTTGGATAGTCAGAATCTTGCTCTCTTGAACACCGGAGAGCCCACCTTTCTATCTGACGCATTTCATAGTTTTTCACACATTGACATTGCAATTTGTTCCCCTCAGCTGGCAGTCACCTTATGCTGGAATATCATCTCGGATTTGCATTCTAGTGACCACTTTCCTTGTCGTATTAGTGTCTTGACACCCGTTGTATGTTCCACCCGTTTACCTAGTTGGCGCCTAGACCACGCCAGCTGGGAACTGTACTCCCACTTGGCTGAATTTAGCTACGAAGAGCACGACTCTGTGAACCACTTGGTCGAACATCTTACAGGGACCATTCTTTCTGCTGCTGAGCAATCCATTCCGCGTTCGACTGGCTACAGCCGTCGATTTCCGGTACCTTGGTGGACCGCTGACTGTCGGGATGCTATTCGCGCTCGCAGACGAGCTCTACGGGTTTTCCAGCGTTTTCCTACACTGGATAACCTGATACACTATAAACGGATGCGTGCACATTCTAGGCGGGTTATTAAGGATAGCAAAAAGATGTCATGGAATAAATTCGTGGGTTCCTTTAATCGACATACACCTTCCTCTGTCGTATGGGATAAGTTAAGACGTGTGGCTGGGAAACCGAACCATATGCCCATCGCCGGTCTCAAAACACCTACCGGAGCTGTTGTTGATACATTTGACGTGGCGAATACCTTAGGCAGTGCTTTCGCTGAGGTGTCTAGCTCAGGCAACTATTCCCCTGAGTTTCTTACAGTTAAGAACCAGGTGGAATCTCAAGAATTCTCGTTTCTTTCTGGCAACCTTGAGGATTATAATCGCCTTTTCACCCTGGCAGAGCTAGACAATGCACTCTCCTCTTCACGACACTCAGCACCAGGCCCAGATGGTATCCACGTCCAAATGTTGCAACATCTCTCTCCTGATGGCAAAGATTTCCTACTCGAGGTCTATAATCGTGTCTGGGTTGATGGCATTTTTCCAGACAAGTGGCGGGAGGCCACCATCATACCCATTCTTAAACCTGGAAAGGACCGCCATCTTCCTTCCAGTTACCGTCCTATTTCCCTCACCAGTTGCGTTTGCAAGGTGATGGAACGCATGATCAATGGACGGTTGGTGTGGTGGCTGGAATCCCACAATCTTCTGACGAACATCCAGTGTGGCTTTCGACGACGACGTTCAACTGCTGACCACCTTGTCTCTCTGTCAACTCAGATTATGGACGGGTTTCTTAAGAACAGCCCCACAGTTGGGATATTTTTTGACCTCGAGAAGGCCTACGACACGTGTTGGCGGGCGGGAATATTGCGTTCTCTGCACAACTGGAACATACGTGGACGCCTACCGTTGGTCATTCAGGAGTTTATGCGGGACCGCGTTTTTCGAGTGAGGGTGGGTTCGGTTTTTTCTAACCATTTTATTCAAGAGAACGGAGTGCCGCAGGGCTCGGTACTCAGCGTGACTCTATTTGCTATTGCGATAAATTCCATATCACTATGTGTGCCTCAAGGTGTCTCTTCCTGTTTATTCGTGGACGACTTTGCCATCTTCTGTACTTCTCAGCGTACACCGTTTTTGGAACGCCGTCTCCAGCGGTGTTTGGACAATCTCTATGCATGGAGCTCGAAACACGGTTTTCGTTTCTCCGCTGAGAAGACAGTCTGCGTTAACTTCTGGCGCCGTAAGTGGCATATGCCGCCGTCTCTTCGACTCGGGCCAGATTTACTTCCTTTCGCAGACGAGGCGAGATTCCTTGGTTTGATCTTCGATCGGAAACTTTGTTGGGCACCACAAATAGCACAGCTTAGAGCACGATGTGACCGTTCTCTAAATCTTTTACGGATACTAAGTGGCAAGTCTTGGGGTGCGGATCGGACGACATTGCTCCGTCTTTATCGTGCTGTGATTCGTTCGAAGTTGGACTATGGCAGCATTGTGTATTCTTCAGCTCGACCTTCAGTGCTCAGAAGGTTAGACACAGTCCATAACCAGGGCATCCGTGTGGCCGTTGGAGCTTTTCCAACGAGCCCAGTTGTTAGCCTCTACGCCGAATCGGGAGAACCTCCTCTGCGTTGTCGGCGTGATGTCCTGCTTGCTAATTATGGCTGTGGGCTGAAGTGTATGCCTGGGCATCCAACTTATCACGCGTTTTTCTCCCCTGAGCTGCACGAGCGATACTGCCTCCGCTCTCTGAGCCCCAGGCCAGCAGGTTTTCGTTTCCGTGAGCTTCTACGCCAGCACCATGTTGACATTCCTCGGCTGTTATCCAAGGGAGAGAGTATACACCCCCCTTGGTTACGCGCTACCTCCCATGTCGATCTCGGGATGACGCTCTACGGGAAATCTGTTACGCCTCTTGATAGTATTCGTTGTTGCTTTTTAGAATTTTTATCCAAATACAGTGGCCGTATTTGTATTTACACCGATGGTAGTAAGAGCCCCGACGGTGTTGGATGTGCCTTTGTAACTGGCACCGCAACTTCTACTTACGGTTTGCCTAGTTGCACATCTATATATTCTGCCGAGCTATATGCTATTTATCAAGCCCTTCTGTATATTCGACGTCGAAAATTAGGTGACTGCCTTATTCTTAGTGATTCCCTTAGTGCCCTTCAGAGCATTCGTGAGCTGTACAATTACCATCCTTTGGTGCAGCGCATCCAGGACGTCCTCCACATTTTGCACGCTTCTGGTTTTAATGTGGAGTGCGCATGGATTCCTGGACACGTTGGCTTGCCAGGGAATGACACGGCGGATTTGGCAGCGAAATCGGCAGTCACAGCGCCCAGTGTTACGATTACCCATTCAACAGCAGAAGATTTTAGAGTGGCTGTACGGAGAGCCGTTTTTTCGACTTGGCATGCGGAGTGGTCGGCTCTCCGTGGTAATAAGCTGCGAGAGGTGAAGGACCTCCCTGTCAACTGGGTAACCTCCTCTCGTTTATTCCGCCGGGAGGAGGTAGTACTAGCTCGGCTAAGAATTGGCCACTGTATTTTTACTCACAGTTACCTTTTTAAACGTGAACCTGCTCCTGTCTGTGCGCTCTGTGGGGAGGCACAGACAGTTCGTCATGTGTTGCTGGAGTGTGGTCACCTGGCACACATTCGGTCATCTATGGGCATGCCGGCCTCTCTTGCTGAGGTCCTGGCAGATGACCCAAGAGCAGTGGACAGGGTTTTTAAATTTTTAGCAAAACTTTCTTTTACCTTGACGTTTTAGTGTGATAGCGGTTTTTTAAACTCTTTTGGTTTTAATGTGTTGATTTTAGATGGAGTTTTATATCCAGCTCTGGTTAGAGGGCTGGACGTTTCTGTTACTTCCGTTTCAACTGTGTTAGCTCTTTTATTTGTGTTTACTTTTTTGTTTGGTATTTTCTTACTGGCTATTGCCAAGTTTTAATCATAAGGGCGCTTATGACCTCGGCAGTTGAGCGCCCTTAAACACCATCATCATCATCATCGTCGAGGTGCACAAGTCGCTGAACTCCTCCCGCGGTGTAATAACAACCCGCGCGTTGGACGGTTTGTCCATTGAGGAGATCCAAGAAAATCTTGCGACTCAGGGTGTCTCAGCTGTTTATCGGGTACAACGTAAGATCAACGGTGAATTCCTGCCTACTCGTACCCTGTTTCTTACTTTTGATCGGGTTGATCTGCCTCAAAAGATTAGGGCAGGGTATGAAGCCATCGAAGTTAGGCCTTATATACCCAATCCGCTGAGGTGCTTTAAATGCCAACGTTTTGGTCACACTAGTGAGTTGTGTACCGGCAAGTCCACCTGCGTCCACTGCGGTGACATCTCCCACGATGGGGCTTGTGCTTCAGCTCCATCGTGTGTGAACTGTAACGGGGAACACCCATCTAGTTCCCGAGACTGCCCCCGTTTTGCAGAGGAACGAGCGATCCAGGAGATACGGGTGAAAGAGAAGGTGTCCTTCTTGGAAGCCCGGAAGCTCCTGCGACTCCGCCAACCCTCTGCCCCGAGGTCCGGTACCTATAGCTCAGTTGCAGCTAAACCGGTACCGCGTCGGGAAATCGCAACACAGACCGGCGATATGAACGGGGCTACAATTGCGGAAAAGGTTATTTTAGCCCAAGCGCTGCCAAAGCCTTCGGCACCTACACCCAAGTTGGTATCAACATCTGCCAAATCCGCTAGCTTACAGAATAGTCCTGCACAGTTGTCACCGAAAGCCTCGACCTCTGGAACTAAAGTTGGTAAATTCACGACGTCTTCTGCCCCGGAAAAACAGTTTAAGACCAAGTATGTACGACAAGACTTCTTGAAAGAGAATGTGCAATCTATTACCAAGTCATCTAAAGGTAAGAAAAGTTCACGCAACTCCACACGTGTATCCTCCTCTGAAGGGTCATCTGGGGAGGAGGGCGTGAATCGGCGACGGCCGTCTTCGCCGATCAGCACATCCAATCGGTTCGAACTACTTGGACCGAAAACTGCTCTTGAAAAAGGGACCTCCCTTGTGGAGGAAATGGACCAGGAGGATTCTGCCGCCACTGCCAGAGGGACAGTGCGGAAACGGCAGGATCGTGCTCCTGAAAATAGTACTAGCCCAACGCCTAAGAAGAACAAATTGAACCGACCAGCTAATCCCAATCTGCAGAAGCGTCTTTCGATTTGAAACTTATCCCATAATATACTCAATGGCTATCCTCCATTGGAACATACGCGGAATTCGACCACATCGACCAGAGCTTGACTTGTTGCTGCGCCAGCATGAACCCTTGGCTGTATGTTTACAAGAGACGAAGCTCCGTCCACAGGACACCGTTACCATCAGGCAGTACTCCTCCGTACGATGTGATTTATCCCCGGAGGACGGTGTCCCGGCACATGGGGGCACTATGATGCTTATTCGAGATGATATTTTTGCCAACTCCGTACCCATACAATCTGCAATCCAGTCCGTTGCTGTCAGCATTAAGCTACCCTCCGCTTCATTCACCATTTGCAGTATCTATTTGCCTCCATCTGCGGACCTCTCGCACAGCGACTTAGAACACCTCATTTCGCAGTTGCCACCACCCTTTTTATTGGTAGGCGACGTGAATGCCCATCACCCTCTTTGGGGCTCTCCTCGGGCTTGTGCGAAAGGTACGCTACTTAAAGACTTCTTGGATAGTCAGAATCTTGCTCTCTTGAACACCGGAGAGCCCACCTTTCTATCTGACGCATTTCATAGTTTTTCACACATTGACATTGCAATTTGTTCCCCTCAGCTGGCAGTCACCTTATGCTGGAATATCATCTCGGATTTGCATTCTAGTGACCACTTTCCTTGTCGTATTAGTGTCTTGACACCCGTTGTATGTTCCACCCGTTTACCTAGTTGGCGCCTAGACCACGCCAGCTGGGAACTGTACTCCCACTTGGCTGAATTTAGCTACGAAGAGCACGACTCTGTGAACCACTTGGTCGAACATCTTACAGGGACCATTCTTTCTGCTGCTGAGCAATCCATTCCGCGTTCGACTGGCTACAGCCGTCGATTTCCGGTACCTTGGTGGACCGCTGACTGTCGGGATGCTATTCGCGCTCGCAGACGAGCTCTACGGGTTTTCCAGCGTTTTCCTACACTGGATAACCTGATACACTATAAACGGATGCGTGCACATTCTAGGCGGGTTATTAAGGATAGCAAAAAGATGTCATGGAATAAATTCGTGGGTTCCTTTAATCGACATACACCTTCCTCTGTCGTATGGGATAAGTTAAGACGTGTGGCTGGGAAACCGAACCATATGCCCATCGCCGGTCTCAAAACACCTACCGGAGCTGTTGTTGATACATTTGACGTGGCGAATACTTTAGGCAGTGCTTTCGCTGAGGTTTCTAGCTCAGGCAACTATTCCCCTGAGTTTCTTACAGTTAAGAACCAGGTGGAATCTCAAGAATTCTCGTTTCTTTCTGGCAACCTTGAGGATTATAATCGCCTTTTCACCCTGGCAGAGCTAGACAATGCACTCTCCTCTTCACGACACTCAGCACCAGGTCCAGATGGTATCCACGTCCAAATGTTGCAACATCTCTCTCCTGATGGCAAAGATTTCCTACTCGAGGTCTATAATCGTGTCTGGGTTGATGGCATTTTTCCAGACAAGTGGCGGGAGGCCACCATCATACCCATTCTTAAACCTGGAAAGGACCGCCATCTTCCTTCCAGTTACCGTCCTATTTCCCTCACCAGTTGCGTTTGCAAGGTGATGGAACGCATGATCAATGGACGGTTGGTGTGGTGGCTGGAATCCCACAATCTTCTGACGAACATCCAGTGTGGCTTTCGACGACGACGTTCAACTGCTGACCACCTTGTCTCTCTGTCAACTCAGATTATGGACGGGTTTCTTAAGAACAGCCCCACAGTTGGGATATTTTTTGACCTCGAGAAGGCCTACGACACGTGTTGGCGGGCGGGAATATTGCGTTCTCTACACAACTGGAACATACGTGGACGCCTACCGTTGGTCATTCAGGAGTTTATGCGGGACCGCGTTTTTCGAGTGAGGGTGGGTTCGGTTTTTTCTAACCATTTTATTCAAGAGAACGGAGTGCCGCAGGGCTCGGTACTCAGCGTGACTCTATTTGCTATTGCGATAAATTCCATATCACTATGTGTGCCTCAAGGTGTCTCTTCCTGTTTATTCGTGGACGACTTTGCCATCTTCTGTACTTCTCAGCGTACACCGTTTTTGGAACGCCGTCTCCAGCGGTGTTTGGACAATCTCTATGCATGGAGCTCGAAACACGGTTTTCGTTTCTCCGCTGAGAAGACAGTCTGCGTTAACTTCTGGCGCCGTAAGTGGCATATGCCGCCGTCTCTTCGACTCGGGCCAGATTTACTTCCTTTCGCAGACGAGGCGAGATTCCTTGGTTTGATCTTCGATCGGAAACTTTGTTGGGCACCACAAATAGCACAGCTTAGAGCACGATGTGACCGTTCTCTAAATCTTTTACGGATACTAAGTGGCAAGTCTTGGGGTGCGGATCGGACGACATTGCTCCGTCTTTATCGTGCTGTGATTCGTTCGAAGTTGGACTATGGCAGCATTGTGTATTCTTCAGCTCGACCTTCAGTGCTCAGAAGGTTAGACACAGTCCATAACCAGGGCATCCGTGTGGCCGTTGGAGCTTTTCCAACGAGCCCAGTTGTTAGCCTCTACGCCGAATCGGGAGAACCTCCTCTGCGTTGTCGGCGTGATGTCCTGCTTGCTAATTATGGCTGTGGGCTGAAGTGTATGCCTGGGCATCCAACTTATCACGCGTTTTTCTCCCCTGAGCTGCACGAGCGATACTGCCTCCGCTCTCTGAGCCCCAGGCCAGCAGGTTTTCGTTTCCGTGAGCTTCTACGCCAGCACCATGTTGACATTCCTCGGCTGTTATCCAAGGGAGAGGGTATACACCCCCCTTGGTTACGCGCTACCTCCCATGTCGATCTCGGGATGACGCTCTACGGGAAATCTGTTACGCCTCTTGATAGTATTCGTCGTTGCTTTTTAGAATTTTTATCCAAATACAGTGGCCGTATTTGTATTTACACCGATGGTAGTAAGAGCCCCGACGGTGTTGGATGTGCCTTTGTAACTGGCACCGCAACTTCTACTTACGGTTTGCCTAGTTGCACATCTATATATTCTGCCGAGCTATATGCTATTTATCAAGCCCTTCTGTATATTCGACGTCGAAAATTAGGTGACTGCCTTATTCTTAGTGATTCCCTTAGTGCCCTTCAGAGCATTCGTGAGCTGTACAATTACCATCCTTTGGTGCAGCGCATCCAGGACGTTCTCCACATTTTGCACGCTTCTGGCTTTAATGTGGAGTGCGCATGGATTCCTGGACACGTTGGCTTGCCAGGGAATGACACGGCGGATTTGGCAGCGAAATCGGCAGTCACAGCGCCCAGTGTTACGATTACCCATTCAACAGCAGAAGATTTTAGAGTGGCTGTACGGAGAGCCGTTTTTTCGACTTGGCATGCGGAGTGGTCGGCTCTCCGTGGTAATAAGCTGCGAGAGGTGAAGGACCTCCCTGTCAACTGGGTAACCTCCTCTCGTTTATTCCGCCGGGAGGAGGTAGTACTAGCTCGGCTAAGAATTGGCCACTGTATTTTTACTCACAGTTACCTTTTTAAACGTGAACCTGCTCCTGTCTGTGCGCTCTGTGGGGAGGCACAGACAGTTCGTCATGTGTTGCTGGAGTGTGGTCACCTGGCACACATTCGGTCATCTATGGGCATGCCGGCCTCTCTTGCTGAGGTCCTGGCAGATGACCCAAGAGCAGTGGACAGGGTTTTTAAATTTTTAGCAAAACTTTCTTTTACCTTGACGTTTTAGTGTGATAGCGGTTTTTTAAACTCTTTTGGTTTTAATGTGTTGATTTTAGATGGAGTTTTATATCCAGCTCTGGTTAGAGGGCTGGACGTTTCTGTTACTTCCGTTTCAACTGTGTTAGCTCTTTTATTTGTGTTTACTTTTTTGTTTGGTATTTTCTTACTGGCTATTGCCAAGTTTTAATCATAAGGGCGCTTATGACCTCGGCAGTTGAGCGCCCTTAAACACCATCATCATCATCTTAAGAGCCATTTTTGAGAAAATCAAAATTCTCGAAAAATGTTTCATGTCGCGTTCTTGTAAGATCCCGAACTTATATCTCAAGTTTGACATTTAACGTACTTTTCGTTTTGAGTTTATGCTGTTCATACCGAAGGTTTTTCTAAACATTCTTTTATTGGATTTAGGGGATCTAAAAATATATATTTACGGTGATTTTATTTGATGTAAAATTAAATTTGTTTTAGTACTCATTTAACATATGAGCGTCATGTTTTATAAACCGTGAATAAACTTGTCTTTATTTTAAATTTAAGACTTTCCTTAATTTAAACAAAAACGTGAAATTTAATATTGAAGAGGAAGTTAACATCCTAAAATGCAAACAACTTCATTTCCTCAAGTGGAAGAAGAGATAGGAGTAAGGTTCACTTTTTCTAGCAGACCTGACAAAAACTGAAATTCCATGAATAGTGAAAGTAGTATCAGCGTGGTTTAGGGGTATCGTGTAAGATGCCCTTTAGAGGGTTCGCTTTTTAGTATGTTTCACATATAAGGTATTTATTTATTTGCGAAAAGTACCTGGCTAGAAAAAAGGAAACAAAAACATTTCTTTTCAATGTTGCAACTGTTTACACGCCGGTTGTAATTATTTTTACTATTTTTTTTAGCATGAAAGAAAAGGAAGCATTAGCATTCAATCCAAAAATTCTATAATGTACTTTCAGGCTTTAAGACAATGTGAAGAATGAAGGCAAAGAAAGAAAGAAAAGTAAGTATTAAACTTGGTATTTAAGTTCAGTTTTTCCAAATATGTGAAACGAAGAACTCAAGAAAGCCCACCACCCCCAAACTGCTCATTGCATATACACTTTTTCTACATTTTTTTTTTATTTTCTCATAAATGACTAACGATTTTGATTAAATTATCACAAGCATTTAAGATATTTAAATTTTGATATTTATATATTTATCTCTTACGGTTTACCCGTTATACAAAAAAGCCCACCACCCCCAAACTGCTCATTGCATATACACTTTTTCTACATTTTTTTTTTATTTTCTCATAAATGACTAACGATTTTGATTAAATTATCACAAGCATTTAAGATATTTAAATTTTGATATTTATATATTTATCTCTTACGGTTTACCCGTTATACAAAGTCATCCAGCATGAAGAGGTTTTCAGAGGCTATTACCAGAAAATTAAAGATATACATTTCGTTTGTCATGAAAATAACTTGAACATATGAATTATATCATAAAAATCGTTAGAGCCATTTCTGAGAAACTCAAAATGTTCGAAAAGAGTTCCACGTAAAACGCAATTGAAGTAGGGGATCTTCTTGAAATTCGTGTTGTATCCTAGGAAGATATTCAATTTATATACCTAGTTCATTATTTAATCGACTTTCCGCTATGTTGCCCGCCTCTCTCTCTCTCTCTCACTCACTCACAGATAGGTACGCACACGGACATGTTTCCTTTTTTGTTTTTGTTCAGTAGGTTTCAAAATGTGTATTTTCGGTGGAATCTTGGTATAGAATTTTTGGATGGAATACAATACCTCCCCTACCCGCTATGTACACATGTGCTATAAGAGAAAGTAACACGCAAGCACGCGCGCACACACACACACACACACATACACACACAGACTAGGATCGAGTGATAAGTCCCGGGTCTCTCAATGAAAACACAGACTAGGATCGACTGATAAGTCCCGGGTCTCTCAATGAAAACAGCATTTAAGAAAAATGTTTTTGCTTAATTTCTGAACATAATCTCCAGAAAGGCTAATACATTTGTCATATCGGTGTTCTAATTTGATTAAACCATCTCTGTAGTGCAATGTATCAAGGTCCTCAAAATAGCTGTTACCGCATCAATGACCTCCTCGTTGCTGTTAAGTCTTCGTCCTCCAAGAAAATTTTTGAGGTTTGGGAACAGGTGGTACAGTCACTGGGTGGTAGATCTGGCGAATAGGGTGGATGCTTAAGCAATTCGAACTTTAATTCGCACATTTTTCCCCATTGCAATGACTGAACGATGGGCCGGAGCATTGTGATAAAACAAGTTGTTTTTTTTTTTTTTTTTTTTTGCCAAATGAGATTTTTTTTTTTTTTTTTTTTCACATCATCACTCAAACGTTGCAGTAAGCTTGCGTAGTAGTCACCAGTGATACTTTTACCCGTTACCAAGTAATCAATAAAAATCATTCTCTATGCATCCCAGAAAACGCAGCCATAACCCTGTGAGATGACAAAATGGACTTTGCCATTTTTGGAGTTGGTTCACCTGGCACACTGTTTTGACTGTGGTTTACTTTCTGGAGTGCAGTGGTGTATCCAAATTTCATCCATGGTAATAAGTCGTCTCAAAAATTCAACGGGATTTTAACGGTAGAGCTCCACATTCTTGACAGAAACAGCTTTTCTTTGCAAATTTTGATCATGTGTCAACAAACGCGGCACCCATCTTGCAAAGACCTTGTGAAAGACCAAAACATTACTTCAATATTACCTGCACATTCTTTTGATATGTTTACAGCCGCTACTATCTTGAACAACTTTAATCTGCGGTCTTCCAGTACTAAACTATGAATGTTTTCAATGTTCTCTAGAGTTATCACTTCTACAGGGCGTCCAGAGCGTGGCTCATCACTAGTGTTCGTACTTAAATTGTGCAACCCACCTTTTAATCATTGAATATGAGGGGCAGAGTCTTTCAATGTGCTGTCAATTTCCTCCTTGATTTCTTTAGGCGTTAAGCCTTTCAAATGGAAGTATTTAATCACTGCTCGCTTTTCCAAATCCTCCAGTTTCGTGAAAACTAAAGTTGTCATGTTTAAAGTGCTGTCATTCGAGAACTAAACAAGTCATTGAACTGTAACTATGGATAAAGCTAGTCTAGAGTTAAACTATACGATTCTACCGTCTAACTGGTCTAGTGGCGCTATATTTGTGTGAAGCCCGGGACTTGTTAGCCGGCTACCGTAAATTTTGTGAATAGACTATCTAATCCTCTTCATTCAGTAAGAATTTTGTATAAGGGTAAACGTTAAGAAATAGACAGAAAGTGCTATGCAACAATCTTAGGCCTGTTTAAAACTCACGATTTACTTCAATTTTTTTTTTTTTTCAGCCGTTACTATTAATTTGAATTTTGAACACTTTTTTCGTTATAAAGTGTTTTTGCTATTCAGTTGGTTTACGCAATGCTGTGGAAAGCGTGTGGAATTTCAAGATAGCCATTTGTACCCAAGGTCGCGAGTTCAAACCCGGCGGAGGGCGATGGCTATTCTTCGGGCGTAAAAATGCCTAGCATGGCTTTCTACAGAAGGGAAGTAAAGCCGTTGGCTCCGTGTTGTAGAGATACGGACACGTAAAAGAACCTCAAACCTGATAAAGGGGCTCTGAGCAAAATTAGGCGGTCTTTCGCGCCCAGTATGGAATGAGACGCTAAGAACCGCAAAAGTTAAAGAGAGCGTCTGCAAATAAAACTCAATTTAATTTTCTCTTTATCTACAACGAAATACATAAACTATTTCTTCAAAAGTTTATTTCAATCAGAATGAAATAAATAGAAACAAATTTTCTTTGGGGTAGTCTGTAGAAGGTAAATAAACGATGTGAGTGGAGAAAGTAATGAGAATTTAACCCATAAGATATATATCTCAGTCAGATTGCATGGATTTGCAAAGCGTTACCCGTATACCATATGCAAACACTAATGGCGTGAATTAGAAGTAGAGCATAGGTTTTTAAATTCTTCCACCTAGCGCATTATTTGAATGTGAAGTTGGCAATGCTGCTGGTCGGTAACTTCCAACACCAGCTGAGAACGGTGCCCATAGCGTACGCATAGATCTCACGTCCTCCGGTGGATAACGGGTGTCTTATCTCAGGCCGCTCGTCAGCGTTATTCGGAGAGTGTCAAACTGAAATTGGGAATTGCCTTATCAGGGCTATTTTACTAATAATTGACGTTCTAATAAACAGCGAATGTACGTGGTTAATGCTAGGAAGATGTACACAAATCGCTAGTGAAGGTGACAATATCGGAGGCTTTTAATATGCGTGCTAGACCCCATCTTTTATAGTTAAAGATGTTAAATGCCTAGTGCTAATGTCGGATGAAGGGAAGAGTGGCTGCTGGAGCACGGATTGCGCATGTCCATGACAACAGAGTGGTTGGTGGGGAAGAAACGTGAGAACCCCTTGTGTGTACTCTTGGATGCAATGTCTTAATGTTTATCGAGAAGAAATGATCGCGAGATGACTGTAGGTAGTGCCTGCTATGTGCATGTGTGTGTGGCCCACTTTTCCTGTCGTGGTGAAGTGAACTAGTGAATGTGTAACAAGAGGGAAGTTGTGAGCGACCATGCCGGTCTCTGAGCCCGGGGGCTCCCGGGTTCGAAGTCCGCTCCCAGAGCCGGATCCCACGGTCTGGGGCCAGGATACCACATGGATCCTCCAGTTCGACAATGTGATAAAGCATCCCGGCGGCAAGTGCAAAGGCTGTCATTGCGACGTTCATGACCGCGGCCGAAGTCCAGGTAAATAACATTTACCAGTCGATCTTGCTGTTGATAGTTCAAATGAGGTACCTAATTCAATTTCTATTTGATCTATTTATATGCTACCGTTAACATATAAGGCCATATCGTTTTAACCTTTTATTTTCTCTAACACCTATCCGTAGATATTGAAATTACCACCCAGGTGTGATATCGAGTGGAAATGTACATTTTGAGATGCAATGAATCACTCTTAAAACGTGCAGAAGTTTTGATTGCGTCTGTATAACAACATTCGGGGAAAAATGGATATTTAATACTCGAGTTAATCTTTTAAGCTTGTTAAGCAAGGATGTTCAAGGAAAATTAAACCAGTCCAAACTAATTTACCTGTTATATGAAACACGCATCGTTAATTTTTATTTTCTCAAAAATGGCTGTAATGGTTTTAATTAAAATACAATTACTTGAGATATTAATGTGATAAATTTATGTTTTGAATTTTCAGGTATTTTCTGATACTTGTCGCGCTTTTTGGCGCGCATTTGAACGTTGCCCAAAGTTGAATGCCGAGGGATGTTTGTAGGAGAGGTGTATAAGTTGCCCCTGCTCTCTTATATGCTGTTGACTTCCAGACTTTTCGCTAAATGTTTAGGTCCCGAACTTTGCCATTTAATATTTAGCCAATTATACGTTGCTCCGTGATACTTTTTCTTATTAATGCATCACATTTTCCTGCTCCTCATGTATGAAATGTATATATATATATACCTGCCCATCTACACGTTATATTCATGCTATTTTTTGTATATTACGCATGATTTTGAATTTTGCAAAAACTGGTAAACTGTGAACTTACATATCAAGTATGATTTAACTGACTTTGCGTTTTGAGTTATATTTTTTACACACATAGGCGCTCGCGGACTTTTCAAAATGTTTTTTTCTGCTTGTTAATTGTATTTTGACGCAAGCCGTGTGTGGGATACAAGTTGCATAGGTAAATTCAGTCAGAAAAATTCAATGCCATAGCCGGGATTTGACCCACGGATATCCCGATTTCTAGCCGGTTGTTCTAACCACTGAGCTACCATAGCAACATGCCAGCACAGCATTAAATCATATAACAATTTTATAAATTAAATAACAATTAATTTACTTAATAGTTGATTAAACAATGAAGCCCGGGATTTAAAGTTTGCGATATTGTAGGTCGCCATTGGGGTATGGTATCTGAAAACATTTTTTTTATCAGAGGACTAAACATGAATTTTCAATGAAATCTCGGTTTCTAATTTTTGGGTGAAATGAAATATCTTCTTTGTCTATGCATTATGCACGAACTAGAGAAAGTAAAAATGGTATTGCACATGCCACTTTTACTGTGAAATGTAGAAAAAAATCTGATGTGCTACACTCACATGACTTTATCTGCTCTGTAAACTTCTTACAAAAGCTTGTTCTTTCCACACAGTGCTAATCGAGATAAACAATAACAGAATGTTCTTATTACTCAGTTCCTTATAAATAGAAGGGACTAAAGAAATGCTTTATTCTAAAGTTATAGTCAAATGTTTTAAAAGCTGTCGTTATGCGATTTTCATTGCAAATCGCTTCTTTGTTTGGCCAGGAATAGAGCAAACGAAAAACGGTCATATCCTGTTTGAGAAAAGTGTAAGTAATTTACAATCGAAACAATTAAAAAGGAATATCTTGGAACTACAAGAAAAACGTAAAGGACATAAATGGTGTGTTTTGACGAGGTCTGCATTTTTGTGTAGTAAGTTTTTGTCTATGTCTTACGGTTTAGCAGTTACGCAAAATTCGGCAAAATTCATCCAGAATGAAGAGGTCTTCAGAGACTATTCCCAGATAATTCAGGATATACAGTTTATTTGGGATGTAAATAGCTTTAATATAGGGCATTTTATCAAAATCGTTAGAGCCATCTTTTAGAAAATCAAAAATTTCGAAAAATGGTATTTAGCGTCATTTCGTTTTTGAGCTATTACACACACACACGCGCGCGCGCGCGCGCGCGCGGACCTTTCTCTAAAAATGTTTTTTTCTGACTCTGGGGACCCCAAAACATATATTTCCGGTGAAATCTCGACTTTGAATTTTTTGGGTGGAATACAGTACTTCTCTATCCCTATGTACATTGTACATACGGGGCTAGAGAAAGTAAAAATCTGATGTGTTCCATTCCCATAACTTTCTCCAGCAGCTCCAAATACAAAATTTTCTTACAAAGGTTATTTTTACTCTCTCTCTCTCTCTCTCTCTCTCTCTCTCTACACGTACAATGTACATAGTGTATGTAGAAGCTATAGTATTCCACCCAAAAATTTATACCGAGAGATTTCTGCGAAATACATGTTTTGGGGTCCCCTAAATAAAATAAATTTTAGCAAAAATGTCCGCGCGTGCGTGGGTGTGTGTCTGTGGGCAGCATAGCTCAAAAAACCAAACTTCATATTCAAATTCAGTATCTTCCAAGAATGCAACACGAAGTATTTCAATAAAGTCCCCCACCCCAACTATCATTTACATGGGGGGGGGGGAAATGGAAAATTTGATTTTCTCAAAAATGGCTCTAACGATTTTGACTTATTTGTCTTGTTTTTAAGATATTAACATGATATTTTTATTTAAGATATGTTTAGAATATTTGGTTCCTTTTCTAAATAAATACCTGCATTCTAAAACAATTCCCATGTATGTGCCACGCCTCAAAATAAAGAAACGAAAAGGATATTGACTTTGTTCTGAACATTTTTACAATATCGAAATCTAAATCGTAAAAATATGAAGAAGTTTGCGATTAAAACTATGTATTTAAAATTAAATTAAATCAATTTAAAATTATTTTCGTTTCATTTCATAAATCACAAATTTAAAGTCTAAATAATTTTTTGTCTGATGATTCAGAAATTAAGATTTTCCAAAAGTTTTCAAAAGTATTCCTTTTAAATAATCATTATTATTTAATAGTATTGTAATTTTATTTTTTGTTGTTGTGATTACTAAATACAATTTCTCAAAGCAAAAGGAGGGCTGAACTATTTACTTTCTCTACACGTACTATGTACATAGTGTATAGAGAAGATATTGCATTCCACCCAGAAGTTCAATACCGAGATTTCACCAGAAATACATATTTTAAGGTCCCCTGTAACCAAAAAAAAAAAGATTTTCAGGAAAAGATTTGCGCGCGCTTGTGTGTGTGTGTGTGTGTGTCTTCGAACACGATAACTCAAACGAAAAGTCTGTAAAATACCAAACTTTGTATTTCAGTTATCTTCCAGGGATGTGAGAATTTGACAAAAATCCTCCCACCCCAAACTACTCTTTACATGGAAAAAGTTTCGAAATTTTTGATTTTCTCAAAAATTGGCTGTGACGATTCTGATTAAAATGTTAAAGATATTTATGTGTCAAATAAAATGTATATCTTGAACTTTCTGAGAATACCTCTTTATTCTGAATATATGTTACTGAATTTTGCGCAACTGGTAAACCGTAAGAATTAGACAGAAACTTAATACACAAAAAATGCAGATAACGTTAAAACACACAATTTATGTCATATACTTTTTTTTTCTTCTTCTTTCGTGGAATCGAGCATTTCTGAGCTATTCCTTGTTAATTGTTTCAGATTTTCTCACACGAAAAGTTGTAAACTCCTGGTCTTGCATAGAAGCGGATCCCAACCACATTGCAACTAAATTTTAAGAGATTTGACATTCGTTTTAGCCTAGTGTATTCCCTTGCTTTCCTTCTATTTACAAGGAAGAAAATAATTGAGTAAATTTCTGTTAGTGTTTATCTCGATTATCATAAAGTAGAGAGAAGAATATGTTTTTTAGCATTAATTTGTTGCAGTAATGTAGAGAAAGTCACGTGAATGTAACGATTTTTTTACCCTCTCTATACGTACTATGTACATAGTGTATAGGGAAGGTGAGTTCCTTTGTTTGTATGGGTAGGAGTTAACAAATTCCTGTATGAGAAAAGTATGTTTTTCAAAGCTTAAACCAAAAACAAGGAGTATCTCAAAAACGAGCGACTCCAAGAAAAAAATGTATATAACATAAATTGTGTGCTTTAACGTGCTCCACATTTTTTGTTTTAAGTTTTCCTCCATTTCTTACGGTTAAGTAGTTCTGCAAAATTCTGTAAAATCCATCCAGAATAAATTAGTCTTCAAGCCTATTCCCGGTACATTCTAGATATACATTTTATTTATCAGGTAAATATCTTTAATATACGATATTTTAATCAAAATCGTTGGTGCCATTTTTAAGAAAATCAAAATTTTCGAAAAAAGTTCCATGACAAGGGTAGTTTGGGGTGGGGAATTTTTTTGAAAAACTTCGTTTCGCATCCTTGGACGATACCAAACTTAAATACCAAGTTGGTATTTAACGGTCTTTTCGTTTTTGAGCTATGCTACACACAGGCACACACTGGACATTTTTCTAAAAAATGCTTTCTTTTTTCTTTCTTTCTCTCTCTCTCTCTTTTTTTTTTTTTTTTTTTTTTTTTTTTTTTTTTTTTTTTTTTGATTCCGTGGGTCTCAAAACATATAGTTCCGGTGAAATCTCGGTATGGAATTGTTGGGTGCAATACAATACCTTCTCTATACACTTGTATAAAGTATGTATAGAGAAAGTAAAAATCATTTTAGAGAAATGTGTGTGTATGTTTGTGTGAGTGTGTGTCTTATTTAAGATGCGACACGAAGATTTTCAAGAAAATCCCTCAGCCACAACTACCTTTTCGAAAATCTTGTGATTTTCTCAAAAATGGTTAAGGATTTTGATTATACTCGCTTTATGTTTAGCTTATTTACATGTTGAATTACATGGGAATAGCATCTGAAGACTTCTTTGTTCTGGAAGTGTTTTTTTTTTTTTTAATTTTTTTTATTTTATTTTGCATTGGTAGTAAAACGTAAGAGATGGGCAATTTTTTTCCACAAAAATGTAGAACTCCTTAAAACATACAATTTATGTAATATACATTTTTTTCCTTGGAGTTACTCGTTTTTAAGATATTCCTTGTTACTGGTTTCTGTTTTAAAATACCTAAACTTTCCTCATTCAGGAACTTGTCAACTCCTGGCTACGCAAAGAAACGGATGTCAATCCCATAGCAACCGCATTTTAAAACTTGTGACTGTCGGTATAGCCTAGCGCATTCCCTTATTTCCCTTCTACTTAAAATGAACTAAGTAATAAGACCGTTTCTGCTAATGTTTATCTCGTTTAGCATGAAGTAGATATTACTCGTTTTTAAGATATTCCTTGTTACTGGTTTCTGTTTTAAAATACCTAAACTTTACTCATTCAGGAACTTGTCAACTCCTGGCTACGCAAAGAAACGGATGTCAATCCCATAGCAACCGCATTTTAAAACTTGTGACTGTCGGTATAGCCTAGCGCATTCCCTTATTTCCCTTCTACTTAAAATGAACTAAGTAATAAGACCGTTTCTGCTAATGTTTATCTCGTTTAGCATGAAGTAGATAGAACAACAAGCTTATTAACAATAATTTGTTACAATTATGAAGAGAAAGCCATGTGAATGGAACACATCAGATTTGTTGTTCTCTGATAATTGCTTGTTTATGAAATGCAATAAGGTGCATCTATATTTGAAGTAACCGGTTATGAACAGAACTCTATGAGGTACTTTAATAATGCTATGCTAATGCTGTAGGTGCGCTGCAGCTAATATGAAAAGGAACACACAAAAACCATGTTTATAACTTGTTATGTATTCAACATTGCATGCGAAGTGCTTGAACATCTTTTTTTCTGCATTCAGTCATGAACTAGTTTGGGTTGCAGTCATCTCTCGTTGTCTGGTTCCTTCCTCAAAACAAGCTCGTCGCTTGTGTGCTTTCTGGAGGCACCAGATGCGCATTTTACAGGACACTAAATTCTTAAAATATTTGGCAAAGATCCACGTGGTGTTTGTTTAGCAGCCAGATGTTTCTTTACCTGTGTGCCACCAGATCATCCCAGGTTTTTAATAGGAGATATTCGGATGTGTTTGATTTAAAATAGTCAGTCCTGTATTAATTAAATCAACAAACGGAACATGCGTCGGTCTGATATAATTGCAGCTTTATGAAGTCCAATTGTAGTCGCAGAGATCTCTATGTGCCCATTATCATTTAGTTTTCGTAATTATTCTCTCATAAGTTCATTTTTTGTATCCATTTCCTATTAATCAGATAAATGTTGGTAAAAATTGCTTCAGAACCTTTGTAATATTGTGACTTAATTTATTTTTATACTTAATTCAGCTTTTAACGTCACTTCACTTTTATTTTCTTTGGCGGAGCGGTGTAATAACGCGCGAATCTGCTTCTTCCATCTAGTCGCTCACTAAATGTTGAACACAGGACCTGACTTCTCGCGTAAAGACGCTATCCCACGCTCGTAGATCACACTGAATAACTTACACTTTACGAGCATCAGCAGCTTATTAATTTACGCCTATATTGAGAACGCTTGCCGATATGTAGTTGGAGGAGTTTCGAGAGAGGCAGTGAAAATAAACTACCACTTTATATCTCCAACCCGTCGGCTAGCGCTGAAGGACACCCCCATTCATGCGGCAAGTACGGCTCACGGTAGCTGCGTCACAATATTCTTTGCAGAATTCAAGATCGAGCTGACTTTTCAGTTGCTGTCCTGGGTTCGATTCCCGGCTGTGGCAGGGAATTTTTCTTTAACCAACATTATTCCCTATCCCCCACAGTCTGGAAGTATGTATGTGAAAGTGAATGTGCGTGTGTTTGAGGAGAATAAAACGATTTAAACCCAAAGTATCCAAACTATAGACAAGTTGTTTCTAATGCAAAGCCCCCGATATGACCTTAGATGTTAAAGATGACCTTAGATGAAACAATTTAAAAAAATCAAGAGAAACAAAAGAATGCCAGTTGAAATTGAATTGCGTAAAATACTAGAAAATATACAAATAGAAGCAGCGAATATCTGAAATAGCTCAATATATAAAAGCAAATTCATTCCACACAGCTTTTACTTTTAACGAAGTTTATTTTGTTCTCCAGAAAATGTTTACTGTCATCGTTTCCCGGTAATACACAATTTAAGAACTCAGAAACTCAATAATACGAGTAGGTACATTTTATTTGTCGTGTGTTGTAACTATCCAAAGCACAGGAATTTAAATCAAAATTGTTAGACCCATTTTGAGAAACTTTTCTACGTTAAGATAGTTTAAGAGTTGAAATGAAAGTATTTTCTTGAAAATCTTTGCTGGCATCTTTAAACAGCGTGTGGCTAAAGTATGAAATTTTGGTTTGTCCTACTTTTTCTTTTTGAGATATGTGCGCGCGCACATAAACACACACATACATATGTCACTTTTTGCGGGGCATTCAATTTACGCCAAGACAGTATTGCGTAAAAATCCAAACCGAATTTTTAGTAATGTGCGTTGTTTCCTCTTCCTGCTCTAGGTAAACAATAAAATAAAATAATAAAAAATAAGTACACTTCAGAAACTATAATCTATTCATATTATATATTTTCAGAGAGCTAAGCTTTTAAAATATTACTATTTGGTTTTAAAAGAATAGTGACTGTCTTTTGATAAATTAAACCATAAAGTAAATGAACGTTATGCATTAACAGTCCATATATACGAAGCTGCTGTTTCAAACGTCGAAGACATCAACAAACAACATATTTACACATATGTGCAAAATAATGAAAATCATGTATTCTACCCTCTGGTGACAATAAAAATACATAAACAACGGGGGCCTATATCAAATGCTAGAGATTTTCTTTGGTTTGACATGGCTTGAGATAGATACCTAGCGTAGTGGAACTCTTGAACAAGAAGAATTCGCTACACATCTTATTAATATTGACTGATTCTAAATAATAAAATAAACAGACTCTTGAATCTTTGGGTTGCAAATGAAGTGCTTTCAAACTCTAGTTTATTTGTCCATATTCATTCGCCCAACTGTCACCTGTCTCAGTGTACTGATGTCGGAGGCATGTAAAATGTGTAAACGGTACTATAACACCTATTCTAACAGAAACATGCAATAGTTTCGAAGAGTTGCCAGTGGGGATTGCAAATAGCAATCTATTTCGAAAACTATTTAGTAGCGCGTCACTGTTTATTGAGACTTCTTGTTGGTATGTGTTCCAATATTTCATCTTCAATATGGTGATGGCTGGTGAACTTGTAGTGGCTGCTGGAGGTGATGCGGCGTTGACTGGGCTTGAGTGTGGTGGTCGGCCGAAGCCATCTCTTTTATTCCGAATACACACAAAAACTATATTTGCAAAGTTACTAAAGATTGAAAAACGGTATAAAGTAATCGCAATAATAAAAGCATAGACCTTTTGGAAATATGCAATCACGAAGTCCAACGTGATTGCAAAATAAGACTGCCAGTGTACTCTGAGTAATTTTGTGTGGGTTATGTGTTATTAACATGGGCACAATTTATTTGATAATAGGTATAATACATTCCCTGTACCACGATGGGCTCTTGTTAACAGGATTTTTGTTTTATCAAAGTATTTACGGTGCTTGATATGTGGTCATTTCCCCAGCCAATCAAGCAGTGTCACGAGGACGAGGGTTAATGGAGGTTAACAAAGTTTATTATAGTCCTTATTAGGTGAATTTACTTGGGCCATATGTATTTGCTTGACCCCTTTGACGAAAAACAGTTTAGGATCAGTGAGCGCTTGGCACTTATCGGAAGAAATGTCAAGTTGCATTAAGACTTCTTATTTTCAATATTTGATTCAAAATTAAAACAATCCAACAACTGGGACATATCCATTGCAAATATGATTACTCCTTCCAACCATACCCAGTAGGTACATGAATAATTGTATCGTATGTGGATTCGTGGTTTTGCTTGATCTGGCGTCTCATTCATGGCGAAAGTTGCTTTATGCATTTTCCTGTCGTTGAGAGGATTGATTGAGAGCGACAGCTTCTGGGGTGGTGTTGTTTTTCACACAACCCGTATGCAGAAAAGAATTGGAAAGGTAGGGACCGACTGTAAAATGCAATACCATTGCCATCATTTGAACCGCGGGTCTCCCGGTCTCCGTTTGGTTGCTCTAACCACTGAGCTACCGTGGCAAATGCCAACACAATTCCCCTGACTCGCATGTTTTACGGTAAACCGAAAGGAGATCTCAAATTATATAACATGACATACCCCAATGTCGGTTTACAATGCGACTTCAAGACCCCGGCTTCACAGTTTAACCAATTATTAGGTCAAATTAAACATTTTCTGACAAAGGTCCACGCACACTTGAACAACACGAGGTAACAGAATATTTCGAAAACGGCTAATGCTGCGGGAAAAAAGAGGTGTATTTATCGAGCTCTATATTTTGTCCGTAGAAAATTCTGTTTACCTCTTTTGGTATCCCAGTTATAAATAGCATACAAAATGCAACCGGAATGAAGAGGTATTCACATAAAATTCTCAGTCTCTAAAGCACATAATATCTTAAAGCAAATGTGTGTTTTTTTTTGTTTTTTTTTGAGAAAATAAAAAAAAACTGCATACAATGTTTTCATGTAAAGTGCACTTGCCATGTGGGAAAGCTCGTGAAAGTCTACATAACCTTGAGGAGTATCGCGAAGTTTGATAAAGCGATACACACAGTACATAAAACATTCAACCGAAATAAAACGGGTGTTGAAGGCAGCTCTAAGGGCATCTGCCCGTCTTAACCGAACTGCAAGCGAATATTTACGCACGTACAAGCTAATAAATACTTCAACATACCAATGACTTCAAAGGCGAGACGGCGGGTACCGTCAGGAAGAGATTTTTCCGAAATGCTGTTCCGAAAAAATGAATACCAAATAATTTTGAGAGCTACGTAAGTACCTACTTTTGGATTATTTCGTTCCTGTTACAGTGGATATCGCAGTTCATTGGGCACTCGCTTTCTTTTCCCAAATATTCGGATTCGATCCTGACTTGGGAAATGACATTTAATTGTCCTTAAATGGACATCCAAATGCTAGTAGAATAGCGTATAATAGGATTCCAGAGGGCATTTGTCACGCTTGCTAACGCTAATAAGTAAGTGAAAGTTACTAGCAGCTTTAAATTAACAATTACTGTTATCGTTCTTTCATCATTAGAAAGTTTTTGTCGGGTGCTGGGATAATAAGGTACTGAAACATGAATAATTTCAGCGTATTAAAGCTACCTACCAAGAGAGCATAGACTTTAGGGAATACGTTCTCAGTCGACCGAGCGAGCTAGCGCCGCAATAACGTGTGCTAACGAGGGCGACTTGCTTTCGGGAGGTGATGGTTTTGATCCCCGGTGGCGTTCACTCTGACCCATGAATTTTTCGTTTACTCATTTCCATGATTTCCCCTTCATTCGTTGTCATCTTTCAGGTATGCTTTCAGGTTCGTGGTGTATCGCGGTACCGGCAGAGGGCGTGGATGCATGCTGAGTACAAAGATAACTCCCGGTGGACGCTAGAGGGCTGCTGGGTCGACTGGTCTCTTGACGCCCCCTCTGGTGGTTCCAGCAATGGGGTAGATCATCGGGCTTGGAAATGCTAGGGACTTCCGCGCGTCTCTTTGGGCTGGCTACGGTCAGTGGCTTCCTGTGGTTCCGTAATTTCATCCCTTTCTCTTGGGGAATGTTAGTCGCAATTGATCTGTGCAGGTCGCTCTCCTTGTTTACCCTTTATGTTCTCGTCCGCAGTTGCTATTGCATTCCTTTTTCTGGCCTTGCAGCACATGACATTTGTTTTGCTTACATGGTATTGCTGGACGACGACTTCTTCGAGAATCCATTACTTGCTAATCGATTACAAGTACAGCATTGCAGCGTCTATAACTGAAGAAAGAGTAATCCCGTGCTTCTTGTATTAATGCTCATAATTAATTTATTTTAAGATCTCATTACTGAGCGTTTATAACTAATATTGATTTCTATAATTACTGGTCGCCATGCAGTTGCACTCGACCACAGCAGAGCCATTGTCAGAATTCCAATTTAATGAAGAGTATAATTTAAATGTTTGATGTGCTCTTGGAGACCCAGGACTTGCACTCCATCTCAGTTAACAAGTTCTCAGCACTGTTTGCTTTCGGCCTTGGGGAGGCAGTTGAACATTTTAGAATTTTACAACCCGATGGGAAGCGCAAGAAAGGATAAAAACTCACGAGAGCTATTCAGCACCGATGGGGTTAAAATTAAGCTACTGCAAACAGAAAATCGTTACTTATTGTTTTAACTGAATTATACTTCCATTGTCTTTTTATTCCCCTCTTACTGCTTTACTGCAGATTGCTTTATTCTTGATAGCGTTCTTTCTTCTCCCCTATGTGAGTCTTATCTCTTGCCCCATTTTCATGATTTCTTTCTCGTGCACAAATTTCGTTCCTCTCTTCCAAGCAGCAAGATGGAAGGCAAATACGCTTGTACAAATTTCTAAAGTAATTATATGACATTTTAAATGCTATTTCTTGTTTTTGTTTAATTTCTGTATTCGTTCTTGTTTTTCTTTCATTTCTCTAGCTCCCTTTAATTGCCATGGTCATATCGGGGACTGAAGTTTTTGAGACGTTTTCATTCTTTGACCCTTTAGGTTAGATTACTGAAGATTTTTGTGGTTATGGTCATATCGGGAGACTGAAGCTTTTGAGGTCTTTGAACTTCTAGGCTAAGTTACTGGAGGTTTTCGTCGCCTTTAACACATTTGCACACGTACCTACATTCACTCTCACATTCATTCCAGACTCTATTCGAGGGTAGGTAATGATCCTAATTAAAGAAAAATGCATTTCGGTTGAGAAGTCGCCTTGCTGACCATTTGACCACTATTATGAAAAGGATTTGGAATGTAAATACATTTAACGCACACCCAAATTAGTTGATCTGTTGCTTAGCCCTATCCGCAAATAAGAAATACCTCCTTGTGATAAATGGAGTTTCTGCACATGCAGTTTGGAATACATTGGAAATGAAGTTGTTTTACCAAGCCACCATCACGTTTAAGATTGAATATTTGGGTTTAAGAAGGGCAGCAGAAAAGCAGAAACGTGTTTTCTCTGTTACATTATTTGAGAAAGTCCTTGGATTTGTCTATAAATGTTTAGCAACCCTGCTAAAAGAAGTTGCCCTTTTTAATTGGCGAAGAAAACAGACTGTTTAACCAGTTAGTATTAATGAGCACAATAATTACATTCAGCGATACCTAATCTGAAGTTTTTGAGCCTAGACATTTTGTATAAAATTGGCCTTGTCCTGTTTATCTTCGTTTCGCTGAACAATTGGTAAATCTTCGTAAGACTTTGATTTTTAACATGTTGGGCTTAAATTATTTGATTGGGTTTGATATTCTGGAACGCAACATGTAGCGTTTTACTAAACCTTTTATTTCAGAAGAAGTGGAAATAAATTCAATCAGAAAAGTAAAAACGCCACCCATTACGTGCAAACCAAGACATTTACAACAGATTATGAACATGTTTTATAGAATTCGGCTTTCTGGAACGCTGTATATGCCATAAATGAACTATAGATGACATATTTTAAAAGAGACATGGATGTCAATAATTACTTTGAAACTTCTATTCTGCTCTTATCTTGCATAGTTTGTAGAAAAACGCCTTAAAATGCAGATACGTGGGCAAAATAGGGCAAGTGGATGGCAAAAATCGTACTAGAGGGTAACGTTACGCCTGCCGCAGAGCAGAATGCCCGCTGTGTCTCCGATGGCGTTGCGAATTGCTTACTGTATTGTGGGAACAGTATTAATTTTGCTAGTGGTGTATAGTTATCGTTGTATCGTCCAAGTATTTTCAACAAAATATTTAATAAAATCAAGTAAAACCGAAGCACGCTTTAATTTTAAATGAAGCAATACAAAAAAATAAATGTTTAACCTATAGGTACGTTCACTCATTTTGTACATAAATTAAAAAAAAAAAAAAATAGCCACTATACTTCATCAGATAGAAAGAAGTAGGTAGTTTTCGTTGAAAACGAAATACATATATATTCTTCAAGAATTGAATGAAATGCAATAAAGCAAAGTAAATTGTTTTATTTAAGCATTTAACAAATGAGACTAACAACTAAACCAATCTATGTTTATATAAACGCCGTATAAATTGATATAAAACGGGCTGTGATCTTCATATAGAACACAGGGCCGTTTTTATTTCTTTATGTAGAACTCGTGATTGTGGGCGAGACATAAATCTGTATCAGGTGTGTGTAAGCGATTAGTTATTTAGCCGCTGTTGGTTCAGCATTGTAACTTCGACTTAAATTGTAATTGTACAAAACAAAAATATCAAATAGGTTAAATAAAGCACTTAAGGAAGAAAGTGAAAGAGGCTGACACATGTTATGCCCCTTCCATCTGTATAAACAAAACGCATGTAATTCTTCTTTAAGTTTCTAGGTAAATCATCCACATGTCGCAAATAAGTTGTATCTTAAAAGGTTTTGGACCAGCTGTAAATAACACCTTTGAGCCTAAACGTAAGAATAGAAAGCTACACATGTAGCCCAGGTTCTGCGGTTCAAATTTCGCCAGAATCATCTTCCTTGAGGAGTTTTTCCTCATAATTTGCAAATATGGAGTGGTATTATAAGCTAGGCCTACAAGGTTTCCATTACACATTTCTTTTCGCAATTATTTCATGTATGTTCACCGCCTGTGGTGCGGTATATGATAAGAACGGGCGTATAAACACTACTAAAACTAAATACACTTTTACGTCTCCGGTTGTATGGATGAAATAATTCTTGGACTGCGGTAGACGTGGATTGAACTGTTAAGCATTTGTGAAAGCGCATTTCAAGTTCAACTGAGATTTTACTGGTGCAAAATTAAAAGCAGATATTGCGAAAAGCCTAGGAATTTGCGATATTAATGCGAACCGTTCCACTTCCAGCATTGAAAGTTTAACTTTTTTTTTTTTTTTTTTTTGAGAACATATGCCAAAGCATTTGAGATTTGGTTCAGATTGGTTGTTAAATTATAAGTATTTGACATTTATTATTATTATTATTATTATTATTATTATTATTAATAATAATAATAATTTAAGACTTGTATTATTTTCCAAATTATTACATTAAATTTTATTTCCACCACAACTTAGAACTTAACGCACGCCATTTACGATTTTGTTCACTCTCCGCCAATCGATAATTTAAAAGATTATCGATCGGTTGCACTTTGTTTCTCCGTAACGTTCTGCTAGAAGCATTTTTACTTTCTCCACTTAGTACACAGTACATAGGTACAGAAAGATGCGAGCCGATTTTTTTTAAAATGACTCAACGATTTTCATTAAAATATCGTATACTAAAGATACTTACAAAACAAATAAAATATAATTATAGAGTTTTCTGGGAATAGCCTCTGAAGTCCTTTTCATCTGCCATTACATAACTGGCAAACCGTAAGATATATATAAAAAGTTACTGCACAAAACATGTAGATCTCGTTAAAACACACAATGTATGTCATGTTCATTTTTTTCTTTGTAAAGCTAACCATTTTAGATATATTCCCTGCTACTGTTATTTAATGTTGAAGTACTACTCGTTTCTCAAACGGGAAGCTCTCATCCGTTACATCTCTTTTGTTTTATTCCTGGCCAAGGAAAGAGAACCGCATTTCAATGAAAATCGCATGCGACAGGTTTTAAAAGATTTAACTATCCCTTTAGCCCTGTGTATTCCCTATTTCCCTATTTCCCTTCTACTTACAAGGATGCAAGTAATACGGCTGTTTCTGCTAATATTTATCGTGTGATTAACACGACGAAGATAAAAGAATAATCCTTTGTAAGAAAAGTTTCTTTGCAGAACAGGTAGGGAAAGTCATGTGAATTTATCACATCAGATTTTTTTTTTTTTTTTTTTTTCCATCGGTTTAACAATTATCTTTGTATTATTATTCATGTTGCTATAACGTGAGATAACAGTCCGTGTAGTTTTACTTTCTACTCCAGCAATTTTAGTGTGGCATCCTACAGTGTAATCTGTGTGGGGTAAAATGTAATTCTCCCCGCTCTGCCCTTTACAGTCATCCAGTTCCCTCGCTCCCACGCCGGGTCATATACCACAGCAATGAAAATGATAAGACACGGACAGCAACACAATTACGCTCTAGGTAGTACCAAAAGAATTACATTCCACCGTACATATTTATGGCCTTGTTCCGAGCACAAGTAATAGCCCTAGAGACGGATTGTTGTCATTACGTGCACAAGGGGTCATACATTCATAGCAGTATCGCTCGGGGAAAGAACAATATCAATAATAGATTATCATCATCATAATGTTGCTGTTACATTTGCTCCATTATAGAAGCTTACTGGATAAACCTTCCTGTTACATAAAGCGAAATAAACGATCGGAGCACCGAGTGTAGCTCAAGACTGTCCAATAATTGTTTGAGGTTGGATTCTCTTTTGTCATAGCATAAATTACTACAGAATAAACTCCTATCCAGTCTTTGCAGAAGATTTCTTTCATCTTGTATTTAGTTTTTCTTTCCTTTTCTTCATTCTTCTGAAACACCACTTCTTGTTGTCAACCATGAGACATCCTTTTCTTTTCGCTCTCTTCCGTTTGAGGTACATTGAATAAAACTCATTTCATTTTCTCTACCCAATATCATTTATATTTCTCTCTCTCTCTCTCTCTCTCTCTCTCTCTCTCTCTCTCTCTCTTTTACAGTCTATTCTTTCAAAAGGTGCAATTTAACGAGATCTGAATTTTTTATTTGGTAAGTTTTTTCTATGTCTTAGGATAGAAATCATTTATAATGAAGAAGACTTCACAGACTATTCCCAGAAAATTTCAAAATATACGTTTTATCATGCAAATATCTAAAGCATATGATATTTTAATTATAAGGTATGAAGCCATTTTAAAAAAAAATTAGAAAATCCGTGGGAGTAAAGTATAGTTTGGGGGGAATTTTCTTAACAATCTTCGTGTCGCACACTTGGAAGGTACAGAAATTAAATAGTTTGGTGTTTAACAAACTTTTTTCTTGAATTATGCTATTCTCATACACACACATATACATGTGCGAATCTTTATCTAAAAATACATATTTAATAAGGAGTATCAAAGGGTGTGTTCCCGGTGCAGCAATTTTTTTTAGTGGAATTTCTGTTCTTACGCTTACTGTGTAAGCTTTGAAGAGGTAACAATATAACTCATTTCATTGAGCTACTGCCGTTAAGAGACGCTTGTGGTTTACAATTATACATATCTGCTATCTGCTTTCAAATTCCATTACTCACAGGTATCGTGTTTATATTTATATATATATAGGTTTTCCTCAATCGCCAGGTTGTACCAGCCTTATATTTCAAGACCACGACAAAAAACAAAAGTAGACGTTGAAAGTAAGCTGCTCGTCTAAAGTTAATTTAAGTCAGAACCAAGAAACATTACACATTAATATTCTTGTAAGCAAAATTCTAATATATTGCTTTAAAATTAGTGTAAATCCTCCTATACCATTCTTAATATAAAATTCTGAAATTAATTCAGATACCCCTTCACCGAAAACAAATGGACTCCGAAAGGTAAGGTTCAGTACGACATGTCCAACCTCGTATTAACACCAAAAAGATATGCCTTGAGTGCCCACAATTCTTAAGGTCCATATTCGAATTAAATCTATACCGACAACACAGATAAAAAAAACTTGATGTGTACCATTCACATGACTTTCTCCATATCTCTGCAACAAATAATTCTTAAAAAGCTTATACTTCTATTTACTTTATGCTAATCAGAAAAAACTTAGCAGAAATAGTCTAATTACTCACTTTATTGTAAGTAGAAGCGAAATAAAGGACAACCGTAGGTTAAAGTGATAGTCAGAAGCTGGTTGCTATGTCAATGAAGTTCCTTTGTTTATATGGATAGGAGTTGACAAGTTCCTGTATGAGAAAAGTATACGTTTTTCATAGCAGAAACCAAAAATAAGGAATGTCTCAAAAACGACAAACTCCACGAAAAAAATGTATATAACATAAATTGTGTGTTTTAATGTGCTCTACATTTTTTGTGTTGTAAGTTTTTGTCCATCTCTTACGGTTAAGCAGTTATTCAAAATTTAGTAAAATTCATCCAGAATAAACTACTCTTCAGCGGCTATTCCCAGAAAATTCAAGATATACATTTCATTTGTCACGTAAATATCTTTAATATCCGAAATTTTAATCAAAATCGTTAGAGCCATTTTTGAGAAAATCAAAATTTTCGAAAAAAGTTCCATGTAAAGGGTAGTTGGGGGTGGGGGGATTTTTCTGAAAATCTTCGTGTCGCATCCCTGGAAGATACTAAACTTGAGTACCAAGTTTGGTATTTTACCGACTTTTCGTTTTTGAGTTATCGTGTTCACAGACACACACACACACACACACACACACACACACACACACACACCACACACACACACGGACCTTTATGTGAAAATGCTTTTTTTGGATATTGGGGACCCTAAAACATATATTTCCGGTGAAATCTCGGTATCGAATTTTTGGTGGAGTGCAATACTTTCTCTATACACTATGTACATAGTGCGTATGGAGAAAGTAAAAACTGTGCCAAAAATTCACACAAGCATAACAAAGATCATGTAGATATAACCTCTCAGTTAAAATGAAGAAAAGGCAATCTAGAAAACAAGTCACATCCTTGATGTCTCCATTTCATAATTTGTGAACAATGTAATTGTCATCACTGATGACTAATCAGCAAGAATTTACGCCAAACTTAGCTAATTGTTCCCCGCGGCCTACGTCAGATTTTGCATCGTTATCTACATGTACCGATGTATTCATCTGCAAGATGCACAGTGAAGCGAGGGACTAATAATGTCTTGCTGCACGAAGCAAGTTAGAGGAATTTGCAACGTAGACTCGAAATCTTGCTTCACGAAATATCATTTATACCAATCCTTGATAACGAAAGCGAATTGGGAGCAAAAACAATGAAAGTCGTAGATCTGGTACGCCGATAGTTCAACAAGGATTTTCTCCCTGCCACCCAAATAGTTTGGCCTATAGCACGCTCGCTTTCGGTGGCAGGTAAAGTAATTCCATGTCGTAAATCTTCATTGCACACACCTGGCTCGTAAACCTGCTATTGAAGGATTGCCACTTCCGTACGTTTTATAAGGAAGGGAAGTTCAATGCATATGCGAGACTCGTGTCCCATTTTATTTGCAGCTCGTAAAAAGGAAAGCAAACGGTGCATGTTATCAAGGGTTGACGTTTTCACACTAAATGCTGTCTTCAGATCAAATTCTAATATCATTTCTTTGGTTATGGAAATACGAAAATAAAAGTTCTAAATCTTGCAGTTTTTATGTACCTAATTCCTTTTAAAATTGAATGCCACACTGATTTTGCTTCAATTATTTGAAATTTTATGCAAATATGTCTAATATTCCGAGAAAGAAAATTCCCGCTATTTTTTAATTTGTACACCAACACTGTTAATGCAACAGTCGCAAACTTTAGATTCTAACGACAGTAAAAAATTCTGATGTGTTCCATTCACATGACTTTCACTACATCTCTGTAACAAATTTTGTTAAAAAGTTATTCTTCTACTTCATGATAATCGAGATAAACATTAGCAGAAATTGTCCTTATTAGTATGTTCCATTCACATCGTTCCCTATAGCTGTTCGGTAAACAAACCTTTTATTCAAAACATTAATCTGTTATTTAAATCAGGCTAATCAAAGCAGAATTAGTCTTATTACTAGCTTCGAAATAGAAGGGAAGGGAAATAAGAAAATGCACGGGCTGAAGAGATAGTCTCGACCTTTAGAAGCTGGTCATTATGAGAAACAATTGAAATTCCAGTCTCTTTGCTTGCTAGATATAACAAACGAGAAAAAAGATCTCTTCCCGTTTGAGAAAAGTTGTGGCTAAAATTGAAAAAACAAAAAACAAAAAAAAACGAAAAAAAAAAGTATGACAAATTGTGTGTTTTAATGAGATCTACATGTTTTGTATAGCAAGTTTTTGTATATCTGTTACGGTTTGCCAGTTGTACAAAAGTCGTCCAGAATAAAGCGGTCTTTAGAGGCTATTCCCAGAATATTCAACATATACATTTCGTTTGCCATAAAAATTCATAAATATAAGGTATTTTAATCAAAATCGTTAGAGCCATTTTTGAGAAAATCAAACATTTCAGAAAAATGTTCCATGTAAAGGATAGTTTTAGAGAGGGGAGGTTTGTTGAACATCTTCATGTCACATCCTTGGAAGATACCAAACGCAGAAGACCTAACGTTGTATCGAATAAAGAAGACATAAAAAAAATCTTTGTGTTCCATTAACATGAATTTCTCTATCTGTTCTGCAAACGTTATTTTATCTACATCATGGTATTCGAGATAAACATTCGCAGAAATGGTCCTATTACTTGTTTTGTTATAGTAAGTACAATGGAAATAAGGGAATACACTAGGCTAAAGGATAGTCAAAACTTTTAAGGTCACTAGTGATACAAATGAAATTTTGTTCCCTTTACATGACGAGGAATAAAATGAATGACGATTCTTTTTTAAAGAAAACTAACTGTTTTAACACTGAAACAAATAATAACGAATATTTCAGAAATGGTGTATTTAAAAAAAAAAAAAAAGCAAACAAACTATGTGGTTTAACGATATCTATATTTTTTGTGCAGTAAGTTTTTACTATCCCTTACTATTTACTAGTTATGTAAAAGTCATCTAAAATGAAGACTTCAGAGGCTATTTCCAGAAAATTCAAACTATATATTTTATTGGCTTAAAATATTTTAAATATATATTTTCATCAAATTCGTTAGAGCCGCTTTTGAGAAAATCAAAATGTTGTAAAATTGTTCCATGCAAACGGTAATATGTATTCGTGTCGCATCCTGGAAGATGTTGAACTTAACATATTAAGTTTGACATTTAACCGACCTTTTGTTTTTTAAGTTTGCTGTTCACGCACACGCGCGCGCGCGCGCACGCCTTTTTCTAAAAATGTTTTTATTTTTATTCAGTGGACCTCAAAACTTTTATTTCCAGTGAAAGCTCGTATTTATGGGTGCAATACAATCCCTTCTCTGTCTACTATGACGTGGTAAAGAAAGTAAATATAAAATAAATAAAATATAACTTAAGCGGTGCGGAACTGTTAACTATCCGCATTCAGCTTTAGACAACAGGAATTTCTGAACAACACAAATTAAGAATGGATATATGCGCTTGGCACTGTAAAAACTGTGCATATCCCTGTCACGGTGGTGAGTTTCTTGGAAACTAAGCCTTGTGTAAGCGTAATGTGTTAAAATAACGTTCGGCACCGAAAGCATCAACTATAGCACCGTTTTTGCGTCCGAAGCTCTCAAGCGCGACGAAGTCATCATGTTTGATCTAGTTCCCATCTACGCAAAACTCGGCGATACCCCGATCCCGTTGCGCTCCACAAAAACTATTGCAGGTTTGCGTTTTTTCGCCAGAGGGAAGTATTTGTGGGTTACTGTTCTGGCTAGATGAGTAACTTCAGCCACAACATCGAGGTTTCGTACCCCGGCATTCTTTCTTTGCCAAAGTCGTTACGGAAATTGCACACTAATAAGAATAGCGGAAGTGTTTATATTGGAGTGCCTTGGACAAACATAGTTAATAATAGTCGCTCGTTTATTGTTTAGTAACTGCTCTCAGGGGAATGACTTCCAAGAGACAGAATGTACATAGGCTTATTTTAAGACCATTGAAAGGAGGCTAAGTTCACTTACAACTTTCAATTCCATGTTATTTTCCGAATCCTTTTCTGCGTCTGTGTTTCAGAACTTTCGTTTGGGCAGTTGTTAATTCATAAATAATATTAGGAGTATTCTTAAATTGGGCGAAGTGGGTATTAAATGCTATTTTTCGGGATATTCTTGTAATTTTTGTTTCCCATGCCGGTTATAAAACGCAGTATAAGTAACTTCAAATTGGCATCAATTCGAGATGTGTACAGTGTGGGAATTTACGTTTGGGATTCCTGGATAAAAAACACATTTTTTGAGAATTTTTAGCGACCCGAACAGCGGCAGGGTTTCGTCGCGCTCATTCCGTTAATATACTAGAGTTGACTGATAAGTCCCGGGCCTCTCAAGAAAACAACATAAAATGTTTGCTTTATTTCTCAACATAATCTCCAGAAAGGCATTTGTCATATCGATGTTCTAATTTAACTAAACCATCTCTGTAGTGCGATTTATCAAGGTCCTCAAAATAGCTTATTACCGCATCAATGACCTCGTTGCTGTGAAATCTTCGTCCTCCAAGACATTTTTGGAGGTTTGGGAACAGGTGGTAATCACTGGGTGCTAGATCTGGCGAATAGGGTGGGTGTTCAAGCAATTCGAACTTTAATTTGCCCATTTTTCCCATTGCAATGACTGAACGATGGGCCAGAGCATTGTCGTGATGAAACAAGACTTTTTTTGACAAATGACGTCTCTTTCTTTTCACCTCATCATTCAAACGTTGCAGTAAGCTTGCGTAGTAGTCACCAGTGATACTTTTACCCGTTTCCAAGTAATCAATAAAAATCATTCCCTGTACATCCCAGAAAACACTGGTCATAGCCTTGTGAACTGACAAAATGGACTTTGTCTTTTTTGGAGTTGGTTCACCTGGCGCAATTCACTGTTTTGCTGTGATTTACTTTCTGGTGTGTAGTGATGTATCCAAGTTTCATCCATGGTAATAAGTCGTCTCAAAAATTCAATGGGATTCTAACGGTAGAGCTCCACTTTCTTGACAGAAACATTTTTTCTTTTTGATCATGTGTCAACAAACGCGGCACCCATCTTGCAAAGACCTTGTGAAAGCCCAAAACATTACTTAAATATTACCTGCACATTCTTTTGATATGTTTACAGCCTCTGCTCTCTCAAGCAACTGTAATCTGCGGTCTTCCAGTACTAAACGATGATTTTTTTCAATGATATCTTGAGTTGTCACTTATATAGGGCGTCCAGAGCGAGGCTCATCACTAGTGCTCGTACGTCCCATTTTAAACTCTTCAACCCTCCTTTTAGTCATTGAATATGAAGGGGCAGAGTCTTTCAATGTACTGTCCACTTCGTTCTTGATTTCTTTAGGCGTTATGCCTTTCAAACGGAAGCATTTCATCACTGCTCGTTTTTCCAAATCCTTCATTTTCGTGAAAACTGTAAAGTTGGCTTGTTTAAAATGCTGTCCTGCGAAAACTAAACAAGCTATTGACCTGTAACTGTGGATACAAGCTAGTCTAGAGTTAAACTATACGGTGCCTAGCGGCGCCATATCTTATCAGCCGACCCTTGACTACACCTAAATCTATTGTATTGAGTACAATGTCACCGCATTTCTTTCTTCTGTCATTGCAAGAAACAGTCTGGCTTATTGAAGAATACATGAAATGTGGAACTCAAATTACACGTGGAGCTAATATGTAACTGCCAACGGTAAAAGCCACCAGATGCTGTATGGGGAAGGGGAAAAAAAAAAAAAAGAAAGAAAAAAAAAAGTGATCATATACGCCGAATATCACAGTGATGATTGACCCAAAAACAACGTTAACTTGATGAATGCGGTGATAGAACCAAATAACACCTTAGTCGGACGCCTTTTAGAAATATAGGACTAAGATTTTTTCCGCGCATAAAATCTTAGCCTTACAAATCATACCCGCTTGTAACGTGATCAGGGGACCCTAAAACTGTTGTTAGTTTGCATTTCAGGGGGGAGATTCAGGGGACCCTGTATTTCCGGTGAAATATCGGTCTGAGTAGAATATAATACCTTCTCTACCTACCATATATATTCTATATATGTGCTATAGGAGCAAATATGAAGAAGTAAAAATAAAAAGCAGGATTGAAATGACCATGCCATATAATACCGGTAGGATTATCTATTCAGGGGATATAGCTAAGATTAGATTAATATTTAAGAAATTTAAAAAAAGAAAAAAAGCTGCTGGGCCCTATGGAATTATGATTTTGTTGTAGTGTTTAACGCCCGCTTTAACTACTTATGGCACCGCAGGCGGTGACACTGATGATACATTAATGAAGATGGAGCACAGGTGGAATGCGTTGGCGGGGGAAACTGGAGAACCCGGAGAAAACCCGCCCCATCGCCGCTTTGTCCACCACAAATCTCACATGCGGTCGCTTGGGATCGAACCCGGCCGTCTAGGTGAGAGGCGAGTGGTCTAACCATTCTGCCACGGCGCGGCCCTGGAATTATGAATGAAGTGTTAATAAATTTAAAAAATACCATTTTTACGCAAATTTTATAACGATTGCTTATGGCAAGGAAGATTTCCAGATATAGGGAAGGTAGCAAAAGTTGTTATTCTTGAAAGAGGAACAGATAGGATACAAAATTGCCTGAATCCTATAGACTTAATTATGTGTACTTAATACGATGAGGCAAATATTTGAACAAATACTTTTCAAAAGAATCTATGAATATAGAAGTATGATAGGAATGAACAATAAACAATATGGTTTCAGGAAAGGAATGTGAACAGAAAACACCATAAATGAATTATTGCGAACGATTAAAGAAAGTGGATAAAAATATATAATAGGGATACAAATTGATATTTCTGGCGCCTTTGATAATTTGTTTTGGCCACACTTTTTCGACAGACTAAAGTTTAAAAATTATCCGCAAAATATATATAAAATTTTACAAGATTACTGTACAAATCGTAAAGTTTACATAGAAGGAATAAATAAGACAATAAACAAGAACATGACCAAAGGATGTCCACAAGGATCAGTTCTTGGGCCCCTGTTTTAGGATATTGTGGAAATATTAATTGAGAAAGTGGTAAATAATAACAGTATTAAAGACGGTTTAGTGTTTATTGTTGAGGGACAGAGTCGATTTGAGACTGAAACAAATAAGAAAACTTAACTGAGATATTACATAATTGGTGCAGAAATGTGGAGATGAAGATTGTGCCAAATAAATAATGTTATGGAAATTTAAAAACAGATTCAATAATTAAGACTAATAATCGGAACATAAAAAGAAATACAGAATCCAAATACTTAGGAATTTTATTGGAGGAAAAGTTAGGTTTTAGAAAGCATACAGAGTATAAAAGAAAAATTCAGGGAAACAGTTGTGATGAAATCAGGAAATATGACTCAAAGAAGCCTTGAACTTTCTTTAAACCACAACGTAATTTTTGCATTAATAATTTACCTATTGAGCCAATGGATGGGCAGTGAGAATGAGTGATGTGACGATTAAAACATTACTCAGGAGAATTCAAAGGAAAATATTACTACGTTTTACAGGTGCATATCCCGACTAACCATGTGAGTAAAACAGCATGGGAAAAAATGTGAAAACCAAATTCGAAAGAATGTACCGTTACCAGTTAGAGCATTAGAAATATGAAGATCTCAAAGAATTTTAAATAGAATGAAAAACAGAAGAATGTACCGTTACCAGTTAGAGCATTAGAAATATGAAGATCTCAAAGAATTTTAAATAGAATGAAAAACAGAAGACTGAAGGAAGGTGCCGGCGTAGTGAATAGGATTACCTTAGCTGAAGTGACAGTAATGATGGTGAATGAGGAAGGAGATGAAAGATGGATATGAGGGACAAAAGGTGCCCTGTAGTGAGTAGAATTATTATTGCTGAATTTGAAGCCATGGTGATGAGGAAGGAGTATGATAGGAATGGAAATGGTGAAAAGTTATTTAAGAAATACAAGGACAATTATAGAAAAAATATTTGTTAGAATAATACAATTATAACTTTAAATATTAAATTATATAAATCAAATAATGTGGAAAGTAATATAGTTAAATGGATATACAAAAATTACATTATTAGTAGATAGAATAAATTTATTGTATCGCTGGATGCCAGTGATTAGTGTATAGTATAGAATAGGAAGCAGGCGGATAGCAGTTGTAAAGTTGTTTTTTTTTTTTTTTTTTCATTTATATTTTAGTGTTAGAATAAATGGTATTATATTGTGTGTTAAGTTGTTAACACAATTTTTCTTTTTATATTCTAGATCCTTGTTTACTGATTTTAATTTGAAATGCTAGTTTTTAGATTGATTAGTTATCTGAAAAAAAATATTCAATATATAAAATATGTAATGCTTGTTTTTGGAAATAAATGTAAAGTTTTAATATATGCCTCGGTATTGTTAGCTAGGTGCCGGAGTAGCATATTCCGATTTTATTTATTTCTTCATATATGATAGAGAAAGTAATAAAATTGTAATTAAAGTATACCCATTACTAAAGCGATTACACCTAACTTATCAGGGATTTAATGAAGATGCCATATATTACGGATATTTGTTTTGCAAATAAAATAAATATATTGAATCTTCTGGGAATAGCCTCGGAAGACCTCTTCATTCTGAATGACTTCTGTATAACATTAGCACAACTGGTAAACCGCAAGAAGTAGACAAAACTTACTCCACAAAAAATGTAGATCTCGTTAAGACACAATTTATTTATTTTGTATTTATTTCATTTTTTTATTGTTTGCCGTTTTCGAGATATTCCAAGTTATTGGTTTTAGTTTTAAGCTACTTAAACTTTTCTCAAACGGGAATACATCTTCGGTTCATTTTGCTTGTTAAGAGTAATCTTAACAAGCAAACTGAACCGATTTCATTCTTTCACATAGCGACCAGCATTTAAAAGATTGGACTATCGCTTTAGCCTGTGTACTCCCTTAATTCCCTTCTACTTACAAAGAAGCAAATAATAAGACATTTCTGTTAGTGTTTATATCGACTACCATGATTAAGATAAAATAATCATTTTTGTAACAAAATTTTGTTTGTGGAACAGTTGGAAAAAGTCATGTAAATGGAACACATCAGATTTTTAAATACAACCTTTAATTTTATCATGAACGTCCAAAAGTAAGTGATTGTGAATTATCCCATAGTGGGTAATAATTCTACGGGATATCTTGATATCATTTCAACATCCTCTTGGAATTAATTTTGTGTTATATTTTATACCCTGGAATGCTTTTCTTACTTTTAAAATTGACTCCCCTGTATTGTAGACCGTTTTGATATGTTTACTACCATTTGCTGGTGGGTGTAGAAAGCTACGCGATGTTGATGAAGGTAAAGTGGTGTTGACACCTCCCAAAGGTACATCTTGGTGCCGTTCCGGTAGCTTGAACCGTTTGAGCATCCCGTTAGTTAACAATGGTCTGAATTAATTGGTTACGTAAGGTGGCTGTATTGACGAAACGGAGATTCCCAGGAGGAATCCGAGCTCGTTAACGGAGATGCTATCTGTCACTTCCCGGACCCTGGCTTCGTCTAGAAAGTTCTGTTCCCAACCTTTGTTATCCCTTCAGATTCTCTGCGTTCTCTTCTCTTTTTCTTCCTCCATAATCAAACTTTGCTATAGAAGAGCTATTCCCAGTTTATCTGTTTTTCTTCATTGTTTTATTCTTTGCGGCATGTAACCTTGAATAAAAGTTCGCTGAGCGAATAAGTACAGCAAGAATAACGTGCATTTCACAAGGGACGCTTCCGAATGTAAGAGAAATGTTCGCAGCGTTCTTTTTCTATGAAGATTCGGATTATCCATTCATTGTTGTAAAATTATGGTGACGTAGCTATGTTGATTTCTATTATTTATCAGTGGAGGAAATATTGCATTCCACCTAAAAATTTTAAGCTGAAATTTCACCAGTAGTTTACGTTTTTAAGTCCCTGACCTCAGGAAAAAGCAGTTTTAGAAAGAAAGCCCGTGTGTGTGTGTGTGTGTGTGTGTGTGTGTGTGTGTGTGTGAGAGAGAGAGAGAGAGAGAGAGAGAGAGAGAGAGAGAGAGAGAGAGAGAGATTAAAACATCTTATGTGTTCTACCGGATCTATTACAAGTTAATCTTTCCAAAGCATATTCATCAAAACACTTCATGCTGATCGAGGTATGCATTAGTAGATATGGTGGTCTTATTACTTAGTTCGTTATAAGTAGAAACGAAACAAGGAAATACTTTAAAACAATAGTGATTTAGCATTCTCTAGAGTAGCTCATATTTGTCGAGATGTAAATTATGGTTGACTCCTACGTACTTTACATGCAAATGGTGCTTCAATATTTTTTGTTTGTATTTATTTACATATTGGACGAGGAATATATTACGGCTCATATAAATGTTATTATACATGAATGGTTGGTGTAGTAATTTTATTCTTAGTTATAGCAACAGCATTTATTTATATATTTTATGATTTCAAGACATAAGCTTATTCATTAAGTTTATAATTGAAAATTATTGATAAAGAATATTATCTCATATTTTAATAATTAAAGGATTTAAAATATAGTAAAGGAAGCATAAAATAGTTAGAATTTGTCCTGTTAAAATATATGGATCTTCAACGGGTCGGGCTCAAAAGTCAGTTGCTATGTGGTTAAAGTTCGTTTCTCTTTGCATGGCCAGGAGTAACACAAAAGAAATAGGAATGATAAATTCCCGTTTGAGAAAAGATTAAGTATTTTAAAATTTAAACCAATAACAAGAAATAACTTGGATAGCAATACAGGAGGTCCCAGAATTCAACCGTACGAACTGGAGATAATCACTGTGAGATATGGAACCTATTGCCCCTTTTGCCAAAAGTTAAAGTTGTAGCGTGTGTGTGTGTGTGTGTGTGTGTGTGTGTGTGTGTGTGTGTGTGTGTGTGTGTGTGTGTGTGTGTGTGTGTGTGGTGAGCCTAGGTGTTGTTGCTGTGTACCTATCCTGGTAAGGGTTTAACCACAGGAATGAGGTGAAGGTTGAGGTTTTATTTTGGTGTTTTCGAGTGTTGGTGTTAAGGAGGTAGCGCTGGTAGGCTCCTCGAGCGGTTGCATTTTCAGGAGCAGCATCCTTTCCTCTGCTCTGCTGGTGTTTTTTTTTTTTTTTGTTTGTTTTTTTGGTTTTTTTTTTTGTTTTAAATTATGGTGGTGAAATTTTGATAGACCTCTCCCAATGGGAGGGGGGGAGTGCTTTGTTCAGCTATTACGCTGTTGGCTGGTCACACATAAGTGGCGGTAATTCAAAATAACGAGTGTGTGTGTCCTATTTACATTGAGAATGATTAGTTGGTGTGGATGTAGTCGATGGAATACAAAATCGGTGTACAATCAATACGATATTTAAAATTATTAGACTTACAACTTTGGCAAGATTGCCTGTTCTAAGAGAGTATGCACACCATTGATGACCGTTCGGTTTATTGCAGATTATATGCAGTTGTCTAGAGCGATCTGCTATAATATACTGGTGGGGAGTTGGTAGAGCGCTGGCTTTTGAAAACCATAGTAGTGAGATCGCACTGCTACTTCAAGTTTATTTTGTTTAGCTTGTTTATAATTTTGGTATACTTTTCAAAAAGATACACAGTTACGCATTACTAATACGCTTAGTTTACATTTTTACTTTCTCCATACGCACTATGTACATAGTGTATAGAGAAAGTATTGCACTCCACCCAAAAATTCGATACCGAGATTTCACCGGAAATATATGTTTTAGGGTCCCCAATATCCAAAAAAAAGCATTTTCACAAAAAGGTCCGCGTGTGTGTGTGTGTGTGTGTATCCGTGTGTCTGTGAACACGATAACTCAAAAACGAAAAGTCGGTAAAATACCAAACTTGGTATTTTAGTTAAGTATCTTCCAGGGATGCGACACGAAGATTTTGAGAAAAATCCCCCCACTCCCAACTACCCTTTACATGGAACTTTTTTCGAAAATTTTGATTTTCTCAAAAATGGCTCTAACGATTTTGATTAAAATTTCGTACATTAAACATATTTACCTGACAAATAAAATGTATATCTTGAATTTTCTGGGAATAGCCTCTGAACAGTTTATTCTGGATGAATTTTACTAAATTTTGAATAACTGCTAAACCGTAAGAGCTGGACAAAAACTTACTACACAAAAAATGTAGAGCACATTAAAACACACAATTTATGTTGTATACATTTTTTTCGTGGAGTTCGTCGTTTTTGTGACATTCCTTATTTTTGGTTTCTGCTATGAGAAACGTATACTTTTCTCATACAGGAACTTGTCAACTCCTATCCATATAAACAAAGGAACTTCATTGACATAGCAACCAGCTTTTGACTATCACTTTAACCTACGGTTGTCCCTTATTTCGCTTCAACTTACAAGGAAGCGAATAATAAGACTATTTCTACTAATTTTTTCTGATTAGCATAAAGTATATTAGATTACTTTATTCTGGGCCAATTTTACGGAATTTTGCATAACTGCTAAACCGTAAGAGATGGACAAAAACTTACCCCACAAGAAATAAGAGCAGTTTAAAACACACAATTTATGTTATATTCATTTTTTTCGTGGAGGTGATTGTTTTTGAGATATTCCTTGTTTTTGGTTTCAGCTATAAAAAACTTATACTTTTCTCATACAGGACTTTGTGAACTTGTGTCCATACTAACAAAGGAACTTCAGTCACATAGCAACCAGCCTTTGACAATCATTTTAACTTATGGTACTTCCTTATTTCGCTTCTACTTACAAGGAAGCAAGTAATAAGTCTATTTCTGCTAATTTTTTCTCGATTAGCAGGAAGTAAATAGAAGCATAAGCTTTTTAAAAATAATTTATTGCAGAGATATAGAGAAAGTCATGTGAATGTAACACATCAGATTTTTTTATATACGTTCTAGCTTTACTATAGAGAGGGATGCTCATTTTGTATTTCATTTGACACAATGAAGATATTGTTTCGTAAATTGTGAACTAAGTGTTCATTTATAATGCGTCAATGTATGTTCCACTGTATTTTAAGAACTCCTTCGAGAGATACGGAGAAGTGCCTCTTTACGAGTTTAATGCAGTTGTTATTGAAACGTTCTCCGTTGCATCTAGATATTTATCGTAAACTGTATTTGTCAGTACGAATAAATCATATTGAGTAACGCAGCGAAGTATGAACTGTTCATTATGTACAATGAGCATTTATTTTGCAGCATGTTTTTTTTTTCTATTTCTTACGATTTACCAGTTATGCAAAGGTCATCCAAGGTGAAGAAGGCTTCAGAAGCTGTTCCCAGAAAATTCAAGTTACACATTTTATTTGTGTGTAAATAATCATAATCGTTAGTCATTGTAGAGAAAATCAAGTTTCGAAAAATATTCCATGTTAAGGTAGTTTGGGGTGGGAGTATTTTATTGAAAATCTTCGAGTCGCATCCTTGAAATATGTTGGACTTAATTATCAAATATTATATTTAACAGAGTTTTAATATTTGAGTGATATCGTTTACACACACCTTTTTCTAAAATGAATTTTACTTGATACTGGGGGACCTCAAAACGTTTATTTGCAGTGAAATCTCGACATCTAATTTTTGGGTAGAACACAATACTGTACGCATAATACGTGTAGAAGAAGTAAACCAAAATGTCAGATAAATATCAAACTTTTAGTATTTAATTTCAGCTCCTTTGAGGAATGCGAAGCGAAGGTTTTCAAGAACATCGCGTATATCAAAGTTCTTACATAAAATATTGTTTTGTTTTTTTGTTTTTTTTTTTTTTTTCATTGTTTTCGTTCTCTCTTTTCTCAGACATGACTAAAGATTTTTCTTAAAATACAATAAGTTTAACGATGTATGCATGACCAAAGAATTAATAGCATACTGATCCTAAATTTTCTGTAAATGGCCCTCATTTTGAATGAAACACAAGAAATGTCACAAAAACTGTATAGTTTTCTTAAAGAAAGTTTATTGACAATTTTCAAGATGTTATTCTTATTGGTTAAATTCCATTACTTCATCCAGTATTTAAATTCTAAATTGTCATTATCTATTTCTCGCAATGGCATGGATTTCAAAGCCAATAATATATATGTTCCCGCTAACAATATTTCACCATTTGCTGGCGTTTAAAAATAAGTAATAGGTGGAATAACCTTTTCATATATGCCTTCTTTAATTTCGAAATTAAAGATGCAACACCTCCGGGCTCTTAACATCAGAAAACTTTCATTCTTCGTGCTAGAACCTGCCGAATAGCTGAAATGAAGTTAACACAGGAAGAAATGGAGTCCATATAATCATCTGTTCTGCATCTAATTTTTTCACAGACAGGACAGTAGTATTCACAAGAGATCAGCGTTCATATTTCAATCGTATTGTTTTCCATGCAATTCCTGGGACTCTCCCAATCTCAGCAAAGGTTTTATAATCGTGCTCTGAGGAAAAAGGTTTCAGGCACTAATACTAGTGACGTGCCTCATGTTCATGATCGGAGAAAACGAGACATATCCTGGGCAAGTAGAAGATTCCACCTTTTCTTAACAGACTTATCCTAAAGAGGTGGAGTTAGCTGTTGATTGCAGAGTGAACATACTAGAATTAGCTATACTATTATACCCCTGAAATTGCTATCTACGTTAGACAGCAGCCCTTGCTGGAGATTTGCTTCCATGAATTCTTATCCTGTTGTTGGTGATACATTTGTCTAAAATTCCTTTGCATAATTCAGTTTTCTTCCAGCATTCTACTTTTATTTGCTCTATCTACTACTTAGGTATCTGAGATAGATGTGGAATTGCAGTATCAAAATTTTCTGTATCGATTTTTCATCGAAATATTGGTGTTGAGCTCTGTCTCATTCTGTACTAGAGAGAGAGAGAGAGAGAGAGAGAGAGAGAGAGAGAGAGAGAGAGAGTGAGAAGGGGGGGTGGAGGGAGAAAAGTTCAAATTAAAAATGTATACTCATGTCTGGAACCTTTTTCAGGGTGTATGGAAACGCTTTACAGCAGATTCTCTCTATTATTAACAACTCTATATCTGTTATACTTTTCTTTTCTTAAAAAATACCTGTTAAGAATTTTAGTTATAACGTGTATGTTGGGCATATTGGAGTAATGAATAAAATGAATTCCCTATATTTACTGCAAGAAGATTTTAAAATCCTCTATACTCATTGAATTTTACATAACTGCGAAAGCTATGGAGAAAAAAAAAAAACTATATAAATACTAAACGGTTATGTTTAGTTATTTATGTCATCATATTTTGCAAATATTTTCCTAAATACTCGATGTTGTGCGTTTGAATTTTTCCACAGCTTAAGCAGTACGCTTAGATACTTTTTGAGTGATTGTTCTTAGTTTCTTTACAACTCTTTCCAAGTATAAATACTATCATGGTTAGCACCATCTGATTATGTATCTACTGTTTAAATGATTATGTTGCTTCAACCTTTAAAAGAGCTGTTACCTTCTTGCCTGATATTTTCATCGACTATTAAGCATATTTCTAGTTTGTTTAAATGAAGACCTCATTGAAAAGATTTAACTGTTAGGTGAACAACTGATGTACAAGTATGACATTCTGTGTACCACAAGTTGAAGAAAATTGAAATCTGCTTGGAATTAAATGTCAATTACGTTGTGAACCTTCTAAAAAGTTTCAACTTTCGGTAACAGCATTGCATCTAATGAGCTAAAAGTTTATATCCAACAGTTTGAGGAACATGTGTTAACAAATTTCAAGCTTGTTTGTTGATCGATATAAAATGTAATTGTTAATATGGGGAATCTGCGTAATGACGCAATCTTTAAACTCGCTGCTTCCCAATATCAAAATGTCGGACAATATTTTTGTGAACGCATCTGAAATGTAACACTTGTATTTGTGGCCTTATTGTTGCTTTCTTTTTCTTTCCTTCACTCATGTGCTGTAATCTAATTTTTTTGAGATACAAAAAATTAAATTGAGTTTTTGTGTATGAACACCCTTTACTATAGTTCTTAGCGTCCTATTGTATTTTAGACGCGAAGTACCCAAGGTTTTGCTCAGAGGCCTCCATGGTCTTTAAGTTATTTTACGTGCCATACATCTAAAATAGGGCACCACCGGCTTTTACTTTCCTTCCGAAGGAAACCATACTAAGGAGTTTTACGCTCGATAAATTTTGAGGTACAGAATGATAAACGAACAAGATAATAAACACTTCTTACTAGGGAGGCGCTTGTTCGTGTTTGTGAACTACATAGGTGGTTTTATTGTTCTTATACGTAAACGAAACTTCGCTTAAAATAGCTCACTTTGAGTCCGAACACACAAAATGTGATAATTGCTAAGATAAGTTTATAGCTTCAGGTATTAATCCTTAATTGAGAATCATAAAACATTTGCTGAATGTAAGCAGTTGGAGTCTTTGAGGATTTTACTTCATACTAATTTGATGTTTAATTATGGGTTATATCAAATATTTCATTAACAACAAATTATGTATGAAAAGCGGTCAGTATTTTTAAAATTTATTTTATATTTAATTTCCTTTTGTTTGAACTATGTTTTGGTGTTGAGATTAATAGAAAAACTATTATCGCAGATATCTTAGCTGAGTTTTCATCTTGTAGGTGCAGCTTTTGTAATGTCAAGTAGTATGTATTTATGACCCGCAACACAAACCAGGAAATTACATCTGAAAGGTTGAAGAACTGCCGTAACTTTCAACAAAATACAGTGTTTGCTTCGCCTTACGGTTTAATACGTGTAAGTTGGCGAAAAATTGTTGGTCACACGCCGTAACTTGCCTGTAATCGCTTGGCCCGCGGTCTGGACGCACGGTAGTGGAAGAAAAGAACCCAAGGGCACATGTTTTCTTGTGGTTGCCACCAGAATCTGACTCCGGATTACTGTTGTTTACACACCTCATCAGAAACAAACAAGAGGTTCTGTTCGCTAAATTTGGGGCGTCATATGTGGGTTCATTTTGCATTTGCTTCCAAGGTACGAAAACCATTGTAGTCGAAAAAAGTCCCAGACTGTCAATAAAATACTGAACGAAAGTATATGAGCACAATGAAAAGGCTGAGACACTGACAGCTCAGCATAAACGAAGAAACTTAGAAATGAAACAGTTATGACAAGTAGCAGGATATGCGCTTTTAGATTGTCAATTAAATCAAGTAAACCTGCTAGATGTTTTACAATCAATAAATGTGTATATAATTAAATGGAAGCACCATTCTTCAGTAATGACTTCATATCGAATACCCTCCAAAACATTTCAATAGAGTCACACATCTCGGTAAGCAAACATTTATACTTAGGAAATGGAACATCAAGGCAACCTAAACCATGACGTTAAAGAAGGGAGAATATAAACTTGATTTGGCTAAACGCTAGTGATATTTTCCCTCCCTTTTACTGTTTCTGTCACCTCCCTATATTACGCAGAGGAATTAAGTATTACTGTACAAATTCTATATAGAAATTTATACGTATACATATGTTTTGAGGTCCCCTAAACGTCCAATCCCTGCCTTGCACAAAACAAAATTAGAAAAACGCATGTACCTTTGAACAAATACAAGTTTGATAATATCAACGTTGGTGTTTCAAATTCAGCAACTTCCAAGGGTGCAATAGAAGCATTTTCAAGAAATCTCGGAACCTCAAATTCCTCTTTACACGAAAATGGTTTTGCTCTTGATTTTCTAAAAATGGATGATAACGTTTTGATTAAAATATTACAGCCCGGACGAACTGACATGAGACAGGATAACCTGAATTTTCTGTGAAACGCTCAATATTATAAATTAATCCAGAATAAAATTATGAGGTTATTGGCAGAAAAAATTCAAGATATATATATATATTTTTGGCCATGTAAATACTTTAAACATACAATATTATGATAAAAATCGTCGTTTTCGATAAGTTTAAAGATAACGAATGAAGTGAAGTATTGTCTGATGTGAGGGGATTTCTTTTGAATTCAGTAACAATATTTTTATGCTACTGTTTTATAATATTAAGATGAGAGCTATCGTTGAGAAGCTACTTAAAGTATGATGGAGGTGGGGGTTGCTATTAAGATTTTTTTTATAAGTTTTATTAGTAGGAATTTAGTTTGCGCACCTGAACTTTGGTGTGTTGTATAAAATGTTTTCTGTTCAGAAATGGCCATAAGATTAAATGTATGTGCATGTTTTGGGACGAACCTTTACAATAAGAGTGCTAAGAGTATTTTCATTATTGGACGGCTTTTTAATGCAGAAGGTAGAGGAAAGGATACTTGAACATTATATAATTTGCGTTGCTTCAACCATAACTGTTGTGCTATATAGAGATCCGTACTTCTGGTAATAATAGTTCGACAACTTGCATGAGTCGTATGAGTGCAATGGCTTTTTTTTTTTTTTTTTTTAATTTATTATTATAGTATAATTTCAAAATATGTTTCTCTAGTACTGAACATCACTGTGGCTATATCCCGCTACATTACGTTTTATCTTCGCCATGGGCTAAACATTAATGCATGATTAAAGTGATTTAATGTGCACAAAATTGTTTTAAAACTGCCCATATTCTAAGACGTCTGTGCTTTAAAAAGGCTGCATATAGGTAATCGTTAAGTGTCCCTGTCAGAACTACTTTCTACTCGCTGCGACGAATACGAATACCGTCTATTAGTTTGACAGCTTCCCGTTGTGGAATGCTTTAAAACCTGTTCCAACTTCATTCATTGCACCTCATGCTAGTGAGATACCATCAGTAAACTCAGTTTGTTTGTTTTTTTTACTTTCTCTAGCACGTATGTACATAGTGGATAGAGAAGGTAGTGTATTCCACCCCAAAAACTCGATACTGAGATTTCTCGGGAAATATATGGTTTGAGATCCCTGAATCCCCCCCCCCTCCCCAAGGCATTTTTAGAATCTCGTGTGTGCGCGTGCGGGTGCGGGTTCGTGTGCGTGTGCGTGCGCGTGCGCGCGCGCCAAAGCTCAAAAACGAAAAATCGGTTAAATACCAAACTTGGTATTTAGGTTCAGTATCTTTCAAGGATGCGACACGAAGACTTTTAACAAAATCTCACTTCCAACTATCCTGTACATAGATAATTTTTCGGAATTTTTTATTTTCTCAAAAATGGCTAACGATTTTATTAAAATGCCACATGTTAAAGATATTTTCATGACAAACAAAATGAATGTATTTAATTTTCTAGGAATTACCTCTGAAGAACTCTACATTCTGGATAACTTGTATAACTTTGCGTAGCTGGTAAACAGTTAAGGGTCAAACATTACAAAAGATTTGATCTAATTAAAATACACAATTTGTCATATACGTTAAGGTGTATAGTTAGCCGTTTTCGAGATATTCCGAGGTTTCGGTTTCCATTTTAAGCTACTTAAACTTTTCTCAGACGGTAAAATATCTTGCTTTTAGTCTCTTATTTGTTTACTCCTAGAAAGAAAAGGGAATCGATTTCAATTGTTCCACATAGTGATAGCTTTTAAAAATTTGACTACCACTTTAGTCAATTGTATTCCCTTTATTTCCCTTCTAATTACAAAGAAGCAAGTGACAAGACGAATTCTGGTAATGTTTAACATGATGTAGATAAAAGAATAGTTATATGTCAGAAACATTTGGTTGCGGAACAGCTAGAGGAACTCGTATAAAAAAAAAGTCATGAAATGTTTATTTATTCTATTGTTTAGTTGTGTTGACATTTCTTCTGACAGCTTTCTAGCCCCGGTCAGCACTTAAACTGTATAGTAATTCTATTCTGGCAATTTTCATAGCAAGTTTGGATTATTTTCTTCTGGATTCCTTTGGCATGTAGTTTCAGCTTTATTCATTATCATCCCCAAAGCTTACCATGGACCATATCATGGTTGAAAAGAAGAACGTTGCAGTATACGTGAAGGTTGAACACCAAGAAAAGCAGAACAGAACCGTTAATGAGTCGCTCCCCTTTCTCCATTATTCTGTTCCTTCTCAGTATCTTCGTTATTCCCTTGGCTTCTGTGGCTCCCAAGGAAAGCATTGCTTAAGGTTACAGATCCCCGATGCTTGACTGCAAAATAGCTGTGAAGTAGTGGTAGCTTATACTTTTGGAAATGTAAATAGCATTTTAAATATTCAATGATAAACTAACTTATTCTTGTACTTTTTATTAAGCTTCCATGAGGTTTCCCCGGACTTACTGATTCACTCCTCCAGTGCGATCTCATCAACTCATGAGGAGATCTAACTTAAAGCGGCTTTACAGTTGGTTCCCTCCCAGTATACCTCTGTTGAATTAAATGCAGCAATGGGTCTTGAAAAAAAAAAAAACTCAATCCCACTTACTGTCGCTCGATCCCTGGAGTATTGGTTGGGCTTAGTGCTGTCTGTATCCGGACGATTGCCGACGCCTCCATATACTCAAAAACAACATTCCTGGTGAACTACTCTTGAGTACACTCTTTTGGCATAATGCTGGTGTATATGTGTGTGTGCGCGCGCAAATACTAAGGTTAATCAGTGACATTAATCTTTTTAACTTTCTTTACATGTACACGCATAGTAGGTATTGTAGTCCACCCAGAAATATGATACCGGATTTCATCGAAAATACATGTTTTGAGGATTCCTGAATCCAAAGAAAGTATTTTGAAAAATGGCCCAGCACGCGCAGTCTGTGTACAGCATAATTCATAAACGAGAAGTCGGTTAAATACCAAACTTGGTGTTTAAGTTCAGTTTCTTTCAAGGATGTGACTTGAACATTTTTCAGGAAAATTCCCTCACCCCAAACAATCCTTTACATGTAAGGTTTTTAGAAATGTTTTATTTTCTCAAAAATGTCCAACGATTTTGATTATATGCAACATAAATAAAATGTATATTCTGAATTTCTTGAAAATCGCCACTGAAATCCTCTTCATTCAGAATGCTTTTTGCATAGCTGGTAAACCGTAAGAGATAGCCAAAAACTTATCACACAAAAAGTGTAGATCACGTTAAAACACGCAATTTATGCCATATACATTTTTGTAGAGAAAACCATTGCCGAGATATTCTGGTTTTAAAACTTCCAATACTTAGATTTTTCTCAATTAATGGGAAGTCGTTATTCACTTTTTTATCCTGGTCATGCAGAGAAGAGAATTTCAATTGCATCACATAGCGAACAGCTTTAAAAAAAATGACTATCGTTTTAGTCAAGCGTAACCCCTTATTTCCCGTCTGCTTACGAGGAACTAAGTAATAAAACGATTTATGCTAATGTTTATCTCGAATATCTGGAAATAGAAAGAATAAACTGTCCGCCTGGCTAGTATGGGGGTAGCTTGCCTGCCTCACATTAGACAGGTCGCGATTTCGAATCTCGTTTAGAGTGAGTTACTTGGATAAGTTTTTTTTTTTCCCCTTATTCTGAGAAGCCAAATGCCGAGTAACTTTAAGCTCCATGGACCCCGAGATCATTTGAGCATAACTTCACCAATTTCATTCATCGTCCGATATAACCAACCTGGTCAAAGTACGTTAAACTACATAGAAAGAAAAATAAGCATTTTAAGAATAATTTGTTGGAAGGTAGATAAAATCATATGAATGTAACGCATACAATTTTTTTCACATCGAATTCACCTTTCGAACCTCAGCTTACACATGGCTGAACAGTTAAAGAAGTTAAGGTAATATGCCTGTTTTCTTCGGGACTGACGGAGTGGAATGCTATGCGGTAAGATTGGATATCTCCTTGAAGTGCCCGAGTGTGAGCCAACCCCTTGCGCTGTCATAAGATCAAGCTGCAGAGCTTCTGTGTCGATTTGCTTTGTCTTAAGTTATTTAGATTCTCATCTGTCATGGTTGCTCACTGCCAGATCGCCGAAGGTACCCTAATCTGTTTCAGCTTTCCAACTTATCTCTCACGTTAACAGTGACATCCTAATATGTGGTTAAATAGAGCTGTGCAAGTTACTTCTCAAAATAACTAGATTGGCAGAAGGTTCTTGGAATGCACATTATTTAAAAATCTGATGTGTACCGTTCACATGACTTTCTCTATATCCCTGCAACAAATTATTCTTAAAAAGCTTATGCTTCTATTTACTTTATGCTAATCAGAAAAAATTAACAGAAATAGTCTTATTACTTGTTTCCTTGTAAGTAGAAGCGAAATAAGGGACTACCATAGGTTAAAGTGATAGTCAAAAGCTGGTTGCTATGTCAATGAAGTTCCTTTGTTTATATGGATCGGAGTTGACAAGTTCCTGTATGAGAAAAATAAGTTTTTAATAGCAGAAACCAAAAATAAGGAATGTCTCAAAAACGATGAACTCCACGAAAAAAATGTATATAACATAAATTGTGTGTTTTGACGTGCTCTACATTTTTGTGTAGCAAGTTTTTGTCCATCTCTTACGGTTTAACAGTTATTCAAAATTACGTAAAATTCATCCAGAATAAACTACTCTTCAGCGGCTATTCCTAGAAAATTCAAGATATACATTTTATTTGACAGGTAAATATGTTTAATGTACGAAATTTTAATCAAACTTGTTAGAGCCATTTTTGAGAAAATCAAAATTTTCGAAAAAAGTTCCATGTAAAGGGTAGTTGGGGGTGGGGGGGATTTTTCTCAAAATCTTCGTGTCGCATCTCTGGAAGATACTAAACTTAAATACCAAGTTTGGTATTTTACCGACTTTTCGTTTTTGAGTTATCGTTGTTCACGGACACACACACACACGCGCGCGCGCGCGCGCGCGCACACACACACACACACACAGGGACCTTTATTTGTGTAAATGTTTTTTTTTGGACACTGGGGACCCTAAAACATATATTTCCGGTGAAATATCGGTATGGAAATTTTGGGTGGAGTGCAATACCTTCTCTATACACTATGTACATAGTGCGTATAGAGAAAGTAAAAATGAAAGAAGTTCAGTGCTCATTCGGTTAGTTCACTGGTAAGCCGAAGTCCCGCAATTCGAGTCTACAATTCTGGGTTTCTAGTGAACAGCACAGAAGCTTTAAAGAACAATGATTGTGTATAAAGGCAGTGCTGTTCACTTCTTAAACGTACTAGTAGCATACGTTACTAGATGGCATACATTAAAGTAATGTGATATACATACGCATAACTGTTTCTACCCATTCTTCAGCAAACTTATCTTTTAAGTAATGCGTATTCTATTTGCCGTTAATCGTAATAAACATCTGCAGAAATAATTTGATGTAATACTTTCTTGTAGCTACAACGGGATAAGGAGGATGCAGTAGGCGTAAGTGAGAATCAAATTTCCAAACAGCTGATCACTAAATAATTCCGTTCTCTTTGCTTTATCAGCAGAAAGAAAATGAATAACGACTTCTTATTTTAGAAAAGTATAAGTATGGGAAAATTGAAACCAATACCAATAATAATAATTATTATTATTATTATTATTAATAATAATAATAATAATAATAATAGAGTATTTGACATAAATTGTGTTTTGACGAGATCTACATTTTTTGTGCAGTAGGTTTTGTATACTTCTTATGGTTTACCTGTTATGCAAAGGTCATCCAGAATGAAAAGGACTTCGGAGGCTATTCCCAGGAAAGTCAAGATACATTTCCTTTTTCGTGAAAATATAACAGAAGACAAGGTATTTTAATCAAAATCGTTTGCCAGTTTTGGTAAATCAAACATTTCCAAAAATGTTCCATGTAATGGGTAGTTGGGGGTGGGGGATTTTCTTGAAAATCTTCGTATCGCATCCATGGAAGATGCAGAACTTATCAAGTTTGATAGTCTACCAAGTTTTCGTGTTTTAGTTTATTCAGGAGTCCTCAAAACACGTTTTACTGGTGAAATATCGGTATCGATTTTTGTTGGAATACAATATCTTCTCTGCCCAGTAATTATATTAGTAGAGAAAAATGAGAGAGAGAGAGTGTGAGAGAGAGAGAGAGAGTGTGAGAGAGAGAGAGAGCGAGAGAGAGAGAGAGAGAGAGAGAGAGAGAGAGAGAGAGAGAGAGAGAGAGAGAGAACCCGCCGACCACGGGTTTCACCGTGACGTTGATTTAAGATACACCGAATATAATAGGAGTTTCTGGAGCTTTGAATGCTTTCCAGGACTAAAGACTCCACAGAGCTTAAGTTTTCACAATACGTTATCAACTGTAAGTGTAGTAGCCTGATGGGCGTCCCCATTCGGCTTAACTTTGCCCTGTTCTGGGGATTAAGCAATTGACTCTATGGAGTTGGAGGGAACACATCTCCAGAGAAGATTAAGAAGCGGCTTAGTTCTGTGATAAAACTTTGATCCTTGGAGGTAGATCCTAGCGAAAATAAGTGAGTAAAACTCATCTTCCGTGTCTGCTGGGAAATGATGTAAAATGTTGCTACCATCAGTTCTTTTAGTAATTTCCACCACCCCGCCCAAGTCCCTTTAATCAACAACTCTAGAGAGAACTAGCGATTTTTTTTTCTTCCTTCTTCTATGTGATAACTTTGGTATAATGCCTGCATAAAAACTGCAGATTAGAACATTTGAATCTTGCTGACGTAAGTTGTCAAACATACAGGCTACACAAGAAGTAAAGGCAAGTAGGTCTACATTTAAATAGCCAGTATGAATCACCAGATTAATATGCAAGCCATCCATCTACCGAATAGGCAGGGAACGTCAAGTGGGTGTTTTCTCTGAAAGGCAGTGCTGGAGGCTCTAATGATTGAAGGATCGTTTATTTGAACCTTTTCTTCTGATGGGATGACAATGCAATGTTTTGAACATAAGGTTGTCACTAATTAATTAGATTTTAATTACATTAATTACCGAGTATCCTTTAAAAATTATAAAATAATCCGGTACCGCTACAGCCCTTACGCGCCTAGTGCTACCAACCCAACGGCTGGCCTCACGCTCACTTGCGCACGATCTTCCAACCGATACGGGAAGATGGTTTCGTCAGTATCAGCATCTCCCAACTGGAATGTTGGCTTATATGGCCAGCATCGCTGCCTATCGCAACTCCTCACTTTCCTTACAATGCTGAGTGGACACCGGTCCTATACTCGGGACTTAAAAATCTGCAACTACATGGGTTGGATCAAACGCGGGAGCATTTGGTGGCACACTTCAGCATTTTTTTTTTTTTTTTTTGAGCCAGCCGTTTTCGAAATAGTCTTTGTTATTGGTTTGAATGTTCACCAAAAACTTGCACCTTTCTCAAATGAGAAGTCTTATTAGTTTTTTTCATAGCCATGCAAAGAGGAAGGGAATTTCAAAGCAATCACTATGCGAACCGCTCTTAAAAGTTTGAATATGCTTGAAGTATACTATTCCTTTAAATCCTTTTATCGACAAGAAAATAATATAAGATTTTTTTTTCAAATGTTTTATCTCGATTAACATGAAGGAGATGCAAGAATAAGCGTTTGTACAAGAATAAGTAAATAAATATAGACGATTGTAACACATCACATTTCTAAGTACTTAAAACAATGAGAACACTTCTATTTTTACTTTCTCTATACGTACTATGTACATATGGAACTTTTTTCGAAAATTTTGATTTTCTCAAAAATGGCTCTAACGATTTTGATTAACATTTCGTATATTAAAGATATTTACCTCACAAATAAAATGTATATCTTGAATTTTCTGGTAATAGCCTCTGAAGACTACTTTATTCTCAGTGAATTTTACGGAATCTTGCATAACTACTAAACCGTAAGAGATGGACAAAAACTTACAACACAAAAAATGTAGAGCACCTTAAAACACTTTATCTTATACAGTTTTTTTTCGTGGAGTTGATCGTTTTTGACATACCCCTTGTTTTTGGTTTCAGCTTTAAAAAAAAAAACATACTTTTCTTATACAGGAATTTAACAATTCCTGTCCACTCAAACAAAGGAACTTCAGTCACATAGCAACCAGCTTTTGACTATCACTTTAACCAATAGTGCTCCCTTACTTCGCTTCTACTAACAAGGAAGCAAGTAATAGGACTATTTCTGCTGATATTTTCTCGATTAATATGAAGTAAATATAAGCATAAGCTTTTTAACAATAATTTGTTGCAGAGATATAGAAAAAGTCATGCGAATGGAACACATCAGATTTTTCCATATTGAACTATCCATTTAGCACCCAGCGACATCACATGATCACAGACGTAAACAATGTCAGATTAAATGTGAATACCTCTCGTAATACCTATCGTATTAAAGAAGACTGCTATAACTACTGTAAGATGGTGCTTTGTTCAATTCGACGTGCTAACAGAATAGAAAGTCAGTAAACTACTTAATTTTTTGAGAAATTGCCTCAGTTTGTCACGTAACAAGAATTAACAGCTGACTCCGTAGCTCAGCGGTATAGCACCTGCCTGTTATTGGAGAGGTCCCTATACTCTCTAGTGAGTATGTGAGTGAGATCTAACATATAAAAACTAAATTAAATCCAATGACAAAGTATAAATGGAACAGTATTAAAAATATACAGAAGTTTATTTCCGCGTTTGTGTTGCTACTAATCAGTTCATTTTCAATGTTTATGAAGATTCAGGTTACCACAAAACCTAAAAATAAATGTTTACATAAGCCATACAAAGTAACTCTGATGTCAACGTGTCTCGCACACAAATGTGCAAACTTTTAACACTAAAAATCTTTCAGTATGATATTTAGTAAATCAGCGGGGAATTAAGACAATAATGAGAACAAAAGTGGCTGCTTGAGGTTTCGCGGTGAGTATTTCGTGGTTTTCCAAACCTCGGCAACGAGGAACCGCAAGCTAGCAACCTGGCGCCACGAAATCCTTGGAGAAAAGCAGCTACTCTAAAAATGCTAAAGATTTATCCCGATCCTCCCTCTTATAGGCAACCCTTAGCGAGCATCGAAGCTGTGCACATACATTGACTTCACATCTTTTCCCCTTTAATTGTTATCTGCCATCTCATCTCATCTCTTCCCCCCCCCTCTTGTAAGCGTTTTCTGCTATTTGCCACAACGCTCATTAGCAGGGGCGGTTTTCTGGTGTAATCATTTTTCTAATAATGTTTAGGCATCCATGAAAAACTTTAGTTAAGGGTATTAAATATAAAAGGAAATGTGTAAATAAAATGAATCCGATAAAAGAGGATGGCGGCTTCCTACAAAGATTTTCTACAAAGACTTCAAAAATTTTTGCAAAAGTCCCTTACTCCTAATCCACCATCAAAATATTTGTATTCTAATATTGACAGAACGAATAGAACTGTACGCTGTGGTACCGACGTTATGTGGTTCGATTAATATTGGAACCAATATTTCTTAGTTTGGTAAGGCTTGCAAGGGAAGTTTTGCTGTTCAAATTAACAACCATGCTAAATATGGCTGCTTTAGTCTGTCCAAGTAGTCTAGTTTCTTTCTTTGCATCTAAGCTTCACCTTTCCCCCATTTAAGTTGAACAGCTGAACACTGGATAATATTTTCTCAGACAATTTTGAAGTTGGCGAAATGAAATTCAGTGATGATATTACCTTAATGCCAAGAAGGCAAACATCTACATCCTGTAAAGGAAGAAACCTGTCCAATAGTCATTTCAATAAGATCTTTGCTTGCATGTATTCTGCAGTCATGCGTTCCAGTAACCTTTTGCTTCCGTGGAAAGTACAATGCGTTTTTATTTACTAACCAAATAATTAAATAATTATTTTATGGTGTTGATTTATGAATTAGAACGGTGCATATGTTAATGCAGGTAATGAGCTACTTTTGGAATAGATTGGATACCGCTGACTTCTGTGGTGTGTTCGTAACTATGAGCGCTTTTTTATTGTAAAAATGCGTTTCCGGAGTCTTGGAAGGACTCCGGCGCTGTATTTCTTTTTCCTCTTTGTTTTCTCTCTCCAGTTACCTACATTTCCTTTGTTGACCTGTTTGTTTACATTTATTTTTACTTACATACACGCATTTACAAACACCCATGCCCAATGTTGGGCACGAATCCATTATCCACTTTAATAATAATAATAATAATAATAATAATAATAATAATAATAATAATAAAAGCACACGTTACATGGGATGCTATCCACCTCCCGACTTCTCCGTTATTCAGCAGAAGCACGATTTAACAACTTCGGCTACTCAGTCGCATAATTCTTTGGAACCCAAAACCGAACACTAATAATAATAAGACGAAGAACAATTGTAATTACCCATAAACTAAATCTTTAAATTAGAAAACAAATTAAAAATAATCCCCTCCAATTTTGTAACTTCTTATTTTGTGTACATTAGGCAAATTAATAATCCCTATCTTCAGTAATAAAAATCACAAGGCTGGCTATACTTGCTTCGGCTGTCCTTAAGACTCGTCGGCTAAGCTTAGGATGGCAAGAGAGCAGGCAGAGAGTTTTTGTTTTAGCAACTTCTCCCTTCTTGTCTCTTCCCGCTTATATGACCAGAGTATCTCGTCGGTCTTCCCGCTTGAGAAGAAAGGCTACAATACATTGCCAACAGAATCGAGTTGTAACGCAGTGAACCCATTTTATGCCGTAACATAGACTAGAATACAAATAGCCAACAGATTAGGAATAAACACTCTGTTATTTATAAATTTAATAACAATTCTTTCTTCACAAATTTACCGGACTTTGCAGCTAGCCCATAGAAAATGCCCATATTGATAGATTTATTTCTACAATGCATGACATTGTCAGATATTATATAATTTATCAATAAAAACATTGCCAACCTAGTAATCAGTTCTCATGAAATTTTAATACATATAAAAACTAATTGCTTTCTCCAGAACGTAAATACAATAGTGGATAGAGAAGGTACTGTATTCCACCCAAAATTTCGATACCGAGATTTTATCGGAAATTCATGTTTTGAAACCCCCTGAATTTAAAAAATAAAAATTTTAGACACATGTCCATGTGTGTCTGTTTCAATACCAAACTTGGCATATGAGTTCAGTATCTTCCAAGGATACGACACGAAGATTTTCAAGAAAATCGCCTCACTCCCAACTACTCTTTACATGAAACATGTTTCGTAAATTTTGATTTTTTAAAAAATGACAAACGATTTTGATTAAAAAGCCATATACCTTAACTTTTCTGGGAATAGCCTGAAGATCTCTTCATTCTGGATGTCTTCTACCAACTTTTGTATAACCAGAAAACTGTAAAAGATACGCAAAAAATTACCACACAAAGATGTATATTTCGTTAAAACACACAACTTATGCTATGTACTGTTTTGTAATAGAAATATTCGGAGCTTTTCTCAAAAGGAAAGTCATATTTCTTTACGGCTATATTTTGTTTAGAGGTTGGCGAATTTCAATCGTTTCACATAGCGACCAGATTTTAAAAGATTGGGCTTTCGCCTTAGTCTGTGCATTCCCTTATTTCCCTTTTACTTACAAATAAGCAAGTAATAACACAATTCTGCTAATGTTGATCATGATGTAGGTAAAAGAATAATCTTTTGTAAAACAATTCTGCTAATGTTGATCATGATGTAGGTAAAAGAATAATCTTTTGTAAGCAAAGTTTGTTTGCGAAACACTTAAAAAAGTCATATGAGTGGAACATATCCAATATTTTTACTACTGCGGGTTCTTTCATTCCATGTTTACGTGACATTCTGATATCCTAGAGATTAAAACCTTTTTCCCCATATTATTTGAAGGTCAGTCACCCGAAGCACGGCGCTGTGTAGCGATCATACCGAAGGCAGACGAGTAGGTCTAATGGCCCGATTAACAGTGAGAGCAGATGACACCAGGCCGGAAGGGGGATAAAATTGGAAGTAGAGTAATACACTGCCGCCTATATCCGTAGCAGGTTCCCTCCTTTCCAATGAAAGTGATTTCTCAACTCCCCTTCCAACTCCGGTCGATTTGTTGTGTTTAGCGGTGCGTATAAAGGCACTCCCCGTCTGACATAAGGATCGCATACGTGTTGTCACCTCATGTTCAAGGAAAACTTAAGCCCCGAAGAAATTGTACGTCATGTAGTTACAAAAACTCGACAAGCTCACTCATTCGTTCTTAATTCATCCTGTCAATTCATATCTCAATGGATAGTTTGTATTTAGCTGAAGTTCAGATTTACTGCGTTGGCACTCCTACTGTCGGAAATAGCTTTACTATCTTTTAATGCTAGAAAAAACCTCAAAATAATCTCAATAACATTAGTTAAACAAGGTTATTTCACGGTATTTTGTGTTCACCATTTTAAGTTAACCAATTCTATGCGACTTATAGGGGTTTGTTCACAGGAGAGATTTCTGGATGGTTCTAAAATTTTACTCTTTAACTACTGCGATTCTCTACGTCGCATTCTATATTAGGAGTGAAAGACCGCTAACTTTGCCCACATGTTTCTATCAGGCTTGAGGTTCCTTTACATGCCGTAAATCTGCGACACGAGAACAACGGCTTTACTTCCCATCCGAGGGAAGGCGCACTAACGATTTTACGACCGAAAAAAATCAATCGCCCTCTATCGGGTTTGAACCCATGGCCATGGTAACCAAAGGTTAACATGTTACTCCTAGACATCTAGATATGTGTACTTGTTATTGATTATTAAATAACCAACACACACATACACAAGTACATTCACATTCAACTGTCAGATCCTGTGCATATCGTAAAACTTTTACTTTCTCTACATGTACAATTTACATAGTAAGTAGAGAAGGTATTGTATTCCACTCAAAATTTGTTGCCGATATTTCACCGGAAATACATGTTTTGACGATCCCTCGATGCAGAAAAAAATTAGAAACAGGCGCGCGCGCGTGTCGACATCATGACTCAGAAAATGAAAACCTTTGGTATTTAAGCTCAGTTTCGTCCAAGGATGCGCACGAAGTTTTTCAGGAAAATTATCTGACCCCAAAATTGCGCTTTACATGGAGATTTTTCGAAATATTAGGTTTTGTCAAAAAATAGCTTTTAACGATTTTCATTCAAATACCAGGGGCGTCGCTTTAGGGGACACTAGTACGCTGGGCGTTCCCCTTATTTTTGTGAGTTTAATTGTTTTATATTCATTTTGTTTTCTAACAGCATTAAAGGAGGACAATTATAGTATGCAATCACTTAATAACGATTTTTTTCGCAGATCATACTGTTAAGCAGATGTATTAAGCCTAACTAGCAAACACAATATTTATGTCAATCCGTTCCGTTCGAAAACAGCAGCGTACGCTGAGACGCATCAGCGTTTCACTGGTATGACTAGCAGGACCTCCCCGCAAACCCCTGACTGGCCAGCTGCCTATACCTCTCGCTTTCGCAAACCCCTCGCATGTCTATCGTGCATATGCTAAGAGTTCAGCCGTGTACCCAGGCGTGCTGTTGAGGTAAAGACAATTGTGTTTCTTTGTGAATAAAATTGTAGTTCTGCAGACACTGGTTAATATAAATGCTTGCCATAATGAAATACAACTCGCCATTGCAAAACCTAAGAATGCGAGGCTTTCATTGAAGAGTGTGTCCAAAATAGTATTCAGTTGAATAGAAATGTAAGTTTCAGTGACTCTCAAAAGGCTAGGTTGAAAGTGCTGACATGAAATCATTGACTGCTAAGGTCTTCAAATGAAATCGAGATTTGAATATTTTCCACAGCTCGAGTTTGTAGAATTACTGAATGGAAGGGGGGAAAAAAAAATCATGGAAAATAAGAAAGAATTTCCTCAGACGAAAATTTCCAAACTAATAAAGCAGTATCCTGGTTATTTTAATTCAGACCAGCATGAAAATGAGCTCTTCAATATTCGTGCAGATGATCAAAAGCATCTGTCACCACAAAATGTACTGAAGCATTTGGTTGTAAATGGCTTAGACTCGGTATATGAGAAGGTGAATAAGCTATTGCGTTTAGTTGTAACATATCCTGCTACAACAAGTAGTGAGAGATCAATGAGTACACTCACGAGAATTAAAACATACTTAAGAAACTCAGTGACCAATCACCGTTTGTGCAACGTTAGCATTTTAGCTGCAGATAAAAGTTGTTGGGAGAATAATTGTGATGCCACCTTTATTGACAAGGTAAATGACAACGCTCGCAACAAAAAAGAACCAACGGATGGATTTGGTGTATGTCAGTTTAGGAGAGTGTTATTGTTTTCATTGTTATTTGTTGTTTTTATTGTCAATTTCAAACTTAATTTATAGGCGCAATATTCGATAAAATATTTTGCTGCCAGCAGTAGGGCGTTTAAACTATATCGTGGGAAATAAACAATAGCTTACTTCATAAAAAATAGATCCTAGATCTCCTTAAAACACACAGTTTGTCATATACCTTGTATGCAATTTATCGTGGAGTTAACAGTTCCAAGATAGTGTGTTATTGGTTTAAATTTTAAAATAATTATACTTTTCTCAAATGGGAAGGCGACATTCGTTTTCTGTTTTTACTCGGCCAAAGAGAACGGAATTCCAATGCCATCACTCAGTCACCACTTGAAAAAGATATGACTCGCTTTAATCAGTTATTTCTGTTTTACTTGTAGGGAAATAAGTTATACAACTAGTTCTGCTAGTGTTTACTCGATTAACATGGAGTAGTTTTTGTAAGAATAATTTGTTGCAGAAGAGGTAGTAAAGTAATGAGAATGAAAACATAGACTTGTTTGTTTAATGACAACTTTCTGGAGTCTAACCGGTAAAAAAAAAAAAAAAAAAAAGCCCGGAACAACTCATAGACCCTGTAAGTGCTCTACGAATAAGCTCTGGAACTCGTACATGCATTTAGTGCATCTTTCATTTAGCGATCTCCTATACTCCTGTAGGAAGGTGTTTCCATTGCAGTTCTGCTTAGGCAAACCTTTTGGAATTCGAGTTGTTCAAGATGGACTAAGTTAAACGAAAGATGGCTTTGTGGATCACCTTTAACTATGTATATTAGGTTGGGAGGTTGGAAAACTCGTAAGGTACTTGGTGATGCTGGTAGCATCTGGAAGACCGCACGCATATTTTGGCAGACTGCATGCAAATGGAGGTCGTAAGGAAAAAATAATTACCGGAGATATTTTTAGCTTCAAACAGACGGAGGACAACATGAGGGGACTTGATTCTAAACAGCCAAAACTGGTCACGCTTGGACACATAATAGAAGTACGTGAATTAAGAAATATCGAAGGTGTTTGTGTAAGACATATTTGGTGTATGGGCCTCTGTATGTGTGAATACTTGGGTGTAGGTGTGAGTGGAGTGTGTGGATATACGATATCAAAGTGTTATTTCTTTTGTTGGTGTGTTTGTTTTGCTGATGTAGAGTATGTGTGTTTACAATGTAGTGAATATAAAATTGGGGTAGGTAATATTTTCAATCCAAGTATTCTTTAGAAAGCACGCGACCATGCGACTGTAGAACCAATTGATGTAATATGCAGTTGCTACTACCACACGTAGCAATAGTTGCAATGCTAGTATTATTTAAAATATGGTTTGCAACATATTTGTATAATGTATGTAGCACCTCTTGAGAATTAGCACATGAACTGCATGCTATTGCGGCCAAATTCATCCCCACAGGAATGATAAATCAGCCTTCATTTTAACATAATAAATTGAGCCTCACTGGTTCATACTGACATTTGTGACTTGTGGTTATCGTTCGCAAGAGAAAATACCACTTTCTGTTCATGAAAAGAAAGTGATGTTGCGTGAGTAGTAAATAAAAGAGCTTCTTTTGAGCCCAGTGCACACTAAACTATAGTAATTGCAGCGTGCCATTGAGAGCCGTCTTCCCATGAATATCAGCATTGAAGATAAAAGAGCTAATGTGCATGTTGCTTTGTAACTTGTTTTCTATTAAATTAACTTCAAGGGAAAAAGTCTCCAAACTTTCCCATGAGAATTCATGTAAAGGTGGTGGTGTGTGAGAGCTCTTTTCTTCTGAATGGGTAGGGATAATATACCTGAGTACCAAATAGTGCAAAAAGCTGAGGAAAAGGTATATGGTAGTCTTTAGTCTTCAGCAGCTATTTAAAAATTGGATTTGTTAATATGTTTAGAGTGAAGGTGTGTGTGTGTGTGTGTGTGTGTGTATGTTTTTTTTAACGATGAATAGATGCCATTTAAAGGATCATAATAACGTCTCTGAAGCATGTGCGCCTGCGGTAACAGGCCAGCTGTCCAATGAATGAAATAAACAAAGCTGATCCCGCTCGAATGAAGTGGGGCCGTGTATTAGCTGTTTATGTTTAAATGCGCCTACACCATATTTAATAACTAAAATAAAATCTGTCTGACATTCATACCATTCCCTACGGGCTATATATATATATATATATATATATATATATATATATATATATAGATAAAATTGATAAATTCCAGTTGCGTTTCGGTTCTGCAAGTTAATTTGTAAGTTGTTTTATGGATGTGCTAATGCCTTCATTCTTGAAACGTTTACGCTAGGCTCACTTATTAGTTAAAATTTAAAGGTTTAACAGTCCATGAACTTTTGGTTAATGTATAAACTTGCTAAGTGATCAGAACAATGTGATCATAGTAACCAGTTATGTACACAAATAGTAATTAAAAACCCACATACCTTCTTATACTAGTCAAGAAAGTTCCGGGAATTTGTCAATAAAACACAAAAAATGAATTACTTATCCAATTTTATTTTATCGCCTTCAAAGTAGGCCCCTTCTGAAATTAATCATTTATGCCAACGAATAATCCAATCATCAAAACATTTTCGTAGGCCTTTTTGGGAATCGATGTCAATTGTCACCGCGAATTTTTCTTTATGTCTTCTATCGACTGAAAACGGGTGCCTCGAATTGGTAACTTGAGTTTTGGAAAGAGAAAGAAATCAGCAGGAGCCAGATCAGGTGAATACGGTGGTTGTTCGATGAAATTTTTTGAGTTTTTGGCCAGAAATTCGTTCACAATAATAGAATTGTGAGCTGCTGCGTTATCGTGGTGCAGAATCCATGAATTGTCGTTCCACAAATCTGGCCTTTTCCGCCGTATTTCTCTCAAACGCCGCATGACGCTCAGATAATAGTCTTTGTTTACCATCTGACTTTCTGGCACCGCGATAATCTAATTTTAAAAAAAACTGTCAATATAACCTTCAGTTTTGATCGAGTTTGACATACCCTTTTAGGTTTCGGTTAGTTGGAAGGCGCCATTCGGAAGCTTGTTGACTGGTTTGAATGTCAAACTCGTAAACCCATGTCTCATCACCAGTTACAATGCGTTTCATGAATGTGGGGTCGGAGCTGGCTCGTTCTAGCATGTCTTCAGCAATCCTTGCGCGATTGAGTTTTTGTAGAAAATTCAAATCTTTCGGAACTAACCGAGCTGCAACGCGTGTCATGCCCAAACAATCGTTTAAAATGGTACGCATCGATTCGTGAGACACAGAAAGTTCAGCGGCAACCTCTCTCAAGCCTAAATGACGATTTTCAGACACCATTTGCTTCACTTTAGCGATGTTCAGTTCAGTTGAAACCGTTGATAGGCCGACGAGAGAGAGGCAAATCTTTCAGCACATCTCGACCACTTTTGAATGCACTGTACCACTCATATGTACGTGTTTTTGATAAAGTCGATTTACGGTAAGCGCTCTGTAACATTTTCAGCGATTCGGCAGACGAAATACCATTTGCAAAGCAAACTTTGAGACAGATTCTTTGTTCACTATTTGTATCCATCGTAAAATCGCAAATCACCTTTGAGATGAACTAACAAAATGGCGTACTGTAAACAAACTAGATGACAGATGACGATCAAACTCCGCGTGGGTATAGAGGAAAGTTGTACCAACTTAGCGACAACAATAATTTCGAATCCCCTATTAAACAGGATTGTTAAATGTAATTCCCGGTACTTTCGTGACAGAATGTATATTCACCTTTGTAAACTTTTGTTGTGCATCACATTTTAGGAAATCTGACGTGTTTCATTCACATGGCTTTCTCTATCTGTTCCAAAAACAAAATTAGTTCTACTTTGATGCAAAATGCTGTTATCTACTAGAAGTCCAAATAATGTATTGCAAGTCGGTTGAATTACAAATGAGAGGGATGACTCTTCGACATTGTCACCACTAAAATTCCAATTCTGAGAAAATTTCAATCACGAATTGCGCTAAACGTATTGTTCTACAAAATACAGTGAATTTTCTTTTGAACTGTCTATAGGTTAGTGCATTTATGTTAAAATGTCTCACAGCGCAATGCCGTGATAAAAATGTGTTACAAACAATTTTGTTGCTTCGAATCTAGAGCGAAAGGAGTGGGGATAGATACGCTGGGACCGTCTATGTACTACACCCCTTCCACCTTTGTAAATAAAACACAAGCTTTAAGGAATTAAACTCGGACATAGTAGGGTGTAACATGCGATTTGAAATGTGCACGCTTGGCGATTGTTGATAAGCATAAAATATAGTAAGTTTTAACGTAGTTGGATTTCTGCACCATTTTGAACATTAGATTCTTTTGGTTCAGTAGATTTCTACTTTTTCTAGCACGTATGTACAATATACCTAGAGGTAGAGAAGAATTGTATTCCACCCAAATATTTGGCACTGAATTTCACCGGAATTTCTGTTTTGAGACCCCCCCAAATAAAAAATATAGAAAATAGGTCCTATGTGTGTGTCTGTGTCAACGGCATAGCCCAAAAACGAAAAGTCAGTTAAATACCAGATTTGGTATTTAAATTCAATAACTCCCAGGATGTGACACGAGAATTTTCAGGAAAATTCCCCACCCCAGTTACCCTTTACATGTAACATTTTTAGAAACTTTTGATTTTCTCAAAATGTCTTAACATTTTTTTTTTTATCAAAGTACTAAGATATTTTTCTGAGAAACAAAATGTATAGCTTTTTGCTGTTGTTTGTTTTTGGAGATATTGATTTCCGAGGTATTCTTTGTTTCAATTTTAAACTATTTAAACTTTTCTCATACGGAAAGTCATCTTTCGGCCCCTCTCTTTTGTTTTACTCCTGACACAAAGAGAACGGAATTTCAATTGTTTTACTAAGCGACGGCTTTAAAAAGATTTGAGTATCGCTTTAGCCTAGTGTATAACTCTGTTTCCCTCTACTTACAAGGAAGCAAGTAATAATACCATTTCTGCTAATATTTATTTAGATTAGCATGATGTAAATAAAATAAGACTCTTTTCTAAGAATAATTTATTTGCAAAACACGTAGAGAAAATCATGTGAATAGAACAAACATTTGCACATAACTGCTAGTTGCACAAGTCGTTACTGACCTGCTCTCTCGCTTGTTGCAGCGTTGAGACGATTAGAATTCAATGAATCAGTATGTGTTTGATGATTTCTAATCTATCCGTTCATCCGAGTATTCACTTAACTGTTACACACTTCTCGCCCAGAGCAGCGTGCGTCGTACACAATATATTCGCTCCATTTCTCACATGGTTCCCTCTACGCACGTGCTGATCCGTCTTCTTTGTGTCCTCCAGCGATTACGAAACACGTGCGGGATGAGCAAAGGAAGTGGGGAGGCCCAGACATTAGCAATCTTTCTAAATGTGGAATATATCGTTTTGCATTGTCCCCACATTTTCTGGAGCTCTCGTTTCTATTATCACATTCTTTGCTTCCAGTTAGAGGCTAGAGATAGCGCATAAAAATGACATGTGTTATGTGGTGAGCAGAGCCAGGATTTGGTTAAAAAATGTTTGAAAAAATGCCGTATAAAATAACTTGAAAATGTAAAAATTACATAGTATTTTTACAAAATAAGCTAAAACTAGGTCTTATTTCATTAAAATTAGTGTGCAGAAAGTTGACAATTTATATATGACTATAATTACTATACAAGAATGAGAGGTAGACATATCCATGTTCTTGTTTGAAGAATCTAAAAAAGAGGGTCAAGAAGGTTGTTAAGACAGGTCTTACAAAACTGTAGTAAAATATTATACAAAATTAATAGCAAATGAAAGGGACTTCACGGCATTTCACATAACATATGGACAGTAGCAACCTGGCTGTACTAAAAAAATATTGACGAGTTCCATTCACATGACTTTCTCTTGCTTTTCTGCAACACGTTATTCTTACAAAAGCTTATTCTTCTTTCTACATTATGTTAATCAATGTAAACATAAGCAGAAATGGTCTTACTACTTAGTTCCTTATAAGTAGGAGGGAAATAACGGAATACAGTACGCGGATGACGACTTCCCTTCTGAGAAGAGTTTTAAGTACTACAAAATTGAAACCAATAATAGGAAATTGTTAGCTCTACAAATAAACTGTATACATTCTCTATTTTAACGAGATCTACATTTTTTGTGCAGCAAATTTTTGTCTTCTCTTACGATTTACCAGTCATGCAAGTCATTCAGAATGAAGAAGACTTAGGGGCTATTCCCAAGAAATTCAGGATATACATTTTATTTGCTTTGTAAATCTTTAGTATGTGACATTTAAATCAAAATCGTCAGAGCCATTTTTTAGAAAATCGAAAATTTCGAAAAATGTTCCATGTAATGGTATTTTGAGATAGGGGGACTTCCTTAAAAATCTTCTTGTCGCATCCTTGGAAGACACTGAACTTAAATACCAATTTTAGTATTTAACCGAGTTTTCTTTTTCAAGCTATGCTGTTTACAGACAGTCGCACGTACACATATACACTGACCTTTTTCTAAAAAAAATGTTTTTCTTGGATCCAGGTGCCTCAAAGCATGTATTTCGTTGAAATCTTGGTATCGAATTTTTGGATGGAACACAATACCTTCTCTAACTATTATATACATTGTCCATACGTGCTAGAGAAAGTAAAAATGGACATAAATAGTGACATAGATAGCTCTTAACTGTAATGATAATTACTCCCTTTGCAATGGCCACAGTCCGCCCGCAAGCTTTCTTTTCCTAATAACCATTAAAAAGGAATCTTGAGTTTTCTTCGGAAAGTAAGTAAAGGATTTACAAAGTCATTCTTATTTTTCAGTTGAATAGTGAAACTTCTGATGTTGGGAAAGTTGTCACCAATAAAATGCCAATGATAAAAACATTTTTAATACTAGTATACCTACTCAGTGTATATGCGAACATCACTCGTACGCAAACCACATCCATGGATATATAATTAAAGCAAAGGTAATATTCAGAAGTCTGATTCACGTGATGTATTTATTGTCTTGTTATGTAGTACGGAATATTCCATTAGCATTCATATTGTAAACATAATACTATAGAAAGTATATTTTCAATGTTATATAAACGTTGTGTCTTTTAGATCGGTGTAATTAAAGTTGTTTTATTTTTTTTTTTACCGTGGAGGGGAAAAATGCATTACGCATTCAACCCCCAGCCGAGGTGCAATGGCTGGGAGGATATGTGGGACTCTCCGCTTCCTCATTGCGGCATACCCACTAAAAAACCCCTCCACGTTATAACAGTAGTTTTGTTGAGAATCACGTGGCTTTGCGCGGTCCCGCTGATGCACCCGCGTTAGTAGACGAGAGGTAGGAAGCTGCCGCACAATGTGCGGAGCGGGTGAAAGGTTATTTCTAGGCTGACAGCCATGGAACCTGACTGCAGCCTAGGGAATAGAGGTGATATTGGTAAGGAAATAAAAGGTGGAAATAGAGGAGAGAATAGGACGTAGATCTTATGGATTATACCTGCTTCGGAATTGCTCCGCGAAGCTCCCAGTAGTCTTCCATTGTGTTGGTGGCCGATGTGCGTGCCCCTCAGCCTGTACAGGAGGAGGAGCAGTGTTGGGTTGCTGTCGTTTTGATTGGAACAGCTCAGCAGAGTATGCAGCTTGCTGCAGGAGAACCTGCCTCAGAGGCTGCATTAGGGCGTCGATCCTGGTGGACAGGTCGGCGGCTGTAGTCTGCTGGCTGGTGGCTGCTGCGGCGTTAGAAGCTTGCAATTCCTGCAGCTTCTGTGTGAGGAGGCTGCATGTCTCTTCCAGAGCAGCTAGTCGAGCGCCGACGTTCAGGATCTCCGCGTGGATGTCCTGAATGGCTTCTCGCGTCGCTGCGTCTGTTGAGAGTGCAGGTGGTGAGGCCTCGGTGGCTGATGTCTGCGGTGGAGTGGTGCGGCGCGCAGGAGGTGGTAATGAAGTGTTGCTCCTTGGAGAGAGAGGGCACTGCGCTTGCCCTGTGAAATGTCCTGTGCCACGGCAGGTGGCACAGAACCGGCGGCAACGGCGTAGATTGTGCTCAGTGCACTCAGCGGTGGTGTTGGCGGAGCCACAGTAGTGGCACCGCGGCGTCGAGGAGCAGGAGTCGGCTGTATGCCCGAAGGCACAACAGCGACGGCAGGGCCGGTAACGTTCCATCTTGCTGGCCTCGACGACCAGGAGTTGCCCTAACAAGGGCAACCCTGACGCCAAGGCAGCGTCGAGGTCCGAACGATCCTGAATTTCCAGCCTCACAAGTGGTGTAGGTCCCCGGTTGCAAATTATCCTTATGGCCCTCAAACAAGAAGGCCACATGGATTTCGCTGCGGCGAGGAGGTACCACGGCACTGAACCGGGGCGGCGCGGCGGTGATGGCGGCAACTGCGGCAGCAGTTGCGGCGAAGGTGTGGTGGCGGCCGGCGGCGAAGCAGGCTTGCCGGGACCGGTTGCAACGGAGGTGCTGCCTCCTCGGCGGCTGCCGAGGAAGAGGCGTCGGGTGCTGCCTTAGCAGCGGCGAGTCTGCGCTGTCTCTTCTTGGCCATCTTAGCGAATCGAAGAAGAAGCTCCGTCCTGTGCTGTACCTTAAATGTTAGTACACCATGTGTATCTCGCCTCATACGCGGTGACCGAGTTGATAAAACCAGAACGTTTTTAAATAAAATAAACAGAAACGGGTAGCCCCACGTAAATATTATGATAAAACAGGAGAGAGTTTTATCATGATTGAATTGCGAACTCGAACAAAATGGGAACATTTATTTTTTATACCTATCTTTTTTTCTTTTTTGTGTATTCAGAAAGGAAAGACTACTTAGAGCGTCCCCTATATGAAGAATTAAGACAGAGCGTAGTAATAATGCAAAATAATTGTAACAATAAACAATAGAACACATTACGATATGAAAGGTAGAGAAAAGGAACAACGATAGGAAAACAGTTTCTTATAGGGTAAAGGAAGGTATTTTCGTGGTACAGGTACATTTGTGATACTTTTTTGTCTAGTTTTCCCGGACATACTTGTCCATGTGAAGGATTGAAACTTCTTGCACGTAGTCCTGCATCTTCTCATAGTTGGCACACATGATCGGCTCGAGCCTTCGTTTGCTTATCTGTAAACCAGAAATTTTCTTCATTAGTGGCGTGATTGCAGTACGATTGTCGTGTTCTGAAGGGCCTTTGATTCTTTTTTATTTTATTACGTATATAGTGAAGGTAAGAATGTTTTGTTATGTTGCAGAGTATTATATGCTGAATGAAAATTACACTATAACAATGTTTGTAGTGAACGTTTCTAGCCGGTATTCCTTAGGTAACAGAAGCATTTTCTCTGTCGCAAACATGACGCCCATGCACGCTCTACTATTTAATGCCAAAACATGGGTTCTAAAGCATTATATGGATTTGGAGTATTAAAGCAAAGTCTAAAGTATGTTTCTATACAATCAGATGTTTAATTTGGCATATCACGAAATTACCTCCCATATCACAAACTTACCTATCCCCATTCATTACAGATAAACCTAAGATGCCCAAAGAGCGTATGAAATATCGCAAATACGACACCAGGCAACTTCTGGAAGTCGCCAAATTGGCAAAGAGTAGGGGATATCAATATACCAGGCTTCAAAGAAAATGGGTGTCCCTTGGAGTACACTAAAAACCCTCGTTGGAAGGAACGAGATAGGAAATTAAGATAATGCAGATCCACCTAAATTAGGAAGACCATTCGCATTAACATCAGACCTTGAGGTGAAGTTGTATAGTTATATAAAACATATGCGAGAACTAGGATTTGGGCTAATTGTTGGCATGGTGAGGAAAGTTGCACATCGTTTAGCAACACATGCTGGCAGTGAACATTTCTTCGACAAAGAAAATGATAAAACTAGTAAATGGTGGTGGGAAAGTACTCCGGAAAATCTGGCAGACTACAGAGGCTCAATGACAAACGAAGAGATAATTGCAGACTTTCACAATAAATTGGATTCTCTTCTGGAGAAATTAGGCATAAAGAGTCTCTCTGATCGTCTGTGAAATTGTGACGAGACGGGATTATCTTATGTTGTAAAATTAGATAAGATCATCACATTAGTGGGCAAGAAATACGTCTATAAGAGAGTTTACTTTGACCTTGTGGAGAGACATTATCTTCTGGGCTGCGTATGTGTCAATGGAACTTGTATTGCACCTACGGTGATATTTAAAGGATTTCGGTGGAACGACATTCTCCGGAAAGAGTATCTTCTAAACTTATTAGTAAAACTCTCGCCAAAAGGATGGATCAACAGTAATTTATTTCTAGAGTGGTTCACTTTTTTCGTGAATTTCATTCCTCCTGCTTGACCAGTCGACCTTCTCATGGATTCACATGGATCACACATTAACCCTGAAGTGATAGCTTTAGCCAAAGCCAATCAAGCTTTCTTGCTGACGTTTCCTGCCCATTCATCGCACTTGCTGCAAACACTTGACATGATTATTTACAAGTCATTGAAAGCAAACTGGGCAAAAAGTCTGGAACACTACATGAAAGAACATCCAACAGAAAACCCCAACAGGAGCATCTTTCACACTATTTTAAATCCTGTATACATCCAAAGTTTCTCCGGTGAAAAATTACGAAATGGTTTCAAAAAACCAGGAATCTATCCATTCAGCAAACATGCAATTCCCAAAGAAGCTCTTACACCTTCGCAGCTAACAAACAAGCCTATTCCAGTCTAAAATTCCAAAGAGGATTAAAATGGAAATGTGCCTACATTATCATCAGCACCAGTGAAATCTAGCATGGAGGGCCTTAAGAATAAAAGGGATTCTAGCGCCAAATGCCTTACCCTTATTAGCGAAGAGCTGCCCTTGTAAGGGCCTAGAACATCAAAGGTCTGGAAGATGCAAAGAAAGGAGAAAACGTCATGTAATAAAGATTGAGAATGTGATTGTGTGTGTGTGTGTGTGTGTGTGTGATATGGAAATTAGTCAAAAGATGTCCTATGAAAAAATTGGGCCAAATGGGTACAGTGCTCTTATTGTCTGATTCCTTATCACGTGAGGTGCCAGTCTTCTGATGCCGACATGTTTGACAACTGCAGTTTTGACGCTGAGAATTCCGATTAAACAAAGATAACAAACACTCCAGTATTGTTTACTACGTTTTGTGTTCATAGAAATGTTGCGTAACTATTATTCTATATAATTTTTATGATATAAATCATTTTTTCGTTTATCACGAACTTGTCTCTCCTGTATCACGAAATTAACAAACCATGTCACGAAATTACCTACTATTTTTTGTCTGAAACACGTCTTAATAAATAGTAATTGAAACTATGCTAGTGAAAAGTTTCATTGTTAATCGATGCAGGGGGGCATAATTGTAACTTGCTAACATAGAGATGTAGTTAAGTTGCTACGTATAAGATTATATTAACAAAATAGTAAATATATCACGAATATACCTGCCTTTACCCTAGTATATAACGATATATATATATATATGCACACACAGTAGAACTCCGGTAATACGAGCTAATTGGGCTAAGGCTACCTCAGATTATAAAAACTCGGAGTATACGTAAACTTCATTAAATCAATGGGTAAATCATTAATAAATGTTAAATGAGCACAACAAAGGTTAAAAGAAATAAATAAAAGCACATAGTACATATGTATTATTGTACATATATAGGCAAACATTTCCAAGTTGCAAAAACATAAACTACATTTTAAAGACAATTTTCCCATGTCAGGAACTCACACAGTGGGAGGTAAAGCACTTTAAAATTAACATGACACAGAAGGGCTCACTACAATACAGTATGCGCAGGTACGGCCCACAGAGGTCAGTCTGTTACTGCTGTAAAAATGTACGTATGTTTACTTAACCGTATTTTAATGATCGCTGTCGTTAAGTAGGAATTGCTGTACCAATGTAGTATTTTATCTGAAAGAATGGCATATATGTGCAACTGATTGACACGCGATCCCAATTAGTGAAGGGTCGACTAAGAAAGACCAAGCGTACTCCTCCAAACCTAACAATACCTGTGAATCTGTAATAGAAGTGCATTAGCAGTCTGAGGGCTAGGTTATTTCTGTGCATTATGAACGAAACCCTTAAATGGGGCAGTTTTACCTTTATTGTACATGGAAAATTGAAAGAAAGTTCAATATGTAATACATTCGGAAGTGGAATAAATGTATTACGGACAACGCATAAAACGGGATTTTACTCTGATTTTATTTAAACTTTTAATTTTCTTAAGACCAGCTCGAAGTACACAGAACCTCGAAATACGAGCTCGAATGACCGCGGCTGTACTTATGTGTGTGTGTGTGTGTGTGTGTGTGTGTGTGTGTGTGTGTGTGTGTGTGTCATTAGCCAACATAAACATGATTGTGAAGTATGGAGAGTGATCCTTTTAAGTAGAGCTATAGCATCGTCGTACACGAAGTCCCTCTTTAGCTGGAGCTTCTTACAGAAGTCGGCAAGTAATTTAGGAATGGTACCTCTTGCGCCAACCGTTGCACCTATGACCTCGATGGACAAGTTTATTTTGTCCAAAAAGTCTGGAATGATGCGCTCGTGAATTCTGCGCTTCTCACTATGCACTACGTTTGTAAGTTGTGGTGGTGAAAACTGAAATCTCACTGTCGGGCCTCTATATCCATATGACAGGCCTGGTGGAATAGCTAGTATGTCTATCCGCCTAAAGAACCATCCATGAACTTCTTCATAAACATCTTGTCTTTTGGATTTTAAATATGCGTTCGTCTGCGAATACTTATAGTAAAAAAGGCTTTTGACTGTTTAATGTTTAAATATAACAGTTTTAAAGTGTTGTTAAAATCAGCAGTAAACAGTCAGCAAGAGCAATGGGGTGACATTTTGTTGGCCAGTTCAATGCCTTGGCTTTGTCGCCAAAGAGCTTTAGATATCGGGAACAAGAATCAAGGAAAGAAAAATAACTATTGATTTTGTCATCTACGTTTGAAGGGGTTATAGAAATGGCGTTTTTCAAAGTTTCATTCATTTTGTGTCAACATGAATCAAGGTGTAGCTTTTTTATTTTATTTTTATTGTAATACTTAAGTTTGAAGCCGCTACCAAACGAAGCCAGAAACCAGAACGTTGCTATAGCACATCGTCGTCTCAAAGCGCTCACCAGGTTTGCGGCGTAGAGAACTTGCTCCACTAATATTTCAATTTTAGGAGCTCTGGTATGGACGTTTTGCCGCCCTTCAGCAGGGATAGATCTAATCTCGCAGCAGGGTTTAAACTGCGTGGAGAAGGGATCGGAATAGCATTGGGGTTCAATTCCCTAGGTGAGTTAGGAAATACTCTTGCTTCCTTTATGTTAAGGCGAGGAAAACCCTCGCGAGCACTTGATTTCTTCGCAAAGCAGCTTCTTTTCGATCAGCTATGCTGTGGTGATATGGACTTTAAAACAAAAAAAAATGTGAGGATAGTGCTCATTCAAAGAACTATATCCATCTCATCCTTTCTCCCATTGCGTTAGAAACGTGAGTGATTAAGCTTTGTATATTGTAGCTCAAAACGTATTGTATTTTTTTTTTTTTTTTTCCCAAGAGGGAGTAACTTTTGTAGCAGGTGCGCTTCCAAAATGTCACTTCAATACATAGATTTTTGTTTATTTTTTGTCAGAGCTTTTGAAGACAGTCGACAGGGCAAAGGTAAGAACAGGTTACTCGTACCCAGGTCGGTAACGAGTGGCACTATTTGTGGTAGCCGCAGGTATAGCCACGTGACGTCCTAACAACCTCTTCCACTGTCTCAAATACTCTAACTAAAGCACTACTAAGACAACCAATGATTTTGCTAATTGTTTTTTCACAAAGTCAAATGTGGGATACAAGTAGGTTAGGTAGAGTCGGACTGAAAAATTAAATGCCATGCCCAGGATTTGAACCACGGCTCTCGCGGTTACTCTAATACTCTAACCGCTGAGCTACCTTGGAAAATGCCAACACAGCTTTAAATTCCCCAGCTGACTCGCATATTTCCCGGTAAACCACAAGGTGATTTCAAATAAACCAACTAAATAGTTGGACTATGCAGCCCGGGACGACATTGTAAGTCGCCATTGGGTTATGTCTTCTCAAAATAATTTGAGGTTATCATCTTTATTCTGAAATACTTTTGCATAACTTGTAAACCGTAAGACATAGACAAAGTTTTACCATACAAAACGTGTATATCTGGTTAAAACACACAATTTGTGTGTTTGTTTTTGTTTTTTTAAGAGTGAAGTTTCCGAGTTGTTGGTTTCAATTTTGAACTACTTAAACTGTTCTCAAACGATAAGAAACTTTCGTTTCATATCTATTTTATTTTACTCCTGACCATGCAAAGGGAACATAATTCCAATTGATTCACATAGCGAATAGCTTTTAAAAGATTTGACAGTCACTTTAGCCTAATTCTCATTTTACTTATAATTAACTAAGTAATGAGATAATTTCTAATGCTTATCTTATTAGCATGAAACAGATAGAAGAAAAGCTTTTGTAAGAATAGTTTGTTTCATACTAGGTAGAACATATGAATAAAACAGACAAGATTTTTATAATAAAATTCCAATATTTGAATAGATCCCTGAGCAGCTCATGTCAAGAATCCTTGGACCAAATACGGACTTCTTACTATTCTTAAGAACAGAATATAAGATAATTTGAGAGGTAATTGAAAACGAAGAAACTATTATGCCGAACGGAAAGTTTGTACCCGAATTAAATCACAGGTTTATTACAGGGAAACTTATAATTAATTACCTCTATAAAAGCTTGCAAATATAAAATACTCATAAAAGAGTTTGGACCTCCAAGCTAGTTCCCAAGGATAATAAATTCCTCCAAGGAATCGATCCATAGGGGAGCAAATGAAGGGATGCAGCAGAGCCTATGCGGACTTTTGAAATTTTCCCTTGCATTACGGAAGTGCGACGCTCGTACCTGGTGCACTTTGCGTGACCCGTAACCATTGACAAATGCGATCGCGTGTCCGCAGCTCGGAAAAGTAGCTGTTGGGGCACGTGGCATGCTAAACAGCAGCAGTCGATATGCATGGCGGCCGAGTTCTGTTGTGCCAAACATTTATCACCAACCCGCGTCTATTAAGCGCCAATTTCACACGATTACTTATAGATTGATTTTTCTCACATCACATGTGGTGTAGGATGTTAGAAATAAGTGCTGCTTTTGTTGATGAATGTAGTATGTTGTCGATGGACAGCTCGGCGTGGATCATCTTCCACTGCTTCCACAGTGTTATTTATGTTTCCATTGGATTATTTCAAAATATACTTATCCCTTATCAACTAGTTGTGAAACCGGAAATAATTCACTTACCTAGCAGTAGATCCCCAAATTCTCATTGGAACTATCCTTTTGCAGTGAGGCGAACTTTTCATGCGAGGATTCAAGTGAACCATTATGTGGTACTCGTATTTGAGGTGAAAGAACTGGATTGATTGTGCTCTCCGATGACAAATTTTAGTGAAACTATTACTTTAAAAATACATTCTTATATCAAGTTTGGAGAACAAATTATGTAGTTTTATTTTCTTTGTTTATTTCCTGAAGCAGCTTATTAGTACTTGAAAGACCATTCCTTGTCCAGGACACACGGAAGGCTGTGATCCAAAAAGCTGGAAAACATCTGAAACATGCAATAGTGATCATACAATGTCTGCATGTGAACTAAAACTATATACAGGCAAACGGATTAGGCAATTCTCTTTCTCTGCAGCGATCAATATCCATATCTGATTTCGTTGAACGTGAACTCGGTCACTTTATTTCAGTTCTTGACTACGTGATGGTAATCCTTTGTTATCTTTCCCAAACATTCACATCATCCATTATGTATCATTCGTTGAGGTTACATGATGGAATCATGGCGTCCATATGGCTTCTTGTTTTGGTTTGATTTAACTTTTGAACTTGCAGTATTATTGATATCCTGCAATTTTATTGAAGATCTAAGCAGAAATTAAGAAACTAGTCGTGATTCGTGTAATATGCGTTTGCAAGTATAAGAATAGAGTTTTGTGAGAACTGACAAAACTCATACTAATAAAACTCCCTCTAAATGTTACAGTATTAATGGTATTCTCTCACTCTCTCTCTTTCTCTCTCTCTGTGTCTCTCTCTCTCTTACACACACACACACACACACACATATATGTATATATATTCGTAAAAAATTAAGTAAATTATAAGTAATTCAGTTGTAATTTTGTTGCTGATGCTTTCATGCTTTAATACTTCAATACATTTTAATCCGAAGAGGTTTCATTTTATTATCAACCATCTGATTCTTAATACAGACTTTATTTTGGCGTGAATAATATAAGTTCTGACCAGAATAGGCACCATTCCAGAAATGTACACATTCGTGCACGGAATTTCTAAATTACACGAATTATTTCAGTAAACGGCGGGTCGGCAGACAATCGATGTGTAGAGAGCGGACATTGTTTATAGCCAAGACAATGTAGCTCGAGAACACAAAATCTAGATTTCAAATCATGAATCAGAATTGTAATACATCAGGTTAAAATCTCATTTGTAACAGCAATGTGCCAGTTAAATTATAAATTTTGACCTGTAATACAAATATGGTTGAATACTAAGTATGACAGATTTTCTCTGCTCTTACATCTTGCACCCATTCCCTTATCCACGAGATGGCCATGTAAAAATTTGGTTTTAGGTACAGCTTGTGTCACTTACAAATTTCAGTGCATCAAGAACATGTCCATTGTAACTTAGATTCAGTAATTGCGTATTGTTTAAATCTTTTCAGAGCAATAAGTTTGTAATATGAATTGTAAATTTGTACACTCCGTTGGTGAAGTTTTCTTCCATGTGGGACCTGTTTTTGCAGGTCATTTCATTTTTGCTAAGCCCTGCCTCTGTCCACACTTGAGGTTTAGAATCTGTCCTTTTCAAGATGGTTCACATAGTGAAATGTTACTATTAAAATGAAATCTTACAAGACTATAATAATAGAACTGAAACAGTTAAAACTTATAACCATAGAAGCAAACCATTTCATTGCGGTACAGTAACGGTCTGTTGATTTTAGATCGTTCAATTTTTACTACAGTACACGAAAACTGACACTCCTTAGACAACAACGTTCCTGATATCTCTTTTCCAGGTAATATGTTCTGTACAATGCATAATACGCGATTACAACTCCACCTCTCGGCAATGCTGAAACCTCTGACCATTTCTTGTGTTCTGAAACTGTATGTGTCATTAATCTGTGTAGTCTAACGACAACACTGGTAACCGAGGTCGTTAAAGCACATACCAGAACAGAAAAGCTGCGTTTCTAATTCTACCAGGACCGTCCTTTCTTACTCGGCAAATGCCGGGGAGATAATCATAAACGTAGGCTGGAACATTTCCTTCCCAATTATCTTTACATGTTGTGTATCAGTGGCCACCGCCTGTGGTGTATGCAGTAAGACGGGCGCTAAACATACCAATAAATGTGTTCTCGTTTTACTTCGGCTAATTAAATCGAATAAAGAATTGGTTCTTTTTGGTTGCAAGAATTGTTTCATAGATTATTAAAGTTTGTGAATGGTGGAGCGAGAGTATTGTGATATTATCCGATAAGAATAGGTATAGTTTTCTTCAAAACATGATGGCCGCGGGACAGCTGCCCCTATCACTGGGCAATAACCATTAGCAAAGAAAAAACGAACGTGTACAGGGGCGAGAGGCAACATAGTAAAATTTTGGAGAACCTTCTTGCAAGTCCAGAATCGCGTGTCGATAAAGGGACCAGTAAGTGAAAGACTTGGCAACAGTGAGGGTTGGTTTTCAACCGCAAACTTTGGAAGAAGAGGGGCAGGGTCATAATGTTCTGAAAAATGCTCTATGTTAATCTCAAGTGGTGGATAGAAGGAATAATCAACAATTGTTTTTGATCAATGTTTTTTTACAATTCTTCTTCATAAACACAATATACATGGTTCTTGGTTGATTTTGTTGATCATGAGTTTACATTATTTCGCATAAGCACTTTGCGATAGTATTATTTTGAACGACAGACTCAATTTATTTCCGATCTCGCTATTATCTCAAAATCGAAACTCGTCCATGGATTACAAATATTCTGTATTGGTTCCTATAAATCACTTAATATACTTAATGTAATTATTGGCGACATATCACTTGAAACACTTTGTTGTCACATATTACTATAGCACCGAAAAATTCTGTGTGCTTGTGTTGCTGCTTTTTACGCCTGATGATAGATAATCCCGTGTCGCTTCTGACTTATTGGGCATCATATCTTACTCCTTCGTTTCGTTTTTGACTATTCTTTCACGTTCCCTTCAAAATGTAGCACTCTGATACACGTTGTGTTTGGGACTTACTGCTTCAGCTTGAAATAAAAATAATGTATTGCATTTACATTAATGTCTGTACCAATTCTTTAATACACAATTATTATAAAAGCTAATAATCATATCCACTTCATGTTAATCCAAATAAAGTTTTTAGGAATGATTTTATTGCATTATTTGCTAAGGTAAAATGGGAATAGGGGAATATAGTGTCACCCTCCGTGGTGTTAGGTTTACCATGCTTGGGTTCAAACTCGGCGAAGGACGATGGATTTTTTCGGGTGTAAAGATCCTTAGCATGGCTTCCTTCGAAAGAGAGGTAAAACCGTTGGTCCCGTGTCGTAGATTTACGGCACGTAAAAAATCTTCAAGCTTGATAAAGAGGCCTCTGAGGAAAATTAAGCTGTCTCACGCCCAGTATAGAATGGGACACAGAGCACCACAGAAGTTAAAGAACGTCCATAGGTAAAAACTCAATTTCATTTTTAAGTCATAGTCAAATCCTTTAAGAGCTTGTCGCTCTGTGATAACTTGGCATTTCGATCTCTCTGTATGATCAGGAGCAAAAAAAAAAAAAAACAAAAAAAAAAAAAACTTCGCATTTTGAGAAAAATCATAAGCTTTTGAAAATTCAAGCAAATAACGATGATTATCTGGGAAATAGCTAATTCCAATTTACAGTTTTGCATAAATTGTGTACTTTAAGTAGTAAGTAGTAGGAAGGTTTTGTTCATATCTTACGGTTTATCAGTTATGTGACAGTAATTCGGAATGAAGAAAATCTCTGGCTATTCCCAGAAAATTCAAGATGTACATTTCTTTTTATAAACATTTCTTAATATATCAATGAAAATGGTTAGCCATTTTACGAAAATCGAAGTTCCCGAAGAATGTTCCATATAAAGACCAGATTTTCTTGAACATCTTCATGTCGGACTCTTGGAAGATAAGTTTGTTGTTTAACCAACGTTTCATATTTTAGTTATTCTGTTCACAGACACATATAGGATGCCGCTTTCTAAAGATCCTTTTTATTTTATATTTTATTTGGGGGGCGGGAGTCAGGGCCCTCAAAATATTTTGCGGTGAAATCTCGACATAAGATTTTTGGGTGGAATACCATACTTCCATAGTTACTATATGGAGTACAGTCCCGCCGACCTTAGAAGAGAACCTGAAGTAAACGAAACAACCCGAAATAATGGTCTGACCTGGGCGGAGCATATGCATTATCTGAAGACACGTACTTCTAACCTGTACCACCTGACCGGCATAAATACAAATCAGCGGTGTTAGTATTTCAAAACCAGTTAACTTTATTTGCCACCTGTTTTGGTTTACATCAGATCCGCTTCTAACGCTGCCGGGATTACAGAAAAAGTTAATTTTAAGAATCGGCATAATGTTTTAGTAACGACGACGGGGCTACAGGAGGTGAGAGAGCAGATTGTGATTTAATAAACTTTTATACTAACAGACAGCATCCTCTTTTGTAATAGCGTAACTTCGTTAACCTGGTTGGTCATGTCGGACGATGAATGAAATAGGTATAATGCTGAAATGAACTCCGGGGTGCATGAAACTTAAGTTTACTTTACATTCGTTGAAGAATAAGGGAAAACCCCGTTAAAAAAAAAAAAAAAAAACTTATCTGGGTAAAACATCCTAAACGAACTCGCGCTCTGTTTGAATGTGAGGCAGAAACGCTTCCCCCACACTACCGAGGCGGGCAAACGCCCGTTTATTGGAGCAGTAACATCGTACGAAAGAGCCGGTCCCCATAGCCGCGCTCGCTAAAGTGTCTCGCTTTGGTGCTTCGCGGCGCACGGGATCGTGGGTTCGAGTCCCACCTTGAGCATGGATGTTTCTGTGTTTTTAAATATATATGCAAAAAGGAAAAACAAATAGATCAACAAAGGAAATTTAGAAACTAGAAAAAAGAGGCAAAAAGGAATACAGCGCCGGAGTCCTGACAAGCCTCCGGGGCTGTATTTTTTATATATATATATACATATACATAAAAGACTACGTAGGATGATATTTTTGTTGCTTAGCAAATCTGCACTCACCCATGATTATATCTCATGAACGGCTTTTATTCATATTTTGTCGTAATACCTTCTTCAACCTCACTTTTATTTACGTTTCAAACAGAATCTTTCTAAGTATCTTGTTTCTGGGATGGGGAATGACTTTTCGTTTCCGTTAACTTTTAAAGACAGTTAAGGAAACAATTTCACTTTCTAAAGTGTCCACTTCACAGTAACAGCAAATTTGGTAATGTTCAAGAAAAGCACTTTTACTTTAGCACATTTGAAACGCTATTTGAAAGTTTCTCGCTTGATTATATTTTTCTTCTTGAGAGTGGAGTCGTGCCGATTAGCAGTAAAGGAGAAAATGGCATTCATTTGCGTATAAACTCTGAAATTGCATTAATCAGGAGGAAACGGTAACTGACTTGAAAGCAAGCACAGAGAAAGGATTCGTAATAATACTTAACGCTTACAAAATTTCGTGCCTTGGTGCACCATTCGGAAACTGACCACACTGTGACCGAGTAGTTAGACCACTCTCCTCCACCAAGGTGGCCCGGGTTCGATCCCAGGTAACCGCATGCGAGATTTGTGGCGGACAAAGGGGTGCAGGGACGGTTTTTCTGTCCCCCCCATCGCATTCCACGGTGCTCTATCCTCATTCCATGTATCATCAGTGTCATCGCCTGCGGTGCCATCTGTAGTAAAGGCGTCTTTCTTTCTTTTTTGATCGAAATCTTAAAACCATATTCCTATATAAGAACTGAAATGTTTCTTTCGTGCATTCCCCCCCGGCCTTCCTAACCTTTTGTTTAATTTATGTTATTTAATCCACCTTTGATATCTTAGATAACGAACGAGATACCTCCGTGGTAACGTATTATGAGGCTGGCATTCAGAATATCATGGGTTCTATTCTCGATGAACCGGCAACTTTGGCCATGGGTTTTTTCGTGGTCAGGGGCGTCCTTCTAGCAAACACTGTCATTAGGATTTGATCACGCTTTGATCAAATTGATTTTCCCTTCTTTCCTTCCTCCCAGAGGTTATACTGGAAGCAAAAGAGGTCCACAATGGCATATTGCGCTGCGGTGATTTGCTCCAGTTACTCCCTCCGTCTGCATATTCCTTACAGCTTTATCATACAACAGTTGTACTTCTGTCGTAATTGGCATCCTTTGTATAGTTCTCAATATTTTTGAAACCAGATAGACATAATATTGTATTCATCACTGTGGTTATATCCTTACAAACTTACAAACCCTCTGGTCTCTAAATCATTAAATTCGCTAACAAACTAGGAACTGGACACCAGGTGCTCATGCCCTCGAACAACTTTCAGCCCCCCGACCAGATGTTCAGGTTCACTTTCATCATCTTCCGAGCATAACCAGTGTTACATAAATAATTATTTAGTAATTATCATAATTTTATAATCGCATTTTATGAGTGTATGGATATATTTTATTCTAATCATGAAGTAGTCAAAATTTCTTGGACTATATATCTCCAAATATCTCAAGATTAATTCTGGAACTCTGTATTACTGTAGATAATAGAACCAAATACAGTCATTGTTGTCTTTAATTTTCACACGATCAATGCCTAAACATCAATCTCAATCGTTTTTTACAATATTTGATGTTATTACTTTTGGAATTAAACTCTTGTATTCCTTTTGTTTCAGGTAAGTGAATGCAGTTGCTAGTGCTAAGAGTGAGTAAAATTAGTAAGTAGTCATACTTTAAATTGTTTTCGAACCGAACAGGATTAAGTTCTGGAATAGATTGGATTATTAATTAGATCAGGTTAGTTCAGCCCTGTTACTGAGTTCTTTATTTTGTTATTTCCAATCTTGAAAAGCTAGCCAAAAGAAAATGCCTGCTCTGTTTTTAAAGAAGTTCGTCTCTTTTAGTACTTCCAAATCAGCTAAGCGTACATATTCTAGCATAACATGAGAGGCCTTTTCCTCTTCATCGTTGCTTAGTCAGCATAGGGTTTTCCTAATGCACTTATATTGGCCTACCTAGAGATCAACTGCCAGTCCCCTTTGGGTTCTGTTAAGGGCCAAAAAAAATGGTCTATTCTAACAATAAAGCTTACCACTATACGTTTACTCTGCTTATCCTTTCTTCTCTGATCCAATGCATCTGCTGGGTTTTCATCTAAGGATGTCTTTATTAATCTGAAGGGAATTATCAAAACTGGTTTAGATCCATTTAGGAATTTCCGGGGATCCTTTCCACGGGGAAATCTGGTTTTTAATTGTGTTCAATTCCTTTATCTACTGTATTCACCCAAAGGTGTTGTGGCAGTTTAAGTTTTGTAGACATTCCCAGACTAATTTGATTTTATTTGATTTGGCAATTTGCAAGAGCTTAAATAGCTGCCTAACTATGAGAATATCGAGATGTTGCTACTCCGCTAGTATAGCAAACTTAAATACCAAGTTTGGTATTAACGGTCTTTTCGTTTTTGAGCTATGCTGCCCACAGACACTCACACACGGACCTTTTTCTAAAAATGCTTTTATTTTTGATTCAGAGAGACCCAAAACAAATATTTTCAGTGAAATCTCGGTATTGAATTTTTGGGTACATTACAATACCTTCTCTATACACTATGTATATAGTAAGTGTAGAGAGAGTAAGAAAGTAGCTCCAGTTTCTACTCGTAACCCGTGATAAAGCCCATTTTGACTTTTGTTTCCCAAATTGTAATGTTTATAATAGGTAGTCATCTACTCTGCACTATAAGGCCTTGTACGCGATGCGAAGTAGTGTAAACAACTGTTTTTTAAATCTCTCTATTAGGGCAGACATGCTGCTGTTAATGTTTGAGTCGTGCGTTGGATGCTCTTGTGTAATTTACAAGCAGGGTGTCACGGATGTTAGAAAGTAATCGCCAAGTTGCGCGTGAAAATAGGAAAAGTTGAGAAGCCGAGAGGACCGGAAGGAAGCGTTTGCAAGTAGATACGGGGTCCTCTTTTAACTATTATATTTTTGCGTTTGGTTCCGTGTACTCCACTTGGGTTATTTTCGTTTTTACTCTTAGAATTTCGTTTTTTTATTATTTATATTTTATTTTATTTGTAGAAGAAAAATCAGTGGATACTGTACCATTTTCAAAGGAGAACTCAGTATTGAGTGTATTGCTCAGATTGTCCCATCCTGCATTCATAGAAAACAATAGATGTTATGACAACATTTAGCAGAACATTTGTTCGGAATGCAAACAAGTAATAAATGAAAACTGTGAATATGCTAATAAGTAGAGTCCTCATTCTTATATAATTACATATTTTACTCTTTTATGCATGGACATACGCAAGGAGAAAATGCCTGAATTGAAGCAAGTACATTACTGTACTAGAGTCTTATTTTACATATTTTTATATTGTATTTTCAATGTATTATGTATTTTCACAATCTTACACTTAAATACATATTTAGCCATTTTTTCTTAATTGTTTATTATATTTATATTTTCTTTCTATACGCGCTTATATTTTTACTTCTTTAAAAATGAGAATAAACAGTTGCAGTTAGTTGTTTCAAAAGCTCCAGAAAATTGATAGAAAGGCTGGCTACCCTACTTTTCTCACTATAAGCAAGCTCCTAAACCATGCATACCTCCAGGAAAAATGTTCTTTTACAAGTACAGTCCTGTGACATCTTGCGATGTCGAAAGATGATAATTTTCCTCGCAAAGAAAATTTTATAGACAGCAGAATGTCTTCTCTACTAGGAAATAGCAATACATTACTGTTATTATCTCAGTCCTAATTTTTTAAATTATTCTGTTTATGAAGACATGTTTTTTTGTGTTGTTCGTTCTTGCGTGTTTATCGAACAACATTTGAATATTCACAAAATACTACGAAAATTGTGGAAGTGAAATTTGTGAATAGCAATTTGAAATAACAAGTGTGGAGTAGTATGAAGCAATAAATGTGGTGGTACAAGTAATGACCGGTGCATGAATTATATTAGTTTTTATTTAAAATCCCTACTTCTAATGTAATTGTAATTGTATGTTGTACATTCTTAATTGCATATTTATTTGATATTACACATTTCATTACGTGATACTATACACTTGTGTACATGTTTCTCAATTTGACATTAAAAATCCAGGCTCAACTAATAAGCTTCAGTACAGAGGAGAATCGCTAATATTGAATTGATAAACTGCAAGGACTGATCAGCAAATAGGAAACTGATTTTTTACTGCATTTCAGTGTTTACATGCTCTTTCTTAAAGTAGTCCCCTGCTATTTAAATGCACTTTTATATCGTTTCTGACAGACGTGATCGAATGATACCGACCATTCCTATCAGATCCCTGAGGATCGTTTCACTTTTCTTCAGCACTGCTGCAGAGCTCTCAAATCAAATGCCTCGGAACTTTGCTCTTAGTGATGGGAATAAAAAAGTCACAGAGAGAAAGTAAGGCTAGCTCCGTAACCCAGTGGGTAGAGCGTCTGTCTGCTGCGCGAGAGGTCCCGGATTCGGTTCCTGACTGGAAGTGGGAATTAGATACACGTGTTGAATGGTGGAACACTTTGATGGACTAAGTATTGGTCGTATCAGTTCATTATACCACTATCAGATGTTGTGTTGATACTCGTATCACATAAACATATTTTATATAAAATTATGTTCATAAGTGAGATTTTTATTTGTCTATTTAACATTTTACATTCGATCAATAAGTTAGCAGACGTAATCGCTTTAGTAATATCAATCGCAATATTATTTTTATACCTTTTTCTAAAAATCATCATAATGTTATACTTGGTATTAAGATTGCTGTTAATTGTTTATTGATAAGGTATATATTTACATATATGTATATATTTACATATATGTATATATTTTTTTTTAAACTTGAGATGACATTCAGGTCTGAGAACCTTAATAGCTGCTTTTTGCGGAGGCAGAAATGTTGAGACAGTTCACCAGTTCTCGTTTAAAAATTGCGGTTTCCCATTTATGTTTGATCAAGGACATATGCAAAATGAAATATTTTAGCAACATTCTGAGTTTCTATTCATTAAGTCCTGCAAAGTCGAGTTAGCATCCGCATAAAGTTTTGGTAGCTTGCGTTCATTAAAAATGCACGTGAATACGTAAGGAACGAAATCAGAAGCTAACTACCGCCATCACAGCCTTTTTCCATTTTTGAGTTTTTTGAAATGTTGTTCATTCCTGAAACAGAACTAAGATGCCCTTCACTCTTTAATGCAAAGATAGCATAAAATTAACGACTGCAACTGGTGGAGTCCGGGTAGGGACTTGGCGAGAGTAGCGGACAAGCAGAAATCTTGTTCTTTAGTTTGGCGAATCAAATTCATGCTCGGCTGGTCTTCTGAACTTAGCTCAAGTTGCAAAACACGACCTGAGATGTGTGTTGGGAAAACAGGGAGCGCTACACCCATATCCTGTTGTCATACAAGTTGCGTTCTAGCGAATTGTGTTTGGAATTGGAAATGGCGATTGTTTGCTGTCAGCGCTGTCACGTTTTCAGCATGAATGAGTTTTGCACAACCGCTACCTTGGGGCAGAGAGAAATGCGTTTCCAGGACAAGGTTTCAAGAAGATTCGTAGCTACATTCCCCAGAAGGCTCATAAATCAGTCATGCTTATCTGCCTAAGGATCACCATTTCGTACAATATATCTCAGAAAAAAGCTTTCTACTCATTCGTTTTTCTAAGAATACTTTCCGTTTACTGATCGACTTCTGTTTTATGCATACTCCGGGTCCAGCTTCAGTTTACAAACACCTTTTTCATGAGTTCCAATTTTAAAATGGCTTAGTGTCGCAACGCAATAGTTTCCACTTCTTATAATTCCCAAACCAAGCGGGGTGGCTCAGGCGGTAACGTCTGTGACCCGCATTCTGGAGATTCCGGGTTCGATTCCCGCCTACTGCCCACTCTGATATTTTTTCGTAGACTTCCCTGGTCAGTTTCTCATCTACCACGACTCCTTTTCCATTTCATTCCGTTTCCTTCTCATGTTCCAGGTGCTTTTCTACGTTTCGTGGCGTGTTGAAAAGGTTGACGGATGCTTGCTCAATGGAAGGGGTGCTTGTTGACGGTCTTCGAGGTAGGGCCGTTAGGGATTTTGGCGCGTCTCTGTGGTCCGTCTGCCTGCGGCCTGTTGCCTTCTGTGGTTATTTCACTTCATCCCTTCCTCCTTTGGGGTGGTAGCCACTGGGGGCGTGTTGCGCGAAGTCTCCCCCTCCATTGTGTAACCTATACTTGCAATTCCTAAACGCCATGTGATGAAAGGTGAGATTTTGTAAAAAGGAAAGAAAATATTAATTTCACATGTTCCACAGGTAGGTAGTGTAAATAAACTACGCCGCATTTAATTTATTTCTTTCTCTGGCACATATGTGCAATGTACATAGTAGATAGAGAAGGTATCGTATTCCAACTAATTCGATACCGAGGTTTCACCAGAAATACATGTTTTCAGACCTCCTGAATGCAAAAATAAACAACTTTTGAAAAAAAAAATCCGTGTATGTATATATATGTCTGTGGGCAGCATAACTGAAAAACGAAAGTACTATAAGTACCAAACTTGGTATTTAAGTTAAGCATCTTCCGGGGTTGCGACACGAAGATGTGCAGGAAAATCTCCCCCCCCCCCCCCCCATCGCCAAGTACATGGATAATTTTTCGAAAAGTTTGGTTTTCTAAAAAAATAACTATGCTTTTGATTAACATGCTGTATGTTTAAGATGTTTTCATCACAGATAAAATATATATCTTGAATTTCTGGTAATAACCTCAGAAGACCTCTTCGTTCTGAATGACTTTTATATAAGCGTTAAACAGTAAGAGATAGACCAAAAGTTACCACACAAAAAATGTAGATCTCGTTAAAACACACACTTTGTAATATACCTTTTTTGTTTTGTAGAGTTAGCCATTTCTGAGATTTTCCTTGTCATTAGTTCAATTCTAAAATACGTATACTTTTCTCAAACAGGAAGTTCGTGTTTCTTTTGTTTTTCTACTGGCCACGCAAAGAAGCTAATTTTAATGATAATCACATTAGCCTAGTATAGGATTCTCTTATTTCCGTTATACTTACAAGGAAGCAAGTTGAAATACAAAATCTGTAAATGCTTATCTCGATTAGCATATGTAGATAAAAGAATTATCTTTCTTGTAAGTGTTTGCAGAACAGATAGAGAAGGTCATGTGAATGGAACACATCACATTTTTTAAACCAATTTATTACATTGTATCTTCAAATTCAGCAGAGAGACGTGTTTTGGCAGCACTGCACGAGTTGGATATCTGGAGCGGTTGGTTGTCAGTTTAAGGTGTATGTATTAGAATTTTGCACGCTACTCCGAGTTATAAACGCAAAGGTGGCATTTTACGGTAAAACACGTCCCGTAACCTGATATTCTGACTGATTTAACCCGAAAGTTTACGGTAAATGTAATGGTGCAATATAATCAAGAAAGACTGCATTTTAATATAAACAATGTCGTGATTTTTTTTACCACAGGCTTATACTCCTGTGAAAGGAAGTTTATGGAAGTGCAGTACACTTTCCAAGAGTTCAAAACCTCAAAAGAATCATATCTCGATAGCAATCTTGGTTTAAATTATTTAAATCCAATTTGAGTTCTCCAAACCTAGTTTCTGAATTATTCTTCCTCAATTCTTATTATAGAAAATCATGTAATTAACTAATCATTTTCATTGCCTTTTAATGCGGCGATCTAACCTTAGTTTTTGGAATCTCGTATTCATTGATGGGACAAAACACTGCCGCACGTGATTAAAGACTGTATTAATATATAAATACACAAACATACGCCGCGCGCGGTATTGGGTATTTAAGAAATACTATACATCATTATAAAACTAGCTATTACAAAAACTCTACTGTAAAGCGCGTTTTAGAATGTCCTTCGTTAGGTCCTCCCCCTATAATACGCGAAAGATCGAATTACCGAAAATCCTGATATGGCGACTATTCCGAAAGCCGTATTTAAATAAAATGGCCTGGCCTTAAAAAAGTACATTATCATGTTTGTGTTTTTAAATTTCAAATGTTTACCTACCTTACCGCTTACCGGTAGTAAATAGAGCAAATATTGCACTCTACTAAAAAATTGGATACTAAGATTTCACCGGAGACTCCCTGTAAAAATAAATAAATAAAAACTGATGTAGGCAGCCTGGATAGTGTGGTGGTAGCGTGTCTGCCTCACATTCAAAAGGTCGTGAGTTCGAATCTCGCTTAGGGTGAGTTACCCGGATAAGGTTTTTTTCACCAATTTCATTCATCGTCCGATATGACCAATCAGGTTAAGCTGTTGTGTTCTATTCACATGACTTTCACTACATCTCTGTAATAAAATCTCTCTCACACTCACTCACTCACTCACTCTCTCTCTCTCTCACACACACACACACACACACACACACACACACGCGCGCGCGGTTTACCAGCTAAGCTAAATTCATCCAGAATGAAGAGGTCTTCAGAGGCTATTCCCAGAAAATTCAAGATACACATAGTGTCGACCTTTAAAGTGCAGAATTTTTGAACAGTTATGTCGCGCAACGGATGCAGCTCATACCTCTTTGTTACTTCACACAGAAGTAAGGTGGTTGTCGCGGGGTCGTGTATTGAACCGGTTTCTCGAACTTAAAGAACAGCTAAAAACTTTTTTTAAGGATGAAAATCAAGACACATTTCATGAGCTCTTACTAAGTGATTCTTGGTGTTTTGAACTGTCGTATCTTGCAGATATTTTTCATAAGCTGAATGAACTGAATGTTTCGATGCAGGGTCGACATGAAACAATAATCTCCTCAACCAATAACATGAAAGGTTTTAAAAGAAAACTTAGTTCTTGGAAGTCTGCAGTTCAAAAAGGAGATTTGTCGAACTTTCCATCTCTTCTTAGTGTGGCAGGAGATAAAGATCTGGGTAAACTGAAAGACCGCATTTCTGATCACTTATCAAGATTGCAAGATGCAATAGATGCGTACTTTCCAACTATTTCCACTACGAATCTCGACTGGGTTGTCTCACCATTTGATTTCGTAGATAGTGCAGAGGAAATAGATTTCACTGCTTGCGAACGAGATGAATTTACTGATCTTTGCGCTGATTCCACACTCAAAGGTAAGTTCACCAAGAGTGAGGCGTCGGTGGCTAGTTTTTGGCTTCAACGGAGAGAGGAGTACCCTAACCTAATGAAGAAAGCAATTAACGCACTTTTGCCCTTTTCAACATCCTATCTATGCGAGCAAGCCTTCTCTGCTATGGTGACAATAAAATGCAAAGCAAGAAATAGACCGAATAACCTTGAGGATGATTTGCGTGTTTCACTGTCAACTGTAAGACCCGACATCACATATCTGTGCTCTAAGCATCAATCACAAGTTTCACATTAATCATTAATCGAACAAAATTTATTGATGTATTTTTACTCAGTGATTGTAGTAAAGTTTACTGTATTATGTTATGGTGTACGTTATTATTATATAATATTTCAATAAATTGACATATTAAGCTTAATTTTCTTTTAATTCAAGGAAGGGTGCCCCTGGTGTTTAATGTTATTCCCAAGGGTGTCGTGAACTTCAAAAGGTTGGGAAACACTGATCTAAACGAATTTAGAAATGTGTAAAAAAGTTACCTAAACTTAAGGAGCAGATAGAATAGCATTTTCTAAGAGTGGCTTGTAGAAGAGAGAGCAGAGAAAGTCATGTGAATACAACATGAGAGAACCTTTCTGTTAATGATTAATTTTCACTCGATTTTGTTATGAAAACAAAATTTATCCTCGATTTATTGCCCAAAGTTGTATGGCTTTGTACTTCTGTTTCTGTGCGCATCCTACTCCAGCTAACTTAGTAGGCTTATCTCCTAGTAGTTTTACACATGGGTGGGTGTGTAGGTTCAGAAGTCTGTCGAGGAGCGGACGACATTTAATCATAGAATACAGAACATGAAACGAGGGATCAGCCCGTAGCCAGGCATGAGAGCGAGGGAAGATATGATATGAAATTGAACGCGAAATAATGATGGGAAAGGTGATGATAGCAGTTAGTGAATGAATGGTGGGGAAAACGGAAAATCCGGAGAAACCCCGCCCAGATGCCGTTTTGTCCACCACAAATTACACATACAATCCTCTAGGGTTGAACTTGCCTGGTGAGTAGCTAGCGGTCTAACCACTCGGCTGCAGCACAACGCCAAAAGAAATATGAAATACTGTGTTACACGTAGGGAGAAAGGATAGTTCGAAGGACTGAAACAGTTTGCTGCTGTTGCCTGCTATTTAGCTGCCCTGCCGCACCTCGCACTGGCTTCTTGCATTACAATTGCGCCTGTACGCGAAGAGTTGCGAAATCGTGATGCCATTCTTAGTATTCTCTTTCCTGCGTCGTCCTAACACGGATGATGAATGTAGACGAGTTACCTCTGATATACACAAATGTGAGCATAGGAAATGCTGCAATCTGTATTTTAAGGAGAGAATTGCTAGTTTTGACCCCCCCTCCCCTTACACCTACACACACATTTACATTCTCAGTGGCAAGTAGCAAAATTTTTGCACTCCACACAAAAATTGTATGTGATAATTCAGTGGAAATTTTGAACTCGTAAATAAATAAAATAATATATTTTTGCAAAAAAAAAAAAAAGTCCGTGTTTTTGTTTTTTGCGACACGAAGGGTTTCAAGAAAATTTCTCCACCCCAAACTAGTCTTTACATGAAAGATTGTTCGAAAGTTAACCTTTTGATTTTCTCAAAAATTTAGTCTTAGCGATTTTGATTAAAATAAATAACTTTTTAGTTTTAACGTCCTTTAACCTGGTTGGTCATATCGGACGATGAATGAAATTGGTGAAATAATGCCTCAAATGATCTCGGGATCCATGGAGCTTAAAGTTACTCGACATTCGTCTTTTCAGGTTAAGGAAAACCCCGGTAGAAAAACCTTATCCGGGTAACTCACCCTAAGTGAGATTCGAACTCACGACCGTTTGAATGTGAGGCAGACACCCTACCACTACACCATCTAGGCAGGCCAAATATTTAAGATATTTTCATACTTATTGAAGTGCATATCTAGAATTTTATGGGAATAGCCCTTAAAATCCCCTATTCTGAATGGCTTACACTCCTGTAAGCCGTATACATGAAACGTATAGACTTCGTTAAATCACACAATTTACATATTTTTTTCTTTTTCTTTTTACTTTCTCTATACGTACTATGTAGTGTATAGAGAAGGATTGTATTGCACCCAAAATTCGATACCGAGATTTCACAGGAAATATATGTTTTAGACCCCCTAAATCCAAAAAAAGCATTTTTAGAAAAATGTCCGTGTATGTGGCTGTGTGTGTGTGTGTGTGTGTGTGTGTGTGACTGTGGGCTGCATAGCTCAAAAATGAAAATATCTTTAAAAACCAAATTTGGTATTTAAGTTTGATATCTTCCATGGATGCGACACGAAGATTTTCAAGAAAATCCCCGCACCACAAACTACCCTTTATGTGGGAAAAATTTCGAAAATTTTGATTTTCTTAAAAATTTCTAAACGATTTTGATTAAAATATCGTTTATTAAAGATATGTACCTAACAAATAAAATGTATATCTTAAATTTTCTGGGAATAGCCTCTGAAGACTACTTTATTCTGGATGAATTTTACGGAATTTTGCATAACTGCTAAACCGTAAGAGATAGACGAAAACTTAAAGCACAAAAAGTGTAGAGCACGTTAAAACACACAATTTCTGTTATATAAATCTTGTTCTTGCAATTGATCGTTTTTTAGTTATTCCTTGTTTTTCGTACCAGCTTTGAAAAACAATGTTTTCTCATACAGGAATTTGTCAACTCGTGTCCATGCAAACAAAGGAACTTCAGTAACATAGCAACCAGCTTTTGACTATTACTTTGGCATATGGTGCTCCCTTATTTCGCTTCTACTAACAAGGAAGCAAGTAATAAGACTATTTCTGCTAATTTTTTCTCGATCAGCATGAAGTAAATAGAAGCTTAAACGTTTTAACAATAATTTGTTGCAGAGATGTAGAGAAAGTCATGTGAATGGAACACATCAGATTTTTTTTTCAAGTCAACCTTTTCCGAGGTATTACTTTTTGAATTTTCAAATGCTTCCTATACTTTTTTTCAAATTGGACCTCGTTGCTATTATTTTTTCCCTTTGCCTTGCAAAGAGAATGGGATTTCAAACGCCAGCTGTATGAAGTGGAAGAGATGTTATAGTCCATCTAAAAAGTTGATATCAGATCTCACCGGTGGTCGTAGCTCAGCTGGTAGAGTGTCTGTATGATGTGAGCGGGGTTTCTGGTTCGATTCTACTGCACCCGAGAAATGTTTGTAAAACAAGTTTCAGTATGCGCTGAGTCTGGTATCTGAAAGAGACTGCGTGAGGGCGTGTGTATGTAATGTGTGTGCTGTCGGTATTTAAAAAGCAATGTGCCAATTAACATTGTTTCAGAATTCCCGTTGGAGCAGGCCGTGACACCAATAGATTCAGGAAGTTAACAATTGAGGTGTCAATAGCATTTGTATAAAAGGGGCCGTGTGTGTGCGCGCGCGCACCTTCGTACGCCCGAGAACTGTATAACTCAAAAACGAAACTTGTGGTTAATATATTTCATGTGTGTCAAAAATATAAAAGAATGTTCAATTTACCAGTACTAAAACACTATATTTCCACCAAAGAATATGTATAAAAATATGTATGCATACATTCAGTCTTGTCCGAGTTTGACTATTCTAATCAAATGCCGCATATTTAATATTGGCCCATAAGGTTTAGCAATGACTCGATGTCGACCAACCACGTTCTTATATCTTAAATGCTAGCAAGGTTGTTTTTTCCAAGAATAAAGCGCCAGTTCACTACTGAACCATAATAATATGAGTATGCAATAAAATTCATTCCAGCCCACTTTAGTGTCCATTACCGAAAACTAGCTGATTTTAACTCCAAACTATGAAAATTGTGTTTTTAATCAAGACACATTAGATAATGTCAATTTCCAAATAAACTATGTTCATGGGGGGGGGGAGCGTTTATTGTGGTCTGTTTTAGATTATCTTAATCTTGAGGTTAACTGTTTCTCATTCCCTCGACTGATAACCTTGATTAGTATTCCTTATCAGATCACATTAGATTGCTCAATCCTTTATTATGCCGTGAACTGACTGTTGACAATGGTTTTTTGATTTTGAACAAGTAACAGTTATATAATATGTTAGATTTTATTCGTGAAATAAATAATTATAATACATACCATTCGAGGTTTGTAGTTTCGTCAGATAAATTCGTAACTTCTTATGGGAGTGCTATAATAGGGAAAATACATTTTTTGGAGGGGGGAGGGCGATCGTAAAACAAAAGTGACATGAAAACGGAAATTCTAACAGTTAACCTTGGAGAAGAGGCTCATAATTTCGTCGTTAAACTAAATGTGTGAATACCCCAGATGTAAACACGAAGAGGCATTGAAATATCTGAGGATGACATTTTATCCGACACTCTCAACTGCGTCATTCCCCGAGCTTTTGCAAGTCACGGCCCCCTCGACTTGTATATTATATTAAGGGACCCCGCTGCTCTAGAATGATGTAGTACTCGTTTAACTGCATACACTGGGCGTGATAGTGAAGCTGCAGATTGCTGTGCTGTTAAAATATTCCCGTGGCAATTTGGAATATAGAGTTAGTACGAAATGTCACCAAGTTTATTTATAGTAATGAAATGTGATCGTTTTAGCCGCACTTACAGCCATTTGCACATAACTAGAAATAAACAACATAGGAATTTTATGTCTGCTATTTTTCTGAAGGCCTCAAGTGTGTCAACCGTCTACAGATTTCAAAATGGCCTTTTGAAACGAGTTTTCACGTTGCCATTTTCGGTATTTTATTGAATACATTTACTGTAATACTCGTGCATTGTTGGTCGAGGTTTTAATAACGCGTATCCATAGTTACGATGTTTTGAAGTCTGGTATTGTAGTACGAAGCATTTATGGTTGTAACGATGTTTGTAAAGCGAACGTTGATGACATGCACCAACAGTTTGGTGTTCATTGTTCTCATTGTTTTAGATTTTGAACGAAAGCAGCATATTATACAACGAACCTGTTAATCACATCTATGGAAATTTTAGCTATTATGCGAGGAGGTTTAAACTAATTAATTACAATGTCCGATTATTTTGAAATTATTGATATAATACCATTAATGCAGTCAAAGATAATGGGGATATATTGAAGCCATACCTACAGAAGCTTTTCGTGGTATCTTCTCGAAATTATGGGTTTCAGCAAAGGTCCTTAATATATACTAGGGCGAATCAATAAGTACCCATGTTTCAAAATAGGGGTGTTACCATCGTATACGCCATTTATTACACGTTGGCAAAACAAATTTGGTGCTAATTCAAGGTCAGTTTGATTTTGGCAGACATTTCAGTAGTTCTAAGTGTTTTCGTAAAATGGAGAAAGTGGGAGTATCTCCAATTTGTAGTTGTTGCTGTTTTTTTTGTTGTTTTTTTTTTCTGTTGGGAAAACTGGCGAGGAGATAAAAGCGAATTGGGTATTTTTATAGGGATCTTTCTCATCTATGACAACACTTGGTTATTGGTTCAACGATTTTAAACGTCGTCAAACATCGTTTTTGTAGAGAAGTGCCCAGGGCGTCCACGATATGATTCACGCAGTTCATCGAACTAAAGCTCCATAGGTAGCATAGGCCATAAGTGTGTCGAAGTGAACGGCATTTTATATTTTGTATGATAATTAGGGGATGATTAAGTTGTTGCCCAAATGAGTGCCGCGATTGCATAAAGTGAATAAGTGACTTTCGCTTTCGCAGCTGTGTTTGGAGCTATTTAAGCGAAAACCGGAAGACCATTGCGTCGAGTTGTTACCGTCGATGAGACATGGATTCACCATTATTCTCCGAAAACCAAACAACAATCCAAACAGGCAAAGACGTCCCAAGGGCCAGAAACGTGATGGCGACTATTTTTTTGATATGCGAAGGGCGTCTTACTCATTGACGAAGAAGGTAAAGCGATTACTGGATTATACTATATTGAGTTATTGGTCCGATTCCACAACAAATTGAAGCAAATACTGCCCCATTTGGCGAAGAAGAAAGTGCGTTTCAGGTTGACTACGCACTTGTAGATTCGTCCGGAGTTGTCAAACTGCATTATTTGTTGCCGCACCCCCCCCCCCCCCGCGGCATACTCTCAAACATGTAGAAATGACTCACGGGAACAACACTTAGATCAAATGAGGTTATCGTCTAGATAGAATCTTATTTTGCCGAGCTGAACACTCAATTCTTATTTTTGGAGGGTTAATAAAATGACAGGAACATTGGAAGAAGAGTAGGTAACCTCATCCCCATGAAAACAATTTGTTTATTCTTAATAGTCAGCATAGAGTGTATCCAAACCAACCAAATTGTGCACGGGTATACGTTCTGTTAGAAACGAACCCGTCACAGCTCGGTTGATGAACATGTGAGATACATTCATTTACGAACTTGAATGTTCTTCATTCTGGATAAATGAAAAGTGTTTTAAGTACAACACCTCTAGCAAACAAGGAAGTCTACGCACTCATTAAACTATAAACAGCTCTGAGGCCGGTATTACACTGTAAACGATCTGTCCAAAAGATATTTTATGAAGCCTCTTTTACAAAATATTCGATAATCTAACGATCTTTTTTTTTTAATAAAGGTTTTCTGTGATAAATCTACTATGATAACATGTTTGAATCGTTTTGTAAAACATTATGACTGCTGAAGCAACATAGTGAAAAATAAATAGGTTGAATTATTGTTATAACCAAAGTGCTAATTTTCATGTGTGAGAAGCTAACGAGTTGCTAAACAACACAATGCATACGGATTACAAAAACTGAATTAAAAGACAAGAGATATAGCAAAAAATTGCAGGAGCACTAAGCGCTGTCCAAAAAGTCTGCACAGCATCTGATATTAAGAAGAAGCTGAAGGGATTGTGAAGCCAGTATTTGAGTAAAGGAAGGTCGGTGTGCTTCATATTATAATCTTAGCTCAATCGCTTATTCTTCAGTGATTACAGTGAAATAAGTGTCTCATTTCTTGCAGAAATAACTTAACCTAACCACACTTTAAACCATGTTAGAAGCAAGCATTTCTGATATATAACATCAGCTTTCTCAGAATTGTTAGAGTAAATATTTATCTAAACTAACTGACGTGCTAGCAAATTTCTCATAATTCAATGAAGAGATTGACATTTAGTTTGTTTTGCATATATTTTTATGCACATCTTAATTCGTAACTATTTCATATTGCTCTTGCTTAGCTATGACCAAACATTTTATGCATCCTAATGTTTTACTACTGTCATAGCTGAATGTTTGATAAAAGAAAAGTTTTACAACCTTTCTCTAGAAATATTTGGCAGAGAACTTTGACACAGAGCTTTTACAGTGTAATGACGCCTTAGGAGGAAAGCTACATCACCCTCAATAAATAAATGTTATTTCCTAAGATCTGGAAGTCTGGCTCTTTTTCCTCGGAGATTTGCAACAGTGTGTTCGTGCTCATGAGCGCCTGGTCTAGGTAACTAATCCTAATTTAAAGTGAACTGCGGTCAGCGTAAATTACGAAATGGTGGTATTGTGGGCGGACGCTCTTTGATCCACTACCGCAGAATCTGAAGTTTCTAGTGTCGGCCACCGCATTGCCTTTCCACCTTGTCCTCGTGTGAGGGAGGTTGCAAATTTCTTCGAGAGGTCTTATGAATAAGATGGCAGTATGAAAACCACACCAATATTGTGTTGTTTCCTGGGACTAAAAAGATCATGATTGCATGCTAAACCCAACACACAATTGCCCTGGAACTGGAACGCATAGCCTAAATCAAAGTTGACAAAAATTAAAGCTTATTGAGCTCAAGAATGCAACTAGAAGTTAGGTAAAGTTTCGTGTTTCTCCTTTCCGATCCTAATACACGGTATGTTCATTGTATGCGCCTGTTATAAACAAGGAAGGGCCATAAACTGACGCTAGTAGCAGGCTTGCACATGCATGTGCATATCTTCAGAGTTTCGTTTCTACTGTTGATAGTGGTATAATATTCAAATGGTAACAATATCACTTTTTAAAAATGTTCATCGTACTTTATATCTGAAGTTACCAAACTTACATTCAGTTGAATGAAAAAAAAAAAAAAAATTAACATTGGTCCGTTCTAAAGAAAGGATATCCAACTACTCAAAATTAACTCTCCATATTACGGATGTAACAGTAGGCAACCTTTTCTGTGTCCATACTCATTTGGTTGTGAATTAAAACTCTAAACAAACCTTCTTTTATTGTGGTTCCTCATCCTGATTTATTCCACAATAACGTTAAAAACCGATATTTTCTATGGCCGAGCTCGTTAAGATAATAGATTCGTGAACGGGAGGTCCGCAGTTCAAATTCCATCACAACCGTTATAGGTTTAGAAGGTTATTTATTTTTTTTTTTATAATTTTGTCCGTAATTTTTTTTTATTTATTTTTTCCTCCAGTATTTTATCAGTTCTCAATTGGAAAATAGCGGGGTGATGCTCTAAAAGGTAGGCCTGGAACGTATCTTTCCCAAATTTCTTTTTTACAAGTGTCCACCGCCAGTGGTGCCGTATGTGGTGAGAACGGACATTGGGCGGTATTAAAGACTACTTCAGTTATCGTTCTCGACTGATTGTACATGTATTTATGACGATTCACCTATCGATATAATTTCCATTCTGGTTTCTGTTGCCAAGCTTCAGGTTTGGAGAAATGCTCTTAAAATATAATGTATTTGAAACGCGCGTTGCTCCTCTTGAAAGAAATTCCATGCATTTCTAAAAGTTGCTCCTAAATATCTAAACATTCGTACATACTACGAACAATCGTAAGGGAGAACAGCAGTTTGTAACATGCTAACAGCTGTGTTTGGGTGGTAGGTATACAAGACCCTTGCATGGCAATATCGTGACATTTACTTGTGCGAAAGACGCAATAGGTGGAGCATACTTTGAACTATCAAGTCCCATTATTTCTGCCTCTAAGCTTCACACAATTTCATCTTCGGCTCTGAGCAACGCCTAACAACCTGGATGGACAGGTATCTGACACAAGGCAAGAATGTTACTTCAGGTTCATCTCACCACCTTGCGCTCTTAAGGAAATGCTATGAGGGCGGTTACTGTTCTTCCTTCTGCCAGGGGTGGGTTGTATCGATCTTGTCGAGTTTACCAACCCCCGAACCTTAGGGTGGAATAAGATCAACTCACCCCCGACCTGTCTCTGTTCTTGACTGAAGAAAAAAGCCAACTTCAAGCCAATATTGCCGCAGCACTGAGACTTTCAGTACTTCGATGTCAGCAGACACACTAGCATTTTTACCTTGTTTACACATACTATGTGCATAGTAGCAGAGAAGGCAATGTATTCCACACAAAAGTTCGAATTCGAAATTTCACCGTAAATATTTTGAAGTTCCCTGAATCAGAAAAAGCATTTTAGAAAAAGGTGCGTGTGTGTGTGAACAGCATAACTGAAAAAGGAAATGTCGGTTAAGTACCACATTTAGTATTTAAGTTCAACATCTTTCAGGGATGCGACATAAACATTTTCAAGAAAAGTCCATCTTAAATTACCCTTAACGTTTGATTTTCTCAATTCTGACTTAAACAATCTTGATCAAAAATTATTTTTAAGATACTTTCATGACAAAATTTATATTTAAATTTTTTGCCATTTATTCCGCATGACTTTTACATAATTCGTAACTTGAGATATATATATATATATATATATATATATATATATCTAGATCTCGATAATTTATATTCCAATGGATATTGGAATATCACAATATTATATACATATTAAATTTCCTAATACTTATACATTACTCAAATTTGAAGTAATGTTCTTACATAGCTATGCAAAGAGAAGGTATTTCAAATTCATCTCAGAGCAACCAGCTTTTAAAAGATTGGATTACCGCTTTAGCCTAGAGTATTCCTTTATTTTCCATGCACCTACAGGGTAACTACTTCTGTTAACATTTATCTTGATTAGAATGAAGCGACAGATAGTTTGTTGCTGAATAGAGAAAATCATGCTAATAGAACACACCAGCTTCTTAAATTCACTTTTGTCAGGTTTTCATTAGTCGGCACTATTTCATTTTCAAATTATTCCATACTATACTTTTTAGTGTAAATATACGGGGTTTTGTATTGTTCCTTGTAAATAAGAGGACAAAAATAATCAGATTACTTTTTGTTAACAGGTTTAGTTGTGATATTATTAAACAATAGTACTTATTATATAAAATTTTAATCAAAAAGTTGAAGGCCACACTTCATATTTTGTCTCCCAAATTAGTGTGTTGATAAATAAATATCCATTTCTATAATTTATTAAAATATTATTTAAGAGTTTAAATATATATTTTTCCAAATACTAATGGAAAAAAATTTCCAAAACTGTTAAAAAATTGAATTAAAATTAATAACAAAATGAATATATCGCGAAATAATTTAAGAATATCCATGGTATTAGTGTACATATTATGCATTTAACTTTAATTACTGAATTAGAATTTCAAATAAAGGAACTGAAATTGTGCATTTTATGGGTTTTACAGATGGGTGGGCTTAGGGAGAAAGTGAGGATTTTAGGGAATGTAGATTAGTTGCTCTTTTGTCATGTAGTCCAGTAAGATTTTCGTCAAACGCCTCCTTCTTTCTTTTGCTCTCCCTGCTGTAATAAACGTTCACAGTAAGCGTTTAACTAGTAGCATATTGCATTCGAAATGTTTTAGGTTTATCCGTTTGTTGGCCCTGATGATAGACGAGTTTAATTTTCAAAAGTTCTAGAAACAGGCCTTTATGAGAGCCGTAAGAGTGTAAAATGTTTATATTATTCCTTCATTGCCCTGGCCTCCGTTCCGCTTATATTGCAGCTAGTAATTTCCGTGATGAAGAAGTCATTAGCGTATGTGCCGGAACAGTATTAGAATAGCGAGATACGATCCTGTTATCGTAAGCAAGCAATTACAGGAAATTTGTACGTGTACTGTCCCATTATCTTATAATGCGCGAATCCTACAGGAAATTTATCCGCTAACGTAGAGCGCATGCGTTTAATGAAATCCCCCCCCCACTTTTCTTTCTTATAACTCATCAATATTCTATATATCAACACAAACTTTTTTAAAAATTCTATTTATTTAACTTGGCTTTAGCTGCTTTGTCATCTCGCGACGGTTTTGTTCGTGATGCTCATCTAATCTCCATGGCGGATCCAAAAATACAATTTAAAATTAATTGCATTAACATTATAAAAAATCTGATGTGTTCCATTCACATGACTTTCTCTGCATCTCTGCAACAAATTATTATATTCACTTCATCTAATTGAGAAAAAATTAGCAAAAATAGTCTTATCACTTGCTTCCTTGTTAGTAGAAGCGAAATAAGGGGGTACCATAGGTTAAAGTGCTAGTCAAAAACTGGTTGCTATGTAACTGAAGTTCCTTTGTTTGTATGGGCACGAGTTCACAAAGTCCTGTATGAGAAAAGTATAAGTTTTTTATAGCTGAAACCAAAAACAAGGAATATCTCAAAAACAATCAACTCCACGAAAAAAATGTGTATAACATATATTGTGTGTTTTAAGGTGCTCTACATTTGTTGTGTGGTAAGTTTTTGTTCATCTCTTACGATTTAGCAGTTACGCAAAATTCCGTAAAATTGACCCAGAATAAAGCAGTCTTCAGAGGCTATTCCCAGAAAATTCAAAATATACTTTTTTTTTTGTCAGCTAAATGTCTTTATTATATGATATTTTAATCAAAATCGTTAGAGCCATTTTTTAGAAAATCAAATTTTTCGAAAAAAGTTCCATATAAAGGGTAGTTTTGAGTGGGAGGATTTTTCTTAAAATCTTCGTGTCGCATCCCTGGAAGATACTAAACTTAAATAACAAGTTTGGTATTTTTCCGACTTTTCGTTTTTGAGTTATCGTGTTCACACACCGACGGACACACACACACACACACACACACGGACCTTTTTCTGAAAATACTTTTTTTGGATACAGGGGACCCTAAAACATATTTCCGGTGAAATCTCGGTATCGAATTTTTTGGTGGAGTGCAATACCTTCTCTATACACTATATACATAGTACGTATAGAGAAAGTAATAAAAATAGCTTATAAAATGCCTTCATGATCTTTTCCCTGCACCCATACCACTTTCGCTTTGCGCCAAACGGATGGTTCAAGGTTGCAATCGACCAACCGTACACAGACGGTGTACAACAAACCTTCGAAGTCTCATTCCATAACATCCGCTATAGCTGTTTTCACTGGTTTTTTTCAATTTTACTTTTTTTTTTTTTTTTAAAGACTGAAGGTGAAGCTTTTGGTCTTGGTATTAATAATCCAATCGGGTATTTACCTTAGCTAGCGACTGAGGGAAACCACGAAAAATCACAGCCAAGTTGGTTAGCCCACGGATTTGAACTGAGGACCTCCCGAATGCCTGCCACAGACGTTATCGCTGAACCATCCTGCTCGGTTCAAGCTTTTTGTTAAGACTACTACTCCTTTTTCCGTTTAGTTATATGGGAATGTCCGTATTTTAATTATGTTTGCAACTGCTAATCACCTTTATCTGGTTTTGTCCATTAGCTCCTACGCGTGAAATAATTCCCCAGTCACAGAAGTAGGTACGGTAAAGATTCTTTGTAATACAAGAGTTGGTCAAAATTTGTCGACATTTCAAATTTGATTGGAATCTGTACAGACCGATTCATCTGCTAACCATTTGCTATTAGCTCAACACAGAGAATTTCCGAAATCAGTTATTTTAGATCAGGGCCTCTCAACCTGTGCAGAAGCACTAGGGCAACATCCTGGATAATTCATATGTATAGTGAAAGAAAATTCGGGAGGGGAAGGCAGGCGTAAGGGGAGCGAGAGTAGCATTGCTTAAAATCAAAGAGTGGAGATTTGAGCAAGTTCAACTTAGCGAAGACCACTCTTGTACCTTGCGCCATGAAATGCACCGGAGTATGCACCCTGAGAAGCCCTGCTTTAGATTTACGTTCAAGAATTTTCTCTACTGCTCCCTCAAATTTTAATGAGAATCATTTTTCTTTATTAACCTCTTATTCTAATCTCTTCTTTTGGATACACAGATAGGATGTTATTGCATTTTCATTGCAGGCTCTGCTTTAACTTTCTTCTATTGATTCACTCCAAATCTATAAATGAAAACATTTCTATTTTCTTATTTACGTAACCATCGTTCTAGCGTTATTTACGTAAATAACCTTCATTGTTTACTTAACCTTTCTATGTAACGTAACCTCCCCTCCCCTCAAACAAAATCTTTAATTATCGATATAACAATAAAATGTCTGATGTGTTAGATTCACCTGACATTCTAAACCATTTTTACTAACCATTAAGGCAAACGCTTATTATTCTATCTATTTCTTGTTAATCTGGCTAAACTGTAAAGCAATAGTCAGATTTCTGCGATACCTTTGTGTGACCTGAAAAAAAGTATCCAAGTTTCTAAAGTGTAAGTTTTTGAAAATCCAAACCAATAGAAAGTATATGTTGAAATTAGCTTTCTTCAAAAACAAGAGTAAACTACATAAATTGTGTGCCATAATGATATCTACACTAGTTTATCTACCTCTGTATACCAGTTATGCAAAAGTCATTCAAAATGAAGACTACAGAGGCTATTCCCAAAAAAATTCAAGATGTACAGTTCATTTGTCATCAAAAAGTTTTGAACATATTGTATTTTAATCAAAACCGTTAGTCATTTTTGAGAAAATCATAATTTTCCTATAAAGGGTAGTTTGGGGTAATATAATTTCCTGAAAATCTTCGTTTCGCATCCTTGGAAGATGGGGAATTTAAATCAATCTTGGTATTTTAATCGAAGTTTCATTTTTGAATTATTCTGTTCACAGATACCCCCGCTCTCTCTCGCCCCCTCACTCGCTGACTTTTTTTCTCTCTCTAAAATACCATTTTTATATTCAGGAGGTATCAAAACAAATATGGTGAAAGCTGGACGTGGAGTCTGGATGGAATGCAGTCCTAATTCCCTTGCAAAGATTATAAGGAGGATTTGCTTTTGATAATGTAACATTAAATCGATTTCTTATATTTCCTTTTGTGATTTCATTTATTGTTGGAGCAGCAGATATAATTCACGTATTTTTTTCCGTCAAGCAGGATTTTCGACTTCCATGGTCTAGGGGTAACACGCTAGCCTCCGGTTTCCAAGGTCGCGGATTCAAACCCGGTGGAGGGCGATGAATTTCTTTAGGCGTAAACATCCTTATTATGGCTAAGGGAAGTTAAGCTGTTATGCCTGATAAAAGAGGCCTCTGAGCAAAATTAAGCGCTCTTGCATGCCCAATATAGAACGAAACGCTGCGAATTGCAGACGTTGAGAACGTCCATAAATTAAAATATAAAAAGCACTCATTTGCTCCAACAAACATGATCAAATAATTCCTTAGGCGTTAATAGAAATATTGATAAATTCCTTTCTGACCTTTCTGTGGTTAAATATGAATAGGGAAGAAAGTAATTACTTTTCTCTCTTGTAGCACACATAATTTATCTGTAACCTTAAACCCGCACCTAAGAATATCGTAATTAAAATTTCAGGCAAATAACTGCCCCATCTCAAGTAATTTCAAATTATGTTGTGCTTGGCTATTCTTTTGTTCCCTAATGTTAAAAATATACAGATAGAATGTAATTGTTGGCAACAATTTCGGTTTTCTCTTGCATTAATGAAGCTTGAACGTCTGTCTTCAGTAAACATGGAGCAATAGCCCGGCTGCAGAGGATGAAGAATACAAAATGGTTTAACGGTGGCCTTTGTATCCGGCATCGTGATGAGGGTTCTCTTTGCATACAGGGCGGAGTTCCCCTTCTCCAAGAGTTAAACAAACGAAAAGTAATGCACGCCCAGTTTCCTACATTCTGGGTCACTTTGTTGGTTAATGCTGCCAAGTCCAATGAGAAAGTGCAAGGCGTGAAATATTGTTACCTTGTTCGCGTAAAGCAAGTGGTTTGTCCCGGATCAACAATATATGTATATATAGCTTCAAATTCTTGAAAAATGTAACTGGGATACGCATGACTGACATTTAGGGGTTTGGGGCTTAAAAATACACTTACAAAAAGTTCAGTACTTTCTGTATAAGAAAATACTCTTACTCACCATGTTCTCTAATTTTTAAAGCTCACGGAGAACTCGATTACATATAAGGAGGGAGAAGTATTGTATTCCACCCAAAAATTGGATACCGAAATTTTATCGAATTTTTTTTTTTTTTTTTGGTAGTGTTTAACGCCCGCTTTAACTACTAATGGCACCGCAGGCGGTATTTTATCGAAAATATACACTTTTAAGACTCCCTGAATAAAAAACAAAACTTAAGATAATGGTCCGCACATGTGTGTGTGTGTGTGTGTGTGTGTGTGTAGTATAACCCAAAAACGAGAAGTCCGTTAAGTATTAACTTTATATTTAAACTCAGCATCTTTTATGGATGCGACACAAAAGAATTTCAAGAAAATCCCCCACCCCAAATTACCGTTTACAAAGAAACACTTTTCGATTTTTCTCAAATATTGCTCTGTTTTGATTAAAATGTTGAATTTTCTGGAAATGACTCTGAAGTCCTCTTCATTCTCGATGACCTAAGTACCTGGAAAGCAGTAAGAGTGGACAAAAATTTTCAACACAAAAAATGTAGATATCGTTAAAATACACAATTTATGTTGCAATACATGTTTTTATGTACTTAACCATATCCGAGACATTTATTCTTATTGGTTTCAAATAAGATGGCGTAATTGTTTTCTTGCTCATGGTAAAACAAATAGAAAGGAACTTCAATGGTATTATATGGCTACCAGATCTTAAAAGATTTGACTTTTTTTTTGAGCTATGCTGTACATACACACCCACACACACGCACACATACACATAGATATACACGGATCTTTTTCTGAAAATGCCTTTTTTTTTTTTTTTTTTTATTCAGCGGGTCCTAAAACATGTATTTCCGTGAAACTTCTGTATCGAAGTTTTGGTGGAATACAATACCTTCTCTATCCACTATGTACATTGTACATACGGGGCTAGGGAAAGTAAAAAATCTTATGTGTTCCATTCACATGACTTTCTCTACATCTCTGGAACAAATTATTGTTAAAAAGTTTATGCTTCTATTTACGTCATGCTAATAGAGAATAAAATTTCTTGCTTCCGTGTAAGTAGATGCGAAATAGGGGAGTACCGTAGGTTAAAGAGATAGTCAAAAGCTGGTTGCTATGTGACTGAAGTTCCTTTGTTTGTGTGGAAAGGAGTTGACAAATTCCTGTATGAGAAAAGTGTAAATTTTTTAAAGGTGAAGCCAAAAACAAGGAACATCTCAAAAACGATCAACTCCACGAAAATTATGTGTTTAACCTAAATTGTGTGTTTTAACGTGCTCTACGTTTTTTGTTTGGTAAACTTTGTCCATCTCTTACGGTTTAGCAGTTTGGAAAATTCCGTAAAATTCGTCTAGAATAAAGTAGTCTTCAGCGGCTATTCCCAGAACATTCAAGATATACATTTTATTTGTCGTGTAAATATATTTAATATACGCTATTTTAATCAAATACGTTAGAGCCAATTTTGAGAAGATCAACATTTTGGAAAAAAGTTCCATGTAAAGGGTTGTTTGGGGTGGGAGGGATTTTTTTCAAAATCTTCGGTCGTCTCCTTGGAAGATACTAAACTTAAATACCAAGTTTGTTATTTTACCGACTTTTCGTTTTTGAGTTATCGTGTTCAGACACAAACACACGGACCTTTTTTCTGAAAATGCTTTTTTTTTTCTTTTTTTTTTTTTTTCTTTTTTTAAATTATTATTGTACAGGGGACCCTAAAACATATATTTCTGGTAAAATCTCCGTATCGAATGTTTGGGCGGAGTGCAATACCTTCCCTATACACTATGTACATAGTACGTGTAGAAAAAATAAAAGATGTAGTCTTTCACGTGTACACCTGTATATATCCACTAAATAGTTGGTGGTACTTCATACCTGGATGAGCACGGGTCAAATAGAAGCACCCTGCCTCTCATAGGGTACTTCTAAATATTGTAAAATTTCTAAACATGTTACTGTACTCAACGTTTTCAGTTAATATCGCATTAAGACATGTGGCTCTGCAATTGTTAGTTAGGAGGTTATTAGAATATTATTGGATTATAAGCATTAAACATAGTATGGATCTGCAAATCTCAGTGTAGAAATAGTTTCCCTAATTTTAATTTTTTCTGCAATTTTCCCTCCACTTTTTATAATAAATTGCTATCCAATCTTAACCCTTTCCAGCCCGATATATTGACGATGAAATTTCTTTTAGAAAACTGATGTCATAAGATGCATATTTGCCTTAAAATCTTACTTGATCTCATATTGGTAGATCAGTTGTCTAAACTTCTAAAACACTGAATATCACTGACATAGATTTCAATGTCACAGGTTAACCTAAGTTGGGATCATCGCTACAATGCTACTGTGATAAAGGAAAGCAAATGGCCCAGGTAAAATAAACGCTGGCTGGCATATCTAAGCGTTGACTGGACCTCGGTGTCATTATAGTAGAATAAAGTTCTGTATTTGTTAGAAAAGGGTATCTTTGATGGGATTTATTTTCATTTTTGCTTGTTATAAGTTGTGTTAATATCAATATATTTAAAAAGTTCTGAAATGTACACAATGAGGTAGATAATTACTGCATGTTAACCTTTACCCTTCTCGAACAACAAACTCAGGTAATGATGCCATATAGCATCATTGGGCTGCAAAGGGCTAAAAATACTGGATCATATTTTAAAAACCTGAATTTTAGCGAGAAACGTATGGCGCACGGAGGTTATAAAGTGAGTTGATTTTTATTTGTTTTTCTCTCAGTTATTTCGTAAATGTTTCTGTGTATAAAGTGCTTTTTGTGGAGCAGCTTTTGTCCAAATATTTAAGATTTATAGACAATGCAGAAAAAGAGAAATAATTAAAAGTTGTGGTTTATTCTTAGGGTAACGCATTTTGGTATATATCTATGCATTCAATTGTAAATTCAATGTCTATAAACTCAGAGGAAGTAAACTTTATGAATGTTTTTGTGAAGGTACTATAAGTAGGATATTAAAACCCCGTACAACTCTTATTTATCGAGTCATTAGAAAAACCTTTCTATAATTTTTCGTATAAATCGCATTAAAATACTTACCATAGAAACGTTTTACATTGAGTTCAAATTAAAATTACGTAAATATTAGTAACTTTGGAACTAATATTCCTACAAGTTAAGTATACTAATATGTGATTATATTTCCATAACGTTAGTTTTGAGACTATAGAAGTTGAAACATTTCAGGCATGTCCCCTTAATAATAAAAATTTACTTTGCTTATATTTAGCCAGGTATTAATGTATCATTATTGATACAAGCTGGCGGGTTTTAAAATTATAATTATTCATACTACATGAGCCGTTGAGACGTAAAGTGGTCTAAGTAAAAAAAAAAATGATAATATGTTTAAAGTTATGTATTTTCATGATTCTTACATAAAGCCTTTCACAAGCAAAGTAGAATACGTTGATAACTGGAGTCATTAAGAAGTGTCCAGGTATAAGTTAGTGCTCGCTGACAGGACAGGTGCATAATTATACAGATTGAGCTGCGTTAATCTAATGTGCTTGATGCTTTTTATTTGCGTAATTTTAGTTGACTTAACACCGTCCTTAAATGAGTTTATCAGCGCAGAATTTTTTATATATTGAAACAGAAAAGTATTTTTCCTTTCAAAAACTCTGAAGCGTCCCATTCACATAATCTCTACAACTACTGTTACAAAAGATTATTCCTTTATCTACATCGTGGTAATTGAGAAAAGCATTAGCAGAAATGGTTGTATTAGTTTCTTCTAAGTATAAAGAAAATAAGGTAACTACACTAGGCTTAAAGTGATAGTAAAATCTTTTAAAAATCCGGTCGCCATGCGAAATAATTGAAATTTGGCTCTCTCTGCGTGACTAGGAGTAAAATAAACGAGAGATGAAACGACAAGTTTAAGTAGTTAAAATTGAAAATAAACCAAGGAATATTTCGGAAACGGTTTACTCAAAGTTACATGACACAAATTGTATGTTTTAAGGGGATTAAAAAATAGTTGTAAATTATTGTCTCGTCTTTTACGGTTTACCGGCTATGAAAAATTCATCCAAAATGAAGTCTTCAAAGGGTAGTTTTACAAAATTCAAGATATACATTTTATTTATCATGTAAATAAATATTTTTAAAGCATGGTACTATATTCAGAATCGTTGGCGCCATTCTTGAGAACAAAAATCCATGTCGCATGTAGTTTGGATTTTCTTGAAAATCTTTTGTGTCGCATCCTTGGAAGATAATAAACTTGCGTGCATACCAAATTTAGTATTTTACAGTCTTTTCATTTTTGAGCTGTACACACACAGAGACACACACATCACACACACAAACTTTTTTTCTAAAAATGCCGTTCTCTATTCAGGGGACCTCAAAACATTTGCGGTGAAATCCCGACATCGAATATTTTGGTAGAGTACAATACCTTCTCTTCCTACTATATGCAAATTACGTGTAGAGAAAGTAAAATTAATGTCTCTTCTTAAAAATCTACATCTCATATGTGATTTAATTGTACTGGTTTGGTTTAATTGTAATTAACTGTGTTTATTGATCATAAAACATATGTGTTTCTTATTTAAAGAATACTATGTTTTAAACCAATCGATTCTAGCTTATCAAAGAATAATTAAATATTTGTTTTGTTATCCAGGCTGTCAATTTCCAGGAGCATATTATCGCCGCCGATGTGCCGGAATTTCGTCCCGCAGGAGTGCATATGCATTCTAGTAAGCTGCCGCTTTTAAACACACTTAAAAACATGTTAAATGCCTTGGACCAGGCAAAGCATAGAACTTAATACTTTTGTTATGCAACATTTCTTGAAAGCACAATAATCCACTGGTTCTCAATATTTTCTAGTGATCTACCATTGCTTTAACGAAGGTTATTAGATATACGAGCAAAGAGATTTTACGAGCGAAATGCGCGATTTTATGGTATAAATGTCATAACTAGTAGGTATTTCACTGCCTGTATAACAATTTCGGTAACTTAAGTCAGTCCGGTCAAGGTCACACAAGGTAATACCCACTCTTGCTCTATTTACTATGTGTGCACCTTTATTTGGGCACCATTTTTGTGGAAAGCGAGGACCGGTGGGTAGAAAAACTCTTCCACTTGTCTTTCCGCCGTATTGTCAACCAAATAAAGCTTCTTTCTTTGAGACCCTTAGTCATTATGACGAATATTTACCGCGAACTAGCTGAATTATTAAACGAAACACAGCACGCGTGAATGTGTTTATCTGCAATCAGAATGAAGTCTTACATCAGGATGTACACTATGCAGCGTACTTCATGAGTCTGTTGTAGCTCTGCTCTGCTTCTGAAATTGAGCGAAACCTACCAAATGAAGGCTGGAGCTGAGCGCCAGAGTATCTGCGTGCATAGTATCCATCTCTTTCTATAAGGCCTCATAGCAGAGTTAAAATGCTGTACTGTCACTTCAATGCGACTGCTACATTCAAAGGGTGTGGCAAGATTATTGCGAAGCTGGGAAAATGACCTTGAGCTGACGAAAATGAATACATATGCTTTTGTTTAGTTGTTTTTTGTATGTAGTAGTCAGAATTAAATATTTGAGAGAAAAGAATATTTAGCTCATTTTGACTCAATTTATTTGTCTGTGAAATGTCTGCATTAATTTTGTTAAGGTAGAATTTAGTGAATGAATGCATTACACCGGCAAACATAAATGCATGACACTGGTATTCCAGTATTCAGCCCTTAAATGCAGATCCCGTTTGTAGTTCTGACGAGGTTGCTACAGCTGTAAATGAAATTAAGTCTAGGCATCACGAACTAGCTAACAGAATTTATTAATCATGGATACTAAGTAAGTTAACAAATATGTATTTATGCTTGTTTTTGTTTTGTGCAAACTCTGATGTCGTTTAGCCAGGTAGATTGTATCGGACGACGAGTGAATAAAATGGGTGAAGTAATGCTCAAATAAGTCCGGGGTCCATAGAGCTTAACTTGCCTGACATTAGTCATTCATGGAATGTCACTCCAGATTGTAAACTGGAGTTAAAAGAGGGTTGACAGGTATAAAGTTATCTGGATCTCCTGGAATATAAGGTTCCTTTAAAGATAAACGGGATAAAATAATAAACCCTAAAGTCTTCTTAAATGTTAAATAAGGACATGAAAGAAGTGTATCTCTATTTCTATGTATCCGCAAAGCTCTCCCCCCCCCAATCCGGGTTACTCGCTAACTGAGGTTCGAACTTGGGCCTCTTGGATGTGAGGCAGACACCTACCCCACACCATAGTTGTGGGTGCAATATCTTTCATAATAGCATTTTGATGCTCCTCGAAACCAATTGTTTGGCCCTGTACCTATGTAAGCTTTCCGTCAAAAGACCAGTGCAATCCAAACCTCATTTTTACATTCTTCCTCTTTTCGCTGCATTCTTCGTCTCTGCAGATTAAGCGTTAATATTTAGTTCATTATCTGTTACATTTTTCAGTCTAATCTTACTTCCATCATCTATTCCTTTTATTTTAATCTCTTTACAGCAGAGAATTTATCTCATCCAGACGGTCACTCAGTTTCATTTTTTTTTTTCTCTCTGCTAAAATGTTCGGTTTTTTTTTCTCCTTTTAAAGCTGTTGCATTACTTTTCTATATCACATGTAAGTTCGCACAGACCAGTTGCTCACCGGTGGGTTTTAACTTGAAGGGACATCTGCATATGTCAAATATGTTGGCCCACTTGCTATGATTAGCTGGCATTTTGTGAATTATATATGAATTGCTTCATCATATGCTATCTTAAGAATTCGGCAAAGGTACCTTCACATCAATCAAAACAAGATAAAATATTTCCCATGTTCTTTCATTTGGTAGCCTAAATTTACATTTTAACAATTGGAAAATATTTAAGAGCTTCAACATTTGGGGAAAACAGAAATAATTTGTGAGGTCAATTAAGAATCTTGCGTCTAGATCTGCGGCATCGACTCACTCTTCTGAGTGAAAAGGAGAAATTTTTGCAGCGTTAATCACAACATACACAAAATCAACTTCTATTACAGCAGAAAATGTACTTAGTTAACCCAAAGCGTTCACTGCACAAGTTCAAATTTTATTCTGAAGTGGCACGCTACTTCTGTAGATACGAGATTTTAAGAAAGTATGCTTTTATGCATGCTCCGTTACATTGAGTACGTGCTTGAGCAGTAACAACTGACAGGCAAAGTGGGGAAAGAGCCTGGTTTCTGGGGGGAAATATTTTATAATTGCTGCTTCTCGGATTGTGAATATTCATGTCTCAATTCTAAAATTACTTAAGTGGATTTTTTTTCAGACCTGGCTCACTCATTGTGGTAGTAAACTTGTACTTATGCCTTCTTTACCAACACCGGTCGTTTCAGCTTCTGCGTTATTCAGTTTCTTTGATTTGAATTGGTGCCACTTTTTCAGGGTACATTTTATTCATATCTGTTAGTCTGATTTCTACCATTATTATAAACACCTATGTAATTCATATGATGCTGATTTCTAAAATTACTTGTTTTCTTTCTTTTCTAAGAAGTGTAAAGTTCTTTAAGCAGGTTGGTCATATTGGACGATTAATGAATTGGATGAGATGATGCTCAAATAATCTCGGGGTCCATAGAGCTAAAAGTTGCTCGATATTCGTCTTCTCAGGATAAGGGAAAATCCCGAAAAAACCTTATTCGGGTAACTCAACTTAAGCGAGATTCAAACTCACGTCCTCGTGAATGTGGGGCAGACGCTCTACCCCTACACTACCGAGGCAGCCTCATAAAAATTGTATATTGTAATTATTATTATTATTCAATATTAAGGTCTCTTGGTGGTGTTCGTTGTCGAAGCGGCACCTACCAGCGTCAGGGAATAATATACGTCCAATTGATAGTATTTCTCCGAATTAGGAATAATTGCAAGGATATTACACTCGTATGACATAAACGCAATATTGACGAATAGCGTTTAACAGCGGCATTAAATAACAGCAAATACAGAGCTGTGAACGAGCACTAGATCGAGTACGGAAAGCAAGAAACCTAAGTTGTTTTGTACTTTCTGAAATTTCATATTTTTCCGCCTCTAAACCAGAACGTCAAATTGCATTTTTTTGTTTAGTCATTTTCCATACTCCTGCACCAACATTTGAATACATAATAAAAATTCTGATATGTTACACTCGCATGACTTTCTCTAGCTGCTCTACAAACTTCCCACAAAAGATTATTCTTCTTTCTATACAATGCTAATCGAAATAAACACTAGTAGAATGCTCGTATTACATAGTTGCTTATAACAAGAAGTGCGTGCTCGAGTGGTCAGTGAGCTGACTTCTCACCCGGAGGTCCCGGGTTCGATTTTCGGCTGGGGCGGGGAAGTTTTCTTTAACCGGAATTATTCTCTATCCCCCATAGAGTCTGGAAGTATGTATGTGAGAGTGAATGTGCCTGTGTTTAGTAATATAAAGTTTAACCTAATGTTCTGAACCTACAGTTTCACAAGTGAAAGCCCCCGATATGACCATTGACGTTAAAGGGGGCTATACAAATGAAGCAAAAAAAAAAAAAAAAAAGGAACTCTAAGGGAATGCACTAGGCTAAAGTCAAATGTTTCAAAAGCTATCGTTATGCGATTGTCATGGCAAATCGCTTCTTTATTTGGCCAGGAGTAGAACAAAAGAAAAAAAGGACACTGAGAAAAGGTTAAGTTCTTCAGAATTGAAACCAATAACAAAGAATATCTCCTAAACGGTTACCTCCACAACAAAAACGTAAAGGACATAAATTGTGTGTTCTGACGTGATCTACATCTTTTGTATAGTGAGCTTTGTCTATCCCTTACGGTCTAGCATTTAAGCAAGATTCGGCAAAATTCATCCAGAATAAAGAGGTCTTAAGAGGCTATTCTGTGGCCGCGCCGTGGCCGAGTGGTTAGACCACTCGACTCTCACCTAGACCCAAGCGGCCGCATGTGAGGACAAAACGGCGCTGAGGCGGATTTTCTCCGGTTTCCCCCGCCATCACATTCCACCATTGCTCCATCATTCATGTATCATCAATGTCACCGCCTGCGGTGCCATTAGTAGTTAAAGCGGGCATTAACCACTACAAAAAAAAGAGGCTATTCCCAGGAAATTCGAGATATACATTATATTTCGGATATAAATAGCTCTAATATACGGGATTTTAATCAAAATCGTTAGAGGCGTTTTTAAGAAAATAAAAATGTTCGAATATTTTTCCATGTAAAGGTTAGTGTGTGGTGTTTTTTATTTATTTAAATCTTCGTGTCCATACTTGGAAGATACTAAATCTGAATACCAAGTTTGGTATTTAACGGTCTTTTCGTTTTGAGGTAATGCAATTCCACAGACACACACACACACACACACACACACACACACACACACACACACACACACAAGCGCGCGCGGACCTTTTTTTTTTTTTTTTTTTAAAAAAAATTGATATGTTCCATTCACATGGCGTTCTGTACATCTCTACAACAAATTACTGTTGAAAAGCTTATGCTTCTATGCAAATCGAGAAAAAAAAATAGCAGAAATAGTCTTATTACTTGCTTATTACAAAAAATATAGAGTACTTTAAAACACACAATGTATATTATATGCATTTTTTCATGGAGTTGATCGTTTTTTAGATGTTTTTGGTTTCACCTTTAAAAAATTATACTTTTCTTGCACAGGACTTTGTCAACTTCTGCCCATACAAACGGGAACTTCAGTAACATAGCAACCAGCTTTTGACTATCACTTTAACCTATGGTACTCCCTTATATCGCTTCTATTTACAAGGAAGCAAGTAATAAGACTAGTTCTGCTAAAATAAATAGAAGCATAAGTTCTCTAACAATAATTTATTGCAGAGACGTAGAGAAAGTCGTGTGAATATAATACATCAGATTTTTGGATGTGAAGTTAATGTTCCACCCCTTGTTTCATTCATACTGTCTAGAAAACAGGTTGTAAAAAAGTTTACACTTTTAAGTTTGAAACCTCGGAAACCTTTTTAAATCACTGGGACTAGTATCCCTTCTCTTATTGTAGCTATTTACCTGGTGTATGGATAAAAATGCTGCCATATATGTACAGCTACTTTTGCAAATCAACTCTACAGCAAAATCAAAAATATTTCAGCAAATACTTAACTCAGCAAATAACCACTGAATTCAAACAAATTTTAAGTATTTGCTGGAAAAACTAGTAATTACTGAACAAGTAAAAGTAATAACTTATCAGTAATCAGTAATGTCTGAACTGTAAGCAATTACTTATAGTTTATTCAATTTGTTATCAGTATTGACTAAGTAAAGGAAATGTATTCATCTCAGAAATTTGACATCTAGATCTCATCGGAAATATAACCAAACAAAAGAACAGTCAGATAGATTCAAAACTTGGTATTGCGTCCAACATCTTCCAGGAATGCAGCATGAAGATAGAAATACCTCCAACCGAAACTACGCTTTAAATGTAGTTTTGCCTTATTTTTTATTTTCGGAGAAAAATTAGTGATTTTGATTAAATTATCAATATTAAATTATTTACATACTTCATAAAATGTCTTGAATTTTCTGGGAAGAGCTTCCTAAGAGCATTCGTCTTCTCCCTACCGTGACGACCTCGACTGTAGAGGAAAGCAGCAAGGAATTGTCACTGACATCACTAGGTTTCATACGAATGGTAGAATGATACTGATAATTGTAACTGTGGATTATTTCAGGCAACAGATCCAGCCATCTGTAGCAACCTACAGCTGAAAACTCTATGCATCATACTTTTAAGTGTTCTTATTAAACATTCAACTCCTGCAGCCTTAACGGTGCTAAATGTAGTGTAGTGGTTAATTCTATATTTAAGCATTAACTGTCTGAATTGCTTATTATAAAATTCCTTGCCATTATCGGACTGGATGCTCTTAGGCACAGTATTCGGATCGGCGAGCATTTTACTCATTGCTTTTGTCACACTGACTGCAGTCTTGTCTTTCAATGGCCGCGCGTATGCCATTTTTGAATAAAAATTAACAGCAATAAGAATGTACCTTTAATTTTTATTTTCTTTTGCATATGGTATCATCTCATTTAGACCTTTACTATTTTTCTGCGAAGAAGTTTTCTTCTGGCTGGAGAGTGCAACTCTGCGGCAATGTTACGTCTGATCATGGTATGATTTTTGAAGTTTTCAATTCTGTTACTCTCTCCCTAATTTCAGAATTATGGTTCAAATTGCCTGCGTCCCTAGATGCAATAGGTAATCTGAGTCTGTTAATTAAAACGTTCGGATCGGACCAGTATACGTAATCAGCTGTTCCTTCCCCTCGAGACATCGAGACCTAAACCTGTTTTACTCTCAATTAAACCTCGTATGATATTTTTATATTTGAAGCCCTATTCTCAAACGTCCGTTTCTGATGTAACAATTCGATGAACTAAAGCTTTTTTCAAAATTTCTCAATAAGTATCCAGATTATCCTCGGTATATGAAGCACTCTGAGGTACGCACTTAAAAAGTTCATATATACCGGGGCTGGCCATGTATGTATCTTCTCCTATGCAGGTATTGTTACCGACGAATGAAATGTTTTTGTTCCGTAACTTATAGGAACTATCTTCGTAGCGTGTGCCAAAATTAGTGTCCAGAACACTGCCACTGGCTGTGCGTACCTTACGCAAATATTTTGCAAGTGTGTCTGCTGTTTCTTCTTCTACTTCTTCTTCTTCGCCGATGCGAGAGACAGGCTCCTCCTCTCCTGGTTTTTTATGATATTCTTGAGGGGCACAGTTACGGGTTGGAGAACCTCTGACATTTCACGCCTGGTCTCGAACCTGTTATGCATTTCTATTTGTCATCGACTGTTCTCATCACCCCAAAGAGATTGTGACCGGTGCTGTTAATATCAGATTGGAACTTCTAGCATCAGCAAATTTTCCTGCACGTACATCTTTATTTTGTTTAATTATTCATGATAAATTGTTCACTTACAATCCATTAACTCATATTGTTCAATCTATCATTTACAAAGGAAGAAGTATTTTTATATGAATAAAGATAAACAACATTAATCATACTAAATTTTTATTGAGTTTAGCATACATCTCCTTAACCCTTCTCCTGACACTCCTACCACAACTTGGTATGAACTTTTTGACTTATGAACATCATACAATTGAAATAAATGTCTTTCAATATATGGAATTAGTTTTTTTTTAATTCTATAGTTGCAACTATATCCAGATTTATGACATTTTCGTTTAGACATGTGTTCACAAAAGCTGTTTTATTATATTTGTTCATTTGCAATATTACATTATACGCATAGATTATATTGTCACTGTACGACACTCTAGGAAGCGTGCCTTCTTTCATATACGATTTTAGCACAACCATGTTTTGAAGTATTATCTGCCAGTTTTGCTTTGTTATGTATGCATACGCTTCGTATGCTGCTAGGATGTAATGCGAGGGGATTTCGTAATGCAGTCCTATATTCTCTCGATGGCAGAGGCTAATGGAAATATCACTGAGCATAATCACGCTATTTCGATTCATCTTTCTCCATTTATTCTGGGATTGGATCGAAAATGATTACTATAACGTTTTGCATTCTCTTCTTCTTGATGTCAACATATACCTTGTTCCTATTGTTCTGAGATTTCTTATCGGGCCTAGAAACGTACGCAAAACAGTAAGGAATAATAACAATAATAATCTCTTCTTTATTGACAATGACATAAACAGTTATGCTGACTTTTCTTCTTCACCTGCATCCTCGATCTGGACGCTTCGATCCATGTCCCTATACGGAGATACATCTTCACCTTCGAATACTCTGTAAAAATATAGACAATTGTTTAACACGTACACATAATCAATTTTCTTTATTCTATGTGTTTCACATATTCCTCGCGTACTTACCTAGTCAACTTGCGGTACACATCGCCATAGTCACCGGAACGGAAGGATGTAGTCATTTCATCGGGCTGCGATGGATCGCTACAGACAATGCTATGCGTATGTCCATTACACGTTTCCTCATGCTTATCAAGACAGTGTTGCTTCATTTGCTCGTACTGTCCCATGTTCACCCAGTGCGCGTTGTCACTCTCGACTGCACTTCTGATTATTTCACTGTTCGTGGCGACGGCTCATAGGCATCTGTGCATGCGTTACAGCAACACTCATTTCATCGATGTAGACGGGAGAGTGTAGGAGATTTGAACGTCTTCATTCTTTCATGAACCTCATTACACCCGTGCTACCTTTCTGAAGCTTTGAACATGTTCTGTCTTGCTCAATGACCTCATTACTCACACAATGTCCCTCCGGCGAGTTTTGAACGTTTTGTGCTCGCAGATAGCTATGCATGTGATACAGCAACAGTTATTTTACTGATGTAGATGGAGGAGGGGATGCAGGTTTGAACGTGTTCATTACTGCCTACCGACCACATTACGCACGTCCTGCTCTTTCAAAGTTTTAAACATGTTCTATCTTGTTCGATGACCTCGTTACTCTTGTCTCCATCCACATACATGTACGTACACTCATTCGAATACCTCTTTGCCAGTTTTTTTTCTCGTTATACACTTTCATTATCAATAGCATTTTCTTCTTGTTCTTTTTTCCCCTCCTCTACCTCATCCCATATGATCACATCAATTTCTTCTCCCCCCCCCCCCTCCGATATCTCGGATTCGCCGTCACGTATAACTCCACCGTCTTTCAAATGTGAGGCTTCTCGATCACATTTTTCTCTTCCTCTATCTCATTTCATGCGATCACATCAACTTTCCCCCCCCCCCCGATACCTCGGATGCCTGCCACATCACGTGAAACTTCATTATGCACTCTCGCGCAATATATTGTCATCTTTCTAATGGGAGGCTTTGCAGTCACATATTGGAGTGTTCGCAAAGCCTCATATTTCACCTACTCATGTTTTCTTTCTTTCTTTTTCATTTCTCCGCTATCTCTTTTACACTTATTTTAACTTGCTTCATGGACAGACGCTGATTAACAATCAGAAAAACGGATTTTGTTTTTAGTTTACACGGAACAGGCAGATCAATAATAATGGAAATGACACTTATTGACACGCGGCGGGCCCTTAATTGCTATTTTCTAATGAAAAACATTACCTCTGCACAAAAATATAATAAGCTTTTGAACAGAGAAAATATGTTGAAAAAAGCTTTTAAATGTAATTTCTTATTTATATATGTATGGTTACCTTAAAAGCATTAAAATACGGGTTTCTCTAGATTCAGTTTTTTTGTACTTCTCTCCCACGTTACCCCGGATAATCGAGAGTATACTGTACTGTATGAAAACAGGAAATTGTTAATGTGCATGCCCTTGTGGCATTCCTTTTATAGATATCCATTGTTATTCATTTGAATTTTTCAATTCTTGAGGCAGTATTTGAAGTTGTCACTCAGGTTGATTTTCGCGCTGTCGTGGAAAGAGATAGAATTTCAAGACCAGCATATAGCGAACCGCTTTCAAATATTTGACTGTCACTTCGATCTGTTATATCACCCTTATAGCTACATGAATATTATAATGAAACTATTATCGCAAAGGTTCATATCACTTACACGAAGTAGATTAAAATATAAAATTTTGCAGGAATATTTTGTGGAAACCTCGAAAACAAATTTTAGTCGATAGAGAAGATTATATGCGTGTAGCAATCCCTAACCCCTTTCGCACCAGCTGGTTACTACGATCATTATGCCTTTAAATGTATTCCTGCTTCGCAGAGGCATTTGTATAGTTTTCGATTGTTACTAATCACCACGGTAATTTAAAAATATCCGGGGCAGAAGCTATTATAAATAAGTAACGTGGATATAAGAATTTCTATTTAAATAATCAAGTTTTGGGTACGAGTTTATTATTGATAGAGTTGCATGACTGCACCTTTGATTGTTAATTTGTTATACTTATTAGTCTTTCAACCAAATTTACAGAGTTTAATGATTATAGTCATTAAATCAGATATGAGTGTTCTGTACGTTGTCCACGAAGAATGAGTAGGCATATGGCGTAGCTTGAGATTACTCATATCGACCAGAATACTGTCCTAAAGTTTGTTGCTGTTTCGTGGTTCGTAGACTGTATTATAATGATATTTTGGGAAATAATGTTACTACTAGGGGCGTTCAATAAATCCTTAGAAAATTCAAGAAATTTGCTTCTAAAGAAGTATTTATTAATAACCGTCGTCTCTTACTAGATGACAGTTAAAGTTTAAGCTATATCCATCACGTGGTTTCGTTGCCATATGCGATCGAATAAACAATCTTGTGCTTATTTAGAAAGACGAAAAAACCTAGTTTCGTGCGGTGATTAAAATTTCTATTTAAAAGGCTTAACGCTGAAAGAGAGAAAAGCCGAGTTAGATGAAGTTCATCGCACATCTACGCATGCTTTCCAGCAATTTACAATTGGATACGTGCATTTAAACGTGGCGTTACATCCATAAATGATGAACATCGTTCCAGACGTTCAGTAGAAGTGACTTCCTCCGAAATTATTGACAAAATCTAGTAAATGGTTTTGAGTGATCGACAAATCAAAGTTCGCGAAATAGAGATACCACATGAGAGTATTCTCAATTTTGCAGCAAAAATTAGGTCTGACAAAGATCTAGGCAAGATGCCGCGTTTGCTCTCAAAGAAAATAAACTCGATCATTTGGTCGATTCGGAAGCTGGTTTGGCACTTTTCCGTGGCAATCCTGACGAGTTTCTGCCTCGATTTATAACAGTGGATGCAACATGGATACACTACTACACTCCAGAGACAAAAATACAGTCTAAATAATAGGTTTTTAAAAGCGAACCCTCTCCAAAGAAGGCAAAGGTGGTAAAATCTGCAGACAAGGTGATGGTCTCGTTTTTTGGAATGCACGCGGAATCATCTGTATTAATTACTTGCAGAAAGGAAGAACGATAAATGGAGAATATTATGCATCGTTATTGCACCGTTTAGCGGAGAAATCAAGAAATAACTCCCTCATCTGGCAAAGAAAACGATCTCTTCCCCCAAGAAAATGCAAAGTTTCGATGGCGAAAGTTGTAGAATTATAACATTCATATGATCCCCAGTGATTTTATCTATCTCCAAACTTGAAAAAGTGGCCAAACAAATGCCTATTTTGAGGATCTTCCGAAATCCTACTTTTTGAAAGGCTTGAAACAGACGGGAAAACGTTGGGAAAAGTGTATCGAGCTAAAAGGACATAATGTTGGGCAGAGGGGGGGGGGACTTCCAAAACTAATTTGTTTTTCTATCCTTTATTAAGGACTTCGAACGGCCCTCGTAATCATAAAACATTCTTCATTTTATGCACCAATTTCAAGAATTTTTTTACAGCTGTTCCCTGACGAACACCACAGAGGCTAGATGGGCGAAAGCTTGGATTTCTTTGATTCTAATCTAACTCGGTTGCTATCCCATGAAGTCATCTGTAATAATCAACACCGATAAAACTTAAAATCTTTTATCAAGCAAATTTGTAGCGCACCTACAAATTTTCCGCTGCATAAAATTTGCCTTCTTGCATTTTTAGATCATTTTGAGAATAGAATATCCCTTTATATAGCACTTTTAATAATTTGGACCCTCGACTGGTTGAACGCGTGTTTAATTCATAAGTACAAATAAGACTGGGACAAACTGATACATGAACAACGTGACGATTTTAGATTTATGGAATCAGAAAGCGATGATGGAGATTATGTGGCAATTAGCGCATGCGTATTACGGGTTCAATAGGCGTTTTCGAAGACTGGAACGATTATTATTATTATTAATGTTATTTATAATAACCATAACAATAATAGATAATAATAATAACAACAGTCTTAATTTAGAGCAACTGTACGGAGAACGAGGGAACCGTGTTCAAATTCCGGCTCTGGCATTGAATTTTTCAACTGGTTCTAATAATAAAAAGCCATTACCGTGTAATATTCAATATACAAGGTGGTTCACATGTTCCTAATGATTTTCGGAGATAGGCAACACTTCATACTCTGAAAGTGATAAGGTATAAATTACCGTGCTTGTCGGCCATTTGGTAACCACGGAAAAGAGCAGATGAGCTCTTCATCGGAAAATAGACCTTAGCAGCAATAGTTACGCCCAGTCCAAAAACATGAGCTTAATAACTCCTGTTACAGTACATGTCATATCAATAAGATCGCTGTCATACGTTCTACAACATAAATTATAATGAATGAAGGCTAAATGAACGGCTTAAGCTATAAAAAAGAGGTCCACAAGAGATGAGAAGTGGAAAGGGAGATATTTGTGATACTATACCTACAAGTTTTAACGCAGCAAGCGGGCGCAATGATGTAGCTCAACTGGTTAATTTCATGTTCCCTCATCACCTCATAGGAGGTTGGCGGTTCGGGTCCCACAGCTTGCGTGCACTTTTTTTTTTTTTTTTTCTTTATGTATTATCCATCGAGATGCAGAGTTAGTTCAGTGTTTGTCACTAATAATTTTAGATATAAACAAAAAGGTATACGAATGAAGAACAAACGATAGTTCATTTTACGTCTTCTTCAGTCTTCGATTCTTAATTTTCTTTCTAATTATTTTTAAAAAAGAAACCACTAAGACCTTAAATAATAAAGGAAATTTTCAAAACTTATAAAGTTAATAAAAAGAATTTCAAAATACTAGAAAGCATGTTATCAATGGTTCTTCGTAGTTAGAGAATGTCCTCTACAAAATGTTGGCAGCTGGAACCCTCGGTGGGTTAGCGTATACTATCGGAAGATATTTTAGGTCTAGACATGCCACATTAGGTACAAATGCACAAAGTAAATATGTAGCTATGTGCTCTACCTACAGCTAAGATTATCTTCTATGAGCCTCACAGACCATTAGATAGGCAGGCTCAGTCGTTCCTGAACTCGTCAGGTATTACAGGCTAAACGCCTGTATAGAAATCGGTTTCCAGAAAGACGAAAACCTATACGCAACACTTTTCGGAATACTAAACGAGGTTAACGTATAACAGGAGCATTTGAAAAGACAGCCCCTATTAAAAGAAGCATCAGTTACCTCTGAGCACAATGAAGATCCCCACATTAGCACGCGGGCACTGGTACAAGACACAAACATCAGTAGATTATCACTTATGCGAATAGTGCATAACAGTAAATTTCTCCCTTACCGGTTGCAGCGATACCAGGAGCTCCATGGTCGTGACTTTGAAGCTCGAGTAAATTTCTGCCAGTGGGTATTACGCAGTTTGAATCGTGATGCTGTGTTTTTATCCAAAGTTCTGTTTGCAAATGAATCACGGTTTCCAACATAGGCACTGTGAATCGCAACAGGATGCACTACTGGAGTGTCGATATTGGGTAAGACAGACAGATTTTCAAGACCGGTGGGGAATTAATGTATGGGGTGGAATTTTGGGTAATTATTAAATTAAAGATTATGAATGTGATTTGAGCTTGATGGTGTTCCACCGCACCAGTCCAGGATCGTCGTAAATTACCTTCACGTCACACACCCTCAAAGATGGATAGGTAGGCAAGGACCTGTCTCGTGGCCTGCCAGATCTCTTGATCTTACGTTACCTGATTACTTCCTACGGGGTCATTTAAAACAGTGTAGAGCCAACGACCGCATAACCTTAATCATCTTTAGCAACTAATGCAGGTCCGGCACATCTCAGATGTAACTACTTGCCAGGTCATTGCAACATCGCCTACAACTCAGAATCAACGAAGGTATTAATTTCGAACAGCTGCTGCACTAAATGAAAAAGTTTCATCACTAAGTTTCATGTCAAAACATTGTAATAATACCTGCATATTTAGAAAAACTGAATGAATATGCCTCAGAATGTGTATTTTCATTTGTATTTCCTGTACCTGGACTGATTGAGTTAGAATAAACATAAATAAAGAGAAGAACAATAAAAGAAACAAATAAGCAAGTAAAAATGGTCCGATATCCCATATAGCTTTGTGCCAAATCAGGAAAGCGGGGAAAAAATTGTCAATTTTTGGTAAGATTCGAACCTGAATCGAGCCTTTTGGAACTCATACTAACACCGCGCGTTAACCAAATACGCTACTGTGTAGCTATAACTTGCACCGCCAAAATCTATAATGTTAGTATGCAGAACGGAACGATAGAACGATGTTTTCTGGTTAGCCTGTAATCTTCCGGTTGCATAAAACCAGAGGATAAGGGACGGGTGAAACACTTTGTATGTAAGAGAGGAGTATTACCATTATAATTAGGAATAGCTTGTATACCTATTCATGAGCCATAGAAGAGAAAGCCATTTGAATGTTATGCCTCATATCCCCCCCCTCGCCTCTTACATCATATTCTGTGCATTTTATTAAACTAGTCCTTACTATAGGGAACTCCTCATGCGTTTAATTAACGGCACGAACACAGTTCGTGACCCGATGAAAAATATGTTTGAAATCTGAATTCTGACCGAACGGTGGTACGGTTCACTTTTTTGTACGCGGATGCATTCGGATGCTCTGATAAAGAACTCGCAGCATCCATATGCAGGGTGCAAACGTTGCTGGCAGAGAGCCCTGGAAAGTTCTGATCCCTTGCCAAATGTTTGCAGAGTGACCTCGACCGGATGTCCCTGCTGAACGTCTGATACTCTACCCGCAGCACGCGCGTGACGAAGTTGCCGGAACCTTTTCAGAATTCTTTTTGGTGTCTTCCCGCAACGATTACAAACCAAGAGAAGATGCTTTAGATTTGTGCGTTACTAGTAGATTTGAAATAGTATAAGTACATTCTTGTATGCTACATTCAGTGACTTTCTCTTCCACTTCTTCAACAAACTATTTTTTAAAAACCTTATTCTTCTATATAATTTCATGTTAATCGAGATAAATATTTGCCGAAATTTGTTAACACATTTTTGTGTAGATACAAACATAATAATAAAATACAATAGGCGAAACCAATAAGCAAATATTTTAAGAGCGAGTCGGTATGTGTAGTTTTGAAATTCCGTTGCCTTTGCGTGAGCTGGGAAAAAACAACAAAAATAAAAAGAATAATAACGACTTCAAATCTTAGGTAGATATAATAAGTATTTCAAAATTTAAACCAGTAACGGGACTTTTTCGGAAATGAGAAAAAAAAATGGTATGGGTCCCTAAAGTCTGGAAATATGAATGAGAGTGTGAATGTATTTGTGCTCCAATGTATAAAACAAAAAACAAAAAAAAAACAAAAAAAAAAACAAAATAGAGGAAAGGCTATAGAGTGGATACTTCGCGCACTGCGACCTATGCAGATGAATTGTTACTAAGATCCTCCAAGAAGATGGGATGAGGTGAAGGAGCCATTGAAGGCCGCAGACAGACAGACCACCAAAGACGCGCGCAAGTCCCTAAAATTTTCAAGCTCGATGACCCGTCCCACTGCCGGACCGCCATGGAGGAAGTGCAAGTGACCCGTAGGCATGGCAGTGTCCATGGGGAGTATTTTTTACATTGAAAATGCATCCGCAGAATCAGCACGCACTGCTATACACTACGAACAAAGATTATAGGGAAATGAAATGATGGAAAGGAAATCGTGTTATATGAAAAGCCATCCCAGCATTCGCCTGTTAACCACGAAAAGAACTATGGGTCAGAGTGGGCGGTCGCCGGGGAACGAACCCGTGACCTCATAAAAGTGAATCGCACATTGTACCTCAATCAAAAACCCAAAGAAACAACTGCAATGGCAACTGTACACGAATTAATAGTTTTGCCGATACAGTATGTTCCAGAGGTATGAGGTCGTTGATATGCATTTCAGTTAAAGACGGAATAGAAATGTGACAGAAGCAATCTTATGTGTTCCATTCTCATGACTTTCTCTAGCTGTTCCACAAACAGACACTTCTTACAAAAGATAATTATTTCATCTACATCATACTAATCGAGGACATTTGCAGAATTGTTACTACTTGTTTCGTTGTAAGCAGAATGGAAATAAGGGAATACACTAGCTAAAACGATCTTTTAAGTCTTTTTAAAAGCTGATTGCTATGTGAAACAATACATTTGGTTGTCTTTGCGTGGCTAGGTGTAAAACAAAGAAGGTATATAAGGAAAAATCGCATCCCGTTTGAGAAAAATTTGAGTAGTTTAAAATGGGAACGGTTAAGTCTTTAAAAAAAAGTACATGACCTAAATTGTGTGTTTTAACTTAATCTTTATTTTTGTGTAGTAAGATTTTGTATGTTTAGTAGTAAGCTTCTATTATGTTTTAGTTGTACGTTTATTAGTAAGATTTTATCTGTTTACCAATTACATAAAAGTCATCCGGAATGAAGGTATCTTCAGAGGCTATTTCTAGAAAATATGATACACATTTCGGATGTTATATATATCTTAAATATATGGTATTTTAATCAAAATCGTTAGTCAATTTTGAGAAAACCAAAATTTTAAAAAAATGTATGTAAGGTGTAGTTGGTTGTGGGAGGATTTTCTTGGAAATCTTCGTGTGCATCCTTGAAAGGTACTTAACAGAATTTTCGCTTTTGAGTTATGCTTCACACACACACACACACACACACACACACACACACACACACACACACACATATATATATATATATTTTTCTAAAAATGCTTTTGTTTTCGGATTCAGTGGGTCTCAAAACTGCATTTCTGATGAAATCTCGGTATTGAATTTTTGGGTGGAGTACAATACCTTATCTTTCTGCTATATGCATTTTACTTACGCGCTAGAGAAAGTAAAACTGAACTTGACAAAAATCGTGTGCTTTAACGAGATAAACATTTTTATTTTCTCTAGGTACGCATGTAAAATGTACACAGTGTATAGAGAAGTTATTGTATTTCACCCAAAAATTCGATACTGAGATTTCACCGGAAATTCATGTTTTTGGACCCCCTGAATCCAAAAAACGCATTTTCAGAAAACGGTGTGTGTGTGTGTGTGTGTGTGTGTGTGCGCGCGCGCGCGCGCGTGCCTGCGTAGACAGCATGGCTCAAAAACGAAAAGACAGTTAAATACCAAACTTGGTATTTAAGTTTGGAATCTTCCAAGGATGTGACACGAAGATTTTCAATAACTCCCCCCCCCCCATCCTAAACTACCTTTACTTGGAAAATGTTTCGAAATTTTTTTTCTCTTAATAATGAATCTAACGATTTTGATTAAAATACCACATATTAAAACCATTTCCATCACAAATAAAATGTATATCTTGAACTTTCTGGAAATAGCTTCTGAAGACCTGTTTATTCTTGGTACATTTTGCTGAATTTTATATAATTAGTAAACCATAAGAGAGAGACAAAAACTTACTACATAAAAAATATAGCTCTGGTTAAAATACACAATTTATGCCATACTCATTTTTTCCCTGGAGTTCGCCGTTTTCAAGATATTCTTTGTTAATGGTTTCAATTGTAATGTACTTATACTTTTCTCACACAGGAAGTGTCCCGTTTTTTTACTTTCTCCACACGTACTATGTACATAGTGTATAAAGAATGTATTGCACCCCACCCAAAATTCGATACCGAGATTTCACCGGGAATATATGTTTTAGGGTCCCCTGGATAAAAAAAATCAGAAAAAGGTACGTGTGTGTGTGTGTGTGAACACGATAACTCAAAAACGAAAAGTCGGTAAAATACCATACTTGGTATTTAAGTTTAGTGTCTTCTAGGGATGCGTCACGAAGATTTTGAGAACCCCCCCCCATCCCAAACTACCCTTTACATGAAACTTTTTTCGAAAATTATGATTTTCTTAAAAATGGCTCTAACGATTTAAAGAAACGATTTAACATATCGTATGTTAAAGATATTCACCTGGCAAATAAAATGTATATCTTGAATTTTCTGGGAATAGCCTCTGAAGACTTCTTTATTCTGGGTGCATTTTACGGAATTTTGCATAACTGCTAAACTGTAAGAGATGGACAAAAACTTACCACACAAAAAATGCACAGCATGTTAAAACACACAATTTAAGTTATATGCAACTCGAATAGAACAGATCAGATTTTTTGTAATAAAAATCAGTTCTTGCTTGTTGGTTCTCAAGCTGCATGATATATAATTCCGTTTTAGGGTCAGCATGTTGGTTGAAGATTTCCTAATGCATTAATGTTGTGTATGTTTTAGTTTGGTTAAGACCATGGCCCACTGGAATAATCTTTGAGATGCTGTTTATTTATTTCTATAGTTTATCATCTTTTGTTTTTGTTTGTTTTCTTTTTATTGCAATGATGTTGAATATTTCCCTCGCATTTCTGACAATATGTACAGTACTAATTATATGTCATCAATTATGTTCATTAATCTCAAAATTAATGAATGGTTTATGATATCGACGCATTGACAAATATCTTTCTTCAGGAAAGATTCAATTATATATAGTATGATCATGTGATATGATACAATCTTCAACTATTTAAAAATCAGGTAGACAGTGGTATACAAGCTGTGGTACTATACACTGTAGCAAGAACTTATAAGATATGAAAAAACAACAGCCACTGACATTTCAAAGCGTACTACTTTTCCCGTAGTAAGATTTTGTCTTTATTTTACGGTTTCACAATTTTATTATACCAAATCCATTTAAAATGAAGAGGGCTTTAGGGGTTATTGATAGGAAATTCAACATATACGTGTTATTCTTAATTCCAATTCATGAGTATATTGTTTTGTATTCAAACTACTTAAAATATGTATTACCGTTATAATCTCCATATCGAACTTAGAATAGAATACTACTTTACCTTAAGATACCAAATCTGCAGAGAAACTAAAAGGCGACTTTCAATTATAGGATTTTAACCGATGTTTTATTTCTGTATGCGACCCTTAAATAAAAAGCGAACATTTTACTTATAGTTATAATATTTTAGCAACGATGAAGTTTTGGTAATAATATATTCGTGAAAAGCATAACAACGTCGTTAGCAATGAAAAAGTGCTAACTTTGCGTAGCCTTATGTAGTAAACGCTTCTCATAGCATATTATTAAAGCTGGCTGATAAAAGGGCCAACTCTATTCGCGTTTGTTGAAATTCATTCAACCTTAGAATTCAGTATCGCTTGTTCATTGGAAATATGCGTTTTGAAGCTTTCTGAAGCTAGATGATTATTTTTTTTAAAAAAATGCTCGCTCTCTCTCTCTCTCTCTCTCTCTCTCTGGGGATTGATATAAGATTTCATACTTCGCTCAAGCACATTTGGGATGCAAGACGTAAAGTTTAAGACACCTCTGACCGCTTGAAGCAACCCCTTACTGGAAGAGTATTCTTTCTATCTTTGTGAAATGGAAGTTAACTTTGCTATGCCGTCTCTTTCGTGTTTCAGATGTGCTGTTGTTTTCACATGAACATAAAATCAATAGAATGGCAGTGTCACAATTCTCTAAGAAAGTATTTAATTTTCTGCGTTGAATAAAGTGAATAAGGAATTTTAAAAATAGAAATTGTTGAATTCTGCAAAAAGTATTTCATTGAATTTATATGGAGACCAACTTTGCAAATCGCGACTGTGAATATACAGTGCTTTTATCTTAGAAATGATGTTTGCGGTGAAGTTCGTGAAACAAAGAGCAGAACCACGTGTTTGGAAGCAAAATAAATGCCACATTGAAGTGTGCATTGCGTTAGGGTGCTGGGGTGGACGGTGTTATCAGACGAGAACAGCCTTTCAACTCAACAAAAGCTACTCTTGCTCACGATAGTATTGTGCCGTCGAAGACGAAGAGAGAGAGAGAGAGAGAGAGAGAGAGAGAGAGAGAGAGAGAGAGAGAGAGAGAGAGAGAGAGAGAGAGAGAGAGAGGGGGGGTCGGCCAGTTTCCGCCTCGCTTAACACTGGCGTTTGGTATTTGTTTCAGCGTACTGCGGGATGCCGGCCGGGTCCCACGTGGCCGCATTGACTAGGTTAGGGTCGGTGCTGACAACTGGTCGATATCTTCCCCTGCAGCACGTGCGCCGCTGTAGTCAGGGGGTGTCCAACACGAACCCTCGCTCCAGCAGCTATCATCAAGTAATTAACAACCGCCTTAGAAAACTAAGAACATTGGATGAAACTATTAACTAACTTTCGCGATGTCGAAATAAAGAATGATATTTTAAATTCATAAACTATTTTGTTGCATTAGGAGTGCAGCTCTCAGTTCTCGTGTTCGAATTCAGCAAGGTGTTTTCTATACTTATTGTAATGGCTAGCTCGTCAGAGGACCCGAATTTAAATGGTTGGATTGAGTTGCCTGAAAAATGCATTTTCTGGAAGTTTATCTCATCCTGCAAGGATAACATTCAGCTTTTGAATTGGGCTCATTTGAAAACTCGATATAATTTGATTCATCCTCTCTAGTTCTGAGAAGTTGGACGGAATTTTACACTCCTATAGGGGAGTTAATTCCTCTTTTGCGACAAACAAAGAACAATTCTAGAGTCTATGTCAGATAAATATATTCCGTTTTTAAACCCATGAATTACTTATTTTCGTGCCCATTCTACAATTTACATAAACATTATTTATTATATCTACCACCCAATAATAGTATTTGCCGTAAATGATTTCGTAAATCTTGGTTTTGTAAGCTGAGTTCATGTTCTGTTGATAATGATATCGAGTTGTGTTATATAGTCGTTGTGAGGCTTGTATAGCCATATTCACACTCAGATGCAAGCGCGAGGGAAAACCATTCACAATGCAGTCGTAAGCGTAACACAGGAATTTGGCACGGGAGTCCAGATCTGTAAATTACATGCGGATATCTTCCAAGCGCTCCACAAGTGTCAAATTGAACTACATAATCAACCATACCATATAAGAAAATTCAATCTTTTACAAATAGTTCGGTTATAAAAATTAATTACTAACAACTGACGTCACGCGGCAATGACTCATAATAATTGCTTACGCAAAAATATTGAAATTAATGTAAGCATAGAGCCTGCAGAAAGCGATAAAACTGTGAATCATCTCTTTGCGCCTTATGATTTATGACAACCAAGAAATCTAGATGCAGATGGTGGGTACATCCGTTCAATTAAAGGAAGATTCACAAGGAGACTACCGTAACCTCTTGGGGTAAATGAGAGATGGCGCGACACGGCCAAATAGAAGAACATGTATGTACAGTAGGCCTTGTAAAATTTCGCATTGCAGTCGTCTGTTGTTGAACAGCAGGCGACGCATTGAGTAAGGAATGCAGATTTTTTCTCTGTGTATGCAACGCAAGGATAAAGTTTGAGTTTGCAAACTCTTGCGTTGCGTTGCATGTGTCTATATGAATGCTTACATTGAACAAGGATGTAAAGTCATGCGCTTACGCTGCGTCTGCCCTTACATCACATTGTGAATGGGGCATAAGAAACGCGAACAACCAATTTTTCATGCGCACTGCATAAAATAACGAAAAACTACGAATATTTTTCCGAAATATGTTAATGGCCCAAATATTTTGACATGCCTTCTGTGTTGTATTATATATTCTTATATTTTCTTGGTTAACTCTCTAGATTAAAAATGATGGGGACTTCACAGGTATTTTTTACAGAAAACTCAAAATTTATAATTTATTCATCATTGGATTATCCTAAGCCTATGATATTTTAATTAAAATCGTGTCGTTTAGAGGGAGCGAGACAGGTATAAACATACATATATAAACATTTCCGTGTAAAGGATTTTATGGGGCCGGGTGCTAACTTAAAGATCTTCACTGGATTCATTAAAGGTAGCTAATATATGGGAATTTTTAAATGTACTGTTAACGTATATTTATAGTATCTAAAAGTGGAATATAGCACAGTCTCAGCTAAGCGGTAGAGAATGTGAAGAAGTGAAATGTTTTCAAACATAGTCTCTCTTAGATAAGGCTGATTTAACTTTTATATTCAAATCTCCGAATGTTGTCTCATTCATATTATAAGAAACAGGAAAATGCTATGGTTTAATTTTTAAAACAACTGATATGACATTGGTAAAAAGGTAAATGAATTTATGGATATGACATTTTATAAGCAAAGACAAATATTTTAATTCACAGTATACTTTTTCTTAAACACATCCTGATCTACCAGGTTGCTTTATTTCCTCTCATTACATGTAAATCTAAAGGTGCAGAACGTATTTATAGCAAGCTTCTTCCATGGGTTGGCTTAGTTCGTAAGCTAAAATTAAAGTAATACACTGGAAACAAGCAACTTGTAAATGCGGAAACAAGCAGCCCTTCCCAAACAATTAAATCTGGACTTGCAGGTTAGGAATCAAACACTTTGGCATCTAAGCCATTGCAATGGGCGTGTCTTTAGGACGTGGCCGACAGCACACGATTTTTCTAAATGCTTTTTATTACATCTGTTGGCGGAAATTATGTATGCAAACCTATGTAAGCAGCAAGCAGTGAATATCCCGGTGGGATTAGTAACAGCAGACGTGCAGATCGACCATGTAACTTGGAAATAGGTATAAAATCACAAAAGCATCTAGCAGCAGTCGTATTTTAAAACATTCGAGATACTCTCCGAGGTAAAAGCAACACTATGCATCTTTGTAGTTTAATAGTTTCAACTTTCTTACTGGGTAAGGACACTGAGGCTCTTTTTTGGAATGATGAAATCTGGAGTAACTGTTAGTATCAGGTAATAACTTTTTCTATCTTCCCTTTATCCTGAAACGCCCTCCACGTGTAGAGCATAGTGACTGTTGAATTTCTATTAAAATTGTCTTATTGATAGTCCTCGACCTTAAAAGGATTCCATCTTTTGAAACTTTCAAAATTCCAGCGGAAGTAGCTGCATAACACTGTAGAGTTATAGTCTTGTGTAAAATATAACTGTATTTTTAGTATAATACCCAATCGGTTTTTTGTGCAGTATAATACGCGGCATCATTGTTAAAGTTGTTGGATTGTTGACATGAATGTTTATAAGGAAAGTCTATTATTATTATTATTATTATTATTATTATTATTATTATTAGTGGTGGTTGTGGTGGTGATGGTTTTAAATGGTGTTAATTTATCATGCAAATATTTTTTATATCCTATGGTTTAACAGTTATACAAACGTCATTCAGAATGAAAAGATTTTCAGAAGCCATTCCCAGAAAATTCAAGATGTAAATGTTATTTGTGATGCAAAATCTAATTTCTATTCTTATCAGACTGCATCTTATTTGGCATGAAACATACGCCGAAGTATTTTACACCACTAGTAAAAAAAGAAGAAAAAAAAAACATGACGTTGGGGATGTTTTAGCGGAAATAAGGTACGTCATTTATTTTCTCTAAATCTGTAGTTATAGACCTTATAGGGAGAATGTGATTGATTAGAAATCTGCTGTGCTATCCAAGCATCATTGCATCAGAATGAGAGCTGAAAGCTTGCTGCAACCACATTTTGAGTGAATATTAACGTACTGTGCTTTTTACTTCATTGTATTCCGAATTTCTGTAGTGGATCGCCTGTGGAGTATTATCACTGAAATAACAATATCCAACTTTCTTTTCTTTTTTTTATCTTATTTTGCTTTAGTCTGTACAGAAAATGGATGATTTTGTATAATTAGCAAGTGTGGAATTCAGATATGAAATTAAACACACGTGAATATAGCAAATTACATTTTTGTGTTTTCGCAAATACACCAGCTAAAAATATACATAATTAAATTTGTTGTTATTGTGTATGGCATCGAACCTTACAATAGCACACAATGAGCGTAAGCTAAGTGTGACGAACCTAAAAATAATACAGTTCGAAGTTTTTATCAGGCAGAAATGTGAGTAAAGAAGTACGATTAATACACTAACATGCTAGGATATGAAATCCTGCTCCATCGCCGTTACTTGACGACAATATAAAAGAATGACTTCCGTGCGGGTTACTCAAGAGCTCCCAGTTTAACAGGAAGGAAGTCCACGCAGAAATATAAAAACTGCGTTTCAGTGGAGTTCTACATACAACGTTTTGTATGGGATTAAAATGCCTTCAGTATTTGTAATTTACAAACCCCAACATTCCGGGGGGGGGGGGAGATGTATAGAGTCTTGAATTCTGCCCATGCTTGTTTCTCATTTCGCGATTTAATACAGTATAGCTGCAGATTCTCTCCGAGGCCTTCGCAAATCGTTGCAGTAACGCTAGGTAACAAGAAATTACTGACTGAGTTATCGTGTAGGCGAGCGAATTAATGGGGTACAAGAGCGAATAAACGTACGTAGTTTGTTCTGAGAAGCAAACTTCGGTAGTGGTTATTCTCGACAAACATGAATTGATCTAAAACATGTTTTTGCTAGATTCTAGTATGCAGGCAGTGGGTACTTACCGTGTGATCAGGCGCGCCATAAGAACCCTCTAAGCCAGTGTTTCCCAACCTTTTGAAGTTCACGGCACCCTTGGGAATAACAATAAGCACCAGGGGCACCCTTCCTTGAATTAAAAGAAAATTAAGCTTAATACGTTAATTTATTGAAATATTATATAATAATAACGTACACCATAACATAATACAGTAAACTTTACTACAATCACTGAGTAAAACTACATCAATAAATTTTGTTCGATTAATGATTAATGTGAAACTTGTGATTGATGCTTAGAGCACTGATATGTGTCGTCGGGTCTTACAGTTGACAGTGAAACACGCAAATCATCCTCAACGTTATTCAGTCTATTTCTTGCTTTGCATTTTGTCACCATAGCAGAGAAGGCTTGCTCGCATAGATAGGATGTTGAAAAGGGCAAAAGTGCGTTAATTGCTTTCTTCATTAGGTTAGGGTACTCCTCTCTCCGTTGAAGCCAAAAACTAGCCACCGACGCCTCACTTTTGGTGATCTTACCTTTGAGTGTGGAATCAGCGCAAAGATCAATAAATTCATCTCGTTCGCAAGCAGTGAAATCTATTTCCTCTGCACTATCTACGAAATCAAATGGTGAGACAACCCAGTCGAGATTCGTAGTGGAAATAGTTGGAAAGTACGCATCTATTGCATCTTACAATCTTGATAAGTGATCACAAATGCGCTCTTTTAGTTTACCCAGATCTTTATCTCCTGCCACATTAAGAAGAGATGGAAAGTTCGACAAATCTCCTTTTTGAACTGCAGACTTCCAAGAACTAAGTTTTCATTTAAAACCTTTCATGTTATTGGTTGAGGAGATTATTGTTTCATGTCGACCCTGCATCGAAACATTCAGTTCATTCAGCTTATGAAAAATATCTGCCAGATACGACAGTTCAAAACACCAAGAATCACTTAGTAAGAGCTCATGAAATGTGTCTTGATTTTCATCCTTAAAAAAAGTTTTTAGCTGTTCTTTAAGTTCGAGAAACCGGTTCAATACACGACCCCGCGACAACCACCTTACTTCTGTGTGAAGTAACAAAGAGGTATGAGCTGCATCCGTTGCGCGACATAACTGTTCAAAAATTCTGCACTTTAAAGGTCGAGACTTCATATAGTTCACCATTTTCACAACTTGGTTAAAAACTTCAGCAAAATCTTCATTACACGCTTTCACGACTAATGCCTCTCTATGCAGAAAACAGTGAGTTATAATAATGGATGGATTTTCATTGAGAGCTCTGGCAGTAAAACCTTTAATTTTCCCAGACATAGATGGTGCACCATCTGTACATATACCACAACAGTCTTTCCATGAAAGATCATGGTCATTGAGATAGGAATTAATAGAAACGAAAATACCATGGCCTGTGGTTGTAGTTTCCAGCGGTCTACAGAACAGAAACTGTTCACTAATATCCTTTTCATCAATATATTTGATAAAATCAAGGAGTTGCGGTTTGTCACCAATATCGAGACTCTCATCTACTTGCAAAGCAAATGTTCTATAAGTTTTTATTTTCTCCGTGACTTGTTCGTTGATATTGCATGACATTTCAGATATCCTGCGGCTGATTGTGTTGTTGGACAGAGAAACTTTCGAAATTTGACTAGCTGCTCCTTCGCCAAGTATGGGCCAATGATTACCTCTCAAAAGAGTATGAGGTTTCTTTCTGCTACTTTAAATGAGGCTTCAAGAGCAGTATCACCTATGGTCATTCTCTTTACCATTCGCACAGCTGTTTTCTTCTCCCCTTCTAATATATGTGAAAAATACATTACACTTTTCCACACTAGGATGCTTTGTTGTAAGATGCCGCTTCAGTTTGCTAGGTACCATGGCCTCGTTGCTAAGTGTTTCGCCACAAACTAAACACACAGGGATAGGATTTTCCTCGTTGTTATTCCACTTAAATCCATACGCTAAGTAACTGTCCTGGTATGTTCTTTTCTTTCGTTTGTCTTCTTTATGTGGTGAATTCGACGGTCCGGGAGAAACTGTAAGATTTGGCTTCTTAAAGCAAGCAGTAGGAGCCGACTGTTCACTTTCACTGTCCTGGCGTTTACGTTTAACAATGAACTTATCTATAGCTAAACACTGAATCAACGCGAGGAAGACAACTGAAAGCGCCAAGCGGCGTACACTTTTATATATTCATCTGTCGAAGTCTCGGGAATGTTCGTGAGGAAGCGAGTAGTCTCAGGAATGTTCGGCAGGGTATAGCTGTAATGCCATCTGTGGGATACTAGTATAACTGAATTATTGAAATGAATCGACCACTATCACCATCCGCCGTGCATGAGAGTAATTGATTTGACTTATTTTATTTCAAGACCTTACAAGACTTAAGGCTTGAGTAGAAGGTATTTTTTTTTGTTTATCTCAATATCTCGCGGCACCCCTTAGTCAATCACACGGCACCCTAGGGTGCCGGGGCACACCGGTTGGGAACCGTTGCTCTAAGCGGTTATCAGCGAAAATTTAGGAAATGTCACCATTGCTGATGGAGAGTCCAAATAATACGTAGTAAATTTCGGGTTGTAGAGAGATGTGTACAAATTGCAGATGTCCCAACTTCATTTGAAATCCATTCTCTACTGTGCTGGTGAATATATGAGACGCCAAACACAGTGAATGTTGGTTGGAATGAAGGGTAAAACGAGTCGCATTGAACCATCCACGGTTCCTGTTGGGCTAATGGATCTTCCAATAATTGACTTTTCCCTCGTTGGAGGGATAACTGGGCACTATACACTATAATATTGAAGTGAAAAGATTAAAGAGAAAGAAATGAAACTGCACTATTCGTATTTTTGAAAAGCTACTATTTTGCAAAACATGTTTTAGATATCTAGGAGGAGACAATTGAAGTTATGATCGGAGCTGATCTGTAACTCGTGGTGGTGGTGGCGGCGGCGACGGCGGTCGCGACGGTGGTGGTTTACTTTCCTCTTGTCATACCTGAACGCTGGAAAATAATTTTTTGAAATGCATATCAACAACTATGCGTTGCTCTGCAATGACACTATTGGTACTCAAGTTCTCAACAATGGGAACTCTTTTAAGGTATAGAGTTTTGGTACATCCATGATTTCATTTTTATTGCGCGTGTGCACTTAAAAATAGCACTTATTCGTAGTAACTGTTCCTTTCTTATGTCGTTTCCATGAAGGGGAAGAATAAACAAGCAGCCAATGGACATCCCCTGTAAGGAAAGTTGTGGCTGAGTGACGTTACAATGGATATTCCCCTTATATTGCCTCCTGTTGCCCAATAAATATCGCCATATGGCCCACCCTCTAGAGCGACAGCAACCCAGATTCCCCATCACATCATCCCACACCCCAATTTGCGTTGCATTATTAAAGCTGTGTCACGAGCCTCTTGGCAGCCCGAGGCGACCCGTTTTAAAGATTACAATGGCAGGGCCTTCAGAAAAGCCTCAGCAGCACGCGTCTTTATATAGATGTGCCGGAGTGGTTTCCGGGAAAGTGGAACTGCCATCTATGTACTTCGTATTCCGCGCAACCCCATCGGCTTTGCGCACAACCATACGTCAATCACTTTCTTAGACTGCTAATTTGGATGCATATTTCTGCGCCACGGTTAGGATGTTAACTCTTAAGCCTTGGAGTAAAATTTTCCACAGCTCTCGGAATAGTTATTCAAGGGAACTTGTCCAAAAGTGCCATGGTACCTATTGGAACTCTAACCTCTAACACATGTTAGTTATTCGACAGTAATTAGTATCTATTATAGTAAGTAGAAGAGACAAGTTTGAAATAGCAGTGTACACCATATTATCAGACGTGTTTCCATGTGAGTTGACGAAGAATGTTAACTACAGTACACAAGCGCAGTGCTATATTGCGCCCAATATAAACTCTTACATTTAAGCTAATGAACAAGGAATATCTTGGAAATGGTTAACTCAAAAATATATGAATATTTGACATAAACATCGTGTTTTATCGACATCTACATTTTTTGTGTAGTACAGTTTTTTCCAAAACATGATTGCCCTCAAACGGGGCCGCTCCCTCTACCACTGGGTAATAACTAGAGCCCGGATTTTTATGTAATTACATATTTTAAATCCTGCGTAATATTTCAATGAGAAGTAAAAATGTTGGCGAATTACGTCATTAGGGACTCCCTTATGATTTTTTTTGTACATATTTTGCACATTTCTACATATTTTAACGATGTCGCATTATAAACTACTGTTTTCACAAGTTTTGCTGAAAGCAACAAAAATCAATCTGCGAAATAGGATCCAATTTAAATTAAGAATGCAATAATAACCGCCTCGCCTCGTTCTGATTGTTGTCCGTTTATATCAAAGCAGGTGCTGCTCGGCAATGTTGACCTCCATTGTGACGTTTCTCATAGCGCTTTGGGCATTTACAAGGACTGGAGAAATTGATTGTTACGGTAGTCGGCATCTTGTAATATATTAGCTGCGAGGAAACAAGGTTAGCAGCTGGACAACCATCAAAATATAGCGAGGCGATAATACTGCAGTTAGTTTCTTGCAAGCCTTAATAAAATGGCACCAATTGTGTCCTCGCTATCCTGCAAGTTGAATCCATGGGTGAAATTAGATAGCGCTTTTACAACCGACGGAAGCAAGCATGCGGTAAAAGAATTGACTGTTCCATGAAATCTCAATTGGAACAACATATCAAGAGTGCTCTTCACATGTGGAACAAACACCACAGTCTTCTAGAAAGCACTGTTGACACAAATGCAACAGGAAGCGTGCGGAAATGCTTTTTAAATACCTGTGCAGTGCAATGGTTGCAGCTAATATTCCGTGGCATAAACATAAAATTCCCCATTTTCGCTCCTTACTAGAATAACATTGCAAAAAGGTTATTCCCGACGAATTTACTCTGAGGAAAAAGTATCTTCATGTGCGTTATAAAGAAGTATTTGCTCATATACAGAATAAAATTGGAGACTCCTGTATTTGGTTTGCCGTCGTTGAAACTACACATGACATGGGTCGGTACATAGCAGATTTAGTAGAAGGAAAACTATATTCCGAAAGTCCAGTAAAACCATTTCTAATCTTTTTCAAGGTGTTGGAACAAACAAATCATTCTATAATTGCAAGATTCGTAAATGATGGGATGAAGATTCTGTGGCCAGAGGGTGTGTGTGTGAGGAAAAAAGGTTTTAATTATGTATTCAGAAGCCGCAGCGCACATGATTAAAGCTGCCACTGCTCTTAAGGTTTTCTACCCAAATGTACTTCACTTCACCTGCTTGGTCCATACATTGCAACGTGTTGCTGAAGTAAGTAGTAATTTTCCGTGTGAATAAGTTGATATCGGCAACAAAAAAGGTCTTCGTGAAAGCACCGCACAGAATTCAGTGCTATAAAAATCATCTCCAACATGTCCCTTTGCCTCCTGAGCCAGTACTTAAAAGATGGTGTACGTGGTTAGAAGCTGTGAACTTCTATTATGAACATGTTGAAGGCGTCCAGTCAGTGGTGAATATGTTCTCTTCAGAAGAGCTGTTTCCAAGCGTGGATCTCAAGACATCTTTAAAGATCCGAAAGTGGCAAGCTCCTGTGCTTACATCAAAAGTAACTTCGGCTGATTGTCCAGCACTATCAAGCAGTTGGAAACATCAGGTTCCCTTCTTCACGAATCTATGGATTTAATGGAACGTGCATCACAAAAGCTTATAGTTGCAGGAGATGTAGAAAGAAAGGTAGGTGAAAAATTCAAAGCTGTGCTAAACAGGAATCCAGGGTACTCTACGCTTGTGTCCGTGTCTAAAGTGCTAAATGGTGACAGTGTCGATTTACGAAAACGTTTCTCTGCAAATCAGATGCCTATGCTAAAATATGCTCATGTTACCTCGTGTGACGTGGTGAGAAGCTTCTCTGCTTATAAGGACATTTTATCCGATAAGAGACAAACATTGACCCTTGGAAATATGGAAAAATGCCTGGTTGTTAATTGTATGTCAAGAGATAGAAAACTAAAAATGCATCCTCATTATAAAATGTAATTATTTTGAATTGATTGTTTCACTCATAAGTTGGTTCAGTATTTCAGCATTACTCTACCGTGTAAAATTTAAGTAAAATAATTATGTGAAATGAGTAAGTTTAATAAATAGAATCCAAAACACATCTCTTATTTCGTAATTAACTACTTGAAAATAAATTTTAGGTAAATTCTGCATAAAACAAACCATTTTCCCTATAATTAATTCTATATTTAATCTTTAAATGTTAAGTCATTGTAATTAATGTACGTACTTACAAACCTATCAAATTACAAAATCCTGGGTAATTTGCAGTCTGCATTTAGTTTTGAAGTGGTAATCTTAGCATTTAGAATATTACATAATTTTACATATTTTGTTGATATTACATTATTTTATTACATATTTTGATGTTCTTTGTGACATAAATATGTTCATATTTCGCACCTTGATATTACATAAAAATCCGGGCTCTAGTAATAACCATTAGCAAGGAAAAGACGAACCTGTACTAAGGGGTGAGAGGCAACGTAGTAAAATCTGTTTCTGCTTGCAAGTCGAGAATCGCACCTCAGTTAACGGATCAGTGAGTGGAAGACTTGGCAATAGTGAGGGTTGGTTTTCAAGTGTAAACCTCCTAACCGCAAACTTTAAATACTTTGGAAGAAGAGTGGGGCAGGGTCATCATATTGAAAAATACTGTGTTTGTTTCTCTCTTACGGTTTATCAGTTTTGCAAAAGTCATCCAGAATGAGGAGGACTTCATAGGCTATCGCCATACAACTTAAGAAATAATTGTTTTTCTGAAGTAAATAACTTTAATATGTTGTATTTTAATTAAAAATCTTAAGAGCTACTTTTATGAAAATCTCAAATTCCAAAAAATCTTCCATATAAAAAGTAATTTGGCGTGTGGTGATCTTCCTGATACTTAGAAGATGCTGAACTTAAATGACAGGTTTAGAATGGCTTCAAATCATGTATATTGGGCCGCGCCGTGACCGAGTGGTTGGACCACTTACCTCTCACCTAGATCCCAAGCGACCGCATGTGAGATTTGTGGTGGACAAAGCGTCGCAGGGGCGGTTTTCTCCGGGTTCCCCGGTTTCCTCCGCCATAGCATTCCATCGGTGCTCCCATTTTCATTCATGTATCATCAGTGCGGTGCCACACGTAGTTAAAGCGGGCGTTAAACACTACCCCCCAAAAAGCATGTATTTCCTGTGAAATCTCGATATATGGGTGGAGTGCAATACATTTTAACCTTCTATGCACATTGTAGGTGGTATTACTAATATAACTAAAAAAAGTTTAAAGAGGGGTGCGTAAGTCACATAATACGAATACTTAAGGGTAGTCATTAACCCATCAGGAAGCAATAATGTTTGATTCTGTCTGTCCTAAGAAGTTTAAATCTTTGTTTTCTGCTTTTTAAGATGTATTGTATTTTACCTATCAGTGCATTAGGAAGCAATTGATTTGTATATTACCTATCTGCATTAGGAAGCAATTGCTTGTTGCTTCTTATGGTGTCGGTCCTTAGAAGCAAATGTTTCTCTGTATTTTAAGGTTTATTTTATTTTACCTTGTAGCCAGGTCTAGTGAGATTTAGTTAAGGTATCTACTCTGTCATGGAAATAATGTTACATCTATATTGCGAAACTGTTCAGTTAGAGACTGCCATTTATGCTACGAGATGTTGAGAGAAGTTTTTTATCCAGGCAAATATCTTGTGAAGGTAGCCTCATCTCTTTCTTGTATTACTCCTGTAGTCATCTCGCTTCTTGAGACAGCGGAAGGCACTTATTGAATATCTTCAGTCCTAAATCCAGCTTACCAGGAGACACACTTGACTTGAGCCGCGACTAATCCTGTTTGCTGCACAATCAATTTATTCCTTAAGCGCTCTTTTGACAGTAGGCGTTTTAAGTCAAACGCATCTTTCATTTGTTCTGAAGCACATACCATGTGTCTATTCTGGTGAGTGAAGGACGCAAACTTATGGTTAATAATTGGTTGAGTAGATCGACAGCTTTATGATAGGGATTCTCTACACATGGCTCTATTAATGGTAAACCTACAGGAACGAACGTTGTAGACATTCTTAAGATTCATCCTAAACTACGTAAACTCTACATGGGCATGCGTGCTAATCAAAAGCCACCCAATGCAATCCTGTGTCCTTATTATTCTTTTAGGAGACGATATTGCGACGGCCGTGCGGTAGACCTGGTTCTTTCTTTGGCGACTGTTGCACCGTAAAATTTAGAGCGGAATTCTCAAACACCCCTTTGAACCAGCTTTAATTCGCTTTACATGATTTTTGTAACTTTGAAACCACCCTTGTTGCTTTTTAGGGAAAGAAGATCCTTGGTGTTACAAACTACTCTGTGAATAAAATTTCTAGCGTTTTGAATCATAACTTTGGCCATCTAAATTTGAGACCCAGCACTTCTTGCCATTGGACAGCCCTGCTTTACAGATCATTACAGATCTTGCAAGACTTCGTATGCCTTCCTCATTGTATTTGCTGCTTCATTGTGAATCTTCGTTTTACTTTCTCTAGCCCCATATGTACAATGTACATAGGGATAGAGAAGGTATTGTAATGCACCCAAAAATTCGATACCGAGATTTCACCGGAAATATATGTTTTGGGGCCCCCTGAGTCCGAAAATGTTTTGTTTAAAAAATGTCCGTATGTGTGTGTGTGTGTGTGTGTGTGTGTGTGTGTGTGTGTGTGTCGGTGGACAGTAAGCCCCAAAACAAAAAAAAAAAAACATACCAAACTTGGTGTTTAGGCTTAGTATCTTCCAAGGATGCAACACGAAGATTTTCAAAAAAATCTCCCACCACTAACTACCCTTTAAATGGAAACATTTCGAAATGTTTGATTTTCTTAAAAATGACTAACGATTTTTATTAAAACTATTTATGTCCGAAATAAAATATATATCTCAATTTTTTTGGGAATAGCCGCTGAAGACCTCCTTATTCTGGATGAATTTTGCTGAATTTTGTTTAACTGCTAAACCGTAAGAGATAGAAAAAAAAAAAAAAAAACTCACTGCACGACAAAGCACACAATTTATGTCCTTTACGTTTTTGTTGTGGAGGTAACCGTTTCCGAGATATTCCTTGTTATTGGTTTCAATTGTGAAGTACTTAAACTTTTCTCGGACAGGAAGTGTCTCGTTTTTCTTTTGTTCTTCTCCTGGCCAAGCAAAGAAGTGATTTACAATGACAATCGCATAACGATAGCTTTTTAAACATTTAACAATCACTTTAACATAGCGCATTCCCTTATTCCCTCCTACTTATAAAGAACTAAGTAATAATAACATTCTGCTAATATTTATCTCGATGAGCATTGTGTACAAAAAAGAATAATCTTTGGTAGGAGTTTTATAGAACAGCTAGAGAAAGTCATGTGAATGTAACACATTTTTACCCTTTTCGTTTCTCTTTTCTTTGTCCTGTATTCTGCCCAGTTGTTCAAATTTACTCTTTTATTTCCTACTCTAAGCTTGCTTAAGTCTTTCTTTCACTTTCCTTTTCCCTTTTATCAGTTTTCTTGCCTCTAATTTCTGTCACATTTGCTTTTCCTTTCCCCCTTCCTTCACCTCATTTATGCTGCACTTGTTTTAGTAAAATTGCTAATAAGACGCAACAAGTTTCACACTAGCTGCAGCTTGTATATTTCACTAAGACCTCTGGCAATATTTTTATTTATACCGCTAAGAAACTGTTACAATTGTTTCTTTGGGTCTGTTTTACAAATTACATTGAATTAAATCGCTACGCATATTAAGCCATAACGATTTTAAAATGTTATACAAATCAGAATGATCGAGCAATCCAATGCATTTGCACGTGAAGCTTTTTTTAAACCGGATAACATATTTTGCTCCTTAAAATTAATTTAAGTGCTGGTTTCCTAGCGGTTGTTTGAAAGAAAATAAGTGAGGCACCAAATATCATGAACGATACTGAGTTTAGTGGTTTATTAGTCGAATAATAGTGGTATATACTAGGCATAAACAGAAACAAAAGAAAAAGAAAATCTGCAAGAAAAGAATTTCCTGAAGGCTAGAGAGACAAGAGATCTAATTTTTTACACAAATAGAACTCATAGGATGACAAGAACGATCCTTACAGCAGACTAGATTACTAACCACAACTTCTAATATTAAGTGTTCATCATAGAACAGAATAAATGTAATATAGATTAACCATCCATATGTGCAGATCATTCACTCAATAAGCTTGACTGTACTAGGCTTGTTTGTACCGCTATTGTGGTTTTCATTTGACTTGTAGGACGATACTTGTAGGAATGTGCTGTAATGACGTTCTCGATCAAGAAACATTACCCTAACACTGTTTTTCTCCGTTGGATACAATTACTGATTACGGAGGCGGTTACCTTGAAGTGTTGAGCGAGGATATCATGGAGATCGCTCTTGCAAGACGGTTTCGCTTGAAAGAAGTCTGGAGCATTCGTAGCTTATATGACATCTCTTCCTGTATTGCCCAATAGGATTAACGGAATATCCCATTGCAATTATGGAGCAGTTGCGATATCATAATCCGCCTTCTTAGGTGTCTTTAGTATTATTTTCTAAAAGTACCACGTAAAATACTGTCTTCAATCTAGCTGTATGGTTAATTGCGATTTTATTGTGTGTTTATAGTGACTTTGTTCACTTTTCACTGTCAAGATTCTGCAGTTAAAATCTCTACTGTCACTTCCCTTAGTTCTCTACATAGCGGCTTATTAAAATACGCGCAGTCGCTTTTTCTGCAAGGCTTACGAGACCTCTAATCTCCTGCAATAACAGTTCTCAGCAGTTGCACAAACTCGCTCAGAGAATAATCAATGCACTTGCCAATTTGCTGACTCACGAGAGCGCTTGCTTTTATGCACTAGAGCAGCTGCTGTCAGAGTGTTCTAGAAGCGGGAACTTCGAGAAGATTCTGGTTATCTGGTGATAGCATTTCCAGTGTTAACGTATTTAGCTCTTTCAACTTCCCGGAATCGACCTGGAGCTTGGCCATAACCATTACATCCGTTTTCTTGTTTGAATGTTTCTGCGTTTGATTCAGCATCATCTTTAACTTTTAAAGTTAATACGTTTCATTAGTGAGATGGTCCTATTCCATGGTTGGTGAATATGCCTTCCTTCAGTGCGTTTCACCACTCGAAACCATGTGAAACAGCCAGCCAAGAGCGGCTCTTGGAGTAGTTAGCTTTGAAGTCAGGGTTCAAGCATTTAAGGTATTGTAAGTCGCCATTGGATGTGTTATCTCAAATAAGTAAAAAAAAAGTCATTCGATATCTCCCTGTAGTTATCGGGAGGGGAAAAAAAGTGAGTTGAAGAATTTATCATTTTGGCATGTTGCCCATGGTAGCGCAGAGCTATCGGTCGAGGACCGGAAGACCTATAGTTCAAGTCCCAGATATGGCATTGCATTTTTCAGTCTGATTCTATCTTTTCAACTCCTGTCGTAAACACATCTTGTGTGGAAAAAGCATCAATTTTCGTTTTATACTGTTTTATACTGTTTTATACTGTTTATACACGTGCGTGCAGGCCTTTTACTAAAAATGATTTTTATTTACCTATTCAGGGGACTCCAATACATGTGAAATCTCGGTATCGAATTTTTTCAATGGCATGCAGTCTACCTTCTCCAACTACTATGTACATTGTACATGGTAGAGAAGAAATTGTTAGTTGCGAAATAGAACTTCGGTTAAAAAAAATCATCAACGTATACAATTAAATTAAATGGAAAGTGAGAGCAATATCGGTATATTCTAGTAGTGTTTAGGTATTAAGAAAAAACTGGAAAATTTTGTACTTTCCCTTTACTCCTATAATTGTTGAATTACATAAATCTTCATAGCTTCCATAATACAGCAGCCCTGACATCAGCGTTCAACAAAGTAGAGGCGAATATAAAGTTTCTCCGCTCTCAGACCATGAATAGAACCATTTTGGGCATGTCTCATACTCTATAACCATCGATTAAGCATCATTTTCTCTTTTTATGTAATTATTTAGCAGATGCTGGTAATGGACTTGATTTTAACATGTCAAGGAAGTATAGAAAATGTTCTTGTATAAATATTGTTAAAAGATTAAATATCCAAACTTCGTTATAGGTTTACATCTGTAGGAAATAAATATGTGAGATTTTATATAATTTTGGGGGGAAATGGAATAGAGCAGTGTGGAAAGTTGAAAGAAATAATATAAATTGATAAAACACTTAAATAGAAGGGAAAATGTGGGAGAGTTCCTACGTCATGTACAAGAAAGGCTCGTTAGACGTACTGTTTTACATATTTAGGTTTAGTACTGTAGTTGTTGTAACGGTAAAAATGTTTCTGTTTTATTTGCGTTTGTGTGTGTGTGTGTGTGTGTGTGTGTGATTATTAATTCATATATTATTTAGAGCCAGTACAATAATCGTGAAATAAATTATTAAACAATTTCATTTTGAGTAAAAATGTTGAAAAAATATAGCGTGTTCCATTCACATTACTTTCTCTACCTAGTCTGCTAACAAACTGTTCTTAGAAAATATTCTTCTTTTAGCTACATCATGCTAATAGAGATAAACAATAGTCTTATTACTTGCTCTCTTGTGAGTAGAAGGGGAACAAGGGAATACACTAGGGTAAAGCGATAGTGAAATCCTTTAAAAACGGGTCCTTATGTGGTGTAATTGCAATTAGATTCTTTTTGTATGTCAAGGAGTAAAAACAAAAGAGATGAAACGGATGGGACTTCCTGTTTGAGAAAAATGTAAGCACTTTAAAAGTAAAACCAATAGCAAGGAATATCTCGGAGGTGGTTCTTTCTACCAAAAAAGTAGGTACAGCATTTTTCAGAACATGAGGACCATGCCCCACTCCTCTTCCAAAGTCAGCCCTCGCTGTTGCCAAGGCTTCTACTTACTGGTTCCTTAATTGAGACGCGATTCTCGACTTGCAACCAGTGTATCCAGGAAATAGATTTTACTACGTTTGCCTCTCCGCCCCTATTACAGGGTCGTCTTTTGTTTGCTAATGGTTATTGCCCAATGGTAGGGAGGAGCGGTATCGTTTGAAGGTCATCTTGTTTTGGAGAAAACTATATATACAAAATATGCATTTCATTTGTCCTGAAAATATCTTCAGCATTTCTGTACCTGAGAGCCATTGTATTGTAAGTCACATTTCATTGATTTTACAGGAGAAGGAAAAAACCACAAAATTAATAAAACAGCATTAATTTCAAGGTCTATTTTTATATTTATTGCTTCAACATTTATTAACATGGTACATCTTACCTTATCCTATCAAGACGCATACTATAACAACAATGTTTTCAGCAAGACACAAAATTAAAAAAATATTAATATGAAAATGTGTACTTAAATTTGTATGGTTCCAAGCTTTAAAACCTATTTTAGGGACTTAAGATAATCAAACATAATAATATATGGAGTAATAAACTCAATAATATTGCATAATCTACCTCATGCATACTATTAACATTTTTGAAACAATTAGGCCAGTGTGGAATTTAAAAATGTGTACAGAAACTTTGGAAAAATCTTATACTAAATAATACTAAATTCAATGTTCTTCTTCAAGAAAATCAGGTATGTCATTCTGATGTGGTAGATTTTTGAAGTAATCTGTGTATTCTTCTGGAATCCACTGCAATAATTTAAGAATGTCTTCATATTTTGTTTTACTTCTGGGCTTCTTTTGATCTCTGATGAGCGGTATATTTGAAGGTAGGTGAAGCTGAAGTCGTTTGTTCCTTCGAATATCAACTGTGTGAAATTCATCTTCATCAAAAGCTGTTTTATAACTATAATATCCTATGTTCTCCTTTCGCACTTGTAGATGCACGATTTTAGAAAATTGAACATCTTCACCATTAAGCTCCTTTTTCGGCTTACAAATGGGGAGTTGATATTGCCAATAAAGCTGATGAAGTTCGTAAAATCGTCTAGCTCCATCCTCAGCATTAATGTTTTTCCCACTTTATTTGACAAGCTCTATCCAATCATTACAAATGAAAATGGTCTGCGTATTTAATTTATTTTTCTTCCTCTCTATTAGGCTGTTAATACTATCAATCTCCATGTGTGTGTGGCCTTTAAGCAAGAATTTATGATTTATCTCTTTCAGATTTTCTCCTACAGTCAACAATAAAAATACATGACAATCATTGCATGATTTCTATTTTGACAACAGTTGTCTGTTTAAAAGAGAGATTAAATTCCTCATTGAATATTTTTCTAAACAGCCATTCTTTACCCATAGACTTTGAATTTGTTGTACATTCTTCTGCATAGTTCCTATACATTATACTTAAGTTCAAATGACAGCCTAAATCTTTTATCTGAGTTTTCTGTCTGCTATAATGGTTTTCATATGAGGAATATTTAGCAATATGATTCTTGATATCTTCAACTATTAAGTCTTCAGTCTTGTTTATGGGAGTATGCCGTCCTCTTTGGTCACTCTGAATCATTCCTGATCTTTCTTTTCTTTGTGCAGTTTTCACAAATTGCTCAGTTACAGACAAGGTGTTTAGGTACATTGTTTTGCATATAATTACATTTTTACCATTCAGTGGAAATGAATACACATTGATGTATTTTCTTTCTGTTTTAATATTCTTTAATCTTGGTCTGCTTCTTTCAATTTTGTTTTGTTTTGTAGTAGAAAGAATATACTGCCTTTTCATATCCCAAGTAAAATCTTTTATTCCAGAATTCATAGAATATAATCTCGCTATGTTCATCACTTATTTTTGACGTACACTTTAATGGACACTGCTGATGACACTGTTTCTTTATTTCTTTCTTCTTTATTATCTTTCCAAGAGCAGATATATGTTCTTTTCCAGATAAACATTTCCTTTTTCGTATAGATTTTTTCCATGCACTAATGTTTTTCTTCCTCTTCCTACTTATCACATTTTGTTCATCATTATCGGTTTCTGTGCCAGAATATGGTACTAAAAGAGGTGGTCTCGCTGCATGTTTTAGATTTAATTTCTTATCATTCCTGTGTTTTGCTGCTTCATATACTTCATGTTCACTGAAAGACCCGTTTGTGTTTGGTAGGTAGTCGCTGTAACTTTCATTACTATCACGAGCTTTGGAAAATGATTCATTTGATTCCAGTTGGCTGCTGTACGATGCAGATTATGCGAGTGCGGGCAGTTTTTTTTTTTTTTTTTTTTTTTTCCCTTTTCATTTACATTGGAATTAGTAAGAAAGCATGTAGATCTGTCACTTTGGAAGACGACACGCAGTTGGTTGCTGCTCCGAAGTTTGCGATTTTCAAGTAGTTGTAATGACGCAGGGTCATAGTCAGCAATGTTATAATTTTCATAATTCATTATTTCCATAATTCACTTCCCCAGAGGCCTGAGAAATCTGAGAAATATTCAATTCTTCATCTAATTCAGGCAGAGAGCTTCATTTAGAATATCTGTAAAATACAGTAATAGAATTTTGGTAAAGTGAACAAATGAGCTTAAAAGAAATACATGCAGCACCGATTAAAATCTTGGACTATTATTTTCTTCTTAGTAATTCTTACCTAATGAATCATTAATTAAATGTGTTATTTCCAGCTGCTAACTTGCGGGTACATCTTTAAGGGGTCCTAAAATTGAAAAATAAGTAAATAAAAATGATCAGAGATTCTAGTACTGAGAACATAATTTATTATAGGCAAATTAATGTGTAACTTTTGTATATTAAATTATAGTCTTACCTTCCTGCAGTTCCTCGTTAGTGGTGAGTGGCTTTTCAATATCTTCATTAGCGTTAACTATTTCTAGTGTCTGTTGAACCACATTTTGTGCATTAGAATTAATCAGCTCTGAAATAAAAATTTCAAGTGAGGTACAAACAGCTGTTTAATTGTTTTATTTGTATGCAAATATTTAGAGAATATTATGATTATAGCTTGAAAATAATATAGATAATGTCACGAGTTATTTCTAAATCTTTAATAATTTATACAAGAATCCGAAGTGACAAGAGAATTTATCTGTAGCATTTGGAAATCCAGAGTAGTATTTCCTAGCACTATTTTACAAATAAAGTGAAGTCTTTTACGAAAATCATATTAATACTCTGATCTCATCAGGATATTAAAGAAGTTGGAATAGCTATGTAAGGAGGAAGTCGTAAAGAGATTTCCATAAACATTGGAGTCAAAGTAAAACCGTACAAATAATAATTTCCTTACCTTTTAATAGAGCAAGTTCAACAAGCTTCCTTCCCCTGGTAGCCATGTCTCACTATTAAATAATGTAACCACATGATTGGTATTATGGATTTCATAGTCAACAATTATTGAAGATAATCACGTCATTCTTGCCAAGGTTTAATGATGTAGGCATTGCATGAACCAAACTATCTTACGTGGACTACAATAATCATAGAAGCCCTGATGTTAGAGCCAGCATATCTTAAGTCCTTTTCAGATACTTTGGCACTAAAGAGTGAAATCCAAAATATATGATAGTATAGCTCTAAAGAGAATTGTTATTTATCAATAAGGGTGCCAAAATCTCGATTTTCCATTTTTTGGACTTATGATAGTATGGTTCTCAGGTACCGATTGGTGGTATTTTATAATTAAAATCGTTAAAGCCATTTTTGAGAAGATCGATTTTTTTTTTTTTTTTTTTTTTTTTTTTTTTTCATTTAAGAGTAGTTCTGAGAGTTTATTGAAAATCTTCGTGTCGCATTACTTGGAAGATCTGCATTTAAATATCAAGTTGGCACTTATTCGTTTGTGAGTTATGCTGCACACACATGCGCTCGCGCGCGCGGACTTTTTCTAAAGATATTTTTTTTTTCAAGCAAGTCAAAACATATAGTTTCGTTAAAAGTTGCGATCTCGACATCGAATTTTTGGGTAGAATACAATTCCTTCTCTACTTACTGGGTATCGTGTATTTATAGTTTTAGTGAATTGGTATTTCAAATGCGCCAAGTTTCCTTAAAGTTTAGAGTGCACATTAATGTTTTAATTTTTCATAATTCTTGGTGAAGTTTCACAGATGAAGGGGCTAAAAATGAGTCAGGCTGTTATTTGAGTCATTACGATTAAATACATTATTTTTTCAGGATTTACTAACAGTAAATGCTTATCTGTAAAGAGGTTGCCTTCATTTATTAGAAATCTCAAATAAATGCAAAATGATGACAATTAGGTGGTACATCGTTGTGCTACAGCATTTTATTGGGAGGAGTTTCCCTAAGGTTATCAAGATCACATGTGAGCGTTGTGCGGCGTTACAAACGTCCCGTGAAGTTGACCACAGACATCAAAGGGAAAAGCTATTACATGACAGAGGGAGGCAGGTTCTACCATAAACCAGCTGAGACTACATTATTGCATACCCGCCACGGAAACCTCACCCGCGCGGTGCTTTTTAACACCAATTATTTTAATGCTGCTGAAGACGGAGTCGCATTCATTTCAGGTGGTCCACTGTCATAAAACGCAAGCTTATAACTACAAATGCCACTTTTTGTTCCATGAGTAGCGAGAGAAGCCAAAAGACCATTCAAAAAGATAAAAAGAGGGCAAACGTTATTCCATCTTAACATTAAAATATGCTAATCGTAACCAGTTAATTTTACGTAGGTATACTTCTTTGTTTGTCTGTCAGAGAAGACCTTTTAATTGTTTTATTTGTGAACCTCCCTTAGCTTTTATGATCATTTTGAGGCGCTTTAACTTGAGAAAAGTGTTGGTTTCAATTACACGTTCAACTAGTATTTCTGCCTAGAAGCATTTATTCGCTCTCAGATCCTACGGAGGACAGACATTTATTATTATTATTATTATTATAAAGAATTTCATGCACAAAAAATTGCAAAATATTATGTATTCATGCACTGTCAAACTATAAAACAAGCACGATCAAGCGAAAAATAGCTTAAAATATGCATTTCATTTCTGTTTTAAATTACTTATTTGACGTGTATGTATCACGTAAATTTCTTAATTTTATTTTTATCCTCTGTAATAAGTAGCATTTCTAAATGGTATATTAAAATATGCACTATTATATTTGTTTCAAATTTCTTATTTCCATTACTTTTCTTTTTGCACAGTTAACAGCTAACACCGTATCTAAATTGTTTTTATGGGATTCGTGTGTTTGTCAATATATTTTTGTAGGCAAAAAACTATAAAACTCTTTCTATATTCGCAAGAGGTTACGGATGCAAGATTCAACATATGCGACAATATCAGGTCCAATTTCTTCGTTAATTTTTTTTTTTTTTTTTTTTTTTTGCCATAAACAACCTCCTTCACTGATCCATAGTCTGGGTTCACGGTTATGGTACTGTCCAGTTTGTCCTTGGCTACTACATCCAGGGAATAGCTGGAATCTTAAGAATTTCTCAAAATTGTGGTACTCCCCCCCCCCCCCCCCCCTTCTTTCGTTTTTAAATTTAGAACGTGACTCGATAAATCTGGTAAATTTCCATGAAAGAATGGAACATTTTTGTTGCGGCTTCATGGTTGGTAAGCTTGATTATTCAAAGGAACATATCAAAAACTTTCAACATGCATAGCACACAGTTCATTTTTGACAGCCGCCTAAATTGCTCCATGTGTTGACTGCGTTGAAGATGGAGAAAATTACGTTTTCTGCTGATATTAAAGATTTTCATTGGAAGTATTTGCTGCTCGCAAATTAAAACAGAATTGGATGAAGTTCGCGCGGACTCTACACCATCATTGAAGACTATTTTCTTTTAGTTTAATGAAATTAAACGTGGTCGGATAAGCATCGAAGATAAAGCGTTTCCAGCCGTCCAATTGAGGTCACCACACAGGAAACCATTGACTGAATCCATGATATGGTAATTCAAAACCGCCAAATAAAAATTCGTGATATTGTTGAGACTGTATGCATCTCAACCGAGCGAGTGTATAACTATCCTGCACGGAGAATGGGCTATGGAGAATCTGAATGCGAGGTGGGTATCGCGATTGCTCACAGTCGACCAAAAACGCATTCGGAACATTTCAACAAAATGTCTGACAGTTTAATCGTAATCCGTAAGACTTTGCGCCGATTTGTGTGAAACCTGCATCCATCATAACACACAAGAGTATGTGAACGGCAGTCAGAATAATGTTCAAAGGCTGGTGAAAATGCACCTAAGAAGGCAAAGACCATACGTGGCAAGGAGGTGGCCACTGTTTTTAGGATTCCTAGGGGATAATCCTCGTAGATGTTGGAAAAAGGCAGAACCTTAACAGGACTCTTTTATTCTTTACAGCTGGATCGTTTGGAACTAGCATTGACTGAAAAAATACACGTTTTTCACGCAAAAAATGCTCTTTCACCAGGATAATCAAAGTGCGTGATTTTATTTTTCATTTCTATAGCCGCCTTTATCTACCTTGGTCATATCGGGGGCTTTTTACTGAAACATAGGTGATTTATTCTTTGAACGTTTACAGTAGGTTTTTCACACGCATATACTCACTCTCACATGCATACTATCAGCTCTATGGAGGGTTAAGAATTATCCTAATTAAAGAAAAGGTTTCTATCCGGCCGGAATCGAACCCGGAAACTCGAGTGAGAAGTCGGCTTCGACCATTGAGGCAGTGTGCATGAATTTGGCTTTGAATAGGTTCCTCATCTACTCTATTCACCAGATTTGCCCCCAAATATCTTTCTCCTGTCCCCTAACTTGATACTTTGGCTTGGTGAGAAGAAACTTTCATCGCATGAGTGAGTGATAGTCGCAGTGAACGAGTATTTTGCAGAGTTTGACAGAAGCTATTTTTTCGACGGGATGATAAAGCTGGAGGATCGCTGGACTAACTGTGTATCCCTCAAAGGAGACTATATCGGTAAGAAATGTGAGTTGTTTACGAAAAATTTTTCTTGCTTTTTACCTGATTTGTCAAACTGTCGTAAATCCTGAATCCTAAAATAAGATAACAAAGTCGAGAAAATTACGTGTCCACTCAAAACCATTAAAGCATGTATTTAAATTGGGTATATCTAATGTCTGTATCTAAGATTGAGCTAAAAATGCCGTAAAGGTTCGTGGCTAAAGTAAGTGTATTTGGAACCGAACAGAAATCAAACGCTTAAGGTACAGCTTCAGCTATGTCCAGGTTTCTATAAAAACGTACATTTGTATGGAATTCTTGTCTTTGATTATAATTAAACACATTTTCCCTACCTTATCCGGGAATTGAGCTCAACTTCTGGACTGAGAAACCAAAACGCTGAACACTTTCATACAGTTCAACTTATGTGTTATTGATTTGAGAAATTATAAACAAAATTGGTTAATTATCGGTTGCATGTCCTTTTTAGTTACGGATAAATATGGTGTACCGCGAATTAATCTAGCATCATACGCTAGCCTGAGTAAAAACTTGATATCAGAAGAGCAAACATTTCCCAGAACTTCTATGCTTTGAGACACACTGTTTCTGTGCTTCACTTTCTCTTTCTCTACATACATAATAGGTATTGTATTGCACCTAAAAAATCAATGTTAACATTTCAACGCACATATGTTTTGCTGTAAAAGGTGTGTGCGTGTGAAGTATATAACTCATAAACGAAAAGGCCGTTAAATACCAAACTTGTATTTAAGTGCAGCATGTTTCAAGAATGCGTCATGAAGATTTTCAAGAAAAGTCCCCACTTTAAACTATCTATCCTTTAAGTTTTTTCTAACATTTTGGTTTTCTCAAAAGTGATTAAAATACTGCATGCTTCAGATATTTTCATTACAAATAAAATGTATATCTTACATTTTTGGTAATAGTCTCTGAAGACCTCATCCTTGAGGATGTCTTTGCTATTGATGTAGACAAAAAGTTGATATTAAAAAATGCAGATCTCGATAAAACACACACTTTGTCAAGTACATTTTTTCTTCACTTAACCATTTCTAAGATCCTTGGTATTAGTTTCAGTTTTGCAATTCTTTGACTTTTCTCAAATGGGAAATCGTTCTTCGTTTTATTCTTTTGGTCAAGCAAAGAGAACATTTCTAAATCATCGCATAGAGACAGGCTCCTAAAAGATTTGACTAAATTACATTAAGTTTTATTTATGGACACTTTAACCGCTGTGGTTCTCAGCATCCTATTCTATATTGAGCGTGAAAGACTGCTAATTTTGCTCAGAGGCCTTTTTATCAGGCTTGAAGTTATTTTACGTGTTGTAAATGCACGACACGAGATAAGGCGGCTTTACTTTCCTTCCGAAGGAAGCCATGTTAAGAATTCTACAACCGTAAGTGATATGTTAACCCTAGAACGTGGAGGACGACTATCGCTCTAGCGTAGTACTTCCGTAATCCTCTGGTAAAAGGAAATGTGTAATAAAACCATTTCTACTAATGCATATTTTGATAAGCGTGAAGTAAATAGTGGAATAAGCTATTGAAACACTATCAGTAGAGAATATTATATGAAGGTAGCACATCAGATTTTTTTCTATAAAAGTACTTATTTAGTATTTTAAAGAGAAACTTGATTTAAAATCTTAGGATATTCAACGAGAGAAATATCCAGAATTACTTGGCTCGCCATAGCGAGTGCAGAAACTGAACGACAAAAATTGGGGATAATTTTGTTGCATATTTTAATTAAACTTTTATGCTTCTAAGAGAAATAAAAAGGAACCCGTTCCATTCCAACTACTGATACAAACGAATGAACACTCAGTGTTTAAATTCTCCCTCTAGCTGTAGTTGTTTCATTTATGTTGATAAAGGAACAACAATGATTCATCGATTTGGTCATAGGTAAGAGGGATTAGTAAATTCCGAGCAGGGTGGTTACTGGGCCAACTTGTATGAGCTGTATCTGTTTCACTTAGTTTTACTATCTTGCATCTACTAAAGCAGGAAGAAAATCAGATATGTAACTCAGTAGAAAAGGGAATTAATTTATGGCTGTCATTGCGCCAACTGCTCTATGGCTGCAACGATGTTAATAATTATACAGACATGCATCACTGTAGATAATTGACTGCGTGAAACTCGTATTTGTCTTGCCTTTAACATCAAGGTGTAGAAGAAACATTGGCATACCATTCGCAGTAAAAAACCAAATATACCAAAGTCAGTGAGTGCTCATTTCCTGGGTATAAGCAATTAAGGTGAAGGATAAGCAATTAATAAATATGCCCACTTATGGTATTCAGTTAAAAAGTCTATCAATGAGAAAGATTAATGAGTAACTATAGTATGAAAATTACATTTTCAGCAAACGACAGGGGAGTATTGAAGGTACAATAGTTTCGAAACTGTCGACGAAGATCGATGATGGTGGATTTTTGCAGAAGGTGGCCTTAAGGAAGGTTTTATTTATTACTCATGCTGTTCATTTACTATGCTTTATTCATTAACTCCCTTAGCTTGCGACTTTTTAGGCCCAACTTAATTATAGGATAGATTTTAAATAAAGCATTTAATATTGAATTTGACAATCGAATTCCAGATACAGGTTGTTTATCAAATAATTCAACTCGTTGTGAAAATCGTAATGCACCTTAAGAGGGGACGAATATGGAAATACGTCCTTGCCATATTCATTATTGGTTAGAATAACCTAAACCTACTTCGGGTTTATTTTCTAAGCATATTGTTTGGCTAATATTATGTTTAGAAAATATACCCTGTTTTAATAAAAATACGTTAAGCGAATGAACCGGTGATGTCCATTTGCTGTTCTTATGCGTAATTTCCTTCTATGTCAACTAAAAAATCGATAGTGTGTGTGTGGTTTCCTTGGAAAAGTCGCAGGCAGAAATGTCGTATACCGGCTAATTTGATATATATTTTCGCGGTTTTACTTAGTTGTCACATAAATACCGGATAGGATATTCAATACTACTATCCATAGTTCTGCCAACTGAGCGAAAAATAAAACTAAATGGTAGAGAGAAGTTATAATACAACTATATGCAACTGTCCAGCATCAAAGAGACTACGCGTACACTCAAAGCCAATTTTATCGTAGTTCCGGAAGCCCAAATAGCAATCAAACAAATGTTACAGTAAAGCGATTATACAAATAAGACTACTTGCCATACACTCACTTAAGTGAACCAACTAGTGACCTTAAATAATAACTACTACTATTATTATTATTATTATTATTATTACTATTAAAAATATTTGCAATATTACTCTCGTTGAGCTACGAGACTGCTCCTTGGGTATACCCTGGAAATGACCCTCTCTTGGACGAAGCATTCCTAAGAGTTCTATTCGGGACAGTATGTGATCCACTGACATGCATCTTTTTCTTTTTATTTATTTATTTTTATCTTTTATGATGAATGATTATTGCTGTAATGTTAGTTTTCAGCAATCTATGTTAATATATTATAACATTTATTATAATTTTACATTCAGGGGTTGTTCTTCCCAATTGCAAAATGCCACATGGAAATTTAAAGAGACGATTAATAATGAAGGCTGCAGCACGTTACGTGAAATTTCCAAATCTTACTTTTTTTTTTCTTTTTTTTTTTATAGTGTTTGATGCCCGCTTTTAAAATCTTACAAATTTTATATAAATGTTTTCAAAAGTTTTATGCTACGCTACCATTGGCGTTTTAAATTTCATACATATAGTTAATAGTTTTTGAAAAAAAAAAGTATCAGTGTAATAATTAATCAGGTGTAATTAAAAACTGATGACTTCCATTCACCTGACTTTCTCTAGCTGTTCCACAAACAATTTTTCTTACAAAAGATTATTCTTTTATCTATGTCATGCTAATCAAGATAAATATTACCAAAATTGGTCGTACTAATTGATTCTTCATAGCTAGAAAGGTAACAAGAGCATAACCAAGCTTAAGCGATAGTCAAACCTTCTAAAAGCCGGTCGCTATGTGAAACAATTGAAATTCGGTTCTGTTTGCTTTCCAGGAGTTTGAGAAAAGTTTTAATTAGCTTAAAACTGAAACCAATATCTCGAAAACGATGCATCAGATTCTTTAAAATGTGTTAGCTAGCTAGTGGTTTTACGTTACCTTACACCTTCTGGCTTCAAGACAGTCTTGTTGATTATATTGATTATAACCGAGATAGAACGGTTATCTATACCATGGAAGATGACTGCTGTAGTAGTAATCGAAACGTTTAGACAATATTTTTCACACACTTGGTTCATAAGTACTAAAGTTGAACTTCTTTTTCTAATTTTTTCTCAGTGGGTTTCTTTGATACTTAAAATGACAGCGCTTTTTGTTTGTTTGTTTTTTGTTTGTTTTTTATGTGTTCAAACTATGAAAACTATTGAGAATTTTTTTTTTATTGAGGCATAAGAACAAATGTTAAATTGAAAGCATATTTTTTTCTAAAATAAATCTGTCGGCCTGAAATCAATCATAGTCATATTCTTGCCAAATACTTAATGTTGTAGTACAGTACGTGAATGTAAATAGCGGGAAAGATAACTGGGTAGCCGTCAAACCACTTGTGACGTAATAACCGAAGTGGCTGTTAAATTCCCATTAAGCATTTGCCTTGAAGTGTTGTGGCGAAGTAAATGTCATAAGTGATCTAACAGTCTGTCACTCTGATTATCATTATTATTCTTATTCTTCTATTTTGATATTGAGATTGTTATTTAATGCTTTTGCCTCCCACACTTCGCTATCGTTTTGGTCATTCATCTTAGGTTTGTCAACATATAAATTGTAATTATTATATTCAGGATTAAACCCGGATCGCTCCTGTTGTTCAGCTGGGAAATCCTTACTTCCAGAGTACTAAAACTTAATACACACATCATTTATGAGAAGCGTGAATATTTTGTACGCTTTTGACAGTCAAGTTTAATAGCTACCTCAAAATACCTATATCATTAATGATATTGTAATTGCGTCTGATATTTTGGCAAATAAACGTTAAAATATGTGTTAAAGAGGAAAACGTGCACCATTAAGGTGAAATTTCTAAATCTTGCGGCGCTTTATTTAAATGTTTTCATAATTTTGTCAATGCGTTTGCATAGTTATAAAATTCTTTCATGTATATTAGTTTTTAATAAAAACATTGTATTTTACTTCTGCTATGCTAATTAATCAAAAGTAGCACATGATGCAGACATTTTAATTTGAAAAATAAAAATACTACATTTTTAAATGGTAATACACAAAACTGGCATACAGAAATATGTTCATTTCTATGGTTGTATTAGCGGGAGTGGGGGAGGGACTTTAAATCTATTCAGCATACTTATTAATCTATTTAGACAATTTTAGTAATATTAAAATATGATATATTAATTTAATCAAATTAGAATATAACCTATTATTAATTGTTAATAATGTTAAATATTAAATTGCTTAATAATATTAAAACAATTTAAATTCTATAAATTCGTTTTCCTATTTTATATCCTTAGTGGTTGTATTATATCGGCCATATCTTGAGCAGTTTAGAAGACTAATATGAACCATATTCCAGTTTTTTAAGTCCATTCTCTCTTAGTTTCAGCTGAAAATTTGAACAAGATTGATTATAAACTACATCGTACAGAAAATGTTTAATGCGCAAAAGTGAAAGAAAGTACAAAGCCGAGTAAAAGGCATTAGAAAGACCATTATGGGTCTTTATAGGTCACGCCTTAAAGCTTTAAAATGCTATGAGACAAGTTATTAAATAATTGAAGCTAAAATATTTTAGGACATACAAACTAATTTTTTTCTTTCTCTACTACGTACACTGTACCTACTTAGTAGGTAGAGACGGTATTACATTCCACCCATAAGTCGATACCGGATTTCATTGGTAGTACAAGTTTTGAGGTGCCCTGAATAAATGAAGAAAGAAGCATTTTTAGAAAAAGGTGCACGCCCACGCGCGTGTGTGTGTCTAGGGACAGCATAACTAAAAATCGTATGTGTCCATTCACATGGATTTCTCTATATCGCTGTAACAAATAATTAACCATATTCTTCTATTTACTTTATGATAATCGAGAAAAACATCAGCACAAGTTGCCTTAATTACTTGCTTCCTTATAAGTAAAGGTAAATAAGGGAATACACTAGGCTAAAACAATACTCATATCTCTTAAAAGCTGGTTGCCGTGTGGCTGAAATCCGTTTCTATGCAGGGCCAGGAGTTTACAAATTTCTGTGTGAGAAAAGTTGGAAGTATTTTAAATATGAAACAAATAACTAGGAATGTCTCAGAAATTGTCAATTATACGAAAAAAAAAAACAACGTATAAATCATAAATTATATGTTTTAACGTGGTCTACATTTTTTGTGCAGTAAGTTTTTGTCTATCTCTTACGCTTTATCAGTTAAGCAAAGTTGAGCCAAATTCGTTCGGAGTAAAGAGATCTTAAGAGGCTATTCCCAAAAAATTCAAGATACAATTTTATTTACCACATTAACATCTTTAATATATGATATTTTAATCAAAATCGTTACAGACATTTTTGAGAAAATAAAATTTTTCGAATTTTTTTCTATGTAAAGCGTAGTTTGGGGAGGGAAATTTTTCTCAAAATCTTCGTGTCGCATCCCTGGAAGATACTAAACGTAAATACCAAGTTTGGTATTTTACTGACTTTCGTTTTTTGAGTTATCGTGTTCACAGACACACGAACACATATAAACACGGACCTTTTTCTAAAAATGATTTGTTGGGATACGGCACCCTAAAACACGTATTTCCGGTGAAATCTTGATATCGAATTTTGGGTGAAATGCAATACCTTCTCTATACACTATGTACATAAGTACGTGTAGTGAATGTGAAAACGAAAAGTCCGTTAAATACCAAAGTTAAATACTTAGTCCAGCATTTTCCAAGTTTTGTGACACGAATTTGAGGGAAATTTCCCCACCCCAAATTACCCTTTATATGCAACATGTTTTAAACATTTTGATGTTCTCAAAATGGCTGTAACGAATTTCATTTAAATATCATATGTTGAAGATATTTTCATGACAAAGGGAATGTGTATCTTGAATTTTGTGGGATAATCTCTGAAGTCTTAGTTCTGGATGACAAGACATTCGTTATTAAGTTCAACTTTCCCCTACTTTTATTTTTCTCAAAAGGGAAGTATTTCGTTTTTCTTTCTGCTGTTCAAACAATGAGAGCGAATTTCAATGTCATCACTTTAACGAAGCTTTTATAAAATCTGTTGTTTTAGCCTAGTGTATTGCCTTATTTCGCTTGTATCTACAAGGAAATAAGTAGTAACACTATTTCTGTGTATGTTTTAGTTTGACTATCATGGAGCAGATAGAAGAATATTATATTATAAGAATAAATTGTTCCAGAAAAAGAAAACCATTTGAATGCAACACTTCAGATATTTTAATTTTTGAAAATGTTGACCAAATTTAAGCTCAAGTTATTCTTAAAGTAATTGTGCGCACCAAACCACTCGGTAGGAATGTAGAAGGGTATATGATGCCTAACAGTCACGGGCTTTTCTAGCCACTATCCATTTACTTAGAGGTATCCACGTATGTGCCTCTTAACTTAGTCGGCTTACCCTCCCCGTATGGAGGACTGACACATAGGTCAGACGCTTGCCGAGGAGTAATATGTGTTTCTACTATAGATATAAAAAGTTGTATTGCACCTAGTCTTCTAAATGCGAAAAATCCCTACTTTGAAATGCACCCCCCCTTTTAGACCTAAAAGTTCGTTCCTCGAAGACTCCTTGCAGTACTGGCGCTGCCCAGGGCGTTGAACGACCCATTAACCAAATCACCCTATAGGATCCAAGGGTCCTTTGAGCAAGCATCTGCGCCAAACATATGTTTTTGGCATCACCATACGCCAGGTAACAACCTAAAAATAATCCTGCAATATGAGAAGAGAGCGGAATGAAAGAAAATGATGGAAAAGGTAGACGAGAAACCACCCAGCATGCGTCTATCAACCAGGGAAAACAATGGTATATCTAAGGTCAGAATAGGCGGTCGATATAATACAACCGAATTCGAACCTCACACGTTACTGCTGAGGTCAGGTTGAACAGAGATTTTCCTTCCCTGCTAGAAAAAGAAAAAAATATCCCATATTGGGTCCTTAACACATGATTTTCTCTACCTGTTCTACAAACTATTTTTATAGCATATGTTTATCTGTCTACATCATGCTAATCGAAATAAACAACAGAAATGATCTTATTACTGTCTTCCTTGTAAGTAGAAGGGAAATAAGGGAATGCACTAGGCTAAAGCGAAAGTCAAATATTTTAAAACAATGGAAATTCGGTTCTCTTTGCATGGCAAGAATTAAACCAAAATAGAAATGAGAAATGATTTTCCGTTTGAGAAAAGCTTAAGAAGTTTAAAATTGAAACCAATAAAAAGGAATATATCGGAAACGGTTATAAAACAATTTGTGTGTTTTATGAAATCTTTATTTTGTGTTGTAAGTTTTTTTCTATCTCTTAGCGTTTACCAATTATACAAGTCATCCAGAATGAATATTTCTTCAGAGGCTTTTCCCAGAAATCGCAAGAAATACGCTTTATTTGTTATGTAAGTATTTTGGCATTTTATTCACAATCGTTAGTGATATTTTAGATTATCAAATTTTTGAAATGCTTTTCTTGTAAAGGGGACTTTTGGATGCGGATATTTTCTTGAAAATCTTCTTGTCGTATCCTTGGATGATACTAAACTTAAATATCAAATGTGGTATTTAACGGACTTTTCGTTTTAAAGTTATGCTGTCCACAGTTTGAGACACATACACAGACGCACACACACACATGGATCTTTTCAACAAATATTTTATTCAGGGGTCCTCAAAACGTATTTCCGGTGAAATCTCGGCCTCGAAATTTTGCCAATTGTATACCTTGCACATAGTACTGGTAGAAAAAGTAAAAAGACAATATTACGCGCATCAAGTTTCCATATTCGCAGACAACCCGATTCTGATTCTCCTCTGAACATGTTCGATATATTTGCGAAAGAATTCAAGCCATTATATCTGCCGCATTTAAATCTGCCAGTGACACCTGAGCAGGTAACGAGGAAGCGATTAAAGCCAGATGACTTGTCAGGTACTTATATTTGAAAAGTCTCAGCCAACTATCCCCAATGTTTGCATTCTAATATCATTTGGCACACACTTCGTGAAATAACTCCCTGTGCCCGCTACATATGGAAGCGCATACACTATTGAATTAAGAGGAATGGACCTTCAAACCATGTTTGAACAGTTGGGGTGTAACCAAACTACGGGTGATCTAACTAGGAGGCTCGGTTTGCACGCACGGGTCTCTCTTCGATTCCCGGAAATGCTGCAGCCAACATGGTAAACACATTTTCTTGTACTGAGCTAGATTGATGTCAAGACAGGACGCTAATTGAACTCATATTCTTAGGAACAGCTAATGAAGTACGTAATATGGTTTTGCTTTGCTTTCTCTGTGCAATTTCGATTCTCTGAGCGGTTTACTTTACATATCATTACAGCAAGGTTTGCTTTGAGGTTTTAGAACAAACAAGGTTGGCTGAGTGTTGGTTTCCTCACGCTTGTTTTCAAAATATGCACCATCACGATCTGTATATATGGAATAAGACGATGTGTATTATATTATTCTTATAACCAAGGCAAGTGCGTGTTCACGCGAACCCATTCATCATTTTGTTGAGATCCGCAAAAGAACATGAATATAATTACGATATGCTTCAATAAACAATGCTTAATAGGCTCATTTTTGTATTTTATGTTAATTGTGATAAACATTTTAAGAAATGTTTTTATTTCATATTTTCTTGTAGATACAATGGAATAGGGGGACTCAATAGGTTTAAGCAATAGTCAAATATTTTAAGAGCTGGTCGCTATGTAATGACTTTGAAATTCCGTGCTGTTAGTTGACTAGGAGTAAGAAAAACGAATGACGGACTTCCCATTTGAGAAAGAATGTGTTGCAAAATTTAAACCAAATATAAGGAATAGTATCTCAGAAATGGTTAAATTTTATTCAATACTGATAACAAAATATCAATGTTGTGAGTGCTACAAATGAATAAAACATAATAGTTGCCTCTAAGATTATTAGGATCGCTATAGATTGGCAGACTGGACAGCCCTTTAAAAGGGGTTCGGTATTTACGAGCAGTTTTGATTTCTGTTCGACTCTTTGGTTTACATTAGTACTGAAAGTTTCTTGCCTTCTCTTTCCCCATTAAGTTTGGTAATCCATTTAATGCGCCCCACTCCGAGTTTACTTTGTTTCTTCTATTTGAATTCTGCTCCTCTTTTCCTCTTGAAACCAAAATCTGGGCCCTGTAGTAGTAATGATTTGCCTAAGGAAAATCACGGCCTGTCTGTGGTTTTCTGTCAGAATAAACAAGCTTTATTTTCTAAATCGTTAGTTTCTTTGGCTGTATAGTTTAAACAAGACAAAGTAATTAATTGTTCGGTTTAAGTTTAAAAAGAGCTTAATATCCTTTCGTCGGAAAACAAAAAAGTAACAAATAAGAAAGAAAAGATGAAGAATATGTTTAAAACAAAATGATACATAGTTTAGGAAAAGCTCAGTATATTAAAACGTTTAACAGCGACCGTTTACTAATGACTATCCATCCATCGCCATGTCACCGTTGTAATAAATTAATATCGTATATGCTTATATACATAGAATAATATACACATATGACGAAGATTTGTATGATCAAGATAAAAGCATAAAATACGCAAGCAAAGCTTTCTCATGTATCTACTGTTACACACACTCTTTAACTTTCAACGTTTCGTATTGTACTGATATGACACTTCACACTAACCTCGATTTGGATTATGCGATGCAACTCTCAAAACTCTTACCTCAGTATCTGAAGGAAAACTTTCTGCAGTATCAATCATTATTCAGAGGAAATCAGTTGATTTTTGTTTATTCCACATAATTTATTCTACTCTTTTGTCTAAACATTAATATCATTACACTAGACCAATTTTAATATGATCAACGGGAAAATATTAAATTGGTTTTGGTTTATATTGAATCACAAAGTATCAGAATGTCTGTTTAATTAAAGCTGTTATTATAAATCGACAATCATATCATAACATAGCGGGCGTTTAAAAGACATTGCAAAAAATTAAAATTCGAAGGCTTTCACGGCTGGTGTTAGAATTACTTATAGAAAACAAAACCGGGCTTGTAGGCCGTGGTCCACTGGGCTTCTCCCCTTGTTCCCCAGAAGTTTCGCCTGCGTCTGCGGCAGGCATCATCAATGGCGTGTACATCTCCATGGTCTCTCAGTGGACCACGGCCTACAAGCCCGGTTTTGTTTTCTATAAGGGATTGAAAAAAATATTTGATATTTCAACAGGAGGATTCCTTTTTTTTTTTTATTGATATGTCAAATCAACACACGAATTTTACCTCACCATCTCAGATTTTGATGACATTTTATACACTCAAAGTAGATGTTAAAACTAAGAAAAATCCCAAATTTCAATTTTTCATCTTAAACGCTTTCCAAAGTACAGCTTTGTAAAGTTTACAAAAATCGCTCAAAATTGCATGACGGCTAACTTTTTAAACGATCATAGATTCTCTACTAATTGAACTAGAAATGAGAGAGGTGTCATTTTGTAGCAATTTAAAATCCCTTCAATATAATATACGACACATTATAGGTTGTGAAGAAATGTGTTTTTACAAATTCAAAAATAAAAATTTAAATCCAATTTTGAAAAAAAAAACGCAATCTGAAAAAGTTTCAAAAATGTAGGAAATAGTTTATGCTATTGTTAAATCATGTACCAAGTTTGATGGTGGGACTGTAATGGGTTCATTATAAAATTAATTATAAAATTAAGGTGGTTGTAACAAAATTTTATATTGGAAAAAAACTACATTCCTGAACAAAGTTAATGATAATACATTTTATAAATTGTTCAAAACAAATCCCAGTCACCAATTACATATAACTCGTATAATATTGAAATGATTTACATCAAAGTTTAAACTATTTATTAAAATTCAACTATTTTAGAACTTTTTTATTTATTTATTTATTTTTTGAGTAAAAGTTACTGTGAACAGAACTGATAAAACGTTTTTAGCAAATATGATTGACATCTGAAACAGATATTGGTTAAACTAGACAAGAAAGCACTTATGCCTTGTTCAAAAAATTCACTGGAAGTACTTCAACAGTTTTTCGTTGGTTCGAAAAATTTCATCATCGGATAGAACATAAATTCTTCCTATTGGAGGGCTTACAACACATAGGACATTCGTAAAAAGTATCCACAATACATCAGGCCTTCTTCAATAGCTAAATGATGGTGAAGGCCCTTGAGGATGAAGAAACATAACTTTTACTTCCTCTCTTCTTCATGTTTTTCCAGTGCATACGCGAGCCACCATTACAATCTGTTAATTTCAGTTGGTCAATTGACCTTCAAACAGATACTTGAAAAGAGTTTGTTGCATCTGAAAAGAACTTGACTGACAGTTTATTAAGGCTTGAGCCTAGTGGTGTGAAGGCATGAAATTGTTGGATTCCTTTAATTGTGTGCGCTTTATTAAAATTATCTTTCAGAAATATCTCCGACAACACATGTTCCTCCTGAGTACTAAAATGAAAACTTATTTCTGTTATATTGTTCACTGCCCACTCGTACAACTCGCATGGGGTTAAGATTTGTTTTTCTAAAGGTCGTTCCAAAAGCTAGCCTTTGCGGCTAATCTCTTTACTGTACTGCCGACTCCATCGCACGGTCCTTTACAATGGGCAGTAACAGAAAAGTGCCATTCAGCTGCAATGCCAAAGTCTTGTTTATGATGGCATAGATTGATAAACTTTTTTTCCCCGTTCATAGAAAAATAAATGCTTTTTCTAGGAACTTCTCCAACCTTTCTCCAAAAAATGAATTAGTTTCTTTTGGAAAGTATATACAGCCACTGTGTTGTGTTGTGTTGTGTTCAAGACAGTTTGAAATAACTACATAATTCAAGTGCTTGACTTTTTCTTCCTCTTTGTAATAAATTACAAAAGGGTGAACTGTAGCCTGATCACTAGCCCAGTGGTAACTGTGGGCTTCATCTTGTACAACCATGCTGTAGTTTTCTGCAGTCAAGTGTTACGGCATATTCGTATTCAGTCAGTTTTTCCTTTATCTGATTCACGTATGCGATTTGTTGCTTTGCGATAAAATCATGGCGGATTAAGACTGTTAACTTATTGCAGACCAGATGAGTAAACTCTGTTGATGGTTCTTGTAATATTTCCAAAGTATATCGATCAACTGATATCCACTGCCTAAATGTAATTTTTCCATGAGCTTTTCTTGAAATGACCTTTCTAAGGTTGTTCTAATTTCTTTATCTCCTGGACATACATTCACTCATTAAACAGTCAATTGACGGGGGATTACATATCATTTTTGCCATGAAATGTCTTAAGTTTTTAACTCATTGTTTGCAATTGTTCCCAATTTTGCATTTTCTATCATTAATTTCACATTTTGACGTGTTGTACAAACGCAAACTGCCTCTTTAAGGTTGCATAAAATTAGCCTTTTTGATGTTTTGGTTTTATTTCCACTTTTATCAACTACGGTAACACAGTCCTTCATTCTAGGCATGACTTTGCTAACCTCATTTTCATAAAAGACCTGGACTCTTTGAACAGCTTTTGGTAAACTTTCACCCGGTTTTGGATTGGGACTTTCCAAAATTCCCTTTTCTTCAAGTAACCTTCTTGACTGGCGGACCATATAATCAGGTGCATTAAACTTACGCATGATTCTCCTGTTGCCCCAAGTTAATGGAATGCTAGTTAAAATCAACTTCTTGTTCCTATTTTCAGAATTGAAAAATTGTGTCTTAAGATTTTGAAGAATAGAATCAATTAAATCTTTCTGATCATCTTCTGAATCTGAATCTTGTATAATTGATACAAAGAGTTTTCTTTTCATTGCTGAATCTATATTTTTTTTTACTTTCCTGGCAGCATAATTTTTACTTTCTAGAACGCGTACTATGTACATAGTGTATAGAGAAGGTATTGTAATACACCCAAAAATTCGATACCGAGATTTCACTGAAAATACATGTTTTGAGACCCCCTGAATAAAAAAAGCATTTTTAGAAAAATGTCCGTGTGTGTATGTAAGTCTGCCTGTCTGTCTGTGTCTTTGTGTGTGTAGGCAGCATAGCTCAAAAACGAAAAAACCGTTAAATACCAAACTTGGTACTTAAGTCTGTTATCTTCCAAGGATGCGACACAAAGATTTTGAAGAAAATCCCCCACCCCAACTACCCTTTACATGGAACATTTTTCGAAATTTTTGGTTTTCTCAAAAGTGGCTATAACGATTTTGATTAACATGCCGTATGAATTTTCTGGGAATAGCCTCTAAAAGCCTCTTTATTCTGAATGAATTTTGCATAACTAGTTAAAGCGTAAAAGATAGTGAAAAACTTACTACACAAAAACTGTAGATGACATTAGAACACAATTTATGTCATACATTTTTTTTTTTTTTTTTGTGAAATTGATCATTTCGGAGATATTCCTTGTTATTTGTTTCAGAGTTAATCTTTAAACTTTTCTCACACGGCAAGTTGTAAGCTGCATAGAAACGGATCTCTACCACATGGCAACCAGCTTTTAAAAGATTTCACTTTCATTTTAACCTTACACTATTCCCTTATTCTCCTTGTGCTTACAAGGAAGGGCAATATTAGCACCCATATTATTTAATATATTCACGTATGATATACCCCACCTGCAACCTAGCCGTACGGCAATGTATGCAGATGATACTGTTCTGTTTTATTCTAATTCAAATGTCAATTTAGTAGTCAGCTCTCTTCAGGTGTCTGTCTCTCTTTCTGCACTGACAGACTGGTTTTCCACCTGGCGCATTTCACTTAACATTCGTAAGACTGAAGCAAAAGTGTTTTCCTTAAGACCCTTTAATACCGTTCCGACATTATTTCTTATGAACGAACACTTATCATGGCTGTCTTCACATACTCCTGTTAAATGTCTTGGCGTGTTATTAGACACCAGATTAACGTGGAACGCACATGTAGAACGCATCATGACGCTTGCTACCTCTAGAAGTACAAGGTTTATATCCTTTGATAAATAGGCGCTCCAGAATTGGTCTTGATTGCTCAATTCTTCTGTAAAAATCTCTGGTTCGGCCTCTCCTCTCCCCATGCTTCTCCTGTATGGGGTTCAGCTAGTAAAACACATATTCATAAACTTCAGGTTATTCAAAATAAATTTCTTCGAGTTATAACTAATTCTCCTTGGTTCATCAGAAACATTAAACTGCATCAAGAGTTTGGCATTCAGACCATCAAACAATACATCAGATCTCTCTCAAAGGTCTTTTACTGTAAGTTACCTAACATTTCAGGAGCTCTGGTGTACAAATTGGGAGAAAGAAGTCGTCAACATCCAAGACTGAAGAGAAAGTTACATCAAGACATCTTATTATCGGACATCGAAATTGAACAAGACTGATTCAACCTAATTTGTAATAATTATACCTTCTTTCTTCATGTTAATATTGTTAATAATACAGATTCATTTGTCAACTCCTATTTTACAAACTTGTTAATATTATTTTTATTTTAATTTTTGTGTTTACCTGAAATTTGTATTTGTAAACTTGTTATAAACTTCATCGTGGTCATTGTAATTTCTTTTAACCTCCATACTTTTCAGACAGTGTACATATGTTAATGGTGCCATGACCCATATCAATGTTATTTACTTGTTATTTTATGTTAAATTATAATAAATGACCTGTATAGCTTTTAGCTGGTCGGTCAAAATGAACAATTAAAAAAAAAAAAAAAAAAAAAAAAACAAGTAAGGAAGTTGTTCAGACAAGTTCTGCTAATGTTTATCTCAATTATAATAAATTGTATTTCCAGCTAAGAAGAATAAGCTGTAAAACAATAATTTATTACAGCAATGTAGAGAAAGTCATATGAATGTAACACATCAGATTATTATAACAAACGAAATGCATATCTTGAATATTCTGGGAATATCCTCTATAGACCTCTTCATTCTGGATGACTTTTGTATAACTGGCAAATCGTAAAAGATAGACAAAAATCTACAACATAAAAACTGTAGATCTCATTAAAACACACAAATTATGTCATATACATTTTTATAGAGAAGGTATTGTAATGCACCCAAAAATTCGATACCGAGATTTCACCGGAAATACATGTTTTGGATCCCCCCCCCAAAAAAAAATTTTTAGAAAAATATCCGTGTGTCTGTTCTATGTATGTGTGGTGGGGGGGGGCGGGCAGCATAGCTCAAAAACGAAAAACCCGTAACTTGGTATTTAAGTTTGGTGTCTTCCAAGGATGCGACACGAAGCTTGTCAAGAAAATCTCCCCACCCCGAACTACCCTTTACATGAAACTTTTTTCGAAAATTTTGATTCTGACGATTTTCATTAAAATATCATAAATTAAAGACATTTAGCTGACAAATAAAGTGCATATTTTGAATTTTCTGGGAATAGCCTCTAAAGACTACTTTATTCTGAATGAATTTTACGGAATTTTGCATAACTGCTAAACCGTAAGAGATGGACAAAAACTTACCACATAAAAATGTAGAGCACATTAAAACACACAATTTATGTTATATACATTTTTTTCGTGTGGTTGATCGCATTTGAGATATTCCTTATTTTTGGTATCAGCTTTGAAAAATATACTTTTCTCATACAGGAATTTGTCAACTCCTGTCCATACAAAGGAACTTAAATCACATAGCAACCAGCTTTTTATCACTTTAACCAATGGCACTCCCTTATTTCGCTTCTACTTTCATGGAAGGAAGTAATAAGACTATTTCTGCTAATTTTTTCTCGATTAGCATGAAGTAAACAGAAGCAAAAGCTTTTTAACAATACTTTTTTGCAGACATGTAGAGAAAGTCATGTAAATGGAACACATCAGTTTTTTTTTTATAATCAATAGGTGACTCGCCTAGCTCTTTTAGAGATGTGTTTAATGTCTCAACCATGTGTGTTTCCGCTTGGAAACTGGGATCTTCATCAGAGTCTGGTGCCTTTTCTTCATTTTGATATTAATAGAGGAAGTATCACAAATATTTGCATTCTCTGAAATTTCAGGATACAATTTGCAAATCCAGTCTGTGATATTTCTTAACTTATTTTTATCCCTGACATTATGATTAGTTTTTTTAAGAGGATTACAACACTGTACATTCACAAATTTGCATTGATTTGACATCTTCAGTGTAACTAACAATTAAAAACGTATTTAATTGTATCACCAATAAAGACTTTAAATAAGTGTTTGAACTAAACTAATTAAAACATTCTCAACTATAAAAAAATAATCTGAACCTATAAAACACTTGTATTAATACTAGACACCACTGACTGAACAGTAGCTGGAAAGGAGGAAATGAGCCTGTCCCAATTAGCAAAGAAACATGCACAGACATGAACGGTAGGCACAACAATTAGGGATTGTACATAGTTGCTGGAGTAGAGGGAGGGATGAGCCTGTCTGAACTTGTATGTAAAGAATACTGCACCGACATGATGCACAATATGTAGTAATGTAAGCATATGACATCATTGTCAATGCTATTAATTTTAGTGCCTATATTATTTATGATTTTTAATAAATGATTAAAGTCAAATATTTTTCATTCATTTTAAGCTTTATAAATTTTCACTGAAAATATTCTAGCTATAATTTATAGTAGTCTAATGTTAAAAAAAAGTAGGTGAGTAATAACATCAATTTTAAATTCTATTTACAACCTTAAACTTGGTTCCAGTATAGATTTGAAAAATCCAGTTAAAACCACATGTCATTGAAATTATTTTTGTAATGAACCCATCATAGTTCCACCATCAAACCTAGTACATGATTTAACAATAGCATAACCTACTTCCTAATTTTTTGAAAATGTTTTAGAATGCGTTTTTTTTCTTCAAATTTTGGATTGAAATTTGTATTTTTGAATTTTTAGTGTGTCGTATATCATATTGAAGAAATTTTAAAATGCTACAAAATGACACTTCTCTCATGATTCAGCTAATTAGTAGGGGATCTATAATCGTTTAAAAAGTTGGCCGTCATGCAATTTTGAGCGAATTTTTAAAACTTTACCTGCCTGTATTTTGGAAACCTTTTAAGATAAAAAAAAAATGAAATTTGGTATTTTTCGTAGATTTAACACCTACTTTAAGGGTATTCAAATTACATCAAAATCTGAGATGGTGAGGTGACATTTTTATTTAAAATCAGACCCTTACGTCCTGTTAACCTGGTTGGTCACATCGGACGATGAGTGAACGAAATTGGTGAAATAACGCTCAAATGAGTTCCGGGAGCTTAAAATTACTCGACATTTGTTTTCTCAGGATAAGGGAAAACCCCGAAAAAAAACTATATCCGGGTAACTCCCCTTTGCGAGATCGAACTCGCAACCTGTTAAATGTGAGGCAGACACGCTACCATCACCGAACCCATGCGGGCTTCTGCTATTCTTGTCACCGATTATTATTATTATTATTATTATTATTATTATTATTATTATCGTTCTGCTCTGGGTTATTACAGTTTGCCCCAGAACTCTGTTAGTTAAAGAAAATCGTAGAGATAATGTTGAACTCCAGTTTGGGGATAAGTAGAATATTCTTATAATTATTTCTTGCCAGAAGGTATTAAGGGCGATGAGGGACGTAACCCTCCTCCCGAAATTCTTATTTTCTGTTACAGTAGCAAGGTAAATAATTTGATACAGAAAGGCAGTCGCAAACATATTAGCTGAAATCAGTAGCAAAGGGAAGTATTTCTTCAGAAAGGAAATCTTTATTTTTTCAAAGAAAATTTTGTATACACAATTTGACAACTTTGAAAGCTTCGACGATATTGTTTCTTCTTTGATTATCTTTAGTCTTGTCAAGATATTAACTGTGCCAGTTTCTATTGCTTGTGCAGAAAGAACTTTTTCTACACATCTGTATGCATGATTAAGTGGATTTGTTTTGCTGTCAATTCACCGAAGATATTCATGTGTCTGATGAAGCTGTAGGCAGGTTTGCTAGTGTTTCAACAATACTTAATTTTGTATTATGAACATGTTTGCACAATAATTGTTTCTTCCACATTGGCAATGCGTAGACAGGGGTTGGAAAGTCAGACTGAAAAATTCAGTGCTTTAGCCGGGATTTCAACCATGGATCTCTTGGCCTCCTTCTAGTTGATCCAACCTCCGAGCTACCGTGGCAACATGCCGATACAGCATTAAATTCCCCAGCTGATCGCACTTTTTCCGGTAAACCACACAAGGAGATCTCAAATTATTTTGAGATGGCATACTTCAATGGCGAAGTACTTCAAGTCCCAGACTTCATAGTTTAATAAACTGTTAGATCAATACTTGTGAAATAATCGTTTCTTCCACATTGATCTCTTGGTCTCCTGGTTAGAGCAACTGGACGGAAACAAGGAAATCCGTAATTCAAATCTCAGCTATGAAATTGAATTTTTCAATCTGACTCTACCTTTCCAACATGTTTGTTTGAATCACTTGTGAACAGTGCCGTAAAATTCTTTTTATAGAAATCAGTATATTTATATAGTCACGATACACAATAAGTGGAGATTTCTAGCTCAGAACTTGCTAAATAGTGTTCCTACTTCTTTGAAATAATTCTTGATAATGTTGTGTGTGTGGGTGTGTATATTACTTATTAGTGCATTTTGACTGCGTCTGAATTGAAAATGTAAATAATTAATATTATACAGGTTAATCTCTCTCGCCCCCCTAAATTAAATGTAGTATACGCCGCCAATCCTCTCCGATGTGTGTTGAAATACCTACGTTGCTTGGGCTTTCGAAACGCTCAAGTCGCAGTTAACGCGAACGAAACCTTGCACCTAAAATTAACTTACGTGAGGAAATCCGTCAAGACTATCGTTGAAATAACAAATCTGTAGGCTGCTGGGCAACAAGGGGGAATTTTTCCCCCATTACTCTTTTTCGAGTTACCCTCCACTTTCTGTGTTCAAAAGTGGTTTTCCAGAACTCATACCCTCCAAGCAAGTGCAACTAAACCCTATATCCTGGTAAACGTCGCTCCAAGTGAAATGTTACAAATTCCTTTCGCTCTGAAAAATGTCTATTTTTACCACCTCTAAAATAAATGAATATATCTTCTCTCTTTATGTAGCAAAATTATTGAGAAAGTAAGCAGAAAAGATTCTCTTTCCCTTTCTTAACCTGCCTTTCCCTCTTTCTCAACCTGCCTTTCCCTCTTTCTCCTGTGTGTGTGAGTGTGAGTGTGTGTGGTGGTCGTGCGCGCGCGCGAAGTCCGTTGCCCTGGGATTAAGCTGGCAGACAAATCTGTGAAGTCGTATAAACTGAGACATTAATGCGGAATTTCGTTCAAAACGTCTACATATCACTGCAATTTCAGGTATTATTCCAACAAATTTGCTCAACTTAGTGACAGTTTTTTTATTTACTAATTTATTATATAGCCCCCTTTAACTTCCGTTTTTATATTGAAGGCTTTGACTTGAGAAACAACTGCTGGTGTTTGGCTCGCTGAACTGAAGGATTTTACCCCTTCGCTAGCATGTATATACAATGTACATAGTAAGTAAGAAGGTATTGTATTCCACCCAAAAGTTGAAAGTGAGCTTTCAGCAGAAATATATGTTTTGAAGCCCCCGGAATAAAAAAAAAATTAGAAAAAAGTTGTGTCTGTCAGTGGACAGCATAATTGAACAATGAAAAGTCTGTTAAATCCAAACTTGGTATTTAAGTTTAGTATCTCCCAAGGATGCGACACGAAGCTTTTCAGGAAAATCCCCCCCAGCCCAAACTACCCTTTACATGAAACAATTTTCGAAACTTTTATTTTCTCAAAAAAAAAAAAAAAAATATATTAACGATTCTTGATTTAACTACCGTCTATTAAAGATACATGATAAATTATATCAATTCCCGTTGGATTCAGGGGACCTCAAAACATATTTCCGGTGAAACCATTGTATCAAGTTTTTGGGTAAAACAAAATATCTTCTCTTCATACTATTTACATTGTATATACGTGGTAGAGAAAGTAATAAGCACTAGTAAGTAAAGAAAGTCATGCGCTTGTAACATGTGAGGTACTTGAAAACAGGAAGAATGTTTTCTAGAACCACTATAGGTGGCTAATATGTCAGTAGCTGCAATACCGTGATCAACTCACTCTCCCTGCTCATTTTAAATGCGTTAAATTGGTTTTAGTCACTATCTGCCTCTGGTAAAACGTGTTTTACTGCGGATAACCTAATTAACTAAAGTGCTTCCTTTTGTCGCACAAATTGGCTTAGAGAGAAAGTTGAAATTAAACAAAGCCGTTGTTTAAAGCAGTTCTCGTGCGATACCCGTTCTGTTTCTTTGAAAGCATAAAGGTTATCTCAAACTAGGGTTGCTGGTAATGTACTTGTGGGAAGACGCGCCGCATAGCACTCCCCTCATATTCGTGCTTCTGCTGGACAGTATCACCTGTTATTGGATTAAACGTTCTGCAGGGGAGATAAAACAAGGCATCTGCATCTCCTGTTTCGAATAAACAAGCGAATCTACGTCATTTTGAAGCCTGGATCATCGGGAAGGAAACGTTTTCTCTCGTGATTTACTTATTTAGCTATTAAAATAATAGATTGAATTCAATTAGATAACGGGAGATATCTAAAGATTTCCTATGCCTCTATAGTCAGTCTAAAGGACTTATTGTGTAACCCCATTGTGATTGGCCTAGAATCAAATTCCAAACTCTGTGTCCTTTATGAGCTTCAGAAGCTTGGCTCGAATACCAGGATCGACTCCTAAACGTTCCCATACTCCAAAGAAGATATATCTTCTGAGAAGATTTTTCTCCTTTCTGGAGATGGGCAATCAAACAAAATGTGAAGCTGATTCCTCGGCTTGTTTATGCAGTCGATAAGTGAGATCGTGTTAAAGAACAAATAGCTGCTTAACGTGCAGAATAAAATATGCGTCGACCAGTATAGAAGTGCTCACTATTAGTGTCATGCAAAACGCGCTATGTTTGGTCCATTTTTGCGAGTGTCGCTGCTGCCGAAATTTTCTTTCGAATTTCACTACTGACCATACCAAAGAGTATTTTGTATAAACATGCCTATAAAATAATGACACTATGTTTATGAAAAATAACAGCTAGATATGCAGCCTAAAATAACTATAAAGTGCAAATTATCAAGTAGTTATTAACCATAAATGTATCTGAATTAATAAACAAAAAGCGTTCTCCTTTTTCAGTATTTTTGAAATAACTAGAGTAGCGATGCAAGCTCCAATTGGGAACAAATTGCAAATTAATTCCCGGACAACATAATTTTATGAATTAATAAAAAAAGTTATTGTGTTGGTCTGGGTTAAACCAATCCTTATATTCCCAAAACTTCCGGACTTTTATTATATGTTGTAAACAAGAGTTTACTGCGCTTTGAATGAACTACATCCCTTGCAACGTCAACAAATCAAGCAAGGCCATCCATTCTAGTCAGCAAATATCCCTTCGAACAGGCCACTTCGCAAGAGTTTGACCTCGTTCGGATATTTTAGATTACACGCTCCATGCAACATTTTGATGGCTGCATATGCATCAAGGCTCACGTCCCTTTTGGTTTGCATCTCAAGTTCGAACTTAGCACGACTCTACTCATGTAGAATATAACCTACCAAAACATAAAGAAATCCTTTTCTAGTAGCACCAAACAGCGGCGTATTTTTTCTTAAGAAACGAGCAATTAATCTAGTTAATGATTTGAAGCATTCTCGGCGTTAGTTATTTACAATAGCTTCACGGAATAGCAGCCGTGTGATACACAGCGGGTTTTAAAGCCGCACATATTTTCTGCTACAGCCAAATGAAAATATTTTCCTAAAAACCTCAGACCCGTCAAGCAGTATATTTTAAAATACACTTTTTCATAATAAAAGTCTTAATATCATTGTGACGTTATTTTTAAATTAATATATATATATATATACACACACACACACACACACACACACACACACACACACACACATACACGACTTCCAAGATTTTATTATTGTGTATGATTACAGAAGCTATCAATTGCTTTATACAGCAAACCAAATAAAAAGTTGAAAGAGAGCCGTTATTATGCATGTCAACCGAACAATAACATCGCTAACGTTAATTTATGCAGATGACCTGCATCAATAACGCCAAAATATTCAACTATTTCAGCATCTTCCAGAGATACAACACTAAGATTTCCAAGAAAATCCTCCACCCTTAACTGCCCTTTACTGAGAAATAAATTGGTTTTCTTGTTCTTCTTCAACGGATTACTCTCGTTATTGGCCTTCCTAAGGACTTTAGGTCAGTAGCCTATCGATGAGCAAATGATCTTTGGATCATAGCAGAATCAGAATGGCTGATCCCCTCAGTCTGGAATGGTGGTGAAGAAGAAAGAAATGAAATGTATTGTTGAAACAAACAAGATATTTCGCGGATTAAATTATCCAACCCAGCATTCACCAAGTAAAACCGGAACGAAGAATGGAGGGGGGGGGTAAAGAAAAGCAGACCAGGTTGTCGTTCGGGGCCTCCTGAATGTGATTTGTTCACGTTACCGCGGCGTTACCTCCCTTGCGTTCCTTTCCTTTGAAATTTTAAAAGTAGGGCCTATTTTTGATTTGCAAGACCGATGTTTTATTTTAAATAATTAAAACCATTAATATGAAGCGTTAATCGTTTTCAAGGATATCTGTTTCTCTAATTTTTTGTTTGTTTGTTTAATTAATGAATAAAATGCGAGAATGTTAATTATTTTTGCTCTAAATGCCTCTTAATTTTTAAAATATATGTTCAAGATATTTGCATCGCTTATATGAACAGCCTGAATGAATTTTGAATGACTAATAAATATAGGAAATAGTGCTCAAGGGCTCAGAGTCCATGGAGTTAGGAATTACCAACAATTTTCAAGGGAAAAATCTCGAAAAGAAATCTTTTTGTCCAGGTTTATTTATTTTCATTTGGTGGGGGTAATCCATTAGGCCTTCCCTTCTTTACCATTGCAAATATATGTAAATAATACAAAAGAAAACAAAAATCCAACATGCCTGGGGGGAGGGTGGAAGAACCATCACAGAATAAACAAGTAATGCCCAAAAACTAAAACGAAAACTAGCAAATAATAAAGATTATATAATGAAATGCGTGAGTTAAAACTTCCTTTCGAATATCGGGAGAATAGCAATGTAAAGAGACACTATCGTTTATAATTCGATCATATTGTATAAACATAATTTTCAACAATTCCATAGTTGCCTTATGGTGTTAATTTGATTAAAGAATAGTTAACTGAGGTAGAAAACTGCACTAAATACATGCAGTAACATTAACGTAACCTCAGTTAAGCTTACTTCGAAACCTCACCTGCGTTTCATTGCGGCTCGTCACGTCCTCCACTCGTCTTATACTCTTCTGTTAGTCATTTCTATCTTGTGCTGGGTTTGCTCAAACATTGGCAGCCCTTCAGGATGAACTCCATGAATTGCGGTAAACAAAGTGCCCACTGCTGGCCGAACCATAAATTAATCAGCGAAGGTAACCATGAAACTAAATAGATTTTGTTGTTATCATTTAATATGTAATAACGCTACTAATAGTAATGTAATAAATTTAAGAAAAAAATTTCAAATATACCATTCAATCATTGTGATTTGGAATTGTTCATGTCTCACAAGAGATTGAGACACATCCTGTAGTACATTGTTTGAGTTGTTATTGTTATGTAATGATGCAGCATCCCTTCCCCCCCAAGTTTTATCTCGCAGCGGGAGCGTTGCCTGAAGTACCGCTACAAGGCCTCTCTCGCACAAGACGTGAAATACGCTGTGGACGTCACATATTTCTCCTCACGATATTGTGCTCCTGTGGTCTCTCTCTCTCTCTCTTTCTCTCTCTCTTTCTCTCTCTCTCTCTCTCTCCCTCCCCTCCCCTCTCTCCATCTCTCTGGAACTGTAACGGTAATTGCTCCAGAAGAATGTGTCAAAACAGTCAAGATGTGGCTTATGCCATTGACAGTTGTTCACCATTAAGCTCTTTTGTTATTGCTCACAACTTCAGGGCCTAGGGGTTGATGGAAACTCGCCTTGACTAGCGGCACTAAGAGATAATTTTGGAGTTAGTTTTTGAGTTTAAGAGGAACGCTTAGCTTTGCAGCTTAACTGGAGGCTAAATTAGTGTATAAAATGTATATTTAATTACATTACAACGCCAGTCACGCCAACGACCACGGTTCCGGACGGAACTTATTCAATGAATTCCTCGGTTATCGCATCTCCCGGCGCGCTGGGCGTTCATTAAAACCAAGAAGGACCTTGGAATTATATTACTTAGACTCACCGCTGGTGCTGGTGTGCTGGTGCGCTCAAAAGTGAGGTGTTTTAGGATATTAGGGGATAATAATTAACATGGTGCATTTCTTTGCTGTATAACCACCAACCATCGGAAAAATGATTCCGAGATCACTTTCCATCGGTAAGAATAAATTGCAACATTTGTGTTCCAAATTCATTCCGATTTATTCTCGTGGGTTTCCTCGGTCACTAAGCCAATGATAATTTATTTTAGGTTCCTAATGCATAAACTAGAGTTATTGAGTAAGCCGTCAGCTGCTCTGAGACGTAACACAATTGTACTATCAAAATATCACAGGCTATACTCAGTGCATTTTGCGAAAAATTGTTTCCATGAGAATAAAGCCAAGATGATGCTAAACCCTGACACGGTTGCTTGAGTATTTAGTTTCCCTTCTCATCTGACAAAGCTAATTTCATTCTTATAACTATTCTATATGTTTCATTAGCATTAGAAGGCGGTGCTAAAATATTAGATTCAATATTATAATTTGTCCTAAATAAAAAAAAAATTACACAAAATCTCGATTAAGTTAATTTTTCAAACCTGTAATTTCAGACTGAAACACAACCCCACAGGGTGAAAGAAGGAATTTTGCGAAAGTGTTAGAATACAAAGAATATTAGGTAATAATCGATTCTAATGTTTGATTTGTTTATAAATTATTTCAGGAAGCACAGACCATACTCACCTGCGGTGCACATATTAATATACCTATCTTATCTATCTAACTCAATTACACTACAAATACTGATAGAAAATGTTTACTTAACGTCTTGAATATAGTTTACTGAAGTGGAATACAGGTACCCAATTTCACGCTTATTTTATTTTTTATACAGTATATACCATCTCAGTATGGCATATGTGCTGCTAAATAATTTTATTTATTTGTTTGTTTTTATTTATTTTATACCGCCTTAGGTAATATCGTCGTATTATCACTTTAGCCTTCTATAACGACTGCTTAAATTTGAGTTGTACATTAAAACTGTATTTCTCGATTAACTTAACACACAATCAGTGTCGCATTCATATTTCCAGGTTCTTGAGGCTGGGGAATAAGAATAGCCTAGAATAGAACTCAGCACATTTTTCATTTTTAATTCAGCATTTTGACCACTTTACTGCAGAGACACTCTTAACAAGTCCTCTTCATAATTCTTGTTGACGACTTTGTTCATTAAAGTAAAAAGGAGAAAGTAAGTATACATGGAATCACTGAGAAGAAACTAAGAAAACGGAATTAAAGCTGAATTATACCCTCTGTGATGCTTACATCCTGTTCGTAAAACACTTTAAATGCAGGTATGCGATATTCAAGTTCAATGATAATAGTTGCGTGAAATTCCGTCTAGTCAATGACGTGATTTTATTCAACTTCCAACAGTTCATTCAAGGTCTAATCTCTGTGCATAGATACTGATAATCATAAAGAAGGTGGTGTTGCAGTTATTTCCTACTCAGGCATCCTTGTGACGTAATTATAGCTGTTTTAAATTCCACTGTTTTCCCATTGCAACCAATGTATTGCGTGCGACCTTAGGGGTCTTTTGCCCTCCACCGCACTTCATTTTACACTTTATCTGGTCTGCGCAGCTAGGCGTGTAGGGACTTGTTCAAAACGGACGATTGACCTCGTTTAAACTCGTGAAGCAATATCTATTTACTTAGATGGCGAAAGGTTCACACAAATAACATTCAATTTCCGTTTTATCTCTTAGTTTTCTCACCCAAAATTAAAAAAAAAAACTAATCACTGAACGTACAGTGTTTTACAGATCATGGTAACCCTTTGCCAAGCCGGCAAAGTTTGGGGTTAGGAGGTGTATGGCTGGAAACGAACCCTCGCAGTTGCCAAGTCTTCCACTTACTAGTACCTTAACTGAGGCGCGAATCTCGACTTGCAAGCAGAGTCTTCAGTCTCTAGGAAACAAATTTTACCACCTTGTCTCTTGCCCCCTAGTGTAGGGTCGTCTTTTGTTTGCTAATAGTTATTGTCAGTGGCAGGAGGAGCTGCTCAGTTTGAAGGTAATCATGTTTTGGAGAAAACTATACTCCGTTTTTCCCATTTTAGAGTAAACACGTTGAATGACTTATTGAAATCCTGCCTATGACTCTGATACTAACCTATGACTCAGTATTAAATTTTGGCGACGGGTAACAAATAGCAGTACATGATGGTAATACCAACCTGCCTTTGCAACATCGTCTATTTTGAAAGATGGGTACTTACTGTGCGCACCTTTTATACTGTAAAGAGAATAGGAATGTCAATTGTTTAAGAACTGGATGATGTTTATACTGGCCTTAAAATTCCATATTCTTTCCATGCAAACGCGAGAAACAACACCTGAAGGAGTTTTTTTAACGCGCTGCTAATTGCCAGGTTCCGCCGTTGTGCCGGAATTTCGTCCTGCAGCAGTTCTTTTACATGCCAGCAAATGTACTGACCTAGGGCTGTCGCTTTTCAGCACATCTAAGAACTAGACCAGGTTTGAACCCGTGACCAAACGTTTGGAAGGTCACCGCCTAACTAGTGAGCCGCACAGACCGATAATGACCAGGTATTGAAACATTCTAATTATTATTAACGGATATCTGGGAAATGGTGGCTTATGGCATAAAACATTTTTTTGGGAAAAACTGTGTTTTAAGGAGATTTACGTTTTTTGTGTAATAATAAGTTTTTGGTCTGTAGCTTAGTTTTTACTGCTTTTACAAGAGTATTTGTTATTCTTTTCGAATGAAGTTGACTTCACAGACTATTTCCAGAAAATTCAGTAGGTATATTAATTTATTCTATTTTTGATATAAATATCTGGAATACATGTCATTTTAATGAAAATCGTTAGCCATTATTGAGAAAATCGAACATTTCGAAAAATGTTCCAAGCTTAGTTTGGATCGGGAGATTTGCTCGAAAATCACTGTGTCTCATCTCGGGAATACCATGTTTGGTATTGAACTGGTGTTTTTGAGTTATGCTCACCACATACACCCGCTTTTTCTTCCTTTTTTTTTTTTTCTGATTCAGGGAGTCTCAAAACATGTACTACCGGTGAAATTTCGTATCGACTTTCTGGGTGGAAGCAATTTTTCCCTTATTACACATAGTAGAGAAAGTAATAAGAAGTTGCGATACTGAGCCCGTATTCATAAGGTAATGTAAAGTGGAATACTTGTAAAATGTTGGTAGACTAAATATTTGATACCATATGATTATTTTTCGTTTATTTAAGACTCAAATTCAATCGTCAATATCTTTAATTAAATATTGATGGAAACAGATTTAATTAAAACGACTATTAAAAGGGGAGCAGCTGTTCACGCAGGGAAGAAGAGAATTCTAGCTATTTAAAATGAACTTCATGAATATCTTCACACAATTTTCACCTTCTGTACCACTAGATCTATAAGTACGTAGAGGAAGCAAGACATTCTACCCCGAAAAATCTGATGTGTTCCATTCACATGACTTTCCCTAGCTGTTACACAACTTTCCTTACAAAAGATTATTCTTTTATCTCCGAAATGCTATTCAAGGTAAACGTTAGCAGAAATAGTAAGTAGATGAGACATAAGGAAATACACTAGCTAAATCGATAGTGAAATCTTGTAAAAGCTGGCGTTATGTGGAACAAATAAAGTTCGATTCGCTTTGCATGGTGTGCAGTGAAACAAGAGAGAGAGAGAAACGAAACATCACTTCGCGTTTGAGAAAAATATTAGTAGTTTAAAATTGAAACCAATAATAAGAAATTTCTCAGAAACGGGCAGCTCTACATAAAAAACTATATGACATAAATTATGTGTTTTGACTAGATCTACATTTTTGTGTATCTTTTACGGTTTAGCCGCTATGCAAAATTCTGCAAAACTCATTCAGAATAAAGCGGTCTTCAGAGGCTATTCCCAGAAAATTCAAAATATAGTTTATTTGTGATGTAAATATCTTTATATACGGCATTTTAAACAAAATCGTTAGAGCCATTTTTGAAAAAAAAAAAAAATTCAACAACTTTTCCATGTAAAGGTTAGTTTGTGGAGGGGTGGTTATCTTCGTGTCGCATCCTTAGAAGGTACTAAACTAAATACCAAGCTTAGTTTTTAACGGTTTTTTTTTCGTTTTGAGCTATACCTCTTTCTAAAAATGCTTTTTCGGACTCAGAGGACCTCAAAATCTATTTCCGGTGAAATCTCGATTTTTTTTTTTTTTTTTTTTTTTTTTTTTTTTTTTTTTGGCTGGAATACAATAGGTACATTCTCTCTCCACTATGTGCATTGTACATATGGGGCTAGAGAAAGTAAAAATTGGGTATGGAGATTTCACCAGAATTAGCGCTCTGAGATCCTCTGAATTTGCAGGTATTTTAGTAAAGGTGCAGGCATTTTTAGTAAAGGTCTGTGTGTGTGTGTGTGTGTGTGTGTGTGTGTGTGTGTGTGTGTGTGTGTGTGTGTCCGCGCGCGCGCCGTGCATTCAGGGCGAGCGCGTGAGTATATGTAAAACTAAGGTAAAGGGTATTACATTCTTATCTTAATTTTTTGCACTATGTATTACATAATATTTGATTGCAGACCAGTGTGAGCTATATAAAACAGCCAAGCACGTTACTTTTGTTCAATAGGGCTATATCAGTTCTGAAATTTTCGGAAAAATGGTTTGAGGTTTACATTTCCCGGAGCATTTTGAATATAGTAAGATGTAAAAAGATATCTGACAAAAATGAATTTAAAAATTAAAATATCAAGCAAAACATTATCTCCATGCACACCAACTTTAAGATCTCTGTATTCAAAAGTATCACACACATCGGTTTGCTGTAAGCAGAAGATGAAACTAGAAGATATAAACAGAATATCGAGCTTTTTTTTTTCTCTCTTCTTTCTCTACATGCACTATGTATATAGTATAAAGAGAAGGTATTTTATTTCGCCCAAAAATTCGATACCGAGATTTCCAAGAGCCATATTTATGTATTTACATCGCGAATAAAATGTACACGCTGACTTTTCTGCGAATAGCTTCTGAAGACCTATTCATTCTGGATGAATTTTTAATAACTAGTAAACCATAAGAAATAGACAAAAACGTACTGAAACTCTAGAACTCGTTAACACACAATTTATGTCATATGCATTTTTATTGTAGAGTTGATCGTTTCCAAGATATTCTTTGTTATTGTTTCAAACTTAAAGTGCGTAATTTTTCTCAAACGGGTTTCCTTTCCTTTCATCTTGGTTTTGTTTACTGCTGGGCTTATAAAGCGAGCCGAACTTCAATTGTTCACATAGCGACTAGCTTTTGAAAGATTTGACCATCGCTTAGGCATATTTCCCTTCTGCTTACAAGGAATCAAGTAGTAAGATCATTTGTGCGAATGCTTATCTCGATTAGCATGGTGTAGATAAAAGAATCTCTTAGAATAGTTCGTTTGCAGAGCGGGTAGAGAAAGCCATGTGAGTGGAGCCCATCAAAATTTTAAATCATTTTTGGACTAATGGTTGCTTTAAACTCTGGTCACGAGTTGTTTAAAATCTGGAGATGGTGTTTTTTCAATAAGAAACATTACTTAAGGGAACAAATGATTGTTAGATTCTCAATTTCACCTTCTCTCTTGAACTTAGATAATATTGACAATGGTTTATCTCGAGGATTCCGTCAAATGTTTATTTAGCGTGAAGCGGCGTAAAATTTTCTTACTGCCGTGAAGTTATGCTCCAGAAATTTCCACCAAGCTTTATATATTACGCTTATTAGGTGCTCATACTATCTATGTCTTGTCGAATCTACCATTCTTGTTTCATCAGCAAACGTAAACAAACGACAGTCTTACGTTTTATACAAGGCTAATGCGGGAGTTACGCTAGCGTTACAGGCTTGTGCTAGGTAATGTTGTGGAAAAGTGGGTTAAGTCAACAAATTCTTGGAAATAGACATCTGCTAGTGTTTACTTAAAAGTGTGTACTATATTGTGAGATAGCTTCTCTTCGTTATACATAACGCCGCTGTAGAGATTATAATTGGCGGGACATGATGCCATTCACGGTAATATTTATCAGAAATAGGTTTGGGATATTTTTAAAATAATTTTAGTTGGAATACCTATGAGTTGCATATATCTAGGAAAACTATACTGTAAAGTCACAAAATCCCCTAACACCAAATACATCATTCGGGCGGTAACGCCAGTGGCCCGCATTCGGGATGCTCCTGGTTCAAATCCCGTAGGCCGAATGCCAGACTGGGTATTGTCTTTTTTGTTTGTTCTGGTCCTCACAGTCGCTAAGGTAAATACCGGATTGCATTGTTTCTATGTCACAACCCAAATACATCTTGATCTAAAACAGCAGTAAAAATGAAAATAGATGGTAATAGTGAATGTTTTGCCATCCATCCACATATTAACTGTCGTAGTTTGTTTTGGTAGCGTCAACGTTCGGGTGCCAATATGTCGTATTATTTTTGGGTTGTCAGTATGACGCCATCAGGTGAGTCTACCTGGAGTTCGTCGCGGGTTAATGCTAGTGAATTTCTCTACATTAAGTGTACATACCTTGTAGATTCCCTTGGTTGCACCGGCTAAGCTTCTTCTTGTAGATCATGAATCTCTTACTCAGGGGGGGGGGGAAGAATGACAAGGGTATGTAACAGTGTTGGTAGACTCAAATAACAAAGACAGTTCACTTAATTCACTGTATACTTCCTTTATTGTTGAATTATTGTTCATTTGAGGCACTAACCCTACGAGCGACTCCCGGCATAACTGATCGCGAACTTGATGAAGCCGTTTTCATTACGTGCTACTTCCACTTATACGAAGTTATTATAACTTTACATTAGTCACTGTGGTCTGGAGTTTCTCGGTCCGTATAACATTCACGGTAATGATTGGCCGTCAGATTAATTTGTAAAACATTGATTTTCTGCAAATTACGGCGTGCGATTTCCTACATGATGTGTCGTACTTTATGAACCTTGTGTGTTACGCGTTGTATTATGCGTTGTACCCTCGTTGTGTGTCCTGACTTCTTATCCGCACATCACTTATATACAAAAAGGACCAATTTTGCCCTCCTTTTTGATTGGCTGAAAAAGAACGCGTAAAGTGACGTCATCACGTGACTATCGGGGATTTTCTTTATTTTACACCCACGGGACTTGTTCTACAATGCGAAATTCCCTTTCTCCAATTTCAAAAGGAAAAGTACCTGGTTTCCTCTTAAGGGCTGTTATTTATGTCCCTAATGCATTAAAATGTTTGTTATTTTCAACAAAGCCCGTAGCTTTGACGAATACCAAAAGCTATTTTCTACTCTCCACGGTAATGCTTTCCACTGAGCATATATTTCTTATGTTAAATATTATAAACTAATGATTAAACTAATAATATATGCGCCGTATTAAAATACTGTCGCATAATGAACTTAGGCTGACTGGACAGCATCTTAACGTCAGGTATCTAAGTAGAAATACAGTTGCTTGGCTTTATGGTCTGTCCGTGCACACGTGTCGAAGCTTCCATCCACTCGTCATGTATAGTACAAAGGTATAGGCAAAGGTATATTTGCCTGGCACTAAGCTCCTTATGGACATGTGCCAAAGTTGCCATCTGCCCGTCAGGTTTAGAAGCAAACATGCAGTTGCTTAACACTAAGGTCTCGGAGGACATGTTTCGAAACTGCCCTCTGACTCCGATATAGAAGCAGAGCCACAGTTGCGTGTCTGTTGCTATTCCCGTCAACTATAGAAGCAGAGGTAGAGTTGCCGAGCACTAAGGTCTCAACGGACACTTGTCGAAGCTGTCGTCTACAGCTGTCTAGCACAAAGGTGTCAAAGGACATGTGTCGAAGCTGTCGCCTCCTATCGGTTATAGAAACAGAGATATCATCGCCAGGCACTAAGATCTCAGTGAACACGTGTCGAAGCTGTCACATCCCGTCGTATAGAAACAGAGATGCAGTTTCCTGGCACTAAGGTCTCTATGGATACATGTCGAAATTTCCATCTGCCCTTATGGTATAGAAACGGACTTATAGTTGCCTAGCATTAAGGCCCTGTGGATGTATGATGAAGCTAAATGTTATGGCACAGGGTGGAGATGTAGGAGGCTGCTGTTTCCTAACAGATATGTCGGATATGACCATGTAGTCAAAGCGATGTAAAATAAATAGGGAGGGGAACAATCATTGTCCAGTAGGACTTTGATTCAGGCTGTGGAATTCTCTTCATTGGCGTTTCAAAATTGTTTGCTGTCAATAGGGTTGTTCGTGCCACTGGATAAATGAGAAATGTTTATAGTTCTTTAAAAAAAAAATTATTCGGTTTCATCACCTATTTCATAATTTAGAGTCGTGTAATCTAATTGACACTACTGTTGACGAAACAATAAATGCATCAGTAAAGCCTTAAACATTTACAGCAATTACATGGTTTGCGTAAGTTTTAAAGCGTTAAAATAAAGTATACCAGTATAAAAGTAACAGATGTTAAAGGTATAAAATAAATATGTCATGTTTTCTGATTAGCTGAAGGGTAAGAACATTTTTCTTGTAGTTGTAAGCCGGAATTAAGAAATTCATTTGTAACCTTTGCAGTGATAACGTGTGTCTTTGTTATAATGAAAAACCCAACATATTTGGTTTTATCTTAGTTATATAGCTGCAATTACCTTTCTCTCTTAGTATGGACCTGGTTTTATATTTAAAAGCTTTGTTTTGCCTCCGCTTAATAAGGGCGAAGGTTAATATGATATTCTTGGTATTTCATCCAAAAGAAATCGGATTTTAATCCCTGGCTAGGGTAATCAACAATCCGTTCTCCATACTTCCTTGTTGGGGCCCCCTGTGATCTTTTTAGACATAAAAAGCTGTTTTTGGAAAACAGCGGTAAGCTTTAGACTTCCACTATAAAACTACAGAATATGGTTTAGAAGCGTTCAATGAAGTGATGTGTATAGTACCGTATAGTGTAGAAACTGGAAAGTTCAGAGAAAGTAAGAAAAACAAATGAAGTTGAAATGAAGAAGAATGATTATATGAAATCGGTAGGCAAAATAAGTAATTATGTCTGTTAAAGAACTTAAAAAGAAGTTGAATGAACAGAAATCACCAGAAAGAACGGTAAATAGGAAAAGAATTCGAGACAGAAGGCAGCAGAAGAAAGTGTTAAGATAAGTAGTTATTTGTGGTGACAAAGGATAAAAGAAGAGAGGAATGAAAGCAGATATGTTTGCAGTGAGGGGATTGTCGTTGGGGAGAATGCTATGAGTGGTTGAAATTATTTCTTACAAGATATTCCCGGAAAGACTTTCTGAAAGCAGGGAGAGGGTAAATGCCTCCATTCGCCAAATTGCCAAATATGCAATTCGTTTTTTGTTATATATAATAAATAGTGAAATAATGCATTTCAACAAAATATTCCATACTGAGACAAAACAGCATAACTAAAAAACTAAATACCAAACTCGGTATCATCCAAGGATGCAATACTATGATTTTCAAGCAAATCCTCCACCCCAGATTTACCTTTACATGGAACATTTTTCGAAAATTCCTAAAAAAAAGGTTCTTTGACGGTTTTCTTTAAAATATCCCGTATTTAGGATATTTTCAAATGAAAATGATTGTCTGTGTGTAATGTATATATGTATGAGACACAATATATGTCAGAAGCCTTTTCGTGTCAACCATTTCCGAGATATTTCTTACTCTGGGTTAAATTTTCCTATATATTTATACCTTTCTCAAATAGGAAATCCTTATTCGTTTTGTATCTTTCTTTCTTCATCCTGGTCATGGATGGAGAACGGAATTTCAATCAGTCATATCTACCTGCTCTTAAAATGTTTGATTATCGCTTTAGCCTATATATTCCCATTTTCCCCTTGTACCTACAAGTAATAAGATCATTTCTACTAATGTTTATCTCAATTAGCGTGAAGAACATAGAAGAATAAGCTTTCGTAAGAATAATCAGTTGCAATAGAGAAATCCATGTGAATGTAGGCCTTTAGATTTTTAATCTCTCTACAGCTTATATATGCAAGTATACAGTAGCATTGTATTAGAATGTATGTATACATTGAACTGGGGCATTGTAAGTAAAATATTATTTTGATGAAATGGAGGGTTGTGTTTTATTTGTGACTTAATCCACTCTTTCTCGGGCTTTGCTATCATGACGGTACATCGATCTCAAGCTGTCGTCTTGTGAAAGTCGGTCGTGACGAGGACGCAAATATTTTCGGTTGCCCCAACAAGTTACTGCTTCCTTATAAGGTTACCAGATTTAATGTGATTCCGAACACTTTTGCCGTAGTGCAATATGAGTTTTTGTAACTTACATGGAAGAGCATGTGCTTCTTCCCATTTGTTCTCATCGGGAAGTTTTTTTGACTAGCGTGTAAGCTCGTTTAGTGTGTGTTGTGGAATTGGCTAACCCTATAAAGGCGCTTCCTTACAAGGACTACGTGCTTATGAGTTATTAAACCAAAGAATATGTGGCACACTTAAACAGTTTTTGAAGCATACTCATGAGTGATTTCTCCCGGCTTTGTGCGTTGTTACTGCCGTTTTTCTTCAATCACACAACGTTACAAAATATTTGACCCAGCAAATCAATAGATGTTGAGATTGAGCAGAAGTACGTCTTCGAGGTCCCTGAACAAAAATAAAAATATTTATGTTACACTCATGACTTTATCTTTTCTCTAAACTATTCTTACTTTATCTAGATCATGCTAATCGAGATAAACATTACCAGAAATGATCTTTGTTATTAGTTCCTGATAAGTAGAAGGGGAATAAGGGAGTATACAAGGCTAAAGCGAGTCAAATCTTTTAAAAGCTGACGCTTTGCTAGTTGCAAAGTATTTTAAAATTTAAACCAATAACGGAAAATATCTCTGAAATGGTTAGCTCTACGAAAACTGTGTAGACAGATACTGTAAGATCTACATTTTTGTGAAATAAGTTCTTTCTCTTACGTTTACAAGTTATACAAAAGTCACTCAGAATGAAGAGGACTAGAGGCTATCCCAAGAAAATTTAAAATATATTTTTCATGTGAACATTTGTAGTATACTTCATTTTAATAAAAACCGTTAGAACTATTTTTGATAAAATAAAAGTGTTTGCATTTTTTTCCATGAAAACGGTTGTTTGGGGTGGGGATTTTCTTGACAATCTTTGTGTTGCATCCTTGGAATTTGCTTAACTTAAATTGAGTTATGTTGTTCACAGATTGATTAACACGTACGATTATTTTTCTAAAAATGCTTTTGTTTAATTCGGGGAATTTCAAAACATATTTCGGCTGAAATCTTGACATTGAAGTTTTGCTTGGGATATACTACTTTCACTACTTACTATTCGTGGTAGAGAAAGTAAAAATGATTTTGACTGTGTTGTGACGACAACTACAATTTTAATTTGCTAAAAGTTTGTCTCTTGGTTGGTTTCCCAGCAATGCAAATTACACAGAACACAAATGAAAGCTGATGAATACTCAAATCGAATGTCGGTCAATGGTCGGGACGGAATTGTGAGAAAGACCACAACCTGAAACCTGATGTTGCCACGGAGGTTTGCCATTTTCCTTCCGCGGAATGGTGATGATGAAAGGCCACACCTACGAGAAAATGGAAGGAACAAATTTGTCCTGTGCCCAGCCGTAATGTGGATGAGGAGAAGAAGAGGAAGAAGACGGAGGAGAGGAGAACGGCGAGGAGTAGTTAGAACAGGGCTCATCAACTGAAGAAGCGGTGCATAGATCCCCACACTTGTACCAATAATGAACCCGGGTCTCCCGCGCCACAGGCAGGTGCGCTACCACTGCGGTGACGGGACGGATAATGAAGGCTATTCACAGAAAGTTCAATGTATACATACTATTTTTCACGCAAATCTCTTAAACATACATTATTTAACAAAAATCTTTAAGATTCAGTAAAAAACAAATAAAAATAACGGATTGTTTGCATGTAAAACGTAACTTTCTGTCCCTTTCTTTTAAGATACTGAATTTCAATTCCTAATGTTGTATTTATTCGATGTTTCAGTTTTAGGTGATGTTGTTCACACACAGCGCTCATATATTTTTTGGATTTGAGTAAAATGCAAAACGTTCTCTACTTAAGTGCTACAGAAAATGAAATAGTATTTTCTGTGTATCCGCCTCTTTATTTTACTTAAAAAATAAGTGTCAAAACTTGATACCTAAGGTGGATATCCTGGAGGATTTGAGGCGGATATTTTAATGATCTTTTCGCCTTTTTCATCCGCCTCATTGTTTACCTCGTTACATGGACCAGCGTGTTTTTTTGTTTTTTTGTTTTTTTGTTGTTTTTTTTTTGTTTGTTTGTTTATTTTTCCAAAGTTTTCTTGTGGTCTCAAAATCTCGTGGATTTCAGGTTATGAGTTATTGAAGCTTTTATTGTATTTCTATATTCTAGTAAAATAATCGGAAATAATCTTTCTGTATTATGGCCATTTCTGATGCTCTTGTAGCTTTTAATTTTCCCAGATGGCGTTTGTAAATTTAAGAGGTTTTTGACCACCAATAGAGTTTGTAAGTGATAGATGACAGATCAAGAAACCTAGTAACATGAACAATTACTGCTTTAGAAAGCCCTGCTCCCAAATTTCTGCTGTGTCTTCTAAGACACACAGTACGGAAAACATGTTTGCATTACTATTTTCTCAAAAAGGACTCTTGAAGATCTTCAATATTTTCTCTACTACGTATAGTAATTGGGGAAGTATTGTAAATCCATATAAGACATTTTCATGAGAAATTAAATGTATAACGGAATTTTCTGGAATACCTCTGAAGCCCTCCTCATTCGATTACTTTTGCGAAAGTAGTAAACCGCAGTAGACAAAATCTTACTACACAAAAACTGCAGACCACATTAAAACACACAATTTATGTCCAATGCTTGTTTTTATGGAGCTAATCGTTTTCGAGATATCTTGTTGTTGTTTTAAATTGTTCCAGTACTTATACCATTCTCAAATGGGTGTTCGTCATTCGTGCTTTTTTTCTTCTTTCCATTTCCTTCTTTCTTCCATGCAGAGAACGGAATTTCAGTCATTTCAAGCGATCCAGTCTTAACATTTTACTACCATTTTAGCCTAATCCCTTATTCCCCTTGTGAATACAGAGCTTTGTAATAAAAACATTCCGACTAGTATTTATGTCTCAATTAGCTTGAAGTAGAAAAGTTAGCTTTTGTAAGAAAGTTCGTTGAAGAATCGGTGAGTTTAAGATTAGATTAATTTGAAATATTGGCATGAAAAATAGAATGTATGTCTTGAATGTTGTATAAATAGGCAATGAAGTTCTCTTAATTTTTATTGAATTTTATGTAATTGGGAAAATGACAAAGGGTCACCAAAGAAAAATGTGAACTCATTTAAACATAAAATTTGTGTAAGGTAGCTTCTTATAAAATTAACCGTTTACGAAATATTCGTTGTGTGTTGAGGTTTTGTTAAGTTGAAGACTTGTTAGTTCCATGTAATACGAATAGTAGGGTATTGTGTTGAGATCTTGCATGCAATTTGTGCAATTAAAATGATATCTGGTTACATTTTTAAAGAGGATAGTAGGAGCTTTTACTAGAATATTGCATTGCAATAAACCTATAAGGTATACTTCAGAAGAGTGTTACATGTCAGTTGGCTGTTTTATAAATGGTTGTGTTACTTTATTGAAACTTCTATGCAAACATGTATGCTTAAGGAGACGGGAGCGAAAAGATAAGCGATTCTACTAATTTGTAGAATCGCTATGAAATGATAGTGTACTGTTACATATATCCTGTTTAAATAATTAATGGCATTTTAAACGAAAATAAACATTTCACTGATCTCTTGGCACGAGACCTTGGCCATATGAGCCAACGATTGCCTCAAGAGAATGTTCCCACCATCAGATGTCAACAGAACCGTTTCTAAATGGAGGTTATTCTACTTTTGAGTATCCGGACGCTCAGCTTATCACCAAAGGCACTCTCCTTATTCATTATGCATACACCAAGATTGGATGCCATTAACACATGAGTTGTTGGCTTACGTTCATAAGCTGTAGGTATGTTTACCATCCATCATATCTTTACAAGCGTTTTAGCTATCCCCAATGCTCTGCTTTTAAAGTCTCTTCAACAAAATGTATAGGGCACATAGGAGCATCTCAGCAACTTCTTCCTTTTCATATCGCTAGTTTCGTTACAAATTTCACGGATTGAGCATTTTAAAGTGTTTTCACTTTCTATATACGTACATACTAGTGAATTGCACCCAAAAATTCGATCCCAAGATTGCATCGGAAATATATGTTTTGAGACCCCCTGAATAAAAAGAAAAGCATTTTAATGAAAAATGTCCGCGTGTGTCTGACTGTTAGTATGTGTCTGACTATTTGTGTGTGTGTGTGTGCGCGCGCGTCTTTGTTATTGGCAACATAGTTCAAAAACGAAAAGTCCGTTAAATACCAAATTTGGTATTAAGGTTTAGTATCTCCCAAGGATGTGACACGAAGATTTTCAAGAAAATCCCCCACTCCTAACTATCCTTTACATGGAAACATTTCCGAAAATGTTTATTTTCTCAATGGCTCTAACGATTTTGATCAAAATATCGTATATTAAATATATTTACATGACAAATAAAATGTATATCTTAAATTTTCTGGGAATAGGCTCTGAAGACCTGTTTATTCCGGATGAAGTTGCGGAATTTTGCATAACTAGTAAACCGTATGAAGTACACAAAAACTTACTGAATGGAAAATGTAGATCTTGTTAAAACACACAATTTATGTTAACCTACATTTTTACTTGCTCTAGCCCCTTATGCACAATGTACATAGGGATAGAGAAGGTATTGTATTACCCCCAAAATTCGATGTTGAGATTTCACCGAAAATATATGTTTAGGGGTCCCCTGTGTCCGAAGAAAGCATTTTTAAAAAAAGGTCCGTGTGTGTCTGTGGACAGCATAGCACAAAAACGAAAAGACGTTAAATACCAACCTGATATTTAGGCTTGATATATTCCAAGGATGCGACAGGAAGATTTTCAAGAAAGTCCCTCTACCACCTTTATATAGTAACATTTTCGAAAATTTTGTGTTTTTTAAAAAAAAAATGATCTAACGATTTTGCTTAAAATTAATTAAAGATATTTACGTCCCAAATAAAATGTATATCTTAAATTTTCTGGGCATAAACTCTGAAGACCTCTTTATTCCGGATGCATTTTGCCGAATATTGGTTAACTGTTAAACCGTAAGAGAGAGAGAGAGAGAAAAGCGTACTATACAAAAAAATGTAGATCTCGTCAAAACACACAATTTTTGTCCTTTACGTTTTTGTTATGGGGGTAACTGTTTCCGAGATACTCCTTGTTATTGGTTTCAATTGTGAAGTACTGATACTTTTTTCAGACAGGATGTATGCGTTTTTCTTTTGTTCTACTCCTGGCGAAGTAAAGAAGCGATTTGCATTGACAGTCGCATAACGACAGCTTTTAAAACATTTGACTGTCACTTTAGCATAGAACATTCGTTTAGTTCTCTTCTATTTATAAGGAACTAGGTAATAAGAACATTCTGCTAATGTTTATCTCGATTAGCATTGTGTAGAAAGAAGAACAATCTTTTGTAAGTTTGCAAAACAGCTAAAGAAAGTCCTGTGAGTGTAACACATCAGACTTTTTTTCGTGGATTTAATCATTTTTGAGATATTCCTTGTTATTGTTTTCAGCTTTAAAATACTTACACTTTTCTCGTATGGGAATTTTGTCAACTCCTGTCTATACAAACGAAACTTCAATCACATAGAAACCAGCTTTTGACTATCGCTTTAGACTATGGTACTCCCTTATTTCCTTTCTACTTACATGGAAACAAGTAATAAGACCAATTCTGCTATTTTTTATTTCTCGATTAGCATGAAGTAAATAGAAGAATAAGCTTTTTAACAATAATTTGTGGCAGAGATGTAGAGAGTCATGAGAATGGAACACATCGAATTTTTTAAAATCATAATTTATATAAAATTTACTAAAAAGAGCATATCTGATTATTCAAGTCCGCCTCGCAGCGTCTGCGTAGCACATTTTTGCGTTGTTCTGCGGGGTTCGAAATGTGCTTCGGTTATACACGAAAGTACTGAGTCCCTATTGCCATCTGCTGCTATTTGAAACCGCCATGAAATGTGTTTAAATTATGAAGTGAGTTTGTTTTTCCTTTTCCAGGTGACCACTCTGCACCTGTCGTACATCTACTATGCTCCCGGCGATCAGCCATGGGAGTGGTTTTACAGCAGGGTAGAAATCTAGTTGGAGCACAGTAGCTAACAAGCAAACATTCTCATGGGGCAGATGAAAATGTGATTTGTTTTTCTTCCAACATGTTTGTAATGCCAAAATAAGTGCTTATACAAACTTTTATAACGCGAGTGCGATTACTTAAGAGCGGGGGAGGGGTGACGTTTGGTTTCATGTGAGAAGAAATCAAATTTCTTACCTTAATTGAAGTTTTTCGGGAGTACTACACATCTCCAAATGCGATTATTATTCCTGTACATATACCCTGCAGTATCCCACAAAAAGGCATTTAATTTCTCTGTACACCATCCACACCTAATAAACTGCTACCTTTTCGCATTTATCACATAGTCCTTCCAGGATTGGCTGCTGGCTGGAGTATTAGAGAGAGAAAAAAAAAAACCTAACCATTTCCTAAACACAACGGATTATTACTTTAAAAATTTGAAAGGACTATGTGATAAATGCGAAAAAGTTGCAGTTATTAGGTGTGGATGGTGTAAAGTGAAATTATGTTTTACACACTTTTTGTGGGATACTATTACTGCAGAGTATATGTTCAGGAATAATAGCCGCATTTGGAGAGATGTAATACTCCCGAAGAGCTTCAATTAAGGTAAGAAATTTGATTTCTTCTCACGTGAAACCAAACGTCACCTCCTCCCTAGTTCTTATTAATATGTGAATAATTCGCGAAGTGGTCGCACTCGCGTTATAAAATGTTGTATAAGCGCTTATTTTGACATTATAAACTTGTTGTAAGAAAAAAAAAATCACATTTTCATTTGCCGCATGAGAATGTTTGCTTGTAAGTGAAAATGATATGGGCACCTTTTGATCTTCTTTGCCAGTGCCTCAAATTTAAAAGAATTCCTTACTGTGGTTACAGTAATCGAGACGAGTTGTATGCAGAGGTCGATATCAATCTGCTGTTTATATGGATATAATCATAACAGGAACTGGGGAATATATTAAAGCTGGCCTTAGAGGCGTGTACTTTCGCATGCTAGGTCTTGACCACGTTCTGATGGGAGTATGGGTTTTACAGGGTTGTGGGTGAGATCGAGGCTGAGGTATGATAGGAGGTAGCAAGATTTGCTCCTCAAGAATGCCAGTCATAAGGCAACGGCCTTAAGCACCGTTGGTTATTTCAAAAATTTTCTGTCCATTAAATGTTGAAGTCCAAAGAACTCTTTAAAGAGTGTATAGGAGCTCAGCCTTAGCTGCTGGTGGAACTGCTCCGTTGTCACCGGATATGCGCGCAAAGAACCTCTGCACACTCTACTGCCTTTAAGCTTGTTTCGGTTCAAACGTACGTTGTAGCCAGTTAGTTAGCTGACCATTCAACTGCTCGCACACTAGCTGTGTATTTATGCAGATGCTTTCGAGATTCTATGAATTCGTCCAACCAACATCCTGTTAGCAACCCCAGAACCCCAAGGTAAACGACGGACGCTCTTCTGATATTCTCTCTCATGGAGAGTTCTCCCTGAAAGCTCAGGGGCAAACCCCAATAAAATTGTTGTGACCCGGTCCTCTCCGGCCAGAGGTGAAATCTGATGTTACGCAGGCAATCACGATATACGCTTTTACTGTCGTGGTTTATCAGCGGTCAGCGCCTAGCTAAGAGTCGATTTATGTACTGTAGGAGTTACGGCATACGCGTGTTGCCTAATGTTGACTTAGAAAAATATATACCACTATACGAATTGGGCTTTGCGTCTCGGCCAAGACCGATTGCCCACAGGCGCTTGCATGCTGCCAGTTTCAAGTTTGGTGTGCAATTAGCGCAAGGCGCATAATCGGTCCGAGAAGATGGAGAGAGGTACCGAAACGACATTCTGACCCCATTTTAATCAACTGACGCAAGGGTGGTTTCAATAAAATTCAGATACTAGTAATACAACGGAGGCGTCATTGGGTAAGCTAGCGAAGCGTTCGATTGTTGATTACTTCTGGTATTGAAGCTTTCGCTTTCAAATCTTAACAATCTCTCCTTTTTATTTGCGGGCTAATCTGAAGGACAAAATCCACAAAATAAATCCACACACATTGGAGGAAGACGTACCAAATGGAATAAAAAACATGACTGCCCGAAATAAAATATGTCAACAATGCCTGTTTAGCTAAGGAAGGGCAGTTTCAGCAATGCTATAAAATAACATTCCATACAGCGTTTTAAAAAGCGAAGTCGGTGCATAGACGCGACCGATTGTACCTTGTCCATTGCTGGAACTCCGTGCGGGCGGCAAGAACATAAACTGGCATCACAAAAAAGTAACACGATGTAATAATTCCTCGTAATTTTCTAGTAGGAAAATAACCAGAAAATTAAAAAAGGTATGCGTAAAATAAGAGCTTAAATATTTGGATCCCGATGTTTTGTAGCTTACTTTCGTCACTTTCAGAGGAATTGATATTTTGCTTCGCTCACTTTAAAATACAAACAGCAGCTAGCTGTTCGGGCGATGAAGCGTGCCCCTTCTCGGGAATCTCTCAGGTATCAGGTCTCACATTACAGTCACCTTTGCACGAAATCGGATCATTTTCATGTGATCTAGGCGGGATTCGAACGTTCTGCGTATCATGGAGGCTTCAGTGGTTTTATATTCCGTAAGTTTTCGTTTTCTTCTCCACGTACTTTTCGTCGTGTGTGTTTCAGTATTCAATTACTGCATTGTCTACGAGAAGGCATAAGTGTCCAAGATTTATACTTAACACAACAACGGTTTTATTGCAATTACAATTATTACGAAGAATTTAGAAGTTTAGGATGAGAAAACCTTCAGGAAGGCATAGATCCACAGAAACACAATGGTGCTATTACAATAATTTCAATATCTCCGAGATAAGCATGTTCTCAGGTATATGATTGCGCTAATTTGCTATTTTATTAAACCATCAGCACTGAAAGAAAAGAAATAAAAAAAAAGAAAAAGAACAAAACTTTTCTAACGTTATTGGTTGAAGTATAATCCTAAGTTTGTCGTCTGTGAATGGTAAGAACTGATTTATCAGTATAAAATATAAGCGTACATGATTTTTGTAGACGATGAAGTTTTAATTTAGAAACAGATAACTATCTGCAACTGTTCATTTTCCAACTAAAATTACAAACGACTACATAATCAAACGATATGCAATCTTAAAACAAAAATGTAGCTTTTTAACTGAAAACTATAAAGGCAATAACAATAATAATAATAATAGTAATGATAATAATAATCGTTTGAGCAAGTATATTTTAATTTTTAGGATGTGAAATTTGTATCTTAAACCGAAAATATACAAGAACAAATTCAGCAAATTTCAATTATTTATGTGGACAATGAAAAGAAAGGAAAGCATTCTAACATTTTATTAAGTATTAGCTGTCCCATTTCCCTTTTATGGAGGTAAATGGTGGACTTCGACAAAGAGAGGAGTCAAACAAATAGACTCCGCGGAGATGAGATTGTTGCGAACGATAGCAGACTACCAGAGAATAGACAGCAACTGAAAGCAAAGAATAAGATTTAAAGATTTCCGATCTAAATGAGAAAATAATAAAATATCAAAACATGTATTATGAACACATGTTAAAAAAATCTGACGTGTTCCATTCATTTGACTTTCTCTACATCTCGTAACAAATTATTGTTAATAAGCTTATTCTTCTACTTCATGCTAGTCGGGATAAACTTTATTACTTAGTTCCTTATCAGTAGAAGGGAAATAAGGGAATACACTAGGTTAAGCCGACAGTCAAATGTGTTAAAATGTGGTTGCTATGGGGTTGAAATGCGTTTTTTGTGTTTGTTTTTTTAAAAACAAATTATTGTAGCCAGGAGTCGACAAGTTCCCGTATGAGAAAAGTTAAAACTGAAGCCAATAACAAATAATATTTCGAAAACGGCCAACTCCATCAAAAAAAATCTGATGTGTTCCCTTCACATGACTTTCTCTACATCTTTGCAACAAATTATTGTTAAAGAGTTTATTCTTCTAACTACATCATGCCAATCGAGATAAACATTAGCAGAAATGGTCTTATTACTTGCTTGCTTATAACTAGAAGGGAAATCAGGGAGTACCATGGGGTAAAGTGATAATCAAAAGCTGGTTACTATGTGACTGAAGTTCCTTTGTTTATATGGAAAGGAGTTGACAAATTCCCGGATGAGAAAAGGTATATCTAAAAAACGATCAACTTCACGGAAAAAATGTATATAACATAAATTGCGTGTTTTAACAAACTGTTGCCATGTCTTTATGCTAAATTGCGCAAAATACATCCAGAATAAAATGTCTTCAGGGGCTATTCCCAGAAAATTCAAAATATACTTTTTATTTTGTCATGTAAATATCTTTAATATTCCACATTTTAATCAACATCGTTAGAGCCATTTTTGAGAAAATCACAATTTTCGAAAATTTTTCCTTGTAAAGGGTATTCGGGGTGGGGGGATTTTCTTGAAAATATTCGTGTCGCATCCTTGGTAGCTACCAAACTTAAATACCAAGTTTTTGAGCTATGCTGTTTATACACACACACACACACACACACACACACACACACACACGTGCGCGCCCGGACATTTTTCTAAAAATGTTTTTTTGTATTCAGGGAGTCTCAAAACGTGTATTTCCGGTGAAATCCCGGTATAGAACTTTTGGGTGCACTACAATTACCTTCTCTATACCCTGCACATAGTACGTGTAGATTCCGTAAAAATGAAGACAGTCGAGCCTCAAAAAACGTTTATACAAACCAACAAACAAGACGCTGCGAACACGTCCGCGAAAAGATGATTATTAAGTTTATCTTACCTAATCATTGAAAGGTTTTTAATTTCAAATATTAATATACTCTTTAGATTTTGAGTTGTATGATTTTTACTTTCTCCATACGCACTATGTACATAGTGCACTCCCAAAAATTCGATACCGAGATTTCACCGGAAATATATGTTTTAGGGTCCCCAATATCCAAAAAAAGCATTTTCACAAAAAGGTCCGTGTGTGTGTGTGTGTGTGTCGTGTGTCTGTGAACACGATAACTCAAAAACGAAAAGTCGGTAAAATACCAAACTTGGTATTTAAGTTTAGTATCTTCCAGGGATGCGACACGAAGATTTTTAGAAAAATCCCCCCACCCCCAACTACCCTTTACATGGAACTTTTTTCGAAAATTTTGATTTTCTCAAAAATGGCTCTGACAATTTTGACTAAAATTTCGTATATTAAACATATTTACCGGACAAATAAAATATATATCTTGAATTTTCTGGGAATAGCCTCTGAAGAGTAGTTTATTCTGGATGAATTTTACTAAATTTTGAATAACTGCTAAACCGTAAGAGATGGACAAAAACTTACTACACAAAAAATGTAGAGCACATTAAAACACACAATTTATGTTATATACATTTTTTTCGTGGAGTTCGTCGTTTTTGTGACATTCCTTATTTTTGGTTTCTGCTATGAAAAACGTATACTTTTCTCATACAGGAACTTGTCAACTCCTATCCATATAGACAAAGGAACTTCATTGACATAGCAACCAGCTTTTGACTACAGTTGTCCCTTATTTCGCTTCTACTTACAAGGAAGCGAGTAATTAGACTATTTCTGCTATTTTTTTCTGATTAGCATAAAGTAAATAAAAGTATAAGCCTTTTAAGAATAATTTGTTGCAGGGATATGGAGAAAGGCATGTGAATGGTACACATCAGATTTTTTATGTAGTTAAACTCCTTTAACCTGGTTGGTCATATCGAACGATGAATGAAATTGGTGATCTCGGGATCCATGGAGCTTAAAGTTTTCTCAGGATAAGGGAATACTCCGAAGAAAACCTTATCCGGGTAACTCACCCTAAGCGGGATTCGCACTCACTACCTTTTGAATGCGGGGCAAGACACGCTACCACCACACTACCCAGGCGGGCTTTGTATGCCTATGTTGTTCCTTGATGTATGTTTCACCCAGTGAAAATTTAAAATTTGACTTATTTTCTGATCCTAGCGCAAAATTGTTGTATAATTTGTCTATTTTTTTTTTAGCTCAGGCATTCTTAAAACTCATTAGTCCCAAAAAAAATAGATATATGCCATTTAATGTTTTACTTTTTGGAATGTGCATGCAAGTTTTCAAAAGAATTGGATGAATACTCAGTCATGTGAAACATTTTGAAAATACTGCAAAAAAAACAAACTCGAATTTTAAGAAGCAAGGTATTTTAATTCCAGTCGGTATGTTGATTCTGAAGGTAAATCATCCATGTCAGAATCAACACTGAGGTCTTACCGGAAATACACATTTTGAAACTCCCTGAATTGAGAAAAATAGTAATAGGGGCGCTCACGCGCCCGATGTGAACGCGTAACTCAGAAACACCAAACTTTATATGTAAGTTGTGCGACAAGAACAACCCCAGAACACAGAAAAATCCACTATAAATTACCCTTTAAATGAACTGTATAGGTATGTATTCGGAAATGGGTCTCTTTTTTTTTTTTTTATGAAAATGCCAGATGTTTAAGCTATTGCATGCCAAAATGTAGGTATGTAAATGTTGAATTGTCTCGCAAAACCTGAGAAACCTCGTCAGTTAAATGACTTTTGTAGAACTGGAACCGTAAGAGATAAGTACAAAATCTTAGAATCGAGAAGAATACTGATATTACTAAAGGATATAATTTGTCATAAATATGTTTGTGTGTTAATGATTTCAATGGGTCGATGCTCCTGTTAGTGATGAAGTTTGTCATTATTAAAAACTGAAAGGTTTTTAATTTCGTATTGTTTTGCATTTTAATTTTAAAACTTTTACTTTTTTTCAAGTGGTCATTATTCGTATTTTTGTTTCTTGCTTTTTTCCTTTCTTTCTTGGTCATACAAATGGCATGGCATTTCAAATCCGTCATATAGCCATTCACTTTTTTAAAAAAAGTGCTATTGCTTTAGTAGTAATTGGATGATTGATAACATTTATATATTTGAGGATTTTGTATAACTTTTGTTTTCATAATTGCTCATAGTTTGTGTATCATACTAATTTTCTTACAGCCACAACGAATTATGTAAATGCATAATGAAAGCTTATCTCGATTATCGAGAAACAGCTGGAAGAATAAACTGTTGTAAGAGTATTTGTAGAACAGTGAACACAAAAAGTCAAACAAATGCAGCGCATCAGACTATTTACTTTCTGTAGCCCTCATGTACAATGTACATAGTGGATAGAGAAGGTATTTATTCCATCCAAAAATTCGATGTCGTGAGTTCACCGGAAATATATGTTTTGCAGTCCTCTGAGTCCGAAAAAAACATTTTTAGAAAAAGGTATGTGTGTGAGTGTGTGTGTTTTTTTGTGGACAGCTTAACTCAAAAACATAAAAGACACTTAAATACCAAACTTGGTATTTACGTTTGGTTTCTTCCAAGGATGCGACACGAAGATTTTCAAGAAAACCCCCCCACCACAAACTAGCCTTTATATGGAAACATTTTCGAAACTTTTTATTTTCTAAAAAATGACTATTGATTTTGATTAAAATCCGGAATATTAAAGATATTTAATTGCCAAATAAAAAAAAAATATATATATATATATATATATATATCTTCAATTTTCTGGGAATAGCTTCTGAATATCTCTTTATTGTGGGTGAATTTTGCTTAACTGCTAAACCGTAATAGATAGACAAAAACTTACTGCACAAAAATGTAGATCTCACCAAAATGCACAATTTATGTCCTTTAGGTTTTTGTTGCGGAGGTAACCGTTTTTCTTTTCTTCTAGTCTTTTAGCATACCGCATTCCTTTAGTTCCCTTCTACTTGTAAGGAGCTAAGTAATAAGAATATTCTGCTAATCTTAATCTCGATTAGCAGGTTTAGAAAGAAGAGTAAACTTTTGCAAGCAGTTTATTTGTAGAACAGCTAGAGAAAGTCATGTGAGTGTACGAGATCAGATTTTTTCTTTTTTTTTCCGTAAAATCGCGATATCTGAATATATTATCCCCATGCTTCTGATTTATTAACATGTTAATGATGGGCGAGGTTAATCCCCAACCGTTTAATTTTATGTCGCATCGAGATGGGGGTGGGGTGGGAAAGTAGTGTGACTAAGAAACATGAATACTATGTTATAATTATATAATATTATACATATTATATAAGGCGTATGTGTAAATGTTAAAGGGTTGATATCGTAGCGTAATGTACCATATCACCTTTGTAACTTTGTGGAGCTGAAGGTGCAGAAATAATAAAATTGGCCACAAGTGCATTGTGATGTTGGTTGGTTTGGTAAGTAACCAATAATTCTGACGTATTAACTCTGTACACTTCTAAACTAAAGGGCTGACTAGAAAGTAATTTCGGGGGAGGGGCTGGAAATTGTAGCCTGTTCTCTAAAAATGCTCGATACTTAAATAATACTTATGTAACAAACTTTTCCTGGAGTAATACTCTCCGTGACTCACCTCCGCATCGACGATTTTGTGCGCATTTCACTTGTTGCGATATATATAAATATAAAGCTGTCTAGCGGTTAGCCTTCGTGCGGAGTGACAGGAAGAGTTCCTCCGCACCTCACTTGCCAGCATCAAATGTCAGTCAGCAGCACACTGACCTTTTTGTAGCCTTTCTTGTTCATAGGGGTTCTCTCAGGTATGTTTATACCCATGGATGCAAATCATTACTCAGTAACCCTCTCCTGTTGCTTATTATTGCTGTCGTCTCGTCTTACGTAATTATTTAATTAATCTTTGTAGCAATATGACTCTCAAATATTATGGTGATTAAACGCTTTCAGTACTTGTTAGACATCAAGCACCCAGAGCCGTGATTCATCGAAATTTTATCGAAATATCATTAGTGCCTCCAGCGAAAGCGACGATGTAATCCCCTCTTTCTTTGAGCTTTATCACTAAAAGAAAACTTTTTGTAGTGGTTTTAAAACGTCACCAGAGCCCGAATTCTTATGACATGTCATCTTTTAATTGTCACATCATTGGCATTACTAACGAGTATTAAAATCCTTTTCATGGGTCCCAAAATTTTATAAGGCCATTCTTTGGTCATTTTATGCAAATATGTACAGTAGTGGCAATAATTCTGGGCACTTTTAGGTTAAATTAACTTCGAAATTACAATATTGTATCGAACTCTTATTCAGGATTATTCTGGTGGGATAAAATAGCCAGGAAGTGTTAGCATAATACATTATTGAGCCTTCATTGATTTTTTGGTTTTATGTAATCCGTTTGGAATTTACAAGTCATGATGCTCATAAAACCGGCAACGCTGTAGAGGATCTTAATTTTACTTATAAATAAACACATGTGCTCCTGCTTGAAAATTTGTCATTGAAAACATATCTAAAATTTAAATTGCGTTGATATTAAATAAAGTACGTTAAGTACTCTATGACGCTATGATTCAGCAGTTTTGAGTGCATGGCACAGTAAACACTTTGTAGTTAAGAAAAAGTAGCTTAATCTCAAATTTAAACCCCACCCACAAAGATATGTTTGTAAGACTTTAAAACATTTTCGATAGCTAGAATGTGCTGCGTACCTGGCTGCAGTCTAATTATGATTCCTATGTAAAATAAATGACACTGTTTCCAATTTTAGAAAATACTGAAATATGAATATTCATCTCATAATTTAGAAGAGTGTCGTACACTGAATAGCTCAGAAGTAATGTATATCAGTGTGGTTCTGTATATAGTACGTATTTGCAAAGCACTAAGTTGTGAGCTGTGTATTGGTGTACTTAGAGAAGAACAATGAGCTGAAATCAGTGGCACATACAATGACGATCGCACCCATAATGCCGTCGTGACAATACTTTTATTTTTTACAGCATGAGATACCCCAGTGCCTAAAAATTTAATTATGTGCATTTATTCATGTTGTCTCTATATTTCAATACATTACTAATTCGTCAGTTATAAGCTTTTTAAGCCTTAACCAAGGAAATACTCGAATCTTTAACAGCCAAATTGTAGAAGGCAATGCTTCTTATAGTGACATTGTTATTCTATTATAATCGTTATTTACGTCTGACTTGCCTTGTCATAACATTAAAAAATTTCTGGTGTTATACTCACATGCCTTTCTCTAGCTGCTCTACAAACAAAACTTCTTACAAAAGATTACTCTTCTTTCAACACAATGCTAATCGAGATAAACATTAGCATAATGTTCTTATTACTTAGTTCCTTATAAGTAGAAGGGAACTAAAGGAATGCGCTAAGCTAAAGTGGTAGTCAAATGTTTTAAAAACAGCCGTTATGCGATTGACATTGCAAATCGCTTCTTTGCTTGGCTAGGAGTAGAACAAAAGTAAAATGAACACATCCTGTCTGAGAAAAGTATAAGTAACTGACAACACATCGAGAAGCGATATGAAGGACGGAGGGACATACCTTTTATATGCGATTTCTTTCATATACATACGATCATCTTATATTGCCATTAATCACTGATGATGAATAAACACAAATGTCACCTATTTGCTTCCCCCCTCTGGAAGCAAAGGGGAGAGAGAGAGAGAGAGGAATGAATGCATGTCTTCAAAAGTAGGTAGCACCAAACTTGCATCACATGTTACACTAATGAGGAAAAACTGAACATGACCACAGATCCAGTTGAAGGCTGCGTGCTGGTTCCTCTGTATTTCATGCTAGATAACAAGCTTCCCTTTAGGACTCCATCTGCATTTGGTTAAAAATATAATAAATAATAAAAATAATTATTGCCTATACTGCGTGCCTTCGACAGCGCAAACAACTTGTAATGTTCACTACTGAGTCGATATATTCGGCGCATGTTATCACGGAAAGTTTAAAGACTCTTTAAACTTCGTCTTTAAAGACTCCTGAAATATTGATTTTCTTTTACAGAAGTCACAGAAACTACTTCATAAGAATAAATAGAAATGCTTCTAGCATGTAAGCTTAGGTGATTGATACTTAGGCGTGTCAATGTTATGTACAAGTAGCGTTATAATTCGCAGATTATTAACATAAACCTGTAGTTTTACATTCTTTTAACATGTACAAGTTTTACCACAGCAGAGAAAAGCTATACATTAAGTCAACTGCGAGTTCATCGAGTCACGTCATACGAGTATTGAAAACCTCGTGACGGATTCTGCGGGAAGATGAGGCAACAACACCGGCAGCACAATACAACTTGATATACCTCTAGGAAACTGTAGGCGACCATAACTAATATCTGAATTAGAATATTTCAAAACGTACAAATCCTCTTCTGGATATAATTTTTACTTTCTCTACGCGTACTATGTACTTAGTGCGTAGAGAAGGTATTGCATTTCACTCAAAAATTCGATACCGAGATTTCACCGGAAATACACGTTTTAGGGTCTCCTGAACCCAAAAAAGCCTTTTTAGATTAAGATCCGTGTTCGCCTGTGAACACGATAAGTTAAAAACGAAAAGTCGGTAAAATATCAGACTTGGTATTTGACTTAAGAATCTTCAAGGATGCGACATGAAGATTTTGAGCAAAATTCCCCCACGCCAAACTACCCTTTGCATGGATAAAAAATTCGAAAATTTTGATTTTCTCACAAATGGCTCTAAACGAATTGATGTAGTATATCAAAGATATTTATATGAAGAATAAATTGTATATTTTGAATTCTCGGGGAATAGCCTCTCAAGAGCTCTTCATTTTGGATGAATTTTGCTGAAATTTGCATAACTGGTAAACCGTAAGAGATGGATAAAAACTTGCTACACAAAAACTACAGATGTCGTTAAAACACAATTTATGTCATACATTTTTTTTCCCTGGAATTGACCATTTTTGAGACATTTCTTGTTATTGATATTTTAAAATACTTGTTTTCACATACTGGAATATATCAACTCCTGGCAAAGCAAAGAAACGGATTTCATCCACATAGAAACCATCTTTTAAAAGATTTGGCTATCGCTTTAGCCTAGTTTATTCCCTTATTCCCTTATTTCTCTTCTTGTTACAAAAAGGCAAGTAATAAAGCTATTTCTGCTAATATTTATCTCGGTTAGCATGAAGTAGATAGAAGAATAAGCTTTTTAACATTAGTTTGTTACCGAGCTGTAGAGAAAGTCACGTGAATGGAAGACATCCGATTTTTATAGACGTCAAATTATTAAACATTCTCACTCACCCAATTCTTAAAAATATATTCACGGGACATCATTTCTTAATTATTATATTTCAAACGTTATTAAATGTGAGATGAGTATATACATTTTCAATGCTTAGTTCAATGCTATTAACCCAGTAAGAATATTTGATATATTTTGGGGTAAATATTTTGGAAAATTACTAGTCTGCGCTATATCTGTGGTAAATACTTACTAATGCTTCTATGGAATTAGCGTTCGCAAAAATGTTTTTTAAAAAAAACACGATATAATAGCCTAGTTGCATTAGTGTAGTAATTGTTGGCCGGCTGTTATAATAAAAGAATCTCGCAAAAAATTGGAGAGTCATAATATATCCTTCAGCAAAAAGCTATTTTATTTAACCTATGCATTAATGCTACCCAAAGGTGTGAAGTTTTAAATACCTGAAAATGGCAACAATGAGCCTTTTATTTTAAAAATATATACGAATTAATAAAAATTATAGCAATTTACCAGGTTTACTCTTACCATTAGATAACGTCTGTGTGTGCTTTGTGCGTTGCACATGTATATTTGGTGAGTAGCGAAGATTAAATATACCATTTGTATAATGGTATGCTTAATATTGTAACATTTAAGCACACTAGCATTTCCTGTTTTATGTATACAAATGCTACCTAGGATCGCATTGTCATATGTTGAAATTATTTCTGAAAAATAGCTGTTATTGAGAGGAAAGTATCTTGAGCAGTATGGTGGCGCAAAAAATTCTACACTCCACTATTTCAGAATCCTTTAGAGACGTTGCAAAAGAATACTTTTTATAGCTGGTATGGCTTTCAGTGAGCCTTGTGTTCCCTCCTATAAACTACAGGTGCATTGACCAATGAATAGATGCTCGTACAGAACGCACTATACACACAAATGTATGAATGATGAGTGTGAATAGGGAAGGAGGATAATGAGTGGGGGAGAAATGGGATGACCTCACTTGCCTCTAGCACCCTCAGGTCCTGCAAAGAAATTGATTGGCCAATATTTGTAAAGCCTATTTGATTATAAAAATGAGATCATTTCTAATTTAAGTATCAGATACTAACTAAATAATTGCAGGTATGAGACTGCCTCCGTGGTCGAGTGGTCAGCGAGCTGACTTCTCACCCGGAGGTCCCGGGTTCGATTCCCGGCTGGGGCAGGGAATTTTTCTTTAACCGGAATTATGATGTTAAAGGGTAAAAAGGAAGTAAAAAAAAAGAAGAAAACAATTGTAGGTATTATTTTTGTTCTATGCCATGTCAAAACTGCTCCCAAACAACAATGATGGACAGTATTAGTTAACTGCATTAGTTTTCCTTTTTCCTTTTTCCTTTCCATACCGGCTGAGCACATTTATTCGGCATTTCCGCAACAGAATACGAGTTGATGACATCACTGGTATAGAGCGAGACAATCGCAGCCGAATAGTTCTGAGGACCTTCTGAAGAGTACGCAAAATGGCTGTGGAGAGTAGGAAAAACTGACAATATATCAGCTTGTTTTAAGTTTTGGGTGTGAGTTACTTCTAAGAGGTACCATAACCTCTCGCGGGCTGAACATGAGTTATTCTAGAAATGAATGTGACAGCGGCTCTCGTGGCTGCCATTTGTCCCGTATGACAGTAGTTTGTTTCTTTCATCAGTTCTTTTTTCTTTCGTCTATTTGCGTTCTAACCTCCCATCTTTAGTTGCAACATTACGAGACTACGAATTAATGAAATTTATTACATTATGGAAATGGAATGGTTCATCGCACTTGTTAAACCGTATTTCATTTTAACATACCTACTCTGATAAGAAAAACAAAATGAATTATCTTTCCCAAATTGTAAACATATTTAAATACTCGTTCACAATACTAAATCACCCGATGTTTACCTTCTGAGTTAGAGAAAAATCGAATAATTTTATCAATATAACTAGCATCTACCGGAATTAGAACCCGAGTCTTCATTAACGTAAATAAAAAAAGAATACTTTAAATATAAGTTCCCACCACTTATGTAAATAAAAGCAGAAAATGAGAAAATAAATCACGATACATTAAACAGAAACAAAATAGAATAGCACTTCCCATTTGTAAGAAGAAAGCATAACCAAAGCGTAAACCCACTTCAACCTAAGGCGTTATCATCGCTACCCTTTTTTAAGATGTTGCGAATACTGCTGAAATTCAGGGAAGGCGCGAAGAACTAGTACGCAGCGGGCGGCATCGTAATGATGCGTTCCTTGAATTATTCTACGAGATAGGAAATAGATTTTGATCATGAAAATACAAAACTCTGTAGTGCCTTCCATTCCACTGCAATAAAAGTAGCAGTTTCCATGCACGTGGTCCCATCGTGTGTAAAATCTACCAATCTTGGCATATTCTTTAAAGGTCAAAGCGCTAGATCCAGTCCTATAAGGACTAGCACTTAGGACATTATTTCAAATTATGTTCCAAATAAATGTGATCACCTGTTATATGTTTACCTTCATAATCAAGATAGGTTATTAATAGTACTTGATATTTTCATTAAAATAGGCATACATAAAATTATTGTTAAAGCTTTCTAAACACTATTCCACATTACTGTATAATGTTAAGATGTTTACAATTATGTACTTTTGTCAAGGTCTGGAAGAAAATAAACTTCTGCGCATGCACACGTGCCTCTAAAATTGCTATACTAATATGAGATTTTCTCTTGTTATAGGTGGCCGAGCTGAGGATGAAACTGATGCTACTCCAGTAAGTTAAATATATCCCAATATAACATAACAGCTTTTAGTATTTAAGAATATGAATTTAAAACAAATGTCTGCTACTAATACATTATTCCTTCACTTATCCTTTTGCTTTCTCTATTACTTACTAACGTAAGTAGAGGAAGTATCGTACTACACCCAAAAATTCTATGTCGATATTTCACTGGAAATATGTGTAAAACAAAATGTTGGTTAAATACAAAACTTGGTATTTATGTTCAGGGCCTTTTATTTTGATGAAAAATTCCCACCCCAAAGTGACTCTACAGATTTTGATTAAAATATAATCTTTTTCAACTATTTTAATTATGAATAAAATGTATATTTTGTATTTTCTAGGAGAAACCTTTCAAGTCCTTTTTATTTTGAGCCACTTTTGCATAATTGGTAAACCGTAAAAGGAAAAATACAGATCTCGTCGAAGCATAAAATCTATTTGGCATACAATTTTTGTGATCTCATCTCTTGATATGTGGGGTTAGCGTGTCTGCCTCACATTCAAGATGTTCAAAGTTTGAATCTCGGATAGGATGAGTTAACCAAATAAGATTTTTTCCGGGATTTCCTTTGGCTTTGAATATAAAATGGCGTTAGTCATTTCTTCATTATAGCTTTGGATTTTCTTTGCACTTTTCTCAACTGCAAATCGCTATCTTCCCTTTCTTTTTCGTGTTTATGCAAAGATAAACAATTTCAAAGTCATCATTTAGGGACCAGCTTTGAAACAATTTGATTATCACTTTCTCTTATTCTTTTTATACCTATATATGAAATGAGGTTGTTGTAATAAAGGTTATTATCAAGAGATGGAAGAAAAAGCATTTTTAGATATAGAAGAAATTGATTGCTTACTGTATTGGTATTGGCTTTCTCCAATTCATATATTTTAAACAATGTAGGCTTAAATTTTCTTCCTTAATAGGGGAAAAATAAATTGTTCTAAACATATATTTCTATTGAATTTGTGGTTACAAATATGGAATATCATGAATGATTAAAATAAAAGGGGAAACAAAATAGATATTAGGGCATGAATTTTGTTCCATGTTCTAAGTGATGTTTAAGCCATATTTATTCACATAATTATTAACAAATGTTATTATTCACATCGTCTGAGGTGATACATTCAACTTCTAGTTAGTTTGAGACTGTTGGAATAATTTTGGGTGAGTACTAATCATTTTACTACTATAGTTTACATGCATTAAGCTGTGCGAAAACCTAACCAAACAAAATTGCTGCAGCTAACAGCTGCCAGCAAACCAAACCTAAAGATATTAATAATAAGAGCTTAAATACCAACAAGATATCCTGGCCTGGAGCTCTACATTTAAATAAAGAGCAAGCAATAGTAATAGAAGCTCACGAAAACATTACAGTTAAAGATTATGTCCTTGCTATTAGGAAACTTACTGATCCATCCAACGTTCGTTTCGTTTCCCTGGTATCCAACAATAGGATTTGCATGTACTTGGCAAACACACAAAATCGTAACTGAATTAACCACAAAGCATCCCAAATTAATGATAAATAATGTTTCACTCCAAATGAGACCCCTTGTAGAAAAAACAAGAGAATAATTATATCTAAATGCATACCCAGTGATCCCAAACTATGTACTAGAAGAAAACCTGCTGAAATTAAGAATATAGCCTGTTTCATCCACAGAGTATATAAAAGCTGGTATTCCTCTTCCTGGCTTCTCCCACACTCTATGCTTCCAACGCCAAATGTTTATACATCCTGAGCACAGGGAAAGGTTACCTGATAATATGCAAATTCAGTACGAAAACACAAACTATTGGATCTACTTGTCAACTGATACACCCGTGCGCTTCTTGTGCAAACAAGAAGGACATATAGCCAGGCAGTGCACACAAATTGACCAGGATAAAATAACAGGAGAATCTCATCTCAAAGAACAAAATCCAAAGTTTCCCTCTGAAACTGACTTTCCACCAATTAACACGCCCCCTAAAGTTACTGCAAATAAGCGATCAGTTAATAATCAAGTACAACAAACCAATGTATCTATCAACAATGTTGCAGGGGCTTTAACCCAAAATCAAGCGCCTGTTACCCACTTACAAGAAAAATTAAAACATACACGGACATTGCCTATTCAGGAAACAAAATACGGCAAGGAAACAAGAAGGTCTAAGGCCGGAAATGTAGCTATGGATTTAACAATATCTACATAAAGCATGTGAGCTAGCAAGCAGGAAAATTCAGAAATTATTCTTTCCACACCCACCCTTGAAATAAAAACATGACAAACGACTAGCTGCAAAAGACACATTTCCCAATCTACCAGTTCAGATGCTAACGATTCCACTGTAGAATCTGTATCAGACAGCGTGTGCTCTGCTGCAGATGTAGATCTCTCAGAGAAAGAAGTACCTATAAAGAAAACCAACAGCAATAAACCTCCTGTAAAGAAAGTCAAAACCAACATGAATGATTTACTTGAACCTTTAAGGAAAATCATGGAGGAAATGCCACAAGCATTTTCTCTGAATTATCTGCAGTTTCTGAGCTTTAATGAAAATGCTCTAGAAAACCAAGATATAGTTAAAATTATAGAGAACTATGAAGTAGGTGTAGAGGAGCTAGTGGACACCCTGAAAAATGTTGGTCAATACCTCCCTAATAGGAGCTTAAAGAAACTAATGGCTGCCTTGGCTGAAGAAAGAAATACCATAACTAAGGGTGATTAATTCCAGTAGAAGTACAAAAAAAGGTAATATGACTAATGGCTAGGAAAACTGGAACACCACCTTCCCCCAGAAATCTTCATCTATTTATATATTTATAGTATTATGGGTTTAATAATTATGCAATGGAATATTAATGGACTAAAACCCCAGCTAGAACAACTACAGTGCGTAACTAACCAACGTAGACCTAATATTATATATCTTCAGGAGACAAATTTCAAGGAAAATTGTGCACATGAAATTTGACATTATTCTGTGTATAATAAGTAACACATCAATATTTCTCATTTAAGTGGGGGAGTGGTAGTTTATATTAGTAACTGCTTAACTCCAAAATCTGTATTACTAAATACTACACTTGAAGCAATTGCAATTACGGTGCATATAACCCAAGAAATTTGCATTTGTGATATCTGTCTTCCAAACAGTGCTAACTTATACTTAAATATTCTCTTGCACTTAATAGACCAATTACCAAAGCCTTTTGTTTTATTGGGCGATTTCAATAGCCATAGCAGCATATGGGGTTCCAAATATACTGACAAATGGGGCAAATGGATAGAACAATTCTTAGATATGAGGGATCTAGTTCTATTAAATCAAGGTCAAGCAACCTATTTTAGTATTCCACACATTACTTCAACTAGTATTGATCTATCTATGTGTACACCCAATATAGCACATCTTTTAACTTGTCATATATGGGAGCGACCATTTTCCAATTTTTATTAATACTGATTCTTTCTATACTAATGACTATCAACAACCATTGAAATGGATGCTAAGTAAATGTGACTGGAATAAATTCAGACAATGTGTTATTGACTTACTAAAGGATCTACCCCCTGCCAATGACTTCAACAACTGGGATATAAATGAGCTATTAAAACAATTCAGTACTGTATTGTCTCAAGCAGCAGAACATCATATTCCTAGAACTTCTAATATTACAAGAACAAAAGCCATTCCGTGGTGGCATAATTCATGCAAAGCAGCTACAAGAAAAAAAAAATAGATTTTTTTTAAATATAAAAAAACAACCTACTATAGATAATAAGCTGAACTATCTTAAATTCCGTGCTAGGGCTTGAAGGTTCATTAAAGAGAGCAAAAAGGAATGCTGGATATCCTTTGTTTCATCACTTAATCACAAAACAACTCAACAAGATATCTGGTACAAACTTAAAAAAAAAAAATCAAAGGTATCACACATTCATTCCAAATTCCAATGCTTTGTGATCCGCATAGAGGTCTTTCCTTATTGGACTACAAAGAAATTTCTGATGTCCTAGTTGAATCATTTGCATAGGCATCTAATACAAATGAAAAGAAACCAGAATTTTTGAAACTTAAAAATGAATATAGGTCATTTATAAAACAATGGTGAACAATAATACCCAAAAGTATCGTATAACGATAACATACACATTCAAGAGTTAAAAGGTATTCTTAAAAATGTTAGCAACTCTGCTCCTGAACCTTATTGTAAACTGTATGAAATGTTAAAACAACTGCTCGACGAGGGACTAGTATATCCATGTGACCTATATAGTTATATTTGGACAGCTAAAGTAATTCCTTTCCAATGACTTAATAGCATTGTGATACTTGTTCTTAAACCTAATAAAGACAAGTGTTTACCTCAAAGTTATAGACCTATAGCATTAACGTGCTGTACGTGTAAGCTTTTAGAAAAAATTATAAATAATAGCTTACAATGGACTTAAGAAAAAAGTTCTTCAGTGATATTCAAAGTGTATTTCGTAATTTCACTCCACAACAGACAACCTTCTTGCTCTAGAAACTGCAATTTTGAAAACTTTTAACAATTCTGCTCACCATCTAGTTACATTGAAAAGGCTTACGACTCTATGCAGAGAGTATATAATAAAAATGCTGTTGAAGAACAACATAAATGGAAATATGATATACTTCTTAGATCATTTTCTGAAGCATAGAAACATACAAGTAAGGTTGAACAGCCATCTCTCTCTAAATCTGTTTCTACAGCAAATGATGTACCACAAGGATCAGTCTTAAGCGTGACACTTTTCCTAATTGCCATTAATGATATAGTATCTACTGTTAAAGCTCCTGTTCAATGAATATTATTTGCCGATAATCTCACAATATTCTGTCAAGGTAAAAACATAAGTACAACAGGAAAGCTACTTTAGGAAGCAATATTAAATATAGAAAATTGGTTGCAAAAGACTGGGTTAAAACTCTCTGAAATTAAAAGTAAATGTATAGTATTTTCAAAAGCTAGACAGCAATATACACAACCTGAAATATATGTCAATGGCCATAAAATTGAAATAGTAAACACAATCAAGTTACTTGTTGTCACATTTGACCAGAAATTGACATGGGCTCCTCATATAAAACAACTGCAAGGTGACTGCAGAAGACTGATAAATATCTTAAAGATATTATCGGCCAATAATTGGGGAGCTGACTATGTTCTTAGTATGAACTTACAGAACCTTGATTCATGCGAAGATAGATTATGGTTCTATAATCTACAATTTTGCCAGTCTCTCCACTTTCGAATGCTTTGATGCCATCCATACTACAGCACTGTGGATAATTCTTGGAGCTCATCGTACAAGCCCTAACGAAAGTTTACAGATAGAAGCAGAAGAACCAGCACTCCAAGTAAGAAGAAAACAATTAACCCTTACCTATATGATTAGATCAATTTCATCAAAAACCCCAAACAAAATACCTGATGTGTTATACATGAAAAAAGACAACCTACAAAGATATTCAGTTCCCTTCGGTCAAAGATCATATTGTTACCTACAGGAACTAGGATTATCTTTTCCGATGTTAATAAACAGGAACGTCAACAATGAAATTCCACTTTGGAAAAAATTCCACTAAATGAAATTCCACTAAAAACCCCAGAAATAAATTTAGAAATGTCCCGATATGCCAAGAATGAAGTTCATAGAAACATACAGCAAAAACTTTTCAAAGAGATAAATATACACAACCAAGGCTGCATAGAAATCTACACTAATGGTTCCCAGTCTGCGTATGGAAGCGGATGCACTGTTGTATTTCCAGAATGCACAATGATATACAAATTACTGGAATCTTACTCCATCTTTTCCAGTGAACAATTTGCAATTAAAAAATCTTTGGAAGCAATAAACTCAAACAGGAAGTGCGTAATTTTTTCAGATTCCTACAGTGCTTTAATATCCCTTCAGAATCTGTTGTCAGATAATTCACTGACCAAATAAATCCAGTATTTATACAACCAAATGTTGATTGAAAATATAGAAGTAACTTTAATGTGGATACCTTCTCATCAGGGGATAGAGAGGAACGAAAGAGCAGATAAAACAGCATAAGAGGCAACAAAACAATCACCAGTTTATCCCCCTATCCCTATTCCACATAAAGATGCTATACAGTATATTAAGAAGAAGCTACCTCAAAAATTGAAGACCAACTGGATTGAAAATAATAGCAATAGTAAACTGCATGAAGTAAAAAGTAACACATCATTTATTAAAATATATGAAATTCTCAGCCTGCATCAACAGATGATACTGACCAGACTAAGAATTGGACATACTAAGCTAACTCATGACTATGTATTCACCAAACAGCAACCTCCATCCTGTGAACATTGCAGCCAGAGACTATCAGTCAAGCACATCATAATGGAATATGCCCACTATTCCAAGTACAGAACCAGCCACCAAATTCCTCCAGATCTTCAGGCAGCACTCGACGAACCAACAAAGTTATCATCATTGTTCAAATACATAAAAGATTGTAAACTTGCTACAGCACTGTAAAATATTGTATACTTTTAGTACACTGTTATATGAAACACTACATAATATATAAGTATTATTGTTAGAATTCCAATAACTAATGTTACAAGCTAGATACTATTATTACTTTAATGTGTAAATATTGTATTTAAAGTTGTTATTGTTACATGATGTAATTATAAGACCTATATAGTTAGACAACATTAAATAAAATTATAAATAAAAAAACAAATATTAAAAGTCTGGAAAGAATACCATGGAAATTTATTTGCGAAAAAGATATACATGTAGATGAAACTCACAATAGAAATAATAATAATAATATTAATAATAATAATAATAATAATAATAATAATAATAATAATAATAATAATAATAATAATAATAGACAGGAAGAGGAAAATGAAGAGGAGGAGGCAGAAATATCATCAGCATTCAAGACTGAGAAATGGAAAATCTGCAGGAGATGATGGTAAAACACCAGAATTGATTAAATATGTAGGGGAGGAAAAGTTAAACAATGTCTGACCGATTTATTTAGACAGATATGGAGACAAGAGGAAATTCCAAAAGATTGGGAGAGAAACATTACAATACCTATACACAAAAAGGGATGTACAGTTAAATGTGAAAACTACAGAGCTAATACCTATCATCAGTATGTAGTAATGAAATTGTATTCAAGAATACCGGAACACAGATTGAGGAAGGAAGTTGAAGAAAATATGGAGGAAGAAGAAAGTGCTTTCAGGCCAGAATGACAGACACAGGATTATATATTCACATTGAGGATAGTAATAGCTGAAATAATGAGTAGAGAGAGGGCACTCACTATATCTGGCTTTTATAGAGCTGAAATCAGCCTTTGACAGAGTACCTAGAGAACAACCATGGAAAACCCTAAAAAATGACGGAACATCAGAAATATTACTAAAGAAGATAAAATGTTTATGTAATAAAGTGTGGGTAGTAAGAATAGGAGGTGCCAAATCGGAAGAATTTGAAATGAATAGAGGAGTAAAACAAGGAGACAGCTAGTGTCGATTACTGTTTATTATATGCATAGACCAAATAATCAAATAATATAAAAGAAGTACCTGATGAGTGAAAATAGGAAATTGGATCATGAGACCAGTATACACTAGACTCTAGTTTATGTAGATGACATTGTCCTAATGGCCAAAAGTGAAGAAGAACTACACAATTCAGTAATAGAGTGGGTCAATATATGCAAAGATAGAGGTATGGAAGTAAATGTGAATCAAAGCAAAGTAATGCATGTAACAAAAGAATGAAGAATAAATATCAAATGGAACAGAAAAACCATGGAGCAAATTGAGAATTTTGAATATTTAGGAATAGTCATCAATTCAAAAGGAAAAATAAATACAGAAATAAATCATAGAATAAATAAGACATACCAAATCAATAAAACGCTAATAGGCAAAAGGAAATTGTCAGTGATACAAAAATGTGAATATATAACACAGTTTATCTCCCAACACTTCTTTAAGGCTCAGAAACCTGGACAGTATTGTCGAAACATGAAAAGTAGAGAAGTACAGAAATGAAGTATTTATGGAAATGTATAGGGAAGACCAGAAGGGACAAGATAAAAAACTGTCAAATAAGAAATATCCTTAACCAAGAACCAGTAATAAAAAGGATAGAGATAAATATTTTAGATGTTTAGGATAGGCTGGATGATAGTAGGAAACCGTAACATCTGTATGGGATGCCAGAGGGGAATGAAGAAGAGGGAGAGAGCGACCAATAATAGAATGGAGTGATTATATAGAGAAAATAGTGAATAAGAAAGGAAAAACTGAGGGAAGTTATACAACTAACTAGGAATAGGACAAAATATAGGCAATGGACAATGACCGTCTGTGGAAACCTGGCGCTCGAAAGGTCATAAGGGAGAGGAAAATATTATTATCATAATAATAATGATAACAACATTTGTACTTTTTACAGGTGTGATTTCAGTCCCACGTTTACTGGAAATAAAATGGAATGGAACTCAATAGTCCTATTTCATTATAAATGATATAGTGTTATTGAATATTATTGTAAAACTGCAGTACCTCTAAGAAAAATTTGATGTGTTCCATTCACATGACTTTCTCTACATCTCTTCACCAAATTATTGTTAAAAGGCTTATGCTTCTATTTACTTCATGCTAATTGAGAAAAAATTAGCAGAAATAGTCTTATTACTTGCTTCCTTGTAAGTACAAGCGAAATAAGGGAGTACCATAGGTTAATGTGATAGTCAAAAGCTGTTGCTATGTGACTGAAGTTCCTTTGTTTGAATGGACAGGAGCTAACAAATTCCCTTATGAGAAAAGTAAGTTTTTAAAAGCTGAAACCTATAACAAGGAATATCTCAAAAACGATCAACTCCACGAAAAAATGTATCTGACATAAGTTGTGTTTTTTAAGGAGCTCTACATTTTCTGTTAAGTTAGCTTTTGTCTATCTCTTACGGTTAAACAGTTATGCAAAGCTCTGTAAAATTCAATTAGAATAAAGTAGTCAGAGCTATTCCCAGAAAATTCAAGATATACAATTTATTTGTCAGATAAATATCTTTAATATACCATATTTTAATCAGAATTGTTAAGAGTCTTTTGAGAAAATCAAAATTTTCGAAAAAAGTTCCATGTAAAGGGTAGCTGGGGGTGGGGGGATTTTCTTGAAAATCTTTGTCTCGCATCCTTGCAAGATACCAAACTTAAATACCAAGTTTGGTATTCAATGGTCTTTTCGTTTTTGAGCTATGCTGTATGCACATGTGCGCGCGCGCACACACACACACACACACACATGCACACGCACACACATGCACACGCACGCACATGAACAAACTTTTTTGTTTAGAAATGCTTTTTTCGGATTCAGGCCTCAATATATTTCTGATGAAATCTTGACATCAAATTTTTGGGTGGAATACAGTACCTTTTGATCCTAACCCTGCTTACAGCACTTAAAAATACCTAAAATGATGTTAGAACCTTTTTTTACATCTTTTAAATACTGTTGACCAAAAATAAATTTTAAACTCATAAAAATAAGTACAGATGTTATTAATTTATTAACAAAGGTATGTTTGAACTCCAACCACTAACTAAAATAAAGATGGCATTTCTTGCAGGGGAGAGTTCCAGTAATATGGAAACAGTAAAACAATAGCTCCTGAGCAGAAGTGTGCACCGTTTATTATTTGCAAGCTAACACTGTGCACCCAGATGTTGAAAAGCTTAAAAGTTGATTTATTATTTGTTATTCTGTCATTATAGCCACTTTGTAGTTACTTACTGATCTATTATACAGGTTTAGGATCCTAAGCTGGAAAGCGTAGCCTCGGATCAGTGATGCTAAAACCACAATGATTTCAAGTAGAAGTCACAATCTCAGTAATCTAATGCATTTCACATCTGAACAGCTTCCTATTTTCAACACTTTCAAATATGAATCGCTTGTGAAAGTTTCACCCACCATTTAAATTGCTTCATAAAAGTGATGTGTGTGCATGTGTATATGCTTGTGAGCATTGTATATCATTACCATGAATATCTCCAAGTCTTACATTCATTGTAGTAGAGGATTTCAGATTGATTTTGTGTGTGTTTAAGAAAAGTGTTAGGTATGCCGAAAATATCTGCAGCCAAGTCTTCATTAATTCAACAGTGGATATAAGAATGTCAGTTTCTCTACAGATGGCAGGATTCAGTATTGCAAATATATTATAAGAGGTTAGTAAATACAATATTGGGGGTAACATTTTTGAAGAACTGGAGACAGTGCTTCACAAAAATTCAAGATTATCAACCCTTTGTAAAGTGGCTGATGTAATGTTGCTAAATCTATGGAAGGCAAAAGTATAACTCTCCCACATCTCATACCAAAATGCTAGGTGACATCTGTTGATGTTGAACGCTCATTTTGTGTGTACAAACTAAGACTAATTTTAATGGACAAGAGAGGCAGTTTTTCTTTGCAGAAATTCAAAAAAAATATTAGTCATTTTCACTACGTTTCCATAAGAAATTGTTATCGGTTCTAGTCCAATTCCATCTGAATACGATCTGCATTTCACATCTTAAATGCCGCCCTTTGTGGTGTAATAGTTACCATGCTAACTTCATATACCCAAGGTCGCAGGTTCAAACCTGGCGGAGGTCGATGGATTTTTTCGGGCGTAAAAACTTTTAGTATGGCTTCCTTTGGAAGGGAAGTAAAGCCGTGGGTCCCATGTCGTAGCTTTACAGTACATAAAAGAACGCCAAGCCTGATAGAGTGGCCTCTGAGCAAAATTAAGCAGTCTTTCACACCCAGTTTAGAATGGGACTCTGAGAACCACAGCTTCGATAAGAGCACCCATAAATAAAACGCCATTTCAATTTTTTTTCACATCTTAAATTCCATATGAATTGAGATCGTTTTGAATATGCAAGTTTGAGAATAAATAATTCAAGTTTTTTTTCTTCAGCTTCAATTTATGTACATTGGCGAACTTGTTAAACACAGTTCTGTGTATTATAAGTAGGCTTTGAGGCTAGCAAATGTTTTTGAGAAGAGTAAATTGCGAGATTATAACTCCTTTGATCGGGTCCAAGATTCAATATAGAACATGTACACAAAGAGATTTTAATTCCTCATGGAAACTTATATGTGTTGCATTGCATAAATTGAGCTCTTTTAAAAAGTATTTAAGTACCATAAAATCTATTATTTAAAAACTATATTAGGTAGCAAAGTGATATTTTAAACACTTAAAAATTTTATAAATAATCATAAAGGAGTACTAAGTTTGTTTATAAGTGGTATCCATCTATATTGAGACATTCCTGGCATTTCTTGCCATCACAAGGTTGTGATTCATTCTGTAGGGTTTTAATTGTAAAAGTATAACAGCTGTGTGAACATATGTTTTTTTTAAACACCTTGCTGTGCAACACAAGTTGTAGACTTTTTAGGAGGGCATTCGAATGAAGCTCCACTTTTGTAAATTTTTCTCCTTCATTAGAACATGGGTTTTTGGCCTCTTCAGTTTAGCCATCCCATTGTCCTAAACTTATTAAGCAGACATCTAACAGTATTTCTGTCTGGAAATGGAATCCCAGGAAATTTCTATTCAAATTTCTACACCACCATATTAAAGGAGGTTTAGGTTTCAATCCCCCCCCCTCCAAAACAGATTTACATTTTTTGTGAAGTACTTTTTGCCTATTATTTAATATTAAACAGATATACAAGATTGTACCAAATTCCTTCTGAATGAAGTGGACTTTATAGGTCATTATTTTTTCTGTAAGTAGCTCCTCAATAGGTCCTCCAGGGATCTGTCAAGGCTGAGTGCACCCAGAAATAGGTCTCCCAGCAGGACAAAATTCCCAAACTGGTACCAGGAATTGAGTCTGGGCCTCCCACTTGGTAAGCAGCTTCACAGGCTGTTCCCAGAAAATTCAAGATGTGCATTATATTTGACAAATAAATATGTTTAATATATGGTATTTTAAGCACAATCATTAGAGCTCTTTTTAAGAAAATAAATTTTGAAAAATGTTCCCTATAAAGAACAGTTGGGGTGGGGAGGTTTTCACATATATAAACTTTGTGTTACATCATTTTAGTACTTATCATTACTCTACATTTTGACTTAAGCTGTTCGCATACACACATATATTCATGATTGACATACGTGTGCACACACATACACATATAGATTTTCTTGCCCTAAAAGTTTTTTTTCTTTCTTTTTGCTTTTAATTTGTAAGTCAGGAGCATCAAAATATATCCGGTGAAATCATCATATCAAATATATGGGTGAATGTAAAATACCTTTATCTACAATAAGTATAGTAGAGAAAGTAAAAATCTAGCTCGAAAATTTGTGAAAAATGAGTGAAAATATAGGCTACTCATTACTTTGATAAACAACCCCCTTTTTAACATTTTACTTAACGTAATCACAGGTAAAATATTTCTGTTTGCTTGTATACCATAGAATCCAAGAAAATTATAAGCTATCTTTCATTTCTCAACATAATCTTACCATGGTTTCAACCATTTATTTAGAAAACTCCATTGCTTAAAGCATATGGTCTAAATATTGCCATCCAGTCAAAATATTGCACAATTATATAATAGGAGTTGGCAAAAATGATGGATTTTCTTAGAGTTTCCTTATTCCCATTTGCATAGCATTTGAAAATGTTTAAAAGCCACCCTTGGTTAATTTGTAATCTTTTTTATACTGTAACCATCAGGGCACAGATTTGTGCACTTAGACTATATGGCTTGGCAAATAATAATAATAATAATAATAATAATAATAAAACAGGAAATGCACACAATGTGGAAAGTACATACATGTTTCCTTCACTACAATCTGTCTGAGATTGTCTGTGGGAACACTAATATGCATGATTTCTGTTCACATTTTCTTACACAATTCACGTTGGTGGAAGCTTTTTGTTTTACAAATCCTTGTAGTAAAATCCTTGGATGACTGTGTGGGTCACTGTATCAAGAATTTGTATGATGCTGCCCACCATTCATTTGGCATCATGGATTTTAATTTTGTGATATAATACAGCTTATAACTGTTCTTATTTTCAACTTGTGTGCAAATTGATGCCTTCGGTATATTATGATTATAGAAACCACTGCTTGTTGAATCAATTTTTTAAATGTTTATCATAAAACAATTGTATCATTTGCTATTAACCGTTTAATACAGTTGCATTCTATAATGTCTCACCAGTCAGAATACCTGTATGTTTAACAGCTAATCTGTAGTTCATTAGATTCAGTAAATTTAAACTATAAGTAAAGGCTAATTATATGAGCTTAAACTGTGCCTTCAGATTTATTCAACCTTTAGTGCTAGTGAGTTTAAATGCATAATATCAATATTAGTTCATTGAGCCGCTTGTCTTGAATAGGGAGGTGGGGAATGGAACCTTAAACTACATGTATTGCCAACTTTGTAAACATGTATACAATGTACTGGATATGCATAATATTTATTTTTAACTCTAATTGCCGTAGTTAAAATATTAATATTTATAAAGGTGCAAAACTGTTCTTCACCAGGACATTCTGTGAGTTCTTTAGCTTTTGTGCTCTCTAGATCAGCTTTCTTACTGCTGTGAGGAGTTGATCAAGCATTTATTGTAATGGGTAAGTTGTGCCATTAAAGCCCTCTACATTACCATAATCATCCAATTATTTGAGTTACCTATCAGTATGATGCTGCTGCAATTGTGGGTTTACAAGACACAACTGAATGTTCCAAATGTAAATATTGGAAAGGGAGAAACAAATCCCATTTCATAAGGTGACCTTGAAACTGTTGGCATCCACCTTTTCTACTTGTTTGCTAGACCTCTGCGAGAGGCAATGCATGATAAACTCACTACCTAGTATTAATGTCATGCTGGGACAAATGACTGACAGCAAAGGCCAAATAAATCTGAAGACTCCATATAAAGAAATTCTGTGTGGATATTTAAATGCTTCTGCTCACTAAGACCTAACTTAGGGAACATTTCAGACCTGTCTTAAAATTATGCCAGTTTTATGTCTTACAATATGTCTTATGTAAATTGCAACATGGCAAATTTAAATTTCATTACAACTTCTATAATTTTAATATCAGAAACTGCAGCAATTATAGGCCTGACTTTTGGTACTTCAACCATCCAGAAAACTTTTGCTACACCTCATTTTAATTGTATAATATATTGCATAGCTGAAGAAAATTCATCCTTAGTGATAATCAATTTAAAGCCTTAGTTAAGAACGCTTTGTGTAACCTTAGTATTTATTCTATGAATGAGTTTTTTGAACATGTGAATACTTTTATGTAATACCATCCTGTAACTTTTGACATATGCTAATAATTTTGTGTATCTGCAATAAAATTTACTTACTTGAATTGTCACAGAAATGTGCTTTTTCACATTTTCCAAATTTTCAGAGGACTGGGAAAACCACCTGTGTTCAAAAGAAGTGAATATTTTGACATAAAAATGTTCCTGGCTCCTTGACTATTTTGAATCAAAAACATAATAATGTACCTTTTGTTTCAAATATGTAGTTAAAAATCTTCTTGAAGTTTATTAATAATTACATTTCATTGCATTTTTCTTCGGGAAGGATGTTGGAATTAATAAAAGTGTAAAAGTTCATTGTGAACTGACACGAACATTTGATAAATTTATAATATTTAATGAGGGAACAAAAACATTTTTACATTAAAATTGCACATTGCACAACATTTTGTAAATTAAGTTTTGACATACAGCACTTGTTATTCATTTTGTCACTGTATCAAATTATTGAAAGTCATTTTTCTTCACCACTTTATAATGCCTATGTGTTTCAATAGCCAGAAATTTATGTTTTTGTTGTTTCTAGAAGTCTGCAAGCAAACGGGCAAGCAGCGTGCCCCGCAAAGGCGTTTTTTCTGCTACTAAGTCCGTCCCTTCTTCAACCGGTAAGCCTCCTGCCTTTAATATTTGTACATTGTGGGTCAAATGGTGGTCAATATATGTGTTATATTGGGGCTATGGTTTTGGGCTAACCAGAACACAATGAAGCTGCTGTACATGGAAGAGTGAAAGAACTCCCAGTAAACCCCTGTTACCATTTCTCTTACTTATACCTGCTGAATGTTATAAAGTTGGAGGTGTGCAGCCGCATGTTAACCTGTAAAAGCATGTTTGCATATTTTCTATCCTTTTAACATTTTAATCAAAGAATGATAAAACCGTATTGATTTGGCTGTTACTTTTAACTATATATGTGTACTACATGTAAAATATTGCATGCTCATAAGTGGATTTAATGATAATGTAAATCAGTAAAGGTTGTACACCTCATATTTGGGCCATCAGTTATTTGGCATGTTTGTGTGCGAGTGCGTGTGTATCTCTCCCTGATAGCATGGCCCTTCCTTTGGGCTCTGTGAACTAATTAGATGCTTAAGCTTACTTAATAGACAGACACACACTGGAATCTCTTTTGGGAGAAAAACAACTAAATAAATATCCAAATAGTTTATAATTGTTAATGTTTGGATGGTAAACATTAGCATTTCAGAGAACATGTATTTAAATTAGGTAGTAACTTTGAAATTGACTGAGGAGATCTGTAATCTACATTAATGAATTAATGTAATTGTATTAACATCACAGCTGAAGTTTAGAAGTTATAATCAGAAAGTAAAATCCACAAGATTCACAAAGTGTTTTAAAATTGTTGCTTTCCAAGAAAAATATACTTTGAAATAGTCCAGACTCTGAATTATGATATACTATGTTTATGAATATTTATTTCTCTTGAAAAAAATGGAAGGAAGTTTAAATTTTTTTTTTGACAACTACCAAGATCAGTATTCAGAAGGGGATTTTTTTAAAATCCTATGAGTAAATTTTTTGCAAATAATTTGAGATGCCTGCTTGTTTGGCAGAAAAGATAGAAGATTACATGGAAAAATCACTGTCTTGGAGAAGTTTAGGATTTTTACACAAGTAAGCAAAATCCATATAAAATTGTTGTTTTCCAAGAAAGGCATGCTTTGAAATTTTTATTATTATTTTAATTATTATTATTATTATTATTATTTATTATTATTTATTATTATTATTGGTTTAAAAAAATCAGTATTCACAAGAGTTTTGTTTAAAATCATGTGAACAAATTTTTTGTAAATCATTTGAGATGCATATTTATTTGGCAGAAAAAATGTATAACGTCAGTTTTGGAGAAGTTCAGGATTTCTACACAGAGTATTAGTAGGGATCTGGTTCTTTATTTAATCATGAAACTTGGAAAAAGCATTCATAATTCCTAAAATAGAACTTCTCTGAAAGAAGTCAATACTGTTGAAATATTAATGACCAATGTTCCCCTTGTGTTGTGATGAACATCTAAATTGGCCATCAAGACTAATGTGGAGTGAAAGGCAAAGTGAATTTGGAAACATAATGCATGCATTAGTTTTTTTTGCACTTCCTAAGTGAAGCAGAGTATCAACATTTATTTCTGAACCACCTGGCCTTTAAGAGTAAATCAACAATGTGGTATGTGTAAGTCTATCTCCCTCACATTCAAGTTTCCAGAATTTTGGATGGGGTTAGATAAAGGCTTTTTTTTACACAGCTTTCTCTTACACTCATATAAATATCAGGCAACTCTTGGTTGTAACCATTCTGGGCTCATTTCAGCACTGCTTCATCCATTTCGTTCATCCACTGTATGACCTATCTGGTTGAAGGGCATTAAACTTAAAAAACAAACAAAAAAAAAAAAAAAAGAGGAAGGGAGAGGCTGCATGCCTTGAGATGTTAAAAGAGAAGTGCAGTATAACCATGGTAATATAAAACATGAAAAGAGCTAAGTTGCAGATAATTATGAATATATTTGTTACATTTAAGGGAGATTAAAATTACATCATTGTGTGTCAAATTTCCCATATGACAAATTGACATACTAATCACTATACCACCTCACATCACCATTGTGCTAAGGATTTGTTCAAAAATTTAAAAATACTGCATTTAGAAAACACTTTCTGTATTACTTTAGCTGCAAAGAAGTTAAGAATGTGGTTCTCTTGGACATGTTCTGAAATGTAATAATGCTTTTACACTGACTAACAATGATAATTCAGTCTTGATATTGGGATACCTCAAATACTTAGAACATAGGCACTGCTTGCCCATTTGTCTGATAAACCACTGACTAATTGAGCCAATAAAATCATTATGCTGATATCAGTATCATACCAATTGTCCTATTATAAGCACTTAATATTTCACAAGCAGTGCATTGGCAATTGCCTTGAAGATACAAACAATACTAGATCTATTTCTGTATCTTTATTATCCATTTAACAACAATAATGTTAAACTTCCAAAATAATTAAGTAATCAAGTATAAGGCCTTGAGATAACAACATAGCGGCTGTTACATTCTTTATGTAATACTCTTAAAAGAATTGAAGCATTTACGAAGCTTTTCCTATCCTCTCTCCCCTTAATATTAGTAAATTCAGTGACTTTACTGAGAAGATGCCAAACAATATTGCAGCTATATTCTCTATACAGAAAAAAATTTGATGTGTTCCATTCACATGACTTTCTCTACATCTCTACAATCAATTATTGTTAAAAGCTTAAGCTTCCATTTCTTCATGCTAATTGAGAAAAATTAGCAGAAATGGTCTTATTACTTGCTTCTTTGTAAGAGAAGGGAAATAGGGAGTACCATAGTTTAAAGTGATAATCAAAATCTGGTTGCTATGTGACTGAAGTGTCTTTGTTTGTATGGACAGGAGTTAACAAATTCCTGTATGAGAAAAGTATGTTTTTAAAGCTGAAACCAATAAACAATCAACTCCATGAAAAAAATGTATATGACATAAATTGTGTGTTTTATTGTGATCTGTGTACATTTTTTGTGTAGAAAGTTTTTGTCTATTTCTTAAGGTTTACCATTTATGCAAAATTGGATAAAAGTCATCCAGAATAAAGAGGTCTTTAGAGGCTAGTCCCAGAAAATTCAAGATATACATTTTATTTCGCATGTAAATATTTTAAATATAAGAGATTTTAATCAAAATCGTTAGCACCATTTTTGAGAAAAGCAAAATTTTGAAAAAAGTTCCATGTAAGGGCTCCCATATAAGGGTGGGGGAATTTTCTTGAAAATCTTCATGTCACATCCTTGGAAGATATCAAACTTAAATACCAGGTTTGGTATTTAACAGTCTTTTCGTTTTTGAGCTTTGCTGTGTACACACACCACACACTTCATACCAGACACTACCACACCCCACCCCCCACCACACCACACTACACCACACCACACCACACCACACCATACCACACCACACCCCACCCCATGGATCTTTTTCCAAAAATGCTTTTTTTGGATTCAGGGAGACCCAAAATATGTATTTCTGGTGAAATCTCTTTATCAAATTTTTTATTGCATCACAATACCTTCTCTATACACCATGTACATAGTACATGTAGAGAAAGTAAAAAGGAGACAAATACCTAGATTGCCTGTAATGCACATTGTAAATTATGACAATGTATTTTGTTTAACGTTAAACATATTTTCAATATTATAGAATATATTTAAACCATAGTGGAAAAAATTCTAAAAATTATGTAATATTTTGAAATGTATAGTACTCAATAGTGTTAAAATATCCCTAAACTTAACTGAGCATACATTAATTCTATATAGAAATGTTTTTAGAAGTAATTATAAATTGTATAATAAAATAAATTGTGTGTAGTGGATATGCCTGGTTAAGAGCCTGGGCTGAATGCTTAACCACATTTATAATTTATAGTAATGTAGCACTTATAAAAAGCAAATAGAAGATAGATGTATTAAAATATAAATTGTGGGAGTGTTGCCAATTATTGTGGGAGTGTTGCCAATTATTAAAATATAAATTGTGGGAGTGTTGCCAATACCATGAACCAACATTTTTTGTCAGAATATCTTGTTAATTCATGTCCTCTGACTAGCAAGTACTAAGACTATTTCGGCTAAGTTTTTCTCGATTAGCATGAAGTAAATAGAAACATAAGCTTTTTAACAATAATTTGTTGCAGAGATGTAGAGAAAGTCTTGTGAATGAACACATCAGATTTTTTTCTTATATATAAAACCCAGAGAAACAAAAATGACAACTGCACACAAGTTAACACTGTTGCCAATAGGCAATATGTACCACAGATGACCATTGCAGCTGAAGGTGGGAGGGGGATGGAGAAATGCATGAGAGAATAACACAGTAAATTTAATTATTTACAAGTATTCATTTCTTGTCACTACTTCAACAAATTATATGTAGGAAGTTACTAAATTCTTACCAGATGTTACTTGAATACCTACCACTCGGCAAAGGGAGAAAAACAAATGAGCCAGAAAGACAAATGAGCCACAGACCTCTTCATAGCATTTTAAAATAAATTAGGAAATTACTTTGAGAGAGTGATTAGATTTTTTGGTTTTCTTTTGGTAGTGTTTAACGCTTGCTTTAACTACCTATGGCACCACAGGCGGTGACACTGGTGATACATGAATGAAGATGGAGCATCGGTGGAATGCAATGGCGGGGGAAACTGGAGAACCTGGAGAAAACTCGCCCCAGCACTGCTTTGTCCACCACAAATCTCACATGCGGTTGTCTGGGATCGAACCCGGATCATCTAGGTGAGAGGCGAGTGGTCTAACCACTCGGCCGAAGGGAGAGAGTGATTAGACCTATCTATAGCAAATGTGGCTATATAGCTGATTAGATTACTTGATCAATAAAGACCTTATACTTTCACTAAATGCCATTTTGAAACCAAAATGGTAGAACAGCATTACATGTTAGGTTTGTTAGATAAACTTCAAGTTAACTGTAGAATCATTGCAAAATTTCTGATAATAGATTTTTATCAAAAAGCAGGTACAAGTTACAGTAACCATGTTGAGTTCTAGTGTTATCTTGTCATATTTGTGAAATTAAAATATGCAAATGATTAGATTGATGTTATGCTACTGTAATGTCCAGTATCAGGCCAGTGTTATTGTAGTCAATGCAAAAGTGTTCTCAAGAGTCTTGGATTGTTGTAGGTTAAACTCAGCAGCTTGTTTTTGAATTTGCAAGTTGATGATAACAGTAGCAGATGCTGACTGTATTTGTATTCACTAGTATGTGAGCTGTATTTAGGAAAAATCTGGTGTATAAAAACATTTTAAAATGTTTATGATTTTAGTTGTACTTTTAATTTATGCTTTTTAATGGTTCTTGCATATTTTTGGCACAGATTGAACATAATAAATCTAAATGAAATATAAATTTTGCATGAATTTAAATAAAGTTATTTCAGAGAGCTTGAACTTTCCTGTGTCAGTGGTGCAGCCAGGATTCTAGAAGAGGTTTAGCACGTTTAAGTGCTCACTATTGCAGAGTGTATAGTGGCATTGGTTTGTCTTTCCAATGTAAACACAAAACCACTCTGAACTCTTGCCAATATAGTTAGTCTTTTATGTGAATTTGAATAAAATTTGACAATGTCATTCAATATTAGGACAAAAATAACACTAGTTCATTTATCAAGGCTTTTTTCTGAAACCTTGAAATCTTTGTGTGGGAGTTTAAGAAAAATATTTATCAAAATATTGTGAGCTTGATTCAGATAAGAACAAAACTGAATGTAATTTATGAGAGGCTTCTAAAATTGTACAGCATTTAGCCATCCACTGCGGGTACAGAATTATAAATGTTATATCTAAGAGCTTAAAGAGTATTTCTTGACTCAAATTTGGTTCACATCGGTACAAAATTAAGAGTAGTTTGGAGTCCCATTTGAAAACATGTTTTTTAGAATTAATTCTGCAAACTCATTCTAATAAATATAACAATACTGCTATATTTATGTCTGCACCCGCCTGCAATTTAACATGATGTATTTACTAGCGAATAATAGTATGAAACCATTTGATAGTAAGAGGAACTAAAACATGTGGGCAGAGCATTGGAAGTACAGTCAGCTATAGTAAATATTCACAGAGTTGCTCCTTCCATGAAAACTTATGTGAAGACAGCAGCAGATTAATAATATTTTGATTGTGCAACTGTGCATTCCCACTATTGCCTTCTCAGTCCCCATAGCTTGAGAATGTCAACAAACATTGTGGCATCCCCCATCCAAGAGCATCCAATTGTGGTCAAATAATATTAACAATCAAGTTTAACCCATTCAAGGGTATCCAATAATGGAGGTGAGTGTTAAAATAAATAAATAAAAATATTTTGGTGCTGTAGGTACACCTCCAACTAGACCAGTATGGTCAACTCTAACATACCATGCCTTAGGCCGTGCAGCTATTTGAACACATTATAGCTGCCTAATGTTGAGTTTTTGTTTTTTTTAGAAAATATTGTAAAATGCATGTAATCAATCAAAACCTGTCAGCACCCAACCATGCCAGCACACCAATTGCTTTCTCCATCCTTTTCCACAGTTTCTCTTGAATACAGAACTTTTGGCTGGATTCAATCCCATGATCCTTGGTTTGATAGGTTAGCTACTCCTAAATTGCCTTAGACCGCATGACCATAAATTCAGACATCGAGATTTGTATTATTTCATGAATTTATCCTATGCTATGTGTTGGTAAAATGGATTATTTAACAGTCATCAGCAGGACATCATATCACATCCTTATCATTGATAAGGTTAAAGATTACTAAACCTTATTTAAATGTGTGGCCACTTATTTATAATTACAGGTCCAAAATTAGAAAGCCTATTTTTTACTTTCTCCATACGCACTGTGTACATAGTGTATAGAGAAAGTATTGCACTCCACCCAAAAATTCGATACCGAGATTTCACCGGAAATATATGTTTTAGGGTCCCCAATATCTAAAAAAAGCATTTTCACAAAAAGGTCCGTGTGTGTCCGTGTGTCTGTGAACACGATAACTCAAAAACGAAAAGTCGGTAAAATACCAAACTTGGTATTTAAGTTTAGTATCTTCCAGGGATGCGACACGGAAGATTTTGAGAAAAATCCCCCCACCCCCAACTACCCTTTACATGGAACTTTTTTCGAAAATTTTGATTTTCTCAAAAATGGCTCTAACGATTTTGACTAAAATTTCGTATATTAAACATATTTACCTGACAAATAAAATGTATATCTTGAATTTTCTGGGAATAGCCTCTGAAGAGTAGTTTATTCTGGATGAATTTTACTAAACTTTGAATAACTGCTAAACCGTAAGAGATGGACAAAAACTTACTACACAAAAAATGTAGAGCACATTAAAACACACAATTTATGTTATATACATTTTTTTCGTGGAGTTCGTCGTTTTTTAAACATTCCTTATTTTTGGTTTCTGCTATGAAAAACATATACTTTTCTCATACAGGAACTTGTCAACTCCTATCCATATAGACAAAGGAACTTCATTGACATAGCAACCAGCTTTTGACTATCACTTTAACCTACAGTTGTCCCTTATTTCGCTTCTACTTACAAGGAAGCGAGTAATTAGACTATTTCTGCTATTTTTTTCTGATTAGCATAAAGTAAATAAAAGTATAAGCTTTTTAAGAATTATTTGTTGCAGGGATATGGAGAAAGTCATGTGAGTGTAACACATCAGATTTTTTCTACCCTATCACAAATAGAAAAATTACAGTAATTATTCTACTGCAGTTCTCAACCTCTTTTAGGTTTTCAGCCCTTGTAAAAGCAGTAGAAGATTTTAATTCACAGATGTGTTTTGAAGGTTATTTGCTGGTGTGATTTAAGAAGAGCTGTTGATGCAAAGAGAATTGTCAGGGAACTCAGTACTGACATTTGGCCAATGGTAGTCATTATCTCCCTCATATCACTTTGAGCATAGGATTGCTTATCATTGGAAAATGGTAGCAATTAGTTGTGGTCCAACTTACATTGCAGTGAAGGTCTTATTTGTTGACAAGCAAGGAAGTGATCTGTTTATGTATTCATTTTGCCACAAGTTTTTTTCTGGGGAATGGGGTTCTTTGAGGCATTTTAAACCCTAAAATCTCATCTTTGCTGCACCACTGTATGTGTTTGCTTTTTTGTATTTTGGGTGAAATTGAAATTAAAGAGAGCATGATAACCAGGACTCTGATGGGATTCCAGTGTGGTAGCTTAGTTGCTTTGTGTCTTGTGCACTATCTGTGTTTGTGTTTGTGCTAACTTTTCTTTGATGCTGCACCTCACTCTTACCATCTCACTGCTGACTGTGGTGACAGCTCCTTCTGGTGCAGGAACAGCCACTTCTGCAAGTAAAATTCGCAGGACATCCTCTCTACGGCGAACTTCCTCCTCAGCAGGAGGTATGTACTTGTTTAAAGGGATGTAAATATTTTATAAATATTATTGTGTGATAAGCCTAAAAGTTATATAGGAAAATAACTCACATTAGAAGACATATTCTTACAAAACTGACTCCAAATCTCATAACTTGAAAGTTTTAGTTTCTGCACCAAGTCTATTGCATTTCTTTTTGTTTTCTTATTTTAGCAAAGAAAATTTGAATAACTTTTAAGTACACAATATAATCTGAATGCACAAATATGCAGACTATATTTAATGAGTATCTTATATGTAAAAAATATTGTGGTGAAATTCATGTAATGGGTATTAAGTGCACCTTGTAAACAAAAATGTACAGTAAAATTTGTTTTAATCTGCATCTGTAGTGTGGTGATAGCATGTCTGCCTCATATTCAAGAGGTCCATAGTTCAAATCTCAGTAGTTAGGGTATTAACTGGGCAAGTTTTTTTTTTATTGTTTTCCCTTATCTTGAAAAGATGAATGTCAGGTAACTCTAAGCTGTATGGACCCTGGGCTTATTTGAGCTCCACTTCACCCATTTCATTCATTGTCCAATATGATAATAAAGGATGTTAAACTAAAACCAAACAATACAAAAAATTGTTTTGTTTTAACTGACATCATGCATTTAAAAATGTGACAAGCAAATTAATAAACTCTAAATGATTGAGCAAGCTTCAGTTTAATCTTAAATATTTGATCTTATAAAGTATCCCTCTCTAAAGCCTAATATTCAAAGGAACCCGAAACAAAAGAGTCAAGTTTGTCATCAAATAAAATGGACCTACAATAATATATATTGATATATTTATTTTTGGTGAACATGGCTTTGTTTGCTGATAGTGAAAAAAATAAAAATTGACATGATATCGTTGGATCAAACACACTCACCAACCAGCCTCTGCCTACAGCAGTGCGTAGTATGGCTAGGGATGCAGTGTCACACAGCTGCATCATCAAAGTTCACATAAATTTTTAATTCTTTTTAGTTCATTTTATCACTTACCCAAAATGATAATGCAGTGTTGTGGCTGTAATATAGAAATCAAGTCCAAAGAGTGCAAAAGCAAAGAAATTCACTTTCACAAATTTCCAAACCAAGATAAATATCCTAAGAGATATGGAATGTGGGCTTAGTTTTGCAAAAGCAAAAACTTTCAACCAAGAAAAGGTGCACACATTTGTTAACATTTTGAGGTGCCTGATTATGATGAAACTCAAATACTAAAAAGAAAATTACCTAGTGAAAAATTCCAAGGTCTATGCTTAAAACCCTTATCAACCCCTACTATCAGACTGATTTGGAAGCCAATGTTCTAAATCCATACATTTCTTTATCCATTAGTATTTTTCTGACGGAAAGAAAAAGACAGAGAATAGAAAGTTATAGGAAAAGAATTGTAAACTAATTTCTTTTGAATTTACTACACGTGACTCCAATATTTGTACAAGTATTACCAACAGCAATTAAAATAAATATTCTTTGTCTAACAAAAGTTGCCATAATAGAAATGCAGGGACCAACTATGTAGAAATACAATGTGAGACAGGTAAGGAAATCACCTGAAAATATCTTGAATTCTTGGCAGATACTGATATGGAAGCCTCAAATGGTTGTCTGGAGCATGATGTTTTCAGTAATAGCTTTTATGAACCAAGTCTGTCCAAAGAAACTGAAAACATATAGGGGAATGCTTTAAAGTACTAACCCTAGAGCAGAGTATTTTTTTTTGTTGCTTGAACATACTTGCTCTCTCTTATAATATGCTGTAATGTGTGTAAAAGAAAAAGAAATTCTAGAGGCACTATATTATTTGTTTAACAGTTTGTAATTGTGAAAATATACTTATTTGGTATTCACAGAAAATATCCAGGAAGAAACTGGAAGATAATGTAATAAATATCAATTGCTTTGTTACTTTCTGGAATATTATTTGTACATTTCTGTAAATCGGCATATCTGCCTGTATTTTCAAGAGCTGTATATCATAAAATTATTCTCAAAATAACAGTACCTGTTGTTAGAAGATGTTGGACTCAGGAATAGCAAAATGTTTACAATCAATAAGAAGTGTGTGGCTAGTAAGAAGGCCAATATGATCCTTCAGGATATTCAGTTATGGATTTAAATTCTGGCGGGATAATTGATTTTGAATTATTGCAGAGAGAAATGGTAACATGTGATTTGGAAAAGTCTGCATATAAAATGAAATGGATGCTCCTTAACTGCTGTGGTTCTCAGCGTCCCATTCTAAATTGGGCGTGAAAGACCACTTACTTTTGCTCAGAGGCCTCTCAATCAGGCTTGAGGTTCTTTTATGTGCCGTAAATCTACGACACGGAACCAACTTCCCTTCCGAAGGAAGCCATTCTAAGGATTTTTACACCCGGAAAAAATCCATCGTCCTCCGCCGGGTTTGAACCTGCAACCTTGGGTATATGAAGTTAACATGGTAACCATTACACCATGGAGGGCGACAAAAGTCTGCATGTGAGAATACACTAAACCGATTTAGTGAAAAGGTACAATGTAACATAAAAGTGATTCTTACTAACTGGCACAAAGGTGTACAGCATTAATAAAACAAAGTACTCTATCAAACACAAATTTGATATCTGGCATATGTCTTAGAGCTTAATGGGAAAAATAAATAAAATTCACTAATAGAATTCTCCAATTATAATAATAGAAATATCTGGTTGGAAAAACATCATAAATAATCATTTATGTTGGTTTGCAAAACTTTGCTATCTTTTGCTTGAAAATTTTATTTCCAGTTTACATCACATAAGAAATGGATACAATGGCAAGAAAGTTAAATCTGGAAGTCTTATGAACACAAATTTCTCTCAAAAGAGGAAAAAGCAAAGAAATTATAGATTACTGGTTATTCAGACTCATATGAAATTTTAAAGAGAATTATTTTATACATATCATTTTTGAAAGATTTAGCTCATGTCAAAATTATAGTCAATATATTATTGTTTTGGTTTAAAAGATGACCAGAAATTATTTTGCTGCAAATCAAATGGTTAAAGAGTTCCAGGTCGAATAATATTGCTGATTTTTATGGAGTATTAGAATTAATAATATTTGCAGTCAATAAAAGTATATTAAATTGGATATATTAAATTTAATATGTTTTATATTTGTTTACCATTTCTTCACAATTAAACTTGTTCAGTAATGGTCAACACATCATGATCTAGCACTAATTTATGGAATTTGAATTTTTTTTTGTTACACACATAAAACCTGCTTGCTTTGCTAATTTAACATTTTCAAATTCCCAACAGCATATGCTCTCATAATCCATATACATACAGTATACATTTATTACATTTACATCAAAATAAGGTTGGTATCTAATGTTGAGCAGTTGGCAGTGAAGTTATTTGCTCTCTTGCATTCCAGTATTTTGATGTCATAATGTTGCCTAATGGTTGGGCAGTGCAGTAGGTGGTTTCCATCCATATCTTCTTTAAGTGTACAGAAAGGACACAGCGGAGATCTCCTATACCAATCCTAAATAAATGTTTATTGAGATAGTCATGGCCTATTAGGAGTCTAAAAGTTGCTACAGAGTATTTTCTCTGGAATCTTTTTATTTAACTTTTTGTACCCGTTTAAAATTAGGCACCATAAATGGCGGTTACATCACCTAATATCAAAATATGTCTTCCCATATTATACATACAATTTCGGAATCACTATTAGAATTAATACTACTATTAAATTCAATCTGTTTAGGCTAAAATTGATAAAGATGAATTTCAATTGTAGCCATTAACACTCTTGTATTAACTGAGATGAGTAGAACAATAATGAGCTCATCTGTTTTAAATGCCTACACTGCTCCAATTTGATCCAGTGATATGACAATCATATATTTCTTTATAACCTGAAAACTGTTCTGTCAACAGAAATGTGAAACAGTTTGTTGCATTCTATTTTTGTTCCTTTACGTTTACCATTAGTGAATGAAAAATACATTTCTGAAGTTTAGTATCTTCAGCTCACTGCCGCTGTTATGCTAGGGAAATCCTGAAATATCCCAGGTAGAATGTCTGGACCAGTTGAGAAAAGATAATGCTGTGCAGCAGAACTGATGGCGGCATAATATAATCAGTCATGAATTGTCTTGGAATAGCAGCCTCATTTTTTTCAAGAATCCAAAATTTGAGATGAAATACTAGCAACTGGTGGTGTTGACACAGGCTTCAATTACCACCTTATCTGTTGTAGATTGGCACTTTAACATACAGTGGATGGTAATGAACATGAATCATTACCATGCTTGGTAGATTGATAATTCAAAACTCTCATGCTGTTAATCACAGGCTAATGATTTTGTTATTAATGACAATATAAAGTGGCATATTCATATATTTTAATGTATGGGTATAATTTATGTTATAAGGTCTTCTGTATGCTTATTGGAAGTTGTTATGTTTGAGAAAAATGTTTCACTGAAATATGAACTGATGCTTTCCTGACGAATATCCACCTGAAATTGCTGTCAGGCTTCCAGCCAGGTGGTGAAGGATACAGCCTCTGACATTTCAAAGACCTTCATCATCATCTTTGCCTTCAGGGAAACTGAACTACCAGAGGAAGTATAGGATCCTTATTTATAGGGAGATGGGTCTGCAGAGCCAAACAACAGATGAAACATGATTGCCTCGGCTTCTTCAAAAGTCTTCACATAAAACTACCTTCTGATGTAATTGTACTTGAGCACAGACTCCTTAGACTCCCTATAAATAGCAGTCCAATACTTCCCCGATAGTTCAGTTTCCCTGAAGATGAAGATGATGAAGACCTTTGACACATCAGAGTCTGTATCTTTTATCACCTGGCTGGAAGCCTGAGAGCAATTTGATGTGTTTCACTGAAGTTTTACCAAAAGTCTTATACATATAAGTTTTTCAGAGATAACTAAAATAAAAGGATTTGTGTTGCATGTGGAGTTGTGTCCTGGGCTTCTCTATTATTGTGCATTTTACAGTTATTAACAAAAGTGTAAAGATATGGGCAAATAAAATGTAAATGTCTTGAGATTTGTATTTTTGCCGACAGCAGATGCAACAGCAGATGCAACAGCAGATGCAACAGTTAAGCATTTTCAGCCATTGGCATGCAACAATCTTTTCAGTCTTGCCATTAACTATCATGCTTTTGCTACTACTTTAAAATAATTACAGCATAGCTTCAACTGTTTTAACAGTCTCTTAATTTTACTAATGTTAACACATTGAGTGGTTATGATTTTGAAGTGAAAAAAAAAATGAAAATTCTAAATTTACATTACAAATTGTTTAGAGAAACTCCTAATGTATTTGAAATTTATTTGAAACAGGCCAAGCAGGAGCAGTGGATGAAGAGACTTTTAGCCGTGCATTTGAGGATGTGCCAACCATCCAGCTATTCTCAGCAAGAGAGCTGGAGGAGCAATTAAATGCAATTCGAGAAACTATCTCGGATCCTAATAAAGACTGGTCTAAACGAGTGGAAGCAGTAAGTAAAAATTGTTGTCTATATATGTATCTGTGTCTCACACTGTTTAAATGTAGCTCTAGTGTTACATGGAAGTGTAAAAAAGGAATAAAATTAATGAAGTTTAAAGCATATGACTCATATTCTTTATATTAAAAGTCTGTTTTGTGTTGGAGAAAGAATATTTTAACCTTTAATCAAACTGAACATTCAATTTTTTTGGAAATATGTGCTTTATTTCTTGCATCTTTATTATCCATTAACTGTCAAAAGTGTATATTATGCCTAGTTCAGCTAATTGCAGGTATTTTATAGCTGAGCACATTTTGCTCTATGCAGGGTGTCCCAGAATTCAACTGCAGAAATTGGGAGGATTATGGAGAAATATTAGATAAACACTTTGAGATAGGAGATAGGGTCTTAAATGTCAAGGTTATGGCATGTTTTCTGGATTGCACATCAGTGGCTGTAATTCAAAATAACGAGAACCTGTGTGTCCTATTTTCATTCAGGATGCCTCATTTGTATGCCAGTAGTGGAAGGAATACAATATTGGTGCACAATCAGTATGATATTTGAAACTATTGGAATTGCAATTTCAGCAAAATTGGCTGTTCTTTGAGGGTGTGCATGCCACTGCTAATTGTTTAGTTTATTTCAGACCATATACAATTAGCTACAGCGGTTTGCTATAGCATACTAATGGGTGTGTTGGTAAAGACCTGGTCATCAAATCCCACTATAGCAAGATTGCACTGCTCTGTGAAGTTTTCATTGTTCAGTTTCTTTAATTTCATTGTTTTTCTCAAAGAGGTATACAATTTGACCAGGACTAATATGCTTAGTTTACAATTTAAAGTCAAGATGATAAACCCTCCCAGACAAATTGCTTTTAAAAGACAATGAACTCTATGTGTTGCTCAAAATTCAATGCAGTAATTGTGTTTCAAGGAACCTGTGTAAATTAATTTAATAAAGTCATTAGGTTTGTTGAAAACATTTATGCAGTGTGTGCTTTGAAATGGAAACTATTTTATGATTTTAGCAGTGTAATAAAAAAAAACCTGTTGTTGCTAGGGTTTGAACATCGGTTCTTTGGTTTTGTGTATGTAGGTATTAGGTTGTTTTAACCACCTCAGCTACTGTAGTTCTATGACATTCTGCTTTGTAGGTACTACAATCTCTGTGGTCATCTCAGCGAACAGTTCCTATGATAACCTGTTGTATTTTATACTTCAGATATTGCACTATTTCCAAAGTCTATTTTTATTTGTCTTTCACACTGAGATGAAAAGGTAGAATACACTCTCTTTTCTAGTACAAGGTTTTTAACTAGTTTTATGTAGGTACTTTTTTACTATGAAGATGGTTGTTCATTTTGTATTTCATTTGAAGTTCATTTGACACAATGATTAATTGTGAACTGTGCCTTTACAATTGTAATGTGTACATACATAGCACGTCAATTTATGATACACCGTATTTTACAAACTCCTTTGAGAGGTACAGAGAAGTGTATCCCTTCAGGGATTAATAAGTTACTGAAATGTTCTCTGTCACCTAGATGCTTACCCTACATTACACGTAGGCTACTTATACATCATATTAAGTAACACAGGAAAATATGAATGGCTGATAAAATTTAAACAGAGGAGACAACATAAAAACAAAAATACCTATGAAGACTTGAACCTCCACCTCCCTCAACATTTTAACCAATGCCCACATACTAATCATAGTGCTAAACATTGATACTATATCTACGCTCTCCAAAGTTCGAGTGTTCAAGTTATGATGTAGGGCAGATTGATCAGTGGCGTGGAAACCCTTGATACATTTTATGCTGTGGCAAGCAATTTAGAACCCATAGCCAATAGGTTCCTTATCTGAAACTATTTATCTTGGACTACTCTACAATCATGCCAGTTTGTGTGGTTGAATTCTGCGACAATCTGAATATCCAAAATAAATTACACATGAGATGAAAATTGCAAACTCTCCTGAAAGATCCCTGTATGATTTTTAGGGGCAGTATTCATAGTCAATCGTGCTACAGACAACTACTTTTGGTGGTCCTGGGCTTGCCAGGAACCCATCAAATGGAGCAACACAAGCAGAATTAGGAAGACTGGGAACTAGAGGGAAAATTGTGGAAAGAGTGCTAAAATAGTAGGCGAGAATTAGAAAAGTAGATGAATGGAAAATTGTACATCAGTGTTTGATAGTGCAGGAAATGCTAAATCAAAAAGATTCATGGCTAAATAAGATAGAGAAATTTGCATTGAAAGTTGGTTTTGGGGATATGTGGAAAACTAGTGAATCACTACAAAAACGGATTTGGAAAGAAATTAGGTTAAGAATGGAAGATATTAAAAGTTAAGAAATAATAAGCAAATTTCAATTCGAAAACCATTGGCAGTATATAGAGAGATGAAAGTGGAAAGAGGGGAAACTACATTAATAAATATGATAAAGCGACAAGAAAAGCTTTTGCATGGACTAGAACAGGGAGTGGTGAAATTGAAGGGTTTAGAAAGAAAGGATAATTAGGAGAAATGCGCCTGGTGTCACCTGAAGGATAAAGGATGGCATATAGTTCTAGAATGTGAAGAAACTTGGATGCTTAGGGAGAGGATGGGTAAAAAGGAATGGGCAAGTTACCAAAAGAAATTCAAATGATAAAACTAATAAATGCAAAATCTATGAGAAATTTAATTGAAATTGGAAGTTCTTTAGGTAGAGTAAGAGCCAAATGGTTGAGAAAAATTAGTAAGCAGGACAAAAGAGAAAATTAAACAATAGTAGGTAGTATGTATTAGATTTAATATATAAATAGGATCCAATAGCTCAACACCTTCAGAGTTTGTGTCTTTGGGCCCCAGGGTACACAGCAATGCAGTGTAGTAATAAGTAAAGAAGTGTATACTAATTTGCGAAACTATTATTATTATTATTATTATTATTATTATTATTATTATTATTATTGTTGTTATTATACTTCTGGTGGGTTTACAGTGGTTCATTGATTTTCTTATTCATAAGCCGGTTCTTCCAATAACCTTGGTCCATTGCAAATTTTTGTCTGCTTCAGAGGGATAGATTAAAGGCAGATTGTTTTTGCAAAATAGGTGACTTTGGAACAATGGGCATAGCTCCTGTACTAGAATTTGCAAAATGACATGATGGAGCAAAAGATTAAACCTAATTGGAAAGTATGACAACATAAACTTCAAAAATAAATACAGGCTTACGAAACCAAATGGTAGAAGGCAGAACATGTTCATATAAGCTATATGACCAAGGCAATAATCAAGACTTGAGTATCTCAATTGGTACATAAATCCTAAAACCACTTCAGTATAATGCAAGAGGAAGTTATAAAACAACACTGCTGACCTGTAGGATATAGTCAGTAAGCTACATTATAACTAAAGAGGGGTTTGTGCAGTTTTTTTTCAAGTTGTGTGCACTTAGTCATTACACAGCATTATGTCCAGTATCTGTGCAGCTTCTGATGTAAACAAAACACTCAAAGTGTGCAGTCTAAAAATGAGAACTGCAACATTCTGTTATTTCCTTAATTTCAAATCCTTTGTTTGCATAGTTTCCTTCATTGCAGATAAATACTGGTCATACACATCTGTTCACTATTGCAACACATTTGATTATGAAGGCCTGTTCTCGATCTGTTGTTGTTGTTGTTGTTGTTGTTGTTGTTGTTGTTGTTGTTATTATTATTATTATTATTATTATTATTATTATTATTGTAGCACAGCAGGTTGACAAAAGTTAGCATGTACGTTTCTAGTTGTATTTCATTTGGATACAATGTTCCTAGTTATTTACTTGTCTGTACATCTTTGCTGCTGCCACATCAACATATATTTTAGGTTGTGCTCAGAGCCCTCATCTTTGGTTATAACTAATGTTCCAGGTGCCATTGCAAGACTTGCACATTGTTGTTACGTTTTCTCGGTGAGGAGAGCGGGTTACTAATTATAATATTAAACAAAAGCACACTATAATTAATGTTTTGCTTAAGATCCAGACATAAAAGGTAGACAAAAACTCACTACGCAAAAAATGTAGATCTAATTAAAACACACAATGTATGTCACATAAATTTTTTTCATACACTCAACCATTTCCAAGATATTATTTGGTATTGGTTTCAATTTAAACTACTTAAATTTCTCTCAAATGAATGGTGATCTCTCATATCATATCTCTTTTGTTTAACTCCTGGCCATGCAAAGAAAGTCTAATTTCAATTGTTTCACATAGCAACTTGATTTTAAAAGATTCGATAATCGCTTTAGCCTAGTATATTCTGTTGTTTCTCTTCTACTTACAAGAAAGCAAGTAATATGACTATTTCTACGAAATTTTATCTTGATTAGCGTGATGTAGATAAAAAGTTCATTGCAGATAAATACTGGTCATACACATCTGTTCACTATTGCAACACATTTGATTATGAAGGCCTGTTCTCGATCTGTTGTTGTTGTGGTTGTTGTTGTTATTATTATTATTATTATTATTATTATTATTATTATTGTTGTTGTTGTTGTTGTTGTTGTTGTTGTTGTAGCACAGCAGGTTGACAAAAGTTAGCATGTACGTTTCTAGTTGTATTTCATTTGGATACAATGTTCCTAGTTATTTACTTGTCTGTACATCTTTGCTGCTGCCACATCAACATATATTTTAGGTTGTGCTCAGAGCCCTCATCTTTGGTTATAACTAATGTTCCAGGTGCCATTGCAAGACTTGCACATTGTTGTTACGTTTTCTCGGTGAGGAGAGCGGGTTACTAATTATAATATTAAACAAAAGCACACTATAATTAATGTTTTGCTTAAGATCCAGAGCATAAGCGTTTTAATAAAGAGAAAATGTTGCATGCCTATTTAAATTTAATTTTATTATGAATGGTCATGACTTGTACATGAATATTTAGTCCTCAGCCACAAAGTTACTTAATTGAATTAAATGTATTTTGATCTACACATCTTGGTTGTTTGCTTATTCTAGTAATTCATGGTCTCAACACATACAACTCCTAGTTTTTGTGTATTGATTACCCTGTATTTATAATCTACACTATTTGACCATTTTGTCTTAGCTCTGACATTGCCCAAATAATTTCCAATAGCTTTTATTACTTTTTGTAGCAAGCATGAACAATGTACATAGTAAGTAGAGAAGGAATTGTATTCCACTCCAAAATTTAATAGAGATTTCACCGGAAATACATGTTGTGAGCACTCCTGAATCCAAAAAAAAGCATTTTTAGAAAAAGGTCTGGAGTGCATGTGTATGTGCATGCATGTAATCCCTCTTTACATGCAATCTTTTTTTAAAATTTTGATTTTCTCAAAAATGACAATTTTGATTAAAATAACATATGTTTAGGATAGTTTTATAACAAATAGTGTATCCCAAGTTTTCTGAGAATAGTTTTTGAAGATCTCTTCATTATGAAAGGCTTTTGTATAACTGGTAAACCATAAAAGGTAGACAAAAACTCACTACGCAAAAAATGTAGATCTAATTAAAACACACAATGTATGTCACATAAATTTTTTTCATACACTCAACCATTTCCAAGATATTATTTGGTATTGGTTTCAATTTAAACTACTTAAATTTCTCTCAAATGAATGGTGATCTCTCATATCATATCTCTTTTGTTTAACTCCTGGCCATGCAAAGAAAGTCTAATTTCAATTGTTTCACATAGCAACTTGATTTTAAAAGATTCGATAATCGCTTTAGCCTAGTATATTCTGTTGTTTCTCTTCTACTTACAAGAAAGCAAGTAATATGACTATTTCTACGAAATTTTATCTTGATTAGCGTGATGTAGATAAAAAGTAAACTTTTGTAAAAATAGTTTGATTGCAGAGCAGGTAGAGAAAGTCATGTAAATGGAACACATCAGATTTTGTTTTTTCCTTGTTTTACTTTCCTAATTATAATTTCATTATGCACTTTTAAAGTTAAAAGTTAATTTTCTAACACATTAAATTCTTATTCAAATTCTTAAAAATGCCATGAAATGTGTTACTGTTGGATAAGAATGTTTCCATAAAGGCAGAGGGTAATAATAGGTTAGAATCATGGATATATTCATAACTTAGCTATAGCTGATACTACAGTTTAACTACTGTCTCCATGTGTTTTATATGAAGGAAAATAGGTACCTTTTACCTTCTAGGATGAATTCAAGCACATTTCTTGTTAGTCACCAGTTTTTGCTGAGCAGTAATGGCTGAACTGATGAAAAACAACAGCTGTGAAAGTAACATAGTTCTTCATCATGTAACATTTTCTTTTTGCTGGTCTATGATCTTTCTTGGCCCGAGGCTTTGCCAAAAAACTTACAGACCATAAAAATAATCATAATCTAGACCAATATAAAATCTAGGAATACTGCTCGAAGTGTTTATTTTGACACATTTATGTTTTTTGAAGTGAAATTTTATTCTTAGGGTGGGTGTACAGGAAAAACCATAGAATCATCCAAGACTAAATAAGGTGCTTCAAAACCTGTGAGAATAGTTCAGGTTTTATTTACTGATTTAGCTCATCTATGAGGATGTGGCTATTATTCTATATTATCATTTTCTATGTTTAAATGAAAAGCTAGTTCACAGGTTGTATATTGAGTCCTATTAATAAAAAAAATCTGATGTATTCCATTCACATGACTTTCTCTATATCTTTGCAACACATTATTGTTAAAACGCTTATTCTTGTATTTACTTCATGCCAATCAAGAAAAAACTAGCTGAAATAGTCTTATTACTTCCTTCCTTGTAAGTAGAAGGAAATAAGGTAGTACTATAGGCTAAAAGATAATAAAATCTTTTAAAAGCTGGTTGCTATGCAATTGAAGTTCCTTTGTTTTATGGCCAGGAGTTGACAAATCCCTGTATTTTAAAACTGAAACCAATAACAAGGAATATCTCAAAAATATTAAACTCCACCAATAAAATGTATTTAATAGAAATTGTATGCTTTAACAAGCTCTACATTTTTTGTTAAGTAAGTTTTTGTCTTATCTCTTACGGTTTACCAGTTATGCAAAATTCCACAACATTCATCCAGAATAAAGATCTCTTCAGAGGCTTTTCCCAGAAAACTCAAAATATGCATTTTATTTGTCATGTAAATATCTTTAATATACAATACGAGGTACGTCCAGAAAGTAAGTTCCGTTTCAATTTATCTCCGCTGCAGCGCTGCGATCGCCGTTCCGCACATGCGTGGTAGACGCTCTGTATCAAGGAGAAGAAACGTGCGCCATTTTGAGATCACTGTCAGCCATATACGTTTTGTTGTGCTTGTTTACAATGTCGGTGTTGATTGAAAATCCCGCCGCTTGTGAAATCAGATCTGTGGTTCGTTTTCTGAATGCTAGGAAAGTGAAACCAATTGAAATTTATCGGCAAATTTGCGAAGTTTACGGACAAAATGCGATGAGTGATTCAATGGTGAGAAGATGGGTCCGACAGTTCAATGAAGGACGTTGTGAAGTGCACGGTGAAGAACGAAGTGGGCGTCCATCTTTGGTTACAGAAGAACTGATTCATGCGATTGACGACAAGATCCAGGAAAACTGCAAGTTTACAATTAGTGCTATCGCTATGGAATTTCCCCAAAGCTCACGATCACTAATTCATGAAATTGTTACCGAAAAACTGAAATTTCGTAAACTTTGCTCATGTTGGGTACCAAAGATTCTTACTGAGCAACAGGCGGCAAACTTCTATGAAAAAGGTATACAAAAACTTGTGCCACGCTATGACAAATGCCTGCAAAATTTCGGCAGTTATGTGGAAAAGTAGTTTAAGAGTTGTAGAATTTTGGGCAATAAATAATTATTCTGTATCTGCTCACAATTTAATTTTATTACCAAACAAACTTACTTTCTAGACGTAACTCGTATTTTAATCAAAATCGATAGAGCCATTTGTGAGAAAATGAAAATTGTCGAAAATTTTTCCATGTAAAAGCTAGTAGGGGGTGGGGGGAATTTTCTTGAAAATCTTTGTGTTGCATCCTTGGAAGATACTGAACTTAAATACCAAGTTTGGTATTTAACAGACCTTTTGTTTTTGAGCTATACTGCCCACAGACAGACTCATCACTGACAGACACTCGCATGGACAGTTTTCTAAAAATGCTTTTTTTGGATTCAAGGAGTCTCAAAACATTAATTTCTTGTGAAATCTTGGTATCAGCTTTTTGGGTGCCATACAATACCTTCTCTGTACACTATGTACATAGTATGTGTAGAGAAAGTAAAAAGGAATCAATGTGTGTTTGAATTTCAAGAAGTTATTAGTTTAATACAAATGAAAGTACTAAGATTTGAATACCAGCAAATACCACAAAGCCAAGCTTTGTTATGAGCATAACACCTCTAGATGGTTAAAGTATAGTGTAGTGAGAGATAAGTTCAAGGAAGTACATGAACTTAGAAGAATATTTGTAGCTTCCTGGAGATGAAATGTGATACGTTTTTAAAAATATTCACGTATAAAAATTCCTATTTTACAGCAAATGAGTTTACGAATAGATCTGTCATATCATACTTTTTTTATATTAGCCATAATTAATTAGTGTAGAAAAATTGCTACTTTTCGTACCTTCCAAAAATCTTCTTTTTTCAAAATTTAATAATTTATTTCTCAATTAGAGCATTATTTCAAAAAAGTATATAACCATTTTCTTTAATGTACTTTTTAAGTGGTAGTATCAAAATGTTGAAGTAAATTAGTAAAACATTATCAATTGAAACATTATCAGTACAGAAAAGTGTTAGAAAAACATTTGTGAGAAAATAAAGATTAAAGTTGGGAGTATCTATTGATAAACAAGTGCTTATCGATTGATAGCTTTGGTTAACTGACAGTTAAATTGTGCCAAGTGATACATTTTTTTAAAGTTTACGCTCCATATTTTATTATGAACAAAACTAATTTTTCAATTTTACTTAATTTTTGGTCGTTTCCTTTAAGGAGAGTAGCATGGAAAGTCAAGCTTGATTAAAACCATGTAAAAATGATGTCTGTTTAGGGCTAATGCCTTTTGGACAGAAAATTTCAGGAAAACAGTGCAATAAGATGGGATCTCTTAACCTAAAGATGTAAATATTGGTGCATTATAGAGCATAAAGTATCATGTATTTATATCATTGACAGAATTCAAAACAGTAGTCAGCAGGCATTTTACAGTATTTAGAGCATATGGCATTTACCATCAACCAACAATTAATTAGGATTTTAATCAATATAAACAGTCAATTTCCTTTCTTACAGAAATTTTGACAAAGCTGTGAATTCATTGTATTTCTTAAGGTGACTAAATTCTATTCTATTATTGTCACATGCCTAACACAGATGGGTTGTTACATTTCTAGCATGCACTATCATATTACTTATATACATGTGCATGTATGTGTGTATAATAAAACCAAAAAATTGCATAATGAGGTCCCAGTACTACAAAACAATAGTGGAAAGTCCAAGCTAGTGAAACATGTGATTAATAACATTTGTCACACAACTTTTGAATATTTTCTTAAATATACAAAATCTTTACTTCTTGTGTTCTTTCTCTGTCATATGCATAAACAAGTGAATTTTAATTTATTTTTTACACTTTATAAACTTTTTCTTGACAGTAATGACTATCAGAACTGCTATAGGTTTTATGATTATTTGATGTTAAAGATTTATAAACATATTTAATTGTAATACTTTGAAGTTCTAAATGTCACATGCCTAACAAAAAAATCTGATGTTCCATTTACAATAATTTCTTTATTATTCTGCAACAAATTACTCTTAGCTTATTTTTCTTTGTACTCCACATTAATCAAGATAAACATTAACAGAATATCCTATTACTTATTTCCTTACAGGTCCACAGAAATAAAGGAAAACCGTAGTATGAAGCAGTAGACAATTTTTTTTAAAGCTTGTCGTTAAGTGAATATATTGATGCTTAGTCAGGGGCAAAATTAAAAATAAAAAGTTTTGGAAAATTTAAACGAATAACAAGGAATATTTTGGAAATGGTTAACTGCACAAAAAAAGTATGACAGTTATTGTGTGTCTTAATGAGATTTATACTTCTTGTGCAGAGGCCATAGAGGAAAATTGAAGGTATAGACTTTATTCTTGATGTGAATATATATAATATATGACATTTTTAATACAAAATCATTATAGCTGTTTTTGAGAAAATAGAAAATTCCAAAAAATCTTCCATGCAAAGGGTAGTTTGGGGTTAGGGGCGTTTCCTAAGAATTTCCTTGTTGTATCCTTGGAAGATGCTGAACTTTAATACCATACTATTATATACTATTATATACTATTATATACGAATAATATACACAACATTAATAATTACTAATACAGAAATCATTTGAACCCGGGATTTTAAGTTAGGCTGTTTACAGGCTCACAACCAGATTTTTTTTTACTAAAAATGCTTTTATTGATTCAGGATCCTCAAAACATATATTTCCAGTTAAATCTCAGTATCAGATTTGTAGCAGAGCATCATAAAATGGCCTAGCAAAGAGAAATGCACATTAAGTGAAAATAAAATGTGCTTTATTATTTTATTTGATTCTTCTACTAAAGAGTAAGATAAAAAAAAATCACTCTAATGATATAATTTTTGTTATACAGCTCAAAAAAGTGAGATCACTTCTCATCGCAGGTGCAGCCAATTTTGATGAGCTGTATTCGCACTTAAGGCTGTTGGAACCACCTTTTCAAACCTCTGTAAAGGATCTCAGGTGTGTTAAACACTTTTTCTGCTTTGGAATTTTGTTTTTAATTAATTTTTGTTGTTTAAAGCACTCAAAATGCTAATTTATATAATAGGAGTTTTTCCAAATGTTTTGGTAAGTTTAAATGCACAGTATAGTATATTTGTCATTAAGGGAATGAAATTTATGATTCATATCTTCATATGCTTACTTTCTTAGTTTTAGATAGCCCCATAAATCATCATTGTTCCAAGTTGCCAGAAATGCTTGTTCATCATGTAAACATTATGATAAACACTGAAATATTAACTTAAACCTTGCAAGATCTAAGCTTTCAAGTTTATGTTTTATGACAAACATGAACTATTCAATCACAAAACAAATCTCCTCACAAGATTATTCTAGACTGTCGAGTGGTCAGCGAGCTGACTTCTCACCCGGAGGTCCCGGGTTCGATTCCCGGCTGGGGCAGGGACTTTTTCTTCAACCAGAATTATTCCTTATCCCCCATAGAGCCTGGAAGTATGAATATGAGAGTGAATGTGCGTGTATTTAGTAATATAAAGTTTAGCCTAATGTTCTGAACTTACAGTTTCACAAGTCACAGCCCCTGATATGACCATTGATGTTAAAGGGGACTATTTCATTTCATTTTTATTTTGTTTATAAGCACTATACAGGCATTGGCATCTGTTGAAAGCAGTACATACCTTGTCATAATAAATTACAAAACAAGATCATAAAATTTATCATTAAAATATTCATGTATAGAATAAAAAAGGATGTTTGACTAACCATGTATATATTCTGGACTTAAAATTCTGCATGTTTAAACATTTAACACTATCAGGCAAGTTATTATATAACTTAATACCTGAGTTCTTACAACTATTTTGAGATTTTGTTAGTCGATAATAAGGAATGTTTACATTGGACCTGTATCTAGTACTATAACTATGACTATCCATCCTCAAAATATGTCTATAACGAGACGCATGAATATATACTATATTATCTAACATATAAAGATTATAAATAGTTAAAATGCCTAACTCAATAACTACATGGGGTTATATAGGAACTTTTTTTAACTATCCTAAAAATTTTCTTTTGAAGACAAAAAATTTCATTTACTTTGTTAGCACCACCCCAAAGAATTAGGCCATATCTGATTACAGATTCAAAGAAAGCAAAATACATACTTCTCATGTATTCAATTGGGATAGAATCTCTCAAATTACGAATTAAAAATATAACAGTCTCTTTTTTAAATATTCACTATGGATGGTCCACGATAATTGGTTATCAGTATATACACCTAAGAATTTAGTACATGTCTGATACTGTAATGCTAAGTCGTCTGATATCCTTTTTAAAGTGAATAAAATAGAGATTTATTTAAAAATAAACTATTAGCTTCAAACCATTCCGAAGCTTTAGCCATTATGGTTTTATATTGATTATTCAATTCATTTGGGTCATTTCCATTTGGTATAAAAGTAGTATCATCTGCAAACATTATGGTATCTGTAGGTATATTACTTCATAAGTCATTAACTGCAATTAAAAACAACAAAGGGCCCAAAACAGAACCCTGCGGGACACCACTTGCTATGTGGGACATAGATGAACATTCACTATTTACATAAACCAATTGTTTTTGACTAAATAAATAGGATTTCATGAGATTCAACTGAGTATTTTGTATGCCATAATAGGAAAGCTTTTCTAATAAAATATTATTATCAATGGAATCAAAAGCATTACTCAAGTTACAAAAATTAGCTAATACATATCCACCGCTTTCAAATGAGAAATGTATTTTATCACACAGACTTTGTATTGCTGCAGTAGTATTTCTATCTTTAGAAAAGCCATATTAATTTTTGTTAAACAAGTCAAAGTTTTTGAAAAAAGTATTTATTTGCTCAAACATAATGTGCTCAAAAATGTTTCCAATAACAGGAATGAGAGAGATTGGCCTATAATTTGCAGCTTCATATGCACTTCCTTTTTTATACACAGAAATTACTTTAGCAATTTTCAGGCAATCGGGAAAAATTCCTTCTTGCAAACAAAGATTAAAGCAATGTGTAAGTGGGTAAAGAATTACATCAATACTCCTCTTTAAAAAATTATTTGACATATCATAAATATCAGTACTTCTAGAACTTTTTAAATTAGATACAATTTCTAATATTTGATTGGCAGTAATGACTTTCCAGAAAAAGACAGCATTTGCAGTTGCACAATTTTTTAAAAGTACATCATGTGTCGTTCTACATACATTAATTTTTGATTTAGTAGTTTCCACAGAATTTATAAAATATTGGTTAAATGTCTCAGCAGATACTGGAATAACAGGTCTACTATTTCCACAATTTCTTGATTTATTAATTAGGTACCAAGCAGTTTTACTTTTATTTCTTGAATTCTGTATCAGACTAATATTTTTCATCATTTTATTCTCTTCTAGCTTTTGTTTATAGAATTTCCTGTTTAGATAATATCTTTGCTTAGCCACTTCAGAACCTGATTGTTTAAATATATCATAATAAATCCTAAGCCTGATTCTAAGCTGTTTTAATTCATCAGATAACCGAATAAAAGAAACAATAAAAAAAAAAGATTATTCTGCACCTCACATCAGATTTTCTATCACTGTATGCTAACTTGTCGCCCTCCGTGGTGTAATGGTTACCATGCTAACTTCATATACCCAAAGTTGCTGGTTCAAACCCAGTGGAGGACGATGGATTTTTTCGGATGTAAATATCCATAGCATGGCTTCCTTTGGAAGGGAAGTAAAGTCGTTGGTCCCGTTTCGTAGATTTACAGCACATAAAAGAACCTCAAGCCTGATAGAGAGTCCTCTAAGCAAAATTAAGCGGTCTTTCATGCCCAATTTAGAATGGGATTCTGAGAACCACAGCAGTTAAAGAGTGTCCATAAATAACATGCCATTTCCATTTGTATGTTAACTCACTAATTGCCTTCATATTAAGATCACAGGTCAGAAATCATTAGATCACTGCAGAATAAATTGTATGATAGATGATGCTATTTTTGTGAGTTTAACATCCTCTAATAGGGTGACTAGCTCTTGTTCGTTTTGATACATACATGTAATCTCTTTTTGCAGTGTACTGTAGGTGGTTGCTTCTTCACAGAATGCCATATTAGCTTAGCTATTTCATGCTATCTTGTGATTGCTGCCTTTTAGGTTTCCATTTATGATTGTCAGTGATAATATTTCAAATTAAATGTATTCTGAAGTTTTGCATTATTATGTTAATTCTTAATTTTCATTGTGAATGGCCCCTTAATGACCCCCATATCCCGCTGCAAGTTGAATGAGCCATTTGATAGAACTGCATGCTTTTGCTCTGAAAGGCTCCTAAGGCTTGTCTCATAGTGTAGTAAGTTTCTTACTATTGACTTTGGTGTATGGAAATTAAAACAATAGCAATAGCAAAATAAGGCTCGATTATATATGGCTTAAGGATGTTAAATAATTGTATTCTTTTATACGTTATAGGTCTCAGGTTGTAAGAGAAGCTTGCTATACAATAGCATATCTGTCAGAGCAACTTGGACAAAAATGTGATCGTTTTGCAGAGTCATTACTCAGTAGTCTCATTAACCTTATCCAAAACTCTGCAAAGGTATGTATAGTTACATAAGAGAACCAATTTAAAATAAAAATAGCAATATAATAAATACTGGCAATCTTCTCCTGATTTTGGTGAAAAAACACTCATATTTAAAAGAGTTAAATTTTTTTCTTTTCTTTTTAACTTTTTTTTAACAATTTTTATGATAACATTTAGCAGTATAACTTAATTTAGGCTCTTATTCTAGGGTAGCTCATAATTGGTAAAATTAATTAAAGCAACTACAGTCAACCTGCCTAAACAGCAGTGTCCTCAATAAATAGTCATTTTTCTGTGGAACTTGTTAATTTTTCCATAAAGTCTGTATTAATATTCTCTCCCTTAAATGGCCATCTCACACTGCTTCAGTAGCCACACACCTTTCAGAAAAAATAGCTGAATTTAAAGACCAGTCCAAACAATAGTGAATAGCTTTGCACTCTGAAATAGGCACACAGGCTTGCCTTAAATTTTCAAGTCATTTTATAACACAGGACCATCCCTCTTGTATCTTTTTTCTCCATGCAAGGTCAACATGTGGTTGTAACTTCTGTAATGTCAGTCTTCAGGACAAGAAATGACAGTTTTCCACATTCAATGGTGTGAAGACTCAAAGGGGCTTCTGTTGAGAATATGTTTCTGATGGAGAAAATCAAAGGAATGAAGGAGAGAAAATTATTTTCTGTACCTATTCAGTTTAAAATATAATAATTATGATTTGTGGTATCATAGATCTGATTTGTGAAGCAATTGCACTTGAGTTTACTAATTCATTGAGTCAGTGAAGATGAAAGCTAAATTATAATGTGTGATAAGGCAAGGGATGTTTTAATATTGGAATAAAGGAGAAAAGTGGTTTTTAAAAATGAGTAGAAGACATTTTCTGCAAGTAAGCATGCCTTTTCAAATGCTGCAAAATAATACAAGTGAAGAACAATAACATTTTAAAAAATAAAGAACTTCAAAAGAATTATAAGAAAACAAGGTAGAGTAATAAGTAAAAGAGGAGTTATAGTATAGTAAATTAAACAATTGCATTTATGAATTGTTTAAAACACAAGTACTAAAAAACTGCTGATCAGCAAACCAGCGATTACAAGAAAAAGCAGGACAGTCAGCAAAAGAATTAAATATACAAGATTTTGTTGCTATAGACATAGAGTACAAAAAGTATAATTTTATGTATATTATTTTATATTTACTGAACTGCATATGCCCTAAATAAGGTCTTGACCGCTCAATGCACAAGGGGTTTGTTACTTTTAATGTGCGTAGGTCCTATTGTATCTAATCATGTGAGAACCAGGCCTCTTCACTGATTTGGAAAATTTCATAACCTTAATTTAGCAGTTACCTTTACAATGGCCATTTTTTGGAAGCATGACTTATGCCCACTTCAGGCAGGTTTCACTGTTATTTTGAAATGCAATGTTGTAGCTTACACTACCTTGACTGATTTTCTAGTTCTATTCAGTTGAATTAAGGTGAACTATAAAAAGACAGTAAGGAAGACACCATAAAATCTTTTGAGATGGAGTCTATAGCACAAAGGTAAAATAACAGACAAATTATGTTGTAAAACATCTGTTATTTTAATATTCAATAATTATATGCATCTTTTTAGTTTGTTTTATCTCTTATGATTGCTAAACTGAAAGATTTTGGAGTTTTATGACAATTTTCTTTTCCTGTAGGTGATGGCATCAGCAGGACTGGTGACAGTAAGGTTCATTATTCGCTACACACACTCCCCTCGACTAATCCCCATTATTACGCAGAATCTCAACTCCAAATCGAAAGATATCCGACGTGCATGCTGTGAATTTTTAGAGCAATTGCTGCATTCATGGTCCACACATTCTTTAGAGCGACACATTGCTATACTTCAGGATGCAATCAAGAAGGGTATAGCTGATGCAGATCCAGAAGCCAGGCTGTGTGCACGGAAGTAAGTAATGCCATCTGTATTTTCGTACCTTTTACACAAAATATTCTATTATTTATTTTACACATAAAGCATCTGCATTTGCATGTAGCTGTTCATCAAAAATGATTTTATCTTTAAGTTAATATACTTTACTTTTAAGAACTGTTAATTAACCACTCATTTTTAATGAAGTTGTAATTTAAACACTTCAAAGTTTACAATTCATTTTATTTCACTATTCTTCACTTCTTTTTATCTCTCTTTCCACTCCTCTGCACAACTTTAGTATCTTATTCATCCTTCTGTTACAAAGAGTACATGACAGACATTGTCAACATATTTCAGAAACATTATTTATAAATTTGAGAGTCTGGAAGAGAAGCACATAGAGAATCCATAGCTGCCAATAAATGTAGAATATACTGTATGTAGGAAATAATATAACAGACTAGTTCTTTATACTCTCAAGCTGGATTGTAATCAAATTATTTATGCTGTTACTTTCACAACATAAGTATTTCAAAGTGTAGACAGTTGGCATCTCTCCTAATGCCGCTGCACTCTTAGAACTCCAGTCAAGTCAGTCACGTGGCAAGAAATTTCCAGAAGTATCCATTGTTGCACCTGCAAACCACTGCATGTGTCGCAAAATTGCACACAGGTGTGACATAATTATCTCTACCCATTTACTTTAATATCAATTCTGTGAATTATCCATCAATAACTTTTATTTCTCCTTTTTTTTTAGTCAAATGGTTTCAATTCACATTTTGTTACTATATATTAGCACATAATATGGCTGTGCAACATTAAGCATTTATAAAGAAACTTGGTATATGCAAATATGTTAGATGATAATATAGGACTATCTTCATCATTAACACAGGGAAAGGGCAAGCAGATAGTGATAGAACTTGAAAACCTAAAGCCAAATTCAAATCTTAGTGCAAGTCTGTATCAACAGAGACAAATGTTAAAACACAGTAACAAAAAATATTCATATTTTGATAACATTTAACATAAACAACAAATAATAATAAAAATCTGATGTGTTCCATTCACATGACTTTCTCTACATCTCTGCAAAAAATCATTGTTAAAAAGCTTAGGCTTCTATTTACTTCATGCTAATTGAGAAAATATTAGCAAAATAGTCTTATTACTTGCTTCCTTGTAAGTAGAAGAGAAATTAGGCAGTACCATAGGTTAAAGTGATAGTCAAAAGCTGGTTACCATGTGACTGAAGTTCCTTTGTTTGTATGGACAGAAGTTGACAAATTCCTATATGAGAAAAGTATGTTTTTCACAGCTGAAACCAAAAACAAGGAATATGTTAAAACCGATCAACTCCACAAAAAAATTGTATGTAACATAAATAGTGTGTTTTAATGTGCTCTACATTTTCTGTGTGTAAGTTTTTGTCCATCTCCTACGGTTAAGCACTTATCCAAAAATTCATCCAGAATAAAGTAGTCTTCAGAGGCTATTCCCAGAAAATTCAAGTCAATATCTTAAATATACAAGATTTTAATCAAAATCATTACAGCCATTTTTAAGAAAATCAAAATTTTCGAAATTTTTTCTACGTAAAGTGTAGTTTGGGTAGGGGGGATTTTCTTAAAAATCTTTGTGTCACATCCTTGGAAGATAAACTTAAATACCAAGTTTGGTTTTTAATGGTCTTTTCATTTTTAGCTATGCTGCCCACACACATACAAACAAACAAACACACACACATACACAGACAGGGACATTTTTTCTAAAAATGCTTTTTTTGTGTTCAGGGGGTCTCAAAACATATTTCTGGTGAAATCTCGGTATCAAATTTTTGGATACAATGCAATACCTTCTCAATACACTATGTATATAGTATGCATAATAATAATAATAATAATAATAATAATAATAATAATAATAATAATAATAATAATAATAATAATAATAATAATAATAATAATAATGAGAGCTCAATGCAGTTGATGCTAAAATACTTATAATAGACCGGCAAGTAAGCATACAGCAAGTTCAAAATACTATGTGCACATCTTTTCTTGGGTGCTAGTTTTACAGGACAGTGGAAACTGGGGGGAAGAAGAGAGAGCTCACTTGCCTGTCTTTTCAACCATTATGGTGAATAGGCTATCTAACTAGCTGAGTTTTTAAGCAAATCAGCACATGTGCATGAACTCTGGGATCTACATACAGACTGAAATTTTAGCATTGAAGCCAGTAGATGTCAGGGTGTATAATGTACTTCAAGTTTCAATGTTGTTGCACTTCTGTGCTTCTGAAATGAAGACTAAAGAGCAGAGTATCCTAAAACTAGTCAGTAATGAATCAGAATTTGAAGTATGCACAGCTAATTATATAGTTACTACCTAAAAACACATATTGACAGGACAGAAAAGTATAGAAGTATCAAATATTCCTATCCCATATGCCAAATTTACTAAATTTCATGTTCTGTTAATGGAATGTAATCTGTAATTATTATTTCTTTAAATTTGCGCTTTTCCAGTTTGGTATGTAATTTTTTTTATGGCAAACACTATTATTAATTTTTAAATGCCGTGTTGATTTTTAATTATTATTATTGAGTCTGCTATATATTGTTGTTAAACAGGAATTTGTGCTTCTTGAAAATGGGAACAACTGTTACCCAAAACCGGTCCACAGTAAGTAAAAATAAGTGATGTTTGTGTTACAAAAACCGACTCATTTTTTTATTTTTTTAGGAATTTGTGCATTTATATTGAAATAAATCTAGGTTAGTACTGCATTTTATTTTTATTTGTTCTGTAAATTATTTCTGAAAATTATTAATGCTGCCCATAGAGTCCTCTCTTAATTTTGTACTAATTTAAATAAATTTGAAATGCATTAACAATTGCATTTAATTTAAACTGTGTTCATGCAGTAGTTTACCCAAAGATTGTAAATGTTGAAGTAAACTGCATATACACTGAATTTTTTATAATTTTCAACTGAAAGCAGTAGTCCACCAAAAAGTCATAAATGTTTAGAAGCTCTTTATTACACAACTACTCTTAATTTTGTATGTATTGCAATCAAATTTAATGAGATTTTCTTCAGACTCCAGTAGTTTATGGCTTGTTATGTAAATGCACAGATAAATGGACAAAACAAACCAACAAAATGCTGCACCAAAGATGGACACATTGGGGAGGAATTATGGCTCTTTATATGTGCATTTGACCAAAAGAATAATATATTTATTGTTGTATTTTATTAAGTATTTTATCTGAAGAACTTATTTGTTTCAGAGCATACTGGAGCTTTCGTAGTCATTTCCCAGAGCAAGCAGATTCTTTGCTGAATTCTCTAGACAGTTCGTACAAGCGAGCCCTTAATGGAGAACTCACCTTATCCAACTCTAGTTCCAGTAACTCTCTTCATCATCAGGGAAGCACCACATCTCGATATGGCACAGGGGGAACTACTCCTAGAGTACGTCTCACTGCCAGTGCAACTGGTAAGTTAGATGAGTTGGTTTCTCTCTTTACTCAAGTACCCCTATGTTAATGATGTATAACTAATTTATTACACTGGATTCTAGTGTTTTGCATATAAGGAGGTATTGATGCAAGGTTTAAAACCTTTATTTCCTAACATTTTGTGCATTTCTTTTTAAACATTATTTCTTGAGGATATCAATAACTCAGGTGTGTACCAAATCTATATCAGGAAAACCAAAAAGGATCTTCATACCAGACAAAACAAACACATGAAAGTCATTAAATACAAACAGCTCAAAAAATTTGCTCTAACAACTCATTTTTTTTGTCTACTATGACATTTATATCTTAGTGTTGGATAAGGCGAGTTTTGCTCTTCACACAGCACAATTGTAGTGACAGAAGTATTGGATAAGGCTAGTTTTGCTGTGAATTGTAAGATGGATTAGACAACTTCTGCATCAATTGCCACAATGAATTTGAAGATTTTTGTAGTTTTCTGGGCTCTCTTGAAGGTGTATTAGATGCGTTTTGTTCAAACCAAAAGTCACCAGGTCATTCATTGAATAATGAATCCCATGTCTTAACTCATTTTGTTAAATTTTGGATAAGACGAGTTTTGCACTTGAATTTCATGAAACATAACATAGCATTAAAAGCTGGCAGCAGCTATCCATAAGATCAAGACACAGGGAAAAGATGCACATCTTGAAGAACAAGGACCACCTAATGAATTTTGATTTGCTTTGGAAGTACGTTGTGCCATCAACAGATGCCCACTACCATAGACAACTCCACTGCAAACACGGCTTCTATAGGAAATTAAATTTAGTTGCAAAACTGTCGAAGATTGGCACAAAGGTGCCGAAAAACATGTTCCAAGTATTTAAAACATAAGTGATTTTATGTTTCAACTTTCTAACTCATTAATCTATATGCACTATAATTCTTCATCCCAACTCTCAATCAGATGTTAGCATGCATGATAAACTGAAGTTGCTCCCTTTCCATCTTCTTACAGAATGATATCTAATCCATTAAAATCAGAAAGGTAATGTATGTGCTTTTCTTAAAAATGGATTAAAATCATAATTATAGCAGGATAAAAAAAATGTAAATGGCGTGTTATTTATGGATGCTCTTTAATTGCTTTGGTTCTCAGCGTTCCATTCTGAATTGGGCGTCAAAGACTGCTTAATTTTGCTCAGAGACCTCTTTATCAGGCTTGAGGTTCTTTTACATGCCATAAATCTACGACACGGGACCAACGACTTTACTTCCCTTCCAAAGAAAGCCATGCTAAGGATTTTACACCCGAAAAAATCCATCATCCTCGAACCTGCGACCTTGGGTATATGAAGTTAGCATGGTAACCATTACACCACGGAGGGCAACTATGAGCAGGATAGCTCAGATGGTAACATCTGTGACTTGCAATGAAAGCAGAACAGACTGGATGGCACCCAAGACTAGCTGCTTGGGTGCAAATGAAAGTGGTATTGTACAGGGTGAGACTACTGTTCACCACACACATATGTAAGGGATGTTCAGTATATAAGATTTCGGTGATGATGCATTGAAACAGTGCATAAAGAAATAGTGCCAACCTTTCTTTACAGATGGCATTGTCTAGTATCGATATGACATTACCATTTTCTTATTGACTACTAAACATGTGTAGCAGTGACAAAGGCTTGCAAGGCATACTCTGCTTAGTCAAGTGATGCAGGTGAACATCATTTCAGAACAATACATGCAGGAAAGGCCTAAGAAAGAGATGAGGCAGTCACCTTATATCAGCATGCATGCAGTTTATTGGAATGCAACATTCACAGTAGGCTCATTGAAATGCACAGCAATAATGGAGTCACATGTTTTCTAAAGGATAATAGAAGCATCTGTGACAGTTATGTACAGATGTCTGTTCTAATATAAACAAGGAATGCATGGAGGCAATGATTCAAGAAGTCAGACAAATAAGGTGTGAGAATTGGCCAAAACACAGAACATATTCATTGGACTGTGTACACATTATTCATGAAGTTTGTGCTCTCCTGAAGTCATCTGAAGCAAGCAAAAGATGCCATTTTGCAATGTTTGCTTCAGTTTCAGACAGTGAGAAATGCTTTTGATGAGAAAGTTGTAATGGGTAATGAAAATTGGGTATACCATTCATTTCCTGAGGGGAAGGTGCTATCTGTGGAATGGAAACAATATAAAAAAAGGTTCAGGACCACTGCCACTTGAGGCGGGAACTGGTGACGTTCCTCTTGGTGCTGGGCTGCGCAGCAACGACTGGTCCTCTCTCTGGCGTTGCAGTGCTGAAGTCGATTCTCGATGCTCCTCGGCTATTTGTGGACTCAGTGACGAGCAATATCTAGCTCAGGTATTGAGTGAGGATGATCTCAAGGAGATGGTATGGGAAATTAATTTAAAATAAGCGTTGGCACGTTTCGTTCAGTCAAAAGTTTATTTCCTTTCACAAGTGTTCCCAAGAAAATTCCTGGCGCGATTGTGTTCTGATAATTTCCCTCGAACAAGGGTGTAATGCACACAAAGGTAACTAAAATTTACGTGGCGACGAGTGCAATTGTTACATGCAGAATAATTGTAGACACTTTAACTTTCTACCATGGCTTCCTTGTTTCCGGCGTCACAGGTTACACATGACATTATGTATCAACTGTGTGAATCACGGTATCACCTTACTATATTTGTGTGGATTCTTGTTTTGAGCATCACAGATTCCTTGTGTAGTTACATTCCAACTGTCTGAATCACTATAGTAACTTTGCTAATTTGCGCGTATTCTTGTTTTGGGCGTCACAGGTTCCTCGTGAAGTTACATTCCAAGTGCCTGAAAATTAGGGCGAATACTCTACATTTATAGCAAATTCTACCCACGCGCAAAACTCTCAACTTGTAATCTCATTGGCCCATTTTTGGGGCCGAAAGTAGCTTGGGGTGCGCTTCTGCCAGGACATGATTAATTCTAATTGGTCAGTTCGTCTTTCACGTGATTTCCTCTTGGTTTCCCTGTTTATGTCACCTCCACTTTCTCTTTTGGAGACATGACTACATAATAGCGTCTTTCCCCTCTTACAATATACAAAGAAATAGCGTAAACAACTGAATTCGTTGCTTGAGAACTCTCGGGTTGAAGTTAGAAATGTTTTCCAGGAACAATCTCTCTGAACATTCAATATACAATAAATACATGACATCTTACTTAGTAATTAACCTAAACAATTTAATCAATTAAAAATATAGGATATGCACTTATTCACCTGGGTGACAATCCATCTCGCACTGAAGGGAAACTCATTTTAACAATGTTCTGGCAATCCAAAGGAGTTCCTTAGGTACTCTGTATTCCTACTTGAATCCAGAATCCAAAGAAACAAGAAATTCCTACTTGATGATGACATTCAACCAAATGCACACCAAATTCAACTTCAAATTATACTTTGTCATTGGAAATGCCTTCAACATCCTCCTAATAGCCCTGACTTAGTGCCTACTGATTTGCATCAGTTTCCAGTACTGAAAAAGTGTTTTGTTTTGTAGTCATATCCAGAGCATCTTTGAAGTCACTTAGAAGAAGTTGGTACATAGATAGTATAAATGGCTCAACATCGAAGGTGGATATGTGAAGGAGTAGTAGTTTATAATATGATGCTCATTTATATATAAAGTAGGTGAGTGTAACATAACAACAATGAAATACACAGGTAAGGCAAACTTATTTATTGAACACCCCTCGGAGCTGTTTATGCTTAAACCATAGTTAGGTTTGTGTTTCTGTGGCCCAATTGTCCTAAATAAAACATGTGCTCCAGAATAGTATACTGGTACCTATTAATGGGTGCAATATTTTGTAAAAGTCTTTAAAGATTATGTAGAATTATGCAAATAATTTTAATAATATTATAGTTCAATCCAATAAATCAATTTTCAGGCACAGGAAACCTAAATTTAAAAGAAGTTCATGTCTAGCTGCTCTAACAGTTTGAGCACCCAGTTGTGCAAGAGGTTCCAGGTTCTATTCCTCAAGAAACGTTTTCTTTAATCATGACTTTTCTTGTTATATCCAAAGTCTGATGTGAGCTTCAGTGTATGGAACTGGTGATATAATAACCAATTTTCCATATAATTATATTTCAGGATTTTCATGAGCTAAAAGTGTGAGCTCAGTTCAGTGATAAACACATACATAGGACAACATAGCTTCTAAGGTTCCAAAGGAAAGAAAGAAAGGGAAAAAAAGTGTATGTATATATATATATATATATATATATATATATAATGTGCATAAACTTCAAATAGTGTTAGTCTTTTAACTAATGTATACATGTAGAAAAATTTAAAGCCAAAATTAGTATTTAGTTATCTATTTTGATTGTCTGTTCTTAACACTGTATCAATGGAATTTGTTATACCTTTCCTACTGCAATTAAACAACTCTAATGAATATTGGCAAGAATCCAGTGCTAATAAATTAGAATGTGGCATCGCATAGAGTGGGAACTAACAAATACATGCCTCTGCATTTTGCACAGTATAAGATTTTGTTATTTGGGGATAACAGGCAGTACGGAGAATCTTCATCAGCAGTCTCAGTACCAGGGCCATGGTCCTGGCCTGCATCGCACTCCTTCGCTGACTCGTCATCACCGCTCGGGTATCCCTGTGCTCACCAGTGGGCCCAAGTCGGTTGATACAGGTCTGACTAATTTGGTGTAGTACCCCCCCCCCCCCCCACAATGAGCTCCTATATTTTATTATTTGATTTCTCCTCATTTTCTTTGACCCTGTTTGAAGCTTGGATGTTAAATAGTTCTAATTCACATTTGATGAAGTTGAAGGTCAGCTGGAGGATAAAATAATGATTATTAAATAGAGGACAGTTTTACAGATCTGCTAATTGCAGGAATTGATCTATAAGAACTGCTAAATAAATATGCTTTTGTCACTTAGGTCAGTGCAGCCAAATCTCAAAGCATTAAACACTTAAACCAATATCTGTGCTTTAATGTATGTCATCATTTTTGTTTTGCAGCCTGTTGTGCTATTATGAATTGCATGTTATTTTGTACATTTAATTTTCCCTTTAATTTCAGAGCTTTATGCTGTCTACACTATACTTCTGAGCACCTTTATATAGTACTATTTATTTGCTGTAATATTTGAACAGAACTTTTACCTTTATACACAATTTTTATTTTTGTATTTATCAGTTTATGTGCTTAAACAAGTAGAACTGTAAAATATAATATTAAGGTAGATTGTGATCACATCTTTTAGATTTGTGGACAAACCTTAATATCATTGAGGAATGTAATTTTAAGTATGATGCCAATAGATTTGAGAGGTTTGCATGTCATTTACTCAGAAGTAGATTGTTTGGCATATAAAACATATTAACATTTCAGTTCTCGATACATTTCCACCATTAGAAATTCGTAACTATAAACACATATTAAAATAGATGAAAATATGAATATCCTGCTGCTGTTTATCCACATTTTTACTTTCTCTACCATATACCTAGTATGTAAAATGGCATATTGCATTCCATCAAAAAATCTGATATAGAGATTTCATCAGAAATGCAAGTCCTCCAGATAAATTAATAGTTCTAGAGAGACCAGTTTTGATATTCAAGTTCATACCTTTCCAAGATGCAGCACAAACATTTTCCAGAAAATTTCCCTGCTCCAAATTACCATTTGTATGGAAATTATTTGTAAACATTTTTATTAAACTATCACCTATTTAAGATTTTTGCATGGCAAATAAAGTTAATGTCTTGAATTTTCTGAAAATAACCTATGAAGTTCTGTTAATTCAGAAAAAGTTTTGTGTGAAACTAAGAGGGACAAAACCTTACTACACAAGTTCTCTTTAAACATATAATTTATTTCAAATAACTTGTTTATGGTATCAGCCATTTCCAACATATTCATTATTATTGGTTTGTAGTGCTGTCACGTTTTAGTAGTTTCTTAATGTTATGGAAAGAGTAGGAATTACAAGGCCAGCTTATATCAACCGCCTATTAATCATTTGATTATCGCATTGATTTCCTGCATTTCCTTTGTACCACAATGAAGTAACCAAACTATTTATGCAAAGTTTTTCTCAATCAACATGAAGTAGAGAGAAATATAAGCTTTTGTAAGAATAGTTCATAGAAACTTTTAAAGTAAATGCTAATGAGTACAGAAAGTGGTGAGAAATCATTGAGTTTGTCCATTGGCAAACAAGCTAAGTAATTACACAATACACCTTTCAATCAATTCCTTAATTCAATTCCTTGCAATTATTTGAGATGTTACAAAGTTGAACATTAGTCCTCTTTGATGGATTTGGTGAATTAGCGAGTTTTAATGTTTAAACTTGGATGCAGATGGATCTCCCAGGTGGGGCACCCCTGGAGGGTCAGCTCTGCGTTCCAACAGCGCCATCGACCTGCAGGCTGCGCAGCGAGCCAAAGCACGCGCACAGTATGCAGCCCTTGCCAGACACAAAGTTGGCTCCGGGGCTTCTTTGCGTAAGTGTGATGGGATGGGCTGTAGTATCATAGTGGGCTGTTCTCTGAACTCAACATATTAAGCAACTAGTCATACAAATATACCAAAGTGAGGAATGTTAGCTTTAATTTTGAGTGTGGGTGGGGGTGTGTGGGGGTGTGTGTGTGTTTATATACATATCATTTGGGATAAGCACAATCTAATTGTACATTACAACTTAATAAGTGTTAAGAATTTTACATGAGGTATCAAAGCTTATCCAACCCTGACACTTAGAAATAAAGAGTAGAAGAAAAACTTATTATTCGATATTTAGGTATATTTCAATGAAAAATGGTCCACAGAGAAATTTGTTCTTGATCCCTTTCGAATAAATATACATAGTTTTTCACATAATGTGACTCGCCAAGTAAAGCCTTGATGCTGTTTACTGGATCTATAAATATTGATCAAAACACTTTAAACACTTTCATTCAGCATTGTTTTTTGAGAAAGCAATAAACAAGGGCAGCAGAAAAGTTAATCTAACACTTTATATTCCACAAATCCAAATATTTATTCTGAAATGAGAAACTTCAATTCGTTATTACCTTCAAAGATTAATAATTGCTTTTTTCCACTTAGGAAAAGCAGCCTTGCTGTTAATTATCAATATTAAATTGGTGTGACAGACAGAAGTATTTAACTTTAAAGTTGCAGAGAAGAAAAATGGGTTGAAGCAAATTTCAGTTGGCATTTTAAAAAGCATTGCTATGCAACAGCTTTTATGATAGTATCTACAGGTACATAAACATGTATTTACAAAGGATTTTTGAGACTGCATCTTGCAATCAGGAACCAAGCTTAATATCTAAAATACCTAAAATCATATAAAATGTAACATATGATTTTCGAGGCTGTATCTTGCAATTTGAAATCAAGCTTAATTTTTAAAATAAAATCATATAAAGTGTAACTTGCCCATACTTTTGTATTAAATCATGCTAAACAATAGAACTTGGGCAGATAATCTCCTGTAAAGCATTGAACATGTTTGTAAATGACAACATTGAAAAATAAAAGATCTTCATTTCTTAGTTGTAAGATTATAGATATTCTTGTATTTCATTACATGCAAGAATATATAGACATCAACTGCGATTGTGACCAATTCCTTAAGAAAAAAAAAAACAAGTTGCTTGATATGTTTGATCTCTGAGGAGCATCACTTCCTTCTCTATGTCTGTCTTAAAAACGTAGAGAGCTTTTAAAGTAATTGTATTTCTTGCTGTGACGCTTGTGCTTCATTTTCCTTACATTGCTGCGTGGATAGCAGGTGATGATCATGGTACGGGTGAGTGGTGACTGAATTAACTGCATGAAAGTTTAGCATTGATTAAGAAAATTAAAATGATATATAATTACAAGGTAGTGAAGTGAATTCAACAGAATTTCAGATAAGCTTAATTCAATTAACAAAGATTCTGAACAGCAGTTCGCAAATATCTATGCAAAATCATGATCCTATATTTGAATATTAATGGCAACAGCTAAATGGCAGTAATACTGGACTCTCTGCGTAAATCAGCATAAATCTCACCATTTCAGGAGGGAATTTCATGCAGAAGGCATCGACAGCTTACGTAGGAAGCAGTGAATTTAGTAATTCATTTGAATAAGAGTGATATTGAAAAATTATTTTTAGCAAATTTAAAACATTTATAACTATATCTTCCAAAGTGTGCATTTTTATTCTTTATGGCCTAGGAAATGCTAGTAAAACCTTGTTAACAGATATTTCTAGAAATTTATTAAGCCAATCATAATAATTGTCCTAATACTTTACTATTTCTTTGTATTGTTTCCTATAATCCTAAAAAGCCTACATATGAATGATGTAGCAAAGTGAAAAAGTCAAAAGCACTTAGTCAAGAGAATATTTTTGAATTGGTTTGTAACACTTACGTATCATTTACATATAATTTTTCCAGACCAGTTTCAATGCCATCGACAAAGATGCTTACATGGCATCAAAACGGTCTGGAAAAATTATACGTAAGTGATACTTAAGTGTTACAAACCAACTCAAAAATATTCTATTCATACATATCACTGTTCCAAAACACTCTTTCATTAAAATTGTTCACTTAGTCAAGTTTATGATTTTTAAACCACATTTTATTTACATTACTTTCTTTTTTCATAGTATCGTCCGTCACATTTCTCAGTGGGTGCAAATGTGTGGTTGCCACATTGATTACTGCCAAAAAGGAAACACTTTGGATTAACATTCACGCAATATGCAATAAAAATAGTATATCATTCTCCACTTATTCAATACATTTTTAATTTTCAAATTTAGTCATTGGTACTAGACAAATCATGGTAGCTTGAATAAGCCTACAAAAATGTTTGTTTAATAAATAATACTTGATTTAAAACAAAAATATAACATATGCAAATCAAGCAGCAGGATTTTTGATACATTTAAGTCAAAATTGAGCTTTTCTCCATATTTGAGAAGTATATTTAATTCAACTGTGATTAAAATACATTCTATATTTACTTGTATAGTTAAATGGTTTGCCATTATCTGTGAATTCTGACTGAATGGTCAAAAATACATTTTCCTTAAAAAGTAAAATTACTTTCCTGGACTCTAGACATTCAAATATATTTGCTACAAGAGTATGCCATGTTTTGATCTTTAAGAGCAATGCAAATATTGCAATAATATATTTCTCAGTTCTTCATTATTATTAAGAACAAAAATCTTGGTAGTTTGTTCATCGTTTAACAATTTGTATTTATCTTTGCACGGAGATAACAGAATTTATATAAGAGGTTTTACTGATTATAACAGAATTAACATGCATTATTAAAATGCTGTTCCCTATAAACCACAGGGTGAAAATGGTTATTGAAAATGTGTGAGAAACTACCAGCAAAGCCATGAATGTTTAAAATGACCAAGCTTGCTTGTACTTTTCTTTTTGGCAGTTGCCCTTGATGCAAGTGCAAATATACTCTTGGTACTTCATTTAGAGCTTCTCAAAAATAAGAGGTTTAATGTGTAAGATAAGATTTATTTCAACTAAATTTTTGTTTTCACTTGATGTTTTTACATATCCGCTTTTAATTGCTTTGCAGTGTTAATAAAGATTATTTTCATACTTTTGGTGTAAGGAGTAAATAGATGCTGAAAAGCTTTTTCAGAATGAAACAGGTTAAATATGCTTTGATATGCATTTCCTAGACTTGTTTAAGGAGGGCCAACTGTGATGGGCAACAAGCATTCCAGGATTCATGCATGTGGCTACATTTTTGAAAAATTATCATGATAGCATTCAGCATGACTAGAGTTCTATCTGTTATCAGAAATCATTTTTAACTTGTACAGTATTTACAAACACCAGTAAATTATTCTGTTTAAAAAGTGGTAAAGTCTTGCTTTTTTACTTGCTGTGTAATCCTGCTGTGCATCTTGTTGAAAAAATGGATGGTTAAGGCTTGAACTACCATATATATCCAAACACAAAATAACCTCAAATATAACATGACCTCCATTTTCCAGAACCTTATTTTGGGATTTAACAGCTTTGATTGTTTCATTGTTTTACAAAATGTTTTGTGGATATCAGTATCACACAAGATGATAGAAACAGTGGCGGGGGTAGTGGCAACAGTGTGATGATGATGGATGTGATATTATATTTAGATCTTAGAATGAATTATTATAAACAGTAATGACCTATGGTATTTAATTGTCCCTTCCACAAGCCAAATGTATATCCAGGTTGGAAAGATGAGATTAAATTGAAAAATATAATGCCATAGTCATGTCACAAATCCGAGCCTAGGGCATTGAATTTTTCAGTCTGATATTACCTTTCTAAGTAAAATTTGCACAGAATTGCACTTGATGATGAAAAGGCTGACAGAAATAAGAGCATGGATATGGGAAGGAAATCCTCAAAGTTTTATTCTACCCTTAAAAGAATGCCAAAGGGAAATCTTATAATCCTTCTATGTGGGTTGGTAGCTCTTTAAGTTTACAATATGAATTGAGACATACAAAATCTGACTGATGTACTGTGATCCTTCACAGTAACCTTTCACATTTACTACCTTCTTATTCACTATCCCATTCTTGCAATATTTGAAACTTGATCGTTCATGCTAAAAGCAAAATTCAAGACCACTTTCCTAACTACTCATATAGCATGTTTCATCTTATACTCAGTTACAGATTCCAAAAGCATGTCATGCAGCGTGTTGATACAATGAACCTGACTTAAGCCTCATTCCAGAGCATTTTGCTCTTAAATATTTATTTGATTAAAATAATGTTTTCAATTAATTGTATAAAATGAAATGAAACCTTAAAACTGCTATTAATATAACAATTAATAGTTGCAACAAATCTTCACTTATCTTTTGGAATTCTTGGACTAGTTTTGCAATAAATCTATTGCATTCTCAACATAAATTTCCTTTTGGTCTCAGTTTTGGTCTGGTTTTTGATGTTTATTTACGCTGTTATGGTTACTGCTACTAGGTGGATTGTGTACTAATGCATTGCTAACTACTGGAATCAAAAAATATTTGGTGAGAGAGTCAATTGGAGGTATATCAAAATTCATTGCATGATTTTTATACTTTAATATAAATATTTTCTCCCAAACCATTAAATCTATGGGTCCATTTAAGTGTTTTAATAATTTAACATCTGGATTTATTTCATGATTAAATTTCCAAAAATGTTCTGCTACAGCTGATTTATCAATTTGTTTGTATTTAATATTCCTAAAGTGTTCTTTTACTCTGGTTTCCAGATGACGTTTAGTCTTACCAATATAAACAAGGTCACAATTTAAACAATTTAATTGCTAAATGCCAGAATTTTTATTTTTTGAAATTTCATCCTTTTTAGAAAAGCCTAACAAAATTTTTATACTGTATTTATCTTGAGGAACCAATATTATACTCTATATCAATATCATACTCTATACCAATATTATAATATGCTCTTTGAAAATAATTGTGAATTTGTTATTTGCCCAAGGGTGATAAGTACATTTTTTAAAAATATAATTACCTTTTATTTTCTTAAGCGTAGAAATATCTTTAATAGCTTTTTTATATTTAAACTTCTCAATTTTCTTATTTATAAAATCAGTATTAAAACCATTAATTAAAGTAGTGTTGATAATGTGTTTATATTCTTTATAGAATTCATCTTTATTAATATTTATTTATATGTTTAAAAAATTTACTTATCACCCCTGGGCAAATAAAAAATTTGTTAGGCTTTTCTAAAAAGGATGACATTTCAAAAAATAAAAAATCTGGCATTTATCAATTAAATTGTTTAAATTGTGACCTTGTTTATATTGGTAAGACTAAACATCATCTGGAAACCAGAGTAAAAGAATACTTTAGGAATATTAAATACAAACAAGCAGAACATTTTTGGAAATTTAATCATGAAATAAATCCAGATGTTAAATTATTAAACACTTAAATGGACCCATAGATTTAATGGTTTGGGAGAAAATGTTTATATTAAAGTATAAAAATCATGCAATGAATTTTGATATACCTCCAAATGACTCTCTCACCAAATTTTTTTTGATTCCAGTAGTTAGCAATGCATTAGTACACAATCCACTAGTGCAGTGCTAGTAGCAGTAACCATAACAGTGTAAATAAACAACATCAAAAACCAGACCAAAACTGAGACCAAAAGGAAATTTATGTTGAGAATGCAATAAATTTATTGCAAAACTAGTCCAAGGATTCCAAAAGATAAGTGAAGATTTGTTGCAACTATTAATTGTTATATTAATATTTGTGTTACTTCACTGTTACTAGCTTCTTTTTACATTTATAACTTAAAACTGCTGTTACTAGTCAACATTAGTTGGACTAAGTTTTGCATGTTATTAACTAACATTTAGCTGCAATTGAATTTGTATGCTGCATGATGATAAACTGAATGGCAAGTGCATTGTGGTGAGCCTGGCTGGCTGTTACAGCACGTCCGAGGAAACCCCCTGAAGTAGGAGGAAACATGACTGTCAGTGCCATCACATCACCTGAAAGAGTGGGAAGAACTAGAAGTCGAGTGGCAGGAGTGTCACAGTCTCAGCGTAAGTCTCACCTAATATCAGCAATCCCCTCTGCATACTGTTTTATGTTGTTGTAATCCTTTTGCACTTCTCTGCAAATTTCATGTGTAGTAAGGAGATAAAATAAATGAAAACAGGGATTGCAATAAATAACTTTTGTTTCTCTATTCAATTTCCCACACTAGTTGTATATGATATAAACTGGTGTGCAAAAGTTGGCTGTATTAGAATACTATCTTTGTGTAAATAAAAACTGTACATAAAAACCTGCAACAATGATTTAATTATGATGCTGGAATTATAATTTTACTAATGTTTTTAGGAAAACAATCTCTAATTGAAGTATAGTACAAAAAAGAAAATAATTGTAAAGAATCCCCAATCTTTATAGCGTTTTCCTACAAATGTTTCATTAATAGTTGCCAACTTAAAAAAAACAACTATTATGCCAAATTTAAGCTTGGGATATTCTTTAGAAGGTTTTAATACCTATTCACTAAAACAACAAATGGTTTTAATAAGGTTTGACATGTATAATTTAAAAGCCTTTTGTATTCATTGTCTCCACAGTCTGCTGTTTGGCTACTTTTGACCTATCAGAGGACTATGACAGTTCTTCCAAAATAGGTTATTTCATACTGGACCACTACTTACACAGTTTGAATTTTGATGCTGTATTTTTTTCCTTCATCTTCTTCTTTTCTCTAGAGGTTTAGGCAATAATGACCTCTTCCTATGAAGGTGCACTTTCTATTATTTTTATTTAGGAAAAGCTTGAAGTGATGATTGTTAGCAGGGTCTGGATTTGTATGTGCTAAGAAACATAAATATTTATTTTTATGTGACAAAAATTGAAAAAATATTTGATAAAAATTGAAAAATGTGTAAGAAAAACTTCTTTTAAATTTAAGAAACACATAACATAAAAAAGTTAACTCACCATTTGCTCCTAATCATCAGATGTAGAACATTGATTAGAATTGCTGTGAATGACATAACATATTCTCCAAATTTTCCATCAGAAATTCATGCCTGTTGTCACAAAATAATGCCTTATATTAAGAAAACGATTGCTCTACATCATACAATTTTAACCCCGCATATTTGAAACGGGGCATATCACTAACATCCACACCATCAACTTCACTTATTCCTTGGCCTTCCAAAACCAGAGCTATTTTGTTAAGGGCTTTGTAGCCTGTATTTTTGTCAAACAAATCCTTAAATTTTTTCTTTAAGACTTCACTTTTCGAATTGGAAAGAGCATCCAGTTGTCTTTCAATGCACTCTATTTCTTTAACTGCATTACTCAATAAAGTTCCCAAAGTCTCTAGTTTCAGTATAGAGAGTCCGAAATTGGCGGATATGAAAGCCAGGTCACATTTTAAATTGCTGTGTTTTACTAAATTTTGAACATCAATTGAAGAAGCATGTCTGGATCCAGTTCACTTACTAAAGATACAAATGCTTCAAAATTGGCTGCATAATATATTACTGCACTTAGCCAAGTACCCCAATGCATGGTTATGGGCTTAGGAGGTAGTGGAACTTCAGGACTTCTTTCTTTGAAAAGATCCTCTCTAGTTGGTGATTTTACAAAAAACATTTTCCCATTTTGACACTAACTTCTCCATTTCCAGATAAAGAGTTTGAATTTTGTCACACAGTCTGTGTAGAGCATGTATGATACATGTCACATGAATAATTTTAGAATAACATTCACAATGAGCTTCACCAGCCTTCTTCATATATGGTGCACCATCGGTTATGAAAAACATTGCCGTACTTCACACCATTTGGCCATAAGATCTGCATCATTGAACAGCTTAGCAATTGACAAGTGATTTGTAACTAACAATTATTTAGAAACTAGCAAAAAGTGTTGTTTGGAAATTTTTTCATTTTCCAACACACCTACTAAAACATTCCCACTTTTCTGCTATTGCTAGTTTTGTCAAAGCTCACCCAGATCTTTTTATTTTCACATGTTCAATAATGTATTTTAATGTTTCATCATAGCACATCCTGAGATAATTTTTCCGAAGAGTTGATTCATCAGGAGTGCTTATATTCATATATCTGGTAAGAAACTTTATGAATTTGGGATTCGTTACCTTATAAAGGGGTATATTGGCCAAAACAAGTGCCTCATAAATCTGAATAATACTGGAATTTATTTTAACATTGGATGAGCATGAAGTAGGTTCTCCTATGAGAACTTGCCGCGATAAAACACAGGAGGAAACTGTGATAAGTTTATTATCTGCGATCGTTAATCTGCACTTACACATTTTGCACAAGGTTGGCACAATAATAGCCTACCTTCAGTGGTAAAAATATTTCTAAATTCCAGTACGTATTTCTGTAAATGTTCACTCACTTGATTACACTTTCAGCATATTTAAAATAATTCACATACCTAAGATCACATTCACCACTTAAACTGGATCCCTACTGAAACAGAAATGGATATGCAGTTATGATTTTACAATTGCAAATCAGGGACTCACAGAGTTTATCACGGTCATTCCCCGCTCCTTTTACCATGTTAAAGATAAGATAACTCTTGTGATAGGTGGGTGGGGTGTGTTTTGAGGCAATAATATTTCATTGTCTCTGAAGCAGATGTTGCTATAGTTATGTACTAAAGCAGTTCTTGCATAATTTCTTTCTTGGTTGCAGAAGAATTGTTAAAATATGTATTTATTAAAAAAAAACAGAATCACTTCATTAAAATTACAGAAAAGCACACAAAATATGGATTTATTACAAACATTTTGGAAATATTTATTTACATAATTTTTTTGTAAAATATATGCTTTCATGTGAATTTTGAATTTATAGTTGTGGGCTCTTGATTAGGATAATAAATGTTGTTTTAAGAATTTACTTCTTAGGGGAAAAAATATGTTTTTACATACAAATCCAGGCCCTAATTATCAGTAATCAAACTAAAAGCTTTGTTAAAAATTAATGGTTCTGTTAATAATAATGTATTTTCTTCAGCAAGGTTATTTACCTGTGCCTCTCTTTCTTAACTCTCAGCATCCATCTGCTATCTGGTGCTAAACTTAATAATACGCGACTGGTGGAACATAAAAATTTAACAATGTCTTTTAAGAGTTTTTAAAGCTAAAGAATCTGTCCTTTGTGTTCTAATGTGGTCAATAAAGATTTTAATAGTTTAATTTCTCTTCCAGGTATAGTGATTGTCTAATCAAAACTGATATGTTATTGTGATTGTCTAATCAAAACTGATATGTTATTGCTGTTTTGTCACTTGGTTTAATTTTGATGTTCTTTTATGTCGTGACATTCCAGTTCCTCTTGGTCATTCCTATTTAAGATTTGTGATAATCACAGGCATCACCTTTAATTTTGTAAATGCCAGAATTCATATTATATGCTGTGGTGCTTTTAAGTGTTTATTCAGAATTTCCTCAATCTGATACTGTAGCTTTTGAATTTTTTTTTCTTTCACTCCCACATTTCTTAAAAGCCAAGGGTAGTATGATAAATTTATTATATCAGCCATAGTTAAATGCTCATTGTGACACCCTTGCTGAGGATAGAGACAAACGTCCCCACTTCACAACTTGGCGTAAGTGAAGTATGTACATCAGCACATATTTTAAAATTAAAATGAAAATAACTTTCCAATTAATAGTACTTTTGTTTTTAATATTTATTGTATCTAAGTATCTGTATTTTGACACTTTTTCTAATGGTTTATTGAAATTGTTGAAACAGTAAACTCAGTTTTGTAATCATTTTCACTCATCTGGTACCAAAAGAGTTCAGTACTAATTCTATTTTATCCTAATTTATAACATTTTAATTTCCCCGTTGATGCAAAAACAGGTGTCAATACTATATCCAATGCTTTTAATAATTCAAAATGCCATGTGTATTTCTATATATTTTTCTTTCAAAACTGAATTCATCTGTTCTAAAACCTTAAGAAACTACTTAATGTAGGATGATTTAAAATTAAATTCTCTGGAGGAGGATTGTAATTAAGGTTTTACCTCTAAAGGTAGGCAGTTTGAAACATGTAGTAATAGCTGGTAAATAACAAATGTGTATGGAAATTAAGTAATATTTGTGGATGTTCTTTAACTGCTATGGTTCTCAGCATCCCATTTCTATATTGGGCGTGAAAGACCGATTAATTTTGCTCAAAGTCTTCTCCACTTTTGGTTCCATATAATCGGCCACCTCATAACACCATGACTTGGCTTATCTTTGTAAGTTTCCTTCCCACTTCATTTTAAATGTTTCTAAAATAATAATTTTTGTTTTCATATTCTGAATGATGTTTAAAGTGATGTTTAATTGCAGTTTGCTAGTGCAGTGTCACAACATCACATAGATCACTTATGGTTTTATACCATTAAAATAAATGTTGTTAATATAAAATAATGCATAACTTTTGCATCACAGTTGATAACATTAATTTCTTTTATATTTTAGTTACATCAGAGTGGGCTTTGCCCCACCTATATGTCTCCAAGTATTTTTCTAAAATAGTAATTTGAGGCTGAGAAACAAATTTTATGTTTAATTTTGTGTGTATGAGTGTATATGTATGTGAAGGCTAGTGTTCCTTTTCATGTTAATATACATGTATGTGAGCATTTTTATGGGTGCAATGTTTGAGAAGGCAAAACATTCTAGTATGGGGAGTGTAGAAGAAATGATTCCTATCTCACTGCAGTAAAAATTAAAAGGTATTCTGCTTTATTTCATAACATTTCCAGGAATATTAATAAATTGACAAGCAGAGGGCAGTCTAATATGTTGGTAAGTCTTTGTGTTATCAACTTTTGAACATGCCTAGAATATGCTTGCTAACCTCCAGCAATGATTCCAAAAATGAAATAACAAATGTGAATAATATGTTTTCGTAAACTTCCACGGCCAATATTAAAATTATCTTGGTCCAGAGTTTCCGGTGTAGACCGCGTCTTAAGGCTAAAATCTGCCGACGTTTCGCCCATCTTATGATAAGGCTTCCTCAGGGCTAACTGCGTCTGGTCCGGCTGGCGTACCTTCTTTTATACTGTAGTTGGGACATGCCAAGTACCGCCCTCCTGTGTTGCCATTGGTTATCGTTTGGCCAATGGCTGGGGTCGCTGCTTTCTGTATTCCTATTGGCTCGCTGGCCGCAAGGTGGGATGCTTTTCTTAGCAGAGGTCTCCAGATCGCGGTCTACACCGGAAACTCTGGACCAAGATAAAATGTGAATAAGTTCAGTTTGATTCTTTGAGAGTTTATTAACAAAAAATCTGATTCTGGTTTGAAGTTTTGAGTAATTAATATAGTGCATTAATGGCAATAAAACTTATTCAAACTAGCGAGACATTATACAACTTTTTAAAACAATATTTTGATTGATGTTTCTTCATTAGAAATTTCAAAAGTATGATATGTTCAGTTTTGCTTTAGAAAGCAATATTTTATGGTTTGATTTTAAGATTGTTTGTCTTTCAGAATCAGATTTTCAATAAAATTGCTGTATATATTGTTTTGAAACTACAATTTAACTGTGTCCCTAGTCAGAGTAACCACATCAACCTGCAATTAAAAAAGTGTCTCTTTGAAACAGAGTGTTCACTTTCTTTTGTCACTACTACTACCATAACCAGTATGTATTTATACTGAGTCTTTTGACAAAGTAATAAGCATGGTATGGTTTTATTATTCTATAACTTGTTTGTATTAACATTGAGAAATTTACCGATAATTGAAGGAAAAGTTGCATAAAGCCATATTTATCAATGCTTAATATCAAAACAAAAATGTGTACTGTTATGTTCACCATAAGGTCTTATATAAGGACAAAGGTTTCAGACAATAGTTGTACTTAATACTATTTTATATGCTTTTATCTTCTGTGGGTATTAAAGAAAAGAAGCGTATGACTGGGATATTTAAATTACTCAAAACATTATATTATTGTATTTGGTAAAGAAACTTGTTGTACTGGGCTTGAGAAATACAAGGATAGGTGAAAAAGTGTTTCTTTTTATAGGGTATAAAAGGGAAAACTTTTCAAGTAAACGTAGAATCCTGAAAGTTCAATTAGATTGTTATATATCTTTTTTTTAATTCACGTTCTCTTGAATAAAAAGTCAACTTTTGTTTAAATGGTATATCTATTTTTAAAACTGGACAAGTCCATTTCACATAGAAATTGAGATACACCTAATGTTGTTTGGAAGGAAGATTTCATTGTGTTGTGCTGCTGAAGAACAAAACTGCACTCTGGAAATTTGGTATTGCTATACTGTGTTTTTCAAAAACTGGACTGAAGATGATGACCAGTTTTGAAAATAGATGTGTTATATAATAATTTTAGCAATCAGTAGAAGAGGAGGATAATAAGTTAAGTTCATCTGCACTTTAAATGCGTACAAGTTCATCCTAAAATCATAAATGTCTGAATGGATATTTATTTTGGAGAAACAAATTCACATCAAGAAAATGATAGTTCATTCTTAATGAAAGCCCATTCTAATAATAAATTGAACACTAATTGAGTGATCTCACAATTCCTTCTGTGCCATCCTTGACCTTCAAGAAATCAGTATTCCAAAAATGGGTTGGTTTTCAACTGCAAGCACCTGAGATAAAACTTGGAAAATGTTGGGTTGAAGCAGGGAAGAGTAAGAGAACATTTCTTATATGCAATCTAGCATTCTGGATGCATGGATCAATTGATCATTCCTGTTAATGTTTTGCAGGGGCAAAAGCAGAGCTAAAGTGTTCATGCAGTAATTAAAATACAAGTTTTTTAGCACCATTCTTCAATGATAGTGTTTTTACGTTCTTTTGGCATATTTTCACGCTTGTTTTTAGACACAATTTAATATGTGCACTAGACTTGGGCAAGGTGGAGAGGTTGCTCTGTTGTATATTTTGATTGCAAATTATGAATATTCATTGACATCACAGAACCAGGAAAATTTCTCAGAAGAAATTAATAAGTTGCTGTACTTTCAAAATCCTGCCTGCTGAAAAAAGCAATATTTTGTCAGCTATCAAAATTTAAGTTAGATGAAAAGGAGATTTCCACTGCTGGAAGAGTTTTCCATGGTGTTGGGAGATATCTACAGGTGTCCAGTGGTTTTTCTGGGGAAATATCTTGAGGTTATGTCATTAAAACTAGTGCTAACGATTTTAGGTGCTATGCCATATCTTGCTATTAAACAACTAAAAATGATTTTTCTTGCAAAGAAAACTTGAAAGGAACACTCCTATTTAATTGCACTTCTTTTCCAGCACTTTTTTCATTTTCAGAACCTTTTGCACTTATCTCCCTTAATTTTGCTTCTTTGCCATGCTGTTTTTTGTATAAAAATAAATGGCAACTCTCCAGCTTAGTAACTGAAAAAAAAGCTGGAGCAGAAATTAGTTAAAACCGCTGATCTTGAGGACATTGCAACAGGTCCTTGATGCCTGTTCTTACTACATATGGCACCACAGTTGATGATACTGATGATACATGAAATGAAATATTTGGAAAAGGAATTTGGTAAGGAAACATTTTTATATGTGAGTGAATATTGTCACAGTTTGTAATGCATTTAGCATTTTATCATGAATATTTACATTTACAATTTGTAACTCTTTTACACCCTTCATCAAACTAATTCAGGGTACCCTTTTTGCACTTTTTAGACCAATATTTTGCACAAAATTCCTTCCTGTAATTATAACCCATCTGCAAATCCAAAAGAATGGCACAGTAATGTGCAGAGCAGAAGTAAAGGTCTTATTAAACCAGATTTTTGTTGCCTTCACAATTAAATTTTCCATCTTAAACATCTGCCTTGAAACCTAACTACCAGTATTCTCCTGCAGCCATTCTAATAAGGGGCCTAACAACACATCTAGGTTCAGCTACCTAGTAGGTCCGTACTGTTGTCATTTCATGTTCAAAACCACTCTGATCAGTCTTATACAGGAAGAGGGATATTTTGATAGTTGTTCTCTAGCTGTTTCCATAAACTTTCTGCCACTTATTTTCTTTTTTCTTTCATTTCTTTTTCTTTCTTTCTTCTCTACTTTATATAGTAAGCAGGGAACTTTGTATTCTACCCAAAAATTCAATGATGAGTTCTCACTGAAAAGTATATGCTTCGAGCCCTCTGAGTATGTGTATATTTATATATAAAAAGCATTTATAGAAAATGGTCTGTCCAGGCGTGTATGTGTTTCTGTGCATGTATCGAAAGAGAGGAGCAGTGTAAGACAAAAACTAATTTAAGTGCAGCTTCCTCCAAGGATGAAACACAACAAACTACCTATTACATGGAACAGTTTCTAAAGTTTTGATTTCCTTCTACTGCATCTAAAGTTGTTTTCAAAGTAATATCCAACACATGTAGGAATTGTTTCTAACAAATTAACAACATGCAATCAAATTAATTGCCGTTTCTTCTGTTCTTCATGACCTATTTTAACCTCTTTTATCTGTTATACACGTGTGGATGTTGGGCACTCGTCTGCCAGGATTGTCTTGTCCTTTCTCTGCAGTACCATGCTCCATGCTATATTCAGAGATATTCTCAACTCATTTTAGGGTACTTGCAGTTGAAAACAGTAGCTCATTTTTGCAGCATGGACATCTTGTAGCTTATAGATGACATAGGTACACTTTTAGCTATGTTTCAATGTGAGTGTAGTAACCAGTTCCTTGTAAGCATAGCACACAACCTCTAAAGCATCTGTACACTTTTCAAATTACATGTTAGTTTGTAATGTATGAATTTAGAAATTAATAGCTTGTTAACATACAGTGATATAAGTACATATGCTGAATTGCAGTTATAAACTTGAAGTTGTTTATAAGTTGTATTTTTGTGTTATCTTTACAGCCAGCAGCAGGTCTGGTTCACCTTCATCACGGCTGAGCTATGCAACATACTCAGCATCTCGAGGGGATTCTGGTTCAGGGGATGGTAGCCATACAATAGGAAGACCACGTAAATTGTCATCTGGAATTCCTCGCTCAACAGGCACAAGCAGGGAAGCCAGCAGGGAAACAAGTCCTAATCGTTTTGGAATGTCAGATATGCATAATAGAAGTTTCATGTCAAAAATGAGGTGGGTAATAAACAGATGCTGTTATGATTTCTATCTTGAAAGTTGTATTTAATCAACATTGGTTTTGACTTTAACATGTTTAAATTTATGTTAATTATTTTCTCATGTAGGGGAAGGCATATGACTACAGAAAGACCCCCACAGTCAACAAGGCCACCTGTCATGGCTCAAAAGATTTTGCAGCAGAGCAGAGAAGCAGAATCAGCACTTGCAGATGCTTTGGTGAGAAACCTTTATATACAGCATTTGAAAGTAACAAACTACAGAATATTTTGCTCCCTTTTTATCATGTAAACGTTTTGGTTGATGTATAGAATCTCTTTAATTTCATCTGTTTTAGTTAAGACATTTTATGACTTAAAACTTGCAACATTAATTGTATGCTTCATGATAAATTTCAGTTGATTAAATTTTTTTTTATGTGGAGAAGTTGGATAATGCATTGCATTGTTAAAATTTAATATTATGGATGTCTTTATAAATAATCCTAAAGTAATTAATTTTTGGAGGCTTTCTGTATAAGATGTTTACATGTCTTTGTATTATGATTTGAAATGCATCATCAATTGTACTTTTAACTCATATAACATTTGTATCTGTATAAACATCTGGACAAAGTAGCATTAATAATTGTTTCACTAGTAACAAATGCACCTAAAACCAGTTGTAAGAAAACAAAAATGCAGTAATGTTCGGTAATGTTGCAAGCCTTGCGTGCAGGCACCATTTAATCTTGCTAAATCATAACAACACTAGGAAGTAAGAAATCCATATCAATGATTAGGTTGGTAGTTATGAAAGCATGCTATTTATCAAACACACTACCACTTGTAGCTCAATGTTAAACTTTAAATTACAGTCAAACCTTTTTTATACATAACCCAGTTCTAATAATTTATTTGCAAGTTGTAGATCCCAGCAAAATGTAATTTAGAAACGCATTAATAGAGCCTTATTTATAGGTAATGCTTTAATATGTAATTCATTGTTATACATATTAAATTTCAGGGAAATACAAATGAGTTTTATGTAATTATAATAATTAGTATCAGCATAAGCTGTCTCTTTAGACAAAAATGCAAGCAGGATGAGTGGCTTTTGGCCATGGAAACAAAAGATAAAGATGTTTGCTGGTAGAGCCAGTGGCTTTCGGTGCGGCAATGTTGTAGCAACAAATGAGAAGTAAAGACAGTTTTCGGTATCTGGTGTTTACTGTTGAACAACAGTTTTGTCTTTCACTTCTCAGTTGCTTTTAATCAGCCATGTAGAACAGAAAAAGGATTTTGTACACTAGATCAGAAAGTAAAATTCATATGAAAGATGGAATTTAGTCCACACAAAACCAAAACCGAAACTTCTTCAGACTCGGGAATTTTTTATATCTCACCACATATAAAAATACTATTTTAGATGAGTTTTTAAAATTGGGTGCAAAATCAACATACCGCAGTTATCAGCAGGAAGGGAGATATGCTGATTTAGAAATGGCACTTTTCACTTGGTTCCAGCAGAAGCAGGCTGCAGATCTACCAATCAGTGATGACATGCTGAAAGCAAAAGCTAAAATTATAAACATCATGGTTGATTTCAAGGCTTCATTAGGATGATTGTAAGGATTTCATCATGGAATCACAAGGGGAAAATTTACGGCATGTCGAATACTGTGGATGACATCACAGTGTCACACTGGAAGGTAAAGGTTCTATCAGGAGTCATAAGCAATTATCAGGCTTAAAACATCTACAAGTGTGTTTAGATTGGCCTACTCTACATCTCCTGCCATGGAGGGAAGAAAAATAAAATTTGTTTAATAGTTCTTGTTGCCACAATGCAGACGCTTCAAACAAACTTCTCCCACTTGTGATAAGAAAATCCAAGAATTCAAGGTGTTTCAAGGGTGTGAATGGATCCAACAGGAAGTTTTAGAAGGCTGATTTTAATGGAACAGTGGTTAAAAAAACTGGACATCAGAATGAAAAAGAAACAGAAGAAGATCCTTCTTTTTATGGATTGATGTGCAAGCGGATCCACCTCAAATAATTTTGGAAAATGTTTGAGTGGAATTTTTCGCTCCTAACTGTAGCCACTCGTCTACAGCCATTTGATTTGGGCATCATTGCAAATTTCATCACAGAAAAATGCTGGTTCAGTGTTAATAACACTGACTGATGGAGGAAATTAAAATCTTGTCATTAACTTACAAGCCATGGAATTTATTTTGGCTGCCTGGAAGCAGGTGTCACCTCCAAATTAAACACTGTCTCTGATGATGGCACTGGTAGTGATGAAGTTGTGTCTATAAATGAGTTAGCTCTACCAGAGGGTGCAAATTTTGATACCTTTGTGCGTTTTGATGACAATCAAGCTGTACGTGAGGAACTACAGGAAGAGGAGATTACTGCTGATGTGAACCGAAAATATGGTGGTGATGCAGTAAGCAGCCAGCTTCAAGCACACTGACAATAATGGGGATGACGACTCAAATCTTGAAATATTAAAGTGAGTGAAGTGTTAAGTACAATAAATGTGTGTAGGCATTATATCAGTGCAAAAGGTTGTGGTGTAAAACCTCTGAGTTTATTTATAAGTTTGCAAAATGGAATGTATACACTTAATGCAAGAAAAGTGAAATAAGCCAAATCAACTGATTTCTTTAAAGTAGGACCAAGTTCAAAATAGTGTTTTCTTCATACATATATTTGTTATTTGTGAAATTTTTACACATATAGACTCATTAAAAAAATTTGATATGTTCCATTCATATGACTTACTCTACATCTTTGCAACCAATTATTGTTAAAATGCTTATGTGTCTATTTACTTCATGCTAATTGAAAAATAGTCTTATTACTTGGTTCCTTGTAAGTAGAAGCAAACTAAGAATACATTAAAGTGATAGTCAAAAACTGGTTGCTATGTGACTGAAGTTCCTTTGTTTGTATGGACAGGAGTTGACAAATTCCTGTATGAGAAAAGTACAAGTTTTTTAAAACTGAAACCAATAACAAGGAGTGTCTCAAAAACGATCAACTCCATGAAAAAAATGCATATGACATAAATTGTGTATTTTATCGTGATCTACATTTTTTGTGTGGCAAGTTTTTGTCTACAGCTATGCAAAATTCAATCAAAATCATCCAGAATAAAGAGGTCTTTAGAGGCTATTCTTAGAAAATTCAAGATATACATTTTATTTTGCATGTAAATATCATAAATACAAGAGCCATTAACCATTTTTGAGAAAATCAAAATTTTTGAAATTTTTTCCATGTTTGGGTGAAAGTCTTTGCATCGCCTCCTTGGAAGATACCAAACTTAAATACCAAGTTTGGTATTTAACAGTCTTTTCATTTTTGAGCTATGCTGCTCACAGACACGCATGCACACATGCGTGGACCTTTTTCAAAAAAGCTTTTTTTGGATTCAGGGGGACCCAAAACATGTATTTCCGATGAAATCTCAGTATCAAATTTTTGGGTGTAATAAAATACCTTCTCTATACACTATGTACATAGTATGTGTAGAGAAAGTTAAAATAAAAAAAAATGGTGTATTAACAAAATCTTATTGGTAAGTAATTTTGAGTTGCAAGTTATCTTCTCTCGTCCCCTTTACCAGTTCAACTGTATTTATTAAATAAGCATATGAAATATTCAGATTTTAAAGTTAATTTAATATTGCAGAGTATTGCTTTAATAATTATTTTGGATTATGTGGCATATTGTAATCTGTAGCTATTACAGAACTTTATATTATTTGTTAAATAAAAATATTAGGAAACATTAAAATTTAAGGTTAATTTAATATTGCGTGAGATCATGCTTTAATAATTATATTGGATTCTGTTACACGTCATCTGTAATATGGTAGTATATTGCATTATTAAACATTATGAAACAAAGGTGAGGTTATGCTTCAATAGTTATTTCAGTTTGTGGTATAATGCATCTGTAATGGAACTTTGTAGTCAAGTATATCATGAAACATCCAGATTTTAACCTTAATTTAATATTATAGAAATCCGTGAGGTTATGCTGTATTAGATATTTCAGATTATGTGGTCAATTACTTACTACCTGCAACTCTGAGGCAGAACTTTGGTTTCGTTAGACATATGTTATGAAATATATCCTGATTCTGTGTATATAAATTGTTGATTTCTGCCTTAGTCACCCATTACAGAATCTATGCATATACAGTACCAACTTCATACCTTGTAAACTACATCAGCTCCAAATTTAGCTAGATTTAATTCTGTAGGTTGCCTGCCTGACATTATGCAGCTCTAGACACAAAGGATGCAGCATTCCTAATGTTTCACTCAAATCAAAATGAAAGTAAATAGATTTTAATTAATTTTAAGTACTACCTCAACAGCATATTTGTACTGGCTCTTTTGTTGTTTAAACATGGCATAACCAACTCTGTATAATTATAATTCATCTTTTTAGAATTTTGATACCATGGATAGTGGAGATTTTGCAAGAGGCCTTTCAAATAGCAGAAAGGCTTATAGACCATTTGATGACCATTCGGATGACAGTGAAACCTCCAGTGTGTGTTCTGAGCGCTCATTTGATTCATATAGGAGGCCGTCAGATGTAAGTTATTACATATTTTTTGTGTTAGTAATGTGTACAAGGCATGTGCTTCAATTGAATTGAATCTACAAGAAAGAGAATAAAACAGATGCAAATGCAGGTATGTCGAAAGCTTAATGTTTTGGGTTACATGCCTTGTACTTAATGCACAGTTGCATACATGTAGCTTTGCACAGAATAGATTCTACAGTTGTTGCATATATTTAATGTGTTTGAGTTCTGTATGTATGCATTTTATTATATGGTGCAGAAGTATACTATAAAAATCACTCACTTAATTTGGAAGCTAACAAAATATTAATTAATAATACTATAAATACCAATGAAGTTTCACAGCTTTCTCTAATGGTATTTAAAAAAGATTTGGTTTAGCAGGAGCTTTTATAGCAGAATATGATCTCTACATCTATTTAAAGAAGGCAACTGGAATATACTATACCCTAAAATTACACAGAGTATATCATAATAACACAAACCAGAGTGGAAAGTATATGATAACAGAAGTAAAAAAGTTTCAGGGAACATGAGTTTGCAAACTAACTGTGTGCTAGCTTTATGTGCGGTTATGAGCTGCCCCTGACGTCTGTAGTTGTGTTTTAAGAAGCGGTATGCTCTTATTTATAAAACTGAACATTTTCACCAGGTGGAGTTGTAATCAACCATGCATAACAATGGATACAGTTCACAGTCTAAGCAGTCAGATCACTTGTTGGAACAGTATCAGATGTGCTGAACTCTACATAGGGAAAATTGAATCATACAGCAATGAAGTGCACTATGAGCAAAACAGCAACATTGAGACATGAACTATGCTATATACTGTGATTTCTAGTGGCTTCAATGCTAAGGTTTCATTCCGTCTATAGTTCCCAAAGTTTATGCACATGATGTGTGCTGTATTTTGTTTAATAAAGTTTAGCTAGTTTGTGGTAAATTAGATAACCTATTGAATATAATAGCTGAAGGGCTTAAGAAAGAAACTTTATTTAATTGACAATAGAGTAAAAAGACAGGTAGGCAAGCAAGCTCCCCCCTGTACCCTTGCTAGCCTGTTAAACTAGCTCTCAAGATCCAAGAAAAGTGTGTACGTAATATGTAGATTTGCATTGCTTGTACATAAATGAAAAGTCTAATTTTTGATTCATTTGTACTAATTAGAATAATGTTTGTTAATTAAATTAGTTATGGCTCATAACTACACATTCACGATGATAAATCTCGAGCATGGCTTGCAGACACATATTTATTGGAAATTTTTTGCTTCTGTTATCATGCACTCTCAACCATTTCAGTTCATGCCATTAATTTTAATACACCCTCTATATATCAAACTGATATTCAGTGTATAACAGAATGGTATTCCTTACTTTTAAATCAAGTTTATGTTGTGTTTACTAAACAATCATATTTTTTACAGAGATAATATTTTTACTGCCAACAAAATAAATAATGGTAATGAATAACAGAATTACGTTAGTGCTTCTATCTAGCATTGCTTGGGTATTCACAATGTGAGGACATTGGAGCTCCTGCATACAATTATTTTAATGCTTGTTGGTACCTGGTTTATATAAATATAGGTTTAGGTTTATTAAAGCACTGAACTGTACAACACATATCTTGTGCTGCCTACTAGAATTTGCCCCAGGCCACTTTTTCAGTGGGCAGTCCAGTTTAAGTTGTTCAAAAAAAAGCATATTACTGTAACTACCACTACTACTAAATGCTCATGAACTATAGTTCTTCTCTGTTAACAGTCCATTTCCATTTATTTTTTACTTTTTCTGAATATTGTCCCAAGTCTTACAGTTTTTATCTATACATTTATTTATATCGGATTTCTTATTCATTTTTGACCATATATTTTCTTTTCTCCATTTCTCATTCTCTTACAATCAAAAATTATATGATGAACGTCTTCCTTTCTCCCACATAATGAACATTCACCTTGTGAATGCCCGTTTCATTGTCCTTTTAGCCTGTATATTCCTGCTCTTAACCATGCTATCCCCCCTCCTTTTTTCCTGGCTAGTGTTATCTATATATCTATCTCTTTCCCAGCTGTTTTTAAGGGTATATAAAATATGAGTGATCTCTTCTCTGATAGCTGACTAAAGCAGTTTTGAATTTCTATATCTTCAAATCTTTTTCTTGCTTCCTTCCAAAAACCTTTATAATTAGTTTCTCTTTTCCTCCAAATATTGTCTAAGCCATTATTTTCTAAATGTAAATATAAGAGACAAAGGCAGAATGCAAACGACTTCACAATATAAACTTAAATGTATAAAATAAAATCTGCTTTAGGAGCACAACAAAATACTGTACATTTAATTAAAACAAGTTTAACTTTATGTTGGTCTAGTTCATAAATAAAGCTTTTGCCATCCCCTTGCGAGCAAGCACAGAAGGAAAGCTTAGGTTTGGATATACAGAAACACTTATCTTCATAAGTACATAAGTGTAGCATCGTCTCTTTCTTAAGGTTAGTTCACAATAAGCTGGGAACAGGAACCAGAATGAAAACAAAAAGTAAAGAGATGTAGGTTTCATTCACAATTCACTGTAAACAGAAAACAGAATGCCTATCAGTACCAACTTGGAAAGTTAAAGTTGATTTTGCACATGGAAGTCATTTGTTTGTGATTTGACAAGTGGCAGTTGTATGCCTACTTACAATTCAGTTAACATAAGTTGGTTAATCAATTTCAAAATTTGTTGGCTAAACATCTTCTAAAAGTTACACCATTTATATTTTTGATTCCTCTTGAGAAAGCGAAACAAAATACTATGCAATAAATGATCCTCTAACAGTTATTTTATTTTATGGTCCCCCATAAATAATTTGTACTATGCTGGGTTCCAATAAATTTCCTAATAATTCTAAATGCTTGCATTTAATACATGTATTTTAACTTTCTTGTTCACCTTGCTTCCTGTTCCAGATTATTGTGAACCAGCATTTAATATTTGAAAAAATATAGAACAAACCACTAAAATTTCATTGTTACATTACAGATCACTGATTTCACATTTTTATGTGTACATGCAACCCAATTTCACATATTTGCTAGTTTTATTTAATAACTTTTTTTCTAATTGAATACAAATAAAGGAGTTCTAGAAGCAAATAGGTAATGCAAATAATGAATCATTATGGGCATTGAAAATAAAGATTAAGAGCTTGTTTTTCAACTTTTTAAATAGCCTAAATATGAGCTGTACAGCAATCTACATCAGTTTACAAAATTTTGTTTTAATTCAATTTTTGATGTGCATTAGTTTTAATTACACGGATTTATAATGGGATGGTTATAGGGTTAGCATGCGTTCTTTGCTTCTTGATTTAACATACAGGATGGAAGAGGTTCCTACATGTTCCTTTCAAGGGGTAATTATTTGCAAGGATCAATGAAACAAACAAGAAAGTGCATGGTGATATATAAAATTTAATAATTAATATATTTCTGGTCAAATGGAAAAAATGTGGAAGAATTACCTGATCTACCTTTTAGATCAGGATGACTGCTAGCTACAGATTTCTTTTAATAAAGTATTCTCCCATTATTCTTGTTTCCTG